>JARQOD010000001.1:685753511-685792219 GCA_033576555.1 Oophaga sylvatica
AGGGGAGATGCGGGCCCTTACCCGAACTGCCTCTCGAGGAGCTCCGTCTTTTTTGGGCCCCTCCTATGCTGTCCGCTGCAGCTGAAATTTGAAGCTGCTGTCCCAATGCTTATTTTTTCCCGTTGTCCTAGTGTCCCGCTGACTGGTGAGCTGGTGTTGTTGCTGCTCCTGCACGGATTTCACCAGCTCCTCCATGTTGCCAGATGTCTTGTGTGGATGGCATATTTCACCCAGGACATGCAGTTGTCCGCAGCCTTGTCCGGGTTCCTCGATCACTGGTCCGCACGCAACCACTACTGTGAGGGGTGGCCCTCGCTCTGCTGCTTCACAAGGGAACACAGGAACAGTCTAGTAGAATTTCACTGCTGGTTTTTTTTGACAGCATAAATTACAGGGTTAAGCAAACAACCAAAGCCTTTCTGGCAAAAGGTTTAAAACAAATATAAGTCTCTCAGATCCTTTTACTGCAGACTTCACTGCAGTTAACACACATTGCGTCTTAGTTTCATTGGCAACCATGTGGGAGTTCCACCTCGCTCCCATACCCCACACAGACTGAACCATAGGTCCAGTATATTTCACATGGTCTAGTCATGTGATCATAAAACTGGCCCTTTAAAGTCTGTACTAGCCTCTCAGCACCTAGTGTGCTGGAAACACAAAAACTTTCCGGTTTCACATCACTGACTGCTGCATTTGCAGTGACACGTACCTCCCTTCCTTCACAAAGTCAGTGACTCTGTAAGGAGGAAGACGGGCTGCAGGCACCTGTACTGTGTCGGGCCGGAACTGTCTAGCCTGCGTCCCAGGTTGTCTGGGGATAGAATAGGGAACCGGACAGAACTCGTGACCAGAAGCAGGGGCCACGGCAAAGAAAAATCTCCTAGCAGCGGGCAGTTTCCCACCGACGGGGACAGGGCAGATGGGTGCGCAGTGTGCTTCACGCGAGCATGTCACTAAGACCAGCCGCAGAAGAAAGGCCGTGAGCTCTGTTAAGTTGAGTGCCATGTGTGGGCATAGGAACGGGGGTCATGTGCAGGACTGTTCGTTGCGGCCCTCTTTGCTGGACAGCACCCCTCAGACCTCACTTGATAATAGACTGTACACCACTCCCTTGACTTTGGCTGCACAAGTTTGAGGACTATTGGCTCAGCAGGTAAATCCGGAACCCGCTCGTTGCCACCAAAAGACCGATCATCGTTTAAAGGACTTCATCTGTAGACATCTTCCCGGCCGTTGCCAGTGCTACAACCCCACGGGATCATGTGCGCAGGAGGAACATAAAGGACAAGATAAGTTTGATAATTGGAGTGCTATTTTTTCTGCACTTGCTTTTCACTAGTGTTGAGCATTCCGATACCGCAAGTATCGGGTATCGGCCGATATTCGCGTTATCGGAATTCCGATACTTAATTCCGATACTTTTTCAATATCGTATACCGGAATCGGAAGTTCCCATAATTCTTTGAGAGGCAATGTGATGTTAGTCAGCCAATGATGAATCTTATGAAGTGTGGGCACATCCTGTAATGCTGCGGTCATCTTAACTAATGGCATGGCTGTGATTGGCTGCTGAAATGATGTCAGAATGCACTATAAAAGGCGCCGCAGCCATTTTAGCGTCACTGTGCTGTGAACTCAGTTAGGGACAGAACGCTACTCTGCTCACTCTGAGGGACAGTTAGATATTGCGATTTTGTGTACTACTGTGCTTGAGGCAGGCTAGTTTACCAACCGCTGTGTAAAGCTTCATTTTGCCAGTGTTGTTTTAACAGCTCTGTGCAAGGTGTGTGTGTGACAGTGCAGGTGACGCTGCAGTTTGCTCTGCATCCACCGCTGTTTGTAGGCATCTGCACGTGTCACTGACTCTTTTTTTTTTTTATTTTATTTTGTGGAATTGGTGCAGCTCCATTATATTAGAAAAAAATCAAATCTATTAGTGTGACGTGCTTCCATCCGTATACAATACATTGGTTGCAAACACTAAAGAAGTACAGAAAGGAGCCTTTCACAGCTACTGAACAGTTGTCTGCAGGGTTTACTGTAGTCTGTGAGCTTTTAATTTTGTGAGTGCAGATTACGCTCCAGTTAGTTCTTCAACCACTGCCGGTTGTAGTCTGCTGAGCGTGTGTCACTGCCTCATCCTTCACATTTTTCTCTAATTGGTGCTGCTCCATTTTAGTGGAAAAAAATCTAATCTATTAGTGTGACGCGCTTCCATCCGTATACAATACATTGGCTGCAAACACTATAGAAGTAGACAAAGGGCCTTTAACAGCTACTGAACAGTTGTGTTTCAGTGTTCACTGTAGTCTGTGAGCTTTCATTTTTTGAGTGCAGATTACGCTCCAGTTTGTTCTTCAACCACTGCCGGTTGTAGTCTGCTGAGCGTGTGTCACTGCCTCATCCTTCACATTTTTCTCTAATTGGTGCTGCTCCATTTTAGTGGAAAAAAATCTAATCTATTAGTGTGACGCGCTTCCATCCGTATACAATACATTGGTTGCAAACACTATAGAAGTAGACAAAGGGGCCTTTAACAGCTACTGAACAGTTGTGTTTCAGTGTTCACTGTAGTCTGTGAGCTTTTCATTTTTTGAGTGCAGATTACGCTCCAGTTTGTTCTTCAACCACTGCGGTTGTAGTCTGCTGAGCGTGTGTCACTGCCTCATCCTTCACATTTTTCTCTAATTGGTGCTGCTCCATTTTAGTGGAAAAAAATCTAATCTATTAGTGTGACGCGCTTCCATCCGTATACAATACATTGGTTGCAAACACTATAGAAGTACACAAAGGGCCTTTCACAGATACTGAACAGTTGTCTGCAGGTTCACTGTAGTCTGTGAGGAATAACCACACTTAGGCCTTATAACTTTTCTGACTTTCTTTATCAATCTACCAAGATGAAGAAGTCAGTGAGTAAGGCACGTGGTCGTGGTCGAGGCCGTGGATTTGCAGCAGGGAGAGGACGTGGGGATTCTGTGGCTGCTGCCGCACCCAGTGACACAGCATCCACCAGTTTTCCCCGTGAGCGTTCCTTTATGCGCACTTTTGTAGGAGCTCAGCGTACCCCCCTGCAGCGTGAAGAACAAATTGAAGCCGTTGTTGGTTGGATGGCAGCCAATGCATCGACTTCAATAGCTTCCACCTCCTCTCAGGACCACAGCACTGTTGAACAACCATCAGTCTCTTCACCGCCTGCCAAATTGCCCAGGCAGTCAGAGAGCTCTGTACAGGAGCCAGCTGAGTCTCTGCTTCTGTTCTCAGAATCTGTTGGCTTGCAAACAGGGGCCCAGCCAAGCAGCATTCTGGAATGTGAAGAAGAGGCAGTATGCAGTGATGCGCAACAGCTGTGTCTCTCTGAATCTGAAGAGGCGGTGAGCCAGTGCCGATGGTCAGCACACCGCAGAACGCATCTGATGATGATGAGACTCAGTTGCCAGTTTCTGTTGAGCATGGTGCTGGCCAGACCACCCAACAACAGCAGGTGTTGGAAGAGGGTAGTGGTGGAGATGATGAGGTCCAAGACCCAACATGGCGTGAGGAACAGGAAGGTGGTGGGAGCAGCTCTGAGGAAGAGATTGCCCCAACGGTCCAAACAGTAGGGAGAGGTAGGCTGCAGACTCGCTTGCCTGTAGCCTCCAGTTTGGCACCCGTTCGGAGCAGTTCTCTTCCAACAGCCAAACCGGGCGCTCCCAGGACTTGCTCTGCGTGGTCCTTTTTTGATACAGTTGCAGATGATATTTGCTAACTGTGTAATCAAAAAATTAAAAGAGGTAAAAGTGTCAGTAACCTTAATACAACAAATATGTGGAAACATGTGCGGTCAAAGCACTTTGTTGAGTTACAAAGACACACTGGAGATGTAGGCCAACCTACAGCAGCACCTACATCTTCAGCTCGTGTTGGAGCCTCTTCCTCCAGTTCACACACAGCTGGTTCGGCTTCCTCACAGGATCGCCATGGAAGAACCTGTGTAACTGTTGTCCAGAGACACAGTGTTATTCCACCCACAGCTGCAAGTTCCCTGTCATCCTCACACACCCAGGCCACAAAACAGCCATCGGTAGCACAGGCATGGGATAAAAGACGGCCATACTCGGCAAACCATCCACGAGCACAGGCTCTGAATGCTGGCATTGCAAAACTCCTGTCCCTTGAAATGCTGTCATTCAGGCTGGTGGAGACTGACAGTTTCCGTGAATTAATGGCATTGGCAGTCCCACAATACAATGTGCCCAGCCGATTTTATTTCAGCAGGCAAGCCGTCCCTGGTCTGCAAAAGCATGTTGAGGCAAAAATTAAACATGCGCTACTAAACGCCGTCAGTAGCAAGGTCCACCTGACCACCGATGCGTGGACCAGTACCCATGGCCAGGGACGATACCTTTCACTCACTGCCCATTGGGTGAATGTTGTGGAGCCGGGTACAGATCTTGCGAGTGGCGCTGTACGTGTTCTGCCAACTCCAAGGATTGCCGGAATCAAGTCTGTCCACATTGACTCCTCCTCCTACTCCAGTTCCTCAGAATCATCGCTGCAGGAGCCGTCACGGTCTACCTCCACATGGACCCGTGGACGCTTACCTGATGCGACCGATATGAGCACAGCCGTGGCCAAACGGCAACAGGCCGTTCTGAAATTAATTCCATGGGGTATCGAAGCCACACAGCGCAGGAGGTCTGGAATGCCATCAAGCAGGAGAGCGACGTTTGGTTTTTGCCAGCGAATCTCCAGCCAGGCTTGGTAGTGTGTGACAATGGCCGAAATCTGGTGGCAGCTCTGGGCCTTGGCAAACTCACTCACATACCATGTCTGGCACATGTGCTCAACTTGGTCGTGCAGAGTTTTTGAGGGACTATCCGGATCTTGATGCACTGCTGCACAAGGTCCGCCTAGAGTGCGCTCACTTGCGACGTTCCAGCATGGCCAGATCGCGCATTGCAGCTCTGCAACGCAGATTGCGCCTTCCTGAACATCGCATCATATGTGACGTATCCACCAGGTGGAATTCAACGTTACATATGTTGGAGCGGTTGTGTGAGCAGCAGCCAGCAGTAATGGAGTATCAGCTGCATCAGGCGCAATCAACACGCAATTTGCGCCGTCCACACTTCACCATTAATGAGTGGGCCATTATGAAGGACATGTGCCACGTTTTGCGTGCGTTTGAGGAGTCAACGCGGATGGCGAGTGCAGATGATGCACTAGTCAGCCTGACTGTCCCCCTTATCTGCCTGCTTCAAAAAACACTGCAAGCAATAAGGGATGAGGTTTTGGAAGAGGTGGAGGATGAGGAGTCACAAATTCCATCACCTTCTGGAAAGTCAGCGCAACGTGGTTCCTCACAAAGGGCTGGGCAGGGCTCACTTTGTGAGGAGGATGAGGAGGAGGAGTCAATGGAGGAGGAAGACATCGCTCCAGAGGGAGGTACACAACGCTCTAGTCAGTATGTAGAGCGAGGGTGGGTGATGCAGAGCAGGCAGAGATAACGCCTCTTGCAGAGGACAGCGTTCTTTGCCAGTTGGGAGTCTGCAGCACATGGTTGATTTCATGCTGCAGTGCCTAAGAAACGACCGCCGCATCGCCCACATTCTCACGACGTCTGATTATTGGGTGTACACCCTCCTAGACCCTCGCTACCGGGACAACGTCAAAAGCCTCACACACCGTTGAACCGGGAGCGTAAAATGCGGGAGTACCAAGACACACTGGTGCAATCCCTAATGTTCTACCTTACTGCCGAGAGCACTGCTGCTGCTACTGCTTTACAAAAGCAGCTCTGTGCGTCGAGGCAGTGTAGAGAGCTCTGCAACAAGAGGGAGCACACGCAGTGCCTCTGCACAGGGAAAGACCAGTATGTTAAAAATGTGGCAAAGTTTTGTGGCAGCGCCACAAATGTCTACACCATCCGAGAGGGCTCCAGTCAGCGGAGGCAACGTATCCGTCAGATGGTGACAGACTACTTGGCTTTGCCTCTCAGTGTACTCCCAGATGGCTCTTCCCCATTCAAGTTTTGGGTCTCTAAGCTGGATACATGGCCAGAGCTTAGCCAGTATGCATTGGAGGTGCTGGCTTGCCCTGCTGCCAGTGTATTATCGGAGCGCGTCTTTAGTGCTGCAGGTGGTGTACTAACAGACCGTCGCATGCGACTATCCTCCGATAATGTAGACCGGCTTACTTTTCTGAAAATGAACAAGGCATGGATCTCGCCAGAATTTGTCTGTCCGTTTTCAGATTAAATAACTGGTTCGCAACGTTATCCATGTCTCCTGTTATGTTCATACTTTCTACCACCTGAACTCTACTCCCTGGGCTCCAACACTGCCATTTGCTGCTCAGAAGTGTCGTGTCCACAGAACAAAACACAAGCTCTACTGTTAGTGGGGTTCAGTAACGCCAGCTGTTCCCCTGCTGTGTGAACGGCAAGAAGTCTCCTGTTCCCGACACATGGACAGAAAAACACATGACCAACATGCTCCAAATAGGGAAGAGCCGTCACCCTGCTTGTTATGCTGAAAACATGAAATTGTGAAGTTTTGCAGGCCTAGAATGATAAATTTTTATGACAAATATGGACAAATAATAATTGTCATCACAGCGCATATCTGCACATGTCTATTAGAAATGGTAACAAAAAATAAAACAATAGTCTACTCTTCACATTTTGAAATTAATGCATAAAAGTACATTTCATACTTATGAATTAATGCTTTTTAAGGAACTTTATCTGTACCTGTAAGATAATGCAGTCAATGGATGTACGAATCATTAAATCCTCATCATCATCATCACGAGTTTTATTTATGACAGACATTATAAAATACACATACTGATGCCAACTGTAACTTCAAACACCATATATGAAATGGCCAGCATGTAAACATGGTAATAATGTCCAATAATAAATTATTACATCTAGAAAGTGCATCATGCATACTGACAATAGGTAGTATACCTGCAAGTGCTGTTGAAACAACCACAAGAGATATAAATTAATACTGGTATATAGGTATCACAGTGCATAGTTACTCATGGACAATGTTGATGTAATACTGTATCTCAATTAAGTCAGCGTCAACCATTAGGCTTGTTAGTCTTGTACATTGTTAAAGAGGGAACGTAATTTTTTTGTTGTCATAGGTGGAGTATTACACATTAAATTATTACTGCTGTATTTTTTTTTGCGTCCCTAGTGCGCAATAACGCAGCCTAACCTCACATTTTATAGTCAGCTAATTGCCACACGCTACCCTACCCTACGCGTGACAGTAGGAAGGTAGTGTTGACGGATAAAGCTTTGCGCAACCAGACATTCTTTTACCCTCTTCAACACTCTACAAGCAAAAAATGCATGATTTCAGCCGCAGACTTTATTGACGTACAGTATAACATCGGCATTACCCATCAGAGGCTGTCCACTGTCTGATACAGACATAGAATATACCTTTGCTATCCGTAGCCTTTTTTCACCTACACTTGCAGGCACACACTTAAATTGTGACAAACAATGCCTAATGTTTTTTTAAATGGTTATTTTTTATCGTACATTATTGTGTCATCAATCACATTGATGAGTCCATGCTGGACATGTCATACATGCTATAGAAAGTTACGATTTTATGAACTTAAATAATTGAAATGTCTGTGACTGTCACATAAAATTTGCGATGATGATGATGAGTGACTATTACAAAATCCATTGTCTTCACTATGTTATGGTTTAACATAGCGTTCCTTAAGCATTATTCATAAAAAAAAAAAGGACTTTTATTCTTAAATTTACAACACTATATTTTGTTACCAATTTTTTGGGTGTTGTGTTGTTCCATTTATTTTTGGCATGTGCATATATGCGTTATATTTGTATTTTCTTTATTTTTCCTTCTTGAAATTAGAAAACATGTGTATCTTTGTACCGTGTTAGCCAGTAGATAGAAAAATATTTAGACTTCAGAGTCAGCAGTGGTTGATACCTTTTAATGGATAACTGAAAAGATGGAAACAAATTGCAAGCTTTCAAGGCTACTCACGTCTCTTCATCAGGCAAAGACTAAATAAAAAAATTAAGCATCACATATTTCTATACACAACAGGACACAGGAATAGTGCAATAGGTAAGACAAGTAAGTGACGTGTATCAGAACTGTCATTATCTCACAGGGATGAACATAAATATTGGAACAGTTCCTAGATAAGGATAAGAAAGTTTGATTGCCCTCTCATTGGCGTCTTTTTTTGGGTTTTCATGACCCTGGAAGGGCATAGACGCAGATTCCTTAATTGATATAGAATGACATAAATCCATGTGATCTATTCATTCCATCACTAACAGTGTCAAAGGTCATGATGAGCTTATATCTGAAACCTTTGTACGTTTCTCATATTTGAAGTTATATTTTAATACCAGTAATTCCATATCCATCATGCTAATGACCGGGCATACAAAAGTCTTTTGCCACAGGTAAATTCATTAATTTATCTGTGATTGTGTGGCGCTGATAATTCATCCTTGTTCTCCTTTTTGTTGCCGGTCTCCCCTCACTTGTCCCTCCCTCACTTGTCTTAGCTATTCCTGTGTCCTGTTGTGTGTAGAAATATGTGATTCTTCATTTTGGCTTTACTCTTAGCCTGATGAAGACACCTGAGTAGTCTCGAAAGCTTTGAATTTGTTACCATATTTTCAGTTAGCCATTAAACGTTATCAACCACAGAGGACTGTCAAGTATAAATATTTTTCTATTCTTGTAATTGAAATTCATCATTTTATTGTCGTAGTAAAACTTCATTTATTCTTGTTTGAAGTACATACATTTGCAATGGCCACGTAACAAGGCAATAACTCAATATTTTGTGCCTACACCCTCCTTGACCCTGGGCTTCAACAGCGCCAGTTGCTGCTCAGAAGTGTTAGATGCACAGATGAAAACAATCGCTGATGTGTTTGTGGGGTTCAGTAACGCCTGCTGTTCCCCTGCTGTGTGTCTGGCAAAAATTACTGCTGCTAACTACAACTTCAACTTCAAAACGTCTCATACTAGGCCTCTGCCTACACCCTCCTTGACCCTGGGCTTCAACAGCGCCAGTTGCTGCTCAGAAGTGTTAGATGCACAGATGAAAACAATCGCTGATGTGTTTGTGGGGTTCAGTAACGCCTGCTGTTCCCCTGCTGTGTGTCTGGCAAAAATTACTGCTGCTAACTACAACTTCAACTTCAAACGTCTCATACTAGGCCTCTGCCTACACCCTCCTTGACCCTGGGCTTCAACAGCGCCAGTTGCTGCTCAGAAGTGTTAGATGCACAGATGAAAACAATCGCTGATGTGTTTGTGGGGTTCAGTAACGCCTGCTGTTCCCCTGCTGTGTGTCCGGCAAAAATTACTGCTGCTAACTACAACTTCAACTTCAAACGTCTCATACTAGGCCTCTGCCTACACCCTCCTTGACCCTGGGCTTCAACAGCGCCAGTTGCTGCTCAGAAGTGTTAGATGCACAGATGAAAACAATCGCTGATGTGTTTGTGGGGTTCAGTAACGCCTGCTGTTCCCCTGCTGTGTGTCTGGCAAAAATTACTGCTGCTAACTACAACTTCAACTTCAAACGTCTCATACTAGGCCTCTGCCTACACCCTCCTTGACCCTGGGCTTCAACAGCGCCAGTTGCTGCTCAGAAGTGTTAGATGCACAGATGAAAACAATCGCTGATGTGTTTGTGGGGTTCAGTAACGCCTGCTGTTCCCCTGCTGTGTGTCCGGCAAAAATTACTGCTAGCTACCTAATCATGGTGAAAAAAACATGACATCTCAAAGTGTCTAGTGCTACACATAGATATGAGGCTACACCATGATTTCTAAGCTGTAAACATTTGAAACGTCAACTTTCAAACCATAAAATGATTTGTCTTTGTCACAAATCTGTAACAAAATAATTGTGACATATTATTACAGATATGCACATGTCGAAAACAAATGCAAACACAAAAGCCTACTTATGCTATAGGATACTGATGGTCAACCTTGTCACTCCATAGCTTAGACAAATCCAACTCACATCATGATGACTCAAATACTGCAATGTTGGAAGTGCATAATGTGGGTTGAACTTTGACAACTGCTGCAGTGCGAAGGTTATACTTCAGTGTTCTTGCCTTTGAAATAAAAGCATACAAGTAAATATAATATCCAATGTTGATTAAGGGACGTGATGTACACCTGTAATATTGTGCAAACAATGCATGTAGGAATAGTCCTCTTCAACATTACTTATATTTGTGTCATTTTAAAAAATACATATTTAATTAGAAAGTTAACAGCCCATATCATAAAGGTCCTTCATGTAAACATGATAATCGCTAACAAAAATCATGCATTACCTTGGTAAAGTCAATAGTGCATAGTCACAATAACAAAATATATACCTGTAAGTGGTGCTGAAAGAACGACAACTGATAAAATAGGTGAATGATATCTATTTATCAGACTGAATAGCGACACCTGTACAATGTCGATATAATACTGTACCTTAACAAAACAGCTGTGTCACACCTCACACGCATTTTTCTTGTAGCTTGTTATGTAATAGGGCACATGCGTGTATGTTTCATCATAGGTGCATGTTTACTGAGTAAAGCAGTCATGACAACGCCTTTGTGTTGTCGGTACGCTTGCGATGATGAACGATGCGCACCGTGAATGTTAGTCTGCGTCATAAGACGCACAGACGCTCCAATACCCAACGCGTCACAGCAGGAAGCCAGTCTGTGCGTCCAAACAAAGGCGCAAGCATACATGCACGTACCCTTTTATAAAGCTATATAAAAAAAAAGGATGTAGTAGTAACGCACACTTTATTGAGGTACAGTATTACATCGCCATTCACCATCTGTGGCTATGCAGTCTCATCTATATATACCTTATCTATCCGTTGTCATGCTTGCAAGTCCACAGTCAGGCATAAATAGCTGTTTTCACTATGCACTTTTTAAAGGTTTTTTTTGTTAATATAAATGATTGGCACATATTATCAGTATTACATGATGGAAATTTTAGATATTTTTAAAAACTTTTTAGTGATATTATTCAGCAAATGAAAATGGTGTACATACTGTTACTTATCCATCATTAATGGATTCTGATATGTACTTGTATGCTTTTATTTAAAACCGTATAGCAGATTATTTAACCGATTTTTATTGTGGTTTGCATTGCTTTTCAACATGTTAATGTATGCGTTTATGTTTGTCAATTATTAATTTACATATATTTTTAAAGTAAAATCATCATCTTATGGTACTAAAGGTTATATTTCTCTTGTTTGGAGTATAGACATTTTTAATTGACACGTAACAAGGAAAATACTTGATCTAGTATTTAAACATCCTCCTTGACCCTGGGCTCCAACACCGCCAGTTGTTGCTCGGAAGTGCTGTTAGCACAGTCTACACTTGCTCCTGTGTTACTGGGGTTCAGTAATGTCAGCTGTTCCCTGCTGTGTGAACGGCAAAAAGTCCTGCTGCCTCCACCCTGTTCTCTTCTCATCCCTGGGTTACAACACCGCCAGTTGTTTCTCGGAAGTGCTGTTAGCACAGTCTACACTTGCTCCTGTGTTACTGGGGTTCAGTAATGTCAGCTGTTCCCCTGCTGTGTGAACGGCAAAAAGTCCTGCTGCCTCCACCCTGTTCTCTTCTCATCCCTGGGCTACAACACCGCCAGTTGTTTCTCGGAAGTGCTGTTAGCACAGTTAACACTTGCTCCTGTGTTACTGGGGTTCAGTAATGTCAGCTGTTCCCCTGCTGTGTGAACGGCAAACAGTCCTGCTGCCTCCACCATGTTCTCTTCTCATCCCTGGGTTACAAACACCGCCAGTTGTTGCTCGGAAGTGCTGTTAGCACAGTCTACACTTGCTCCTGTGTTACTGGGGTTCAGTAATGTCAGCTGTTCCCCTGCTGTGTGAACGGCAAAAAGTCCTGCTGCCTCCACCCTGTTCTCTTCTCATCCCTGGGTTACAACACCGCCAGTTGTTTTCGGAAGTGCTGTTAGCACTGTCTACACTTGCTCCCGTGTTACTGGGGTTCAGTAATGTCAGCTGTTCCCCTGCTGTGAACGGCAAAAAGTCCTGCTGCCTCCACCCTGTTCTCTTCTCATCCCTGGGTTACAACACCGCCAGTTGTTTCTCGGAAGTGCTGTTAGCACAGTCTACACTTGCTCCTGTGTTACTGGGGTTCAGTAATGTCAGCTGTTCCCCTGCTGTGTGAACGGCAAAAAGTCCTGCTGCCTCCACCCTGTTCTCTTCTCATCCCTGGGCTACAACACCGCCAGTTGTTTCTCGGAAGTGCTGTTAGCACAGTTAACACTTGCTCCCGTGTTACTGGGGTTCAGTAATGTCAGCTGTTCCCCTGCTGTGTGAACGGCAAACAGTCCTGCTGCCTCCACCCTGTTCTCTTCTCATACCTGGGCTACAACACCGCCAGTTGTTTCTCGGAAGTGCTGTTAGCACAGTTAACACTTGCTCCCGTGTTACTGGGGTTCAGTAATGTCAGCTGTTCCCCTGCTGTGTGAATGGCAAAAAGTCCTGCTGCCTCCACCCTGTTCTCTTCTCATCCCTGGGTTACAACACCGCCAGTTGTTTCTCGGAAGTGCTGTTAGCACAGTCTACACTTGCTCCCGTGTTACTGGGGTTCAGTAATGTCAGCTGTTCCCCTGCTGTGTGAACGGCAAACAGTCCTGCTGCCTCCACCCTGTTCTCTTCTCATACCTGGGCTACAACACCGCCAGTTGTTTCTCGGAAGTGCTGTTAGCACAGTTAACACTTGCTCCCGTGTTACTGGGGTTCAGTAATGTCAGCTGTTCCCCTGCTGTGTGAATGGCAAAAAGTCCTGCTGCCTCCACCCTGTTCTCTTCTCATCCCTGGGTTACAACACCGCCAGTTGTTTCTCGGAAGTGCTGTTAGCACAGTCTACACTTGCTCCTGTGTTACTGGGGTTCAGTAATGTCAGCTGTTCCCCTGCTGTGTGAACGGCAAAAAGTCCTGCTGCCTCCACCCTGTTTCTTCTCATCCCTGGGCTACAACACCGCCAGTTGTTTCTCGGAAGTGCTGTTAGCACAGTTAACACTTGCTCCCGTGTTACTGGGGTTCAGTAATGTCAGCTGTTCCCCTGCTGTGTGAACGGCAAACAGTCCTGCTGCCTCCACCCTGTTCTCTTCTCATACCTGGGCTACAACACCGCCAGTTGTTTCTCGGAAGTGCTGTTAGCACAGTTAACACTTGCTCCCGTGTTACTGGGGTTCAGTAATGTCAGCTGTTCCCCTGCTGTGTGAACGGCAAACAGTCATGCTGCCTCCACCCTGTTCTCTTCTCATACCTGGGCTACAACACCGCCAGTTGTTTCTCGGAAGTGCTGTTAGCACAGTTAACACTTGCTCCCGTGTTACTGGGGTTCAGTAATGTCAGCTGTTCCCCTGCTGTGTGAACGGCAAACAGTCATGCTGCCTCCACCCTGTTCTCTTCTCATCCCTGGGCTACAACACCGCCAGTTGTTTCTCGGAAGTGCTGTTAGCACAGTCTACACTTGCTCCTGTGTTACTGGGGTTCAGTAATGTCAGCTGTTCCCCTGCTGTGTGAACGGCAAAAAGTCCTGCTGCCTCCACCCTGTTCTCTTCTCATCCCTGGTTACAACACCGCCAGTTGTTTCTCGGAAGTGCTGTTAGCACAGTCTACACTTGCTCCTGTGTTACTGGGGTTCAGTAATGTCAGCTGTTCCCCTGCTGTGTGAACGGCAAAAAGTCCTGCTGCCTCCACCCTGTTCTCTTCTCATCCCTGGGCTACAACACCGCCAGTTGTTTCTCGGAAGTGCTGTTAGCACAGTTAACACTTGCTCCCGTGTTACTGGGGTTCAGTAATGTCAGCTGTTCCCCTGCTGTGTGAACGGCAAACAGTCATGCTGCCTCCACCCTGATCTCTTCTCATCCCTGGGTTACAACACCGCCAGTTGTTTCTCGGAAGTGCTGTTAGCACAGTCTACACTTGCTCCTGTGTTACTGGGGTTCAGTAATGTCAGCTGTTCCCCTGCTGTGTGAACGGCAAAAAGTCCTGCTGCCTCCACCCTGTTCTCTTCTCATCCCTGGGCTACAACACCGCCAGTTTGTTTCTCGGAAGTGCTGTTAGCACAGTTAACACTTGCTCCCGTGTTACTGGGGTTCAGTAATGTCAGCTGTTCCCCTGCTGTGTGAACGGCAAACAGTCATGCTGCCTCCACCCTGTTCTCTTCTCATCCCTGGGTTACAACACCGCCAGTTGTTTCTCGGAAGTGCTGTTAGCACAGTCTACACTTGCTCCTGTGTTACTGGGGTTCAGTAATGTCAGCTGTTCCCCTGCTGTGTGAACGGCAAAAAGTCCTGCTGCCTCCACCCTGTTCTCTTCTCATCCCTGGGTTACAACACCGCCAGTTGTTTCTCGGAAGTGCTGTTAGCACAGTCTACACTTGCTCCTGTGTTACTGGGGTTCAGTAATGTCAGCTGTTCCCCTGCTGTGTGAACGGCAAAAAGTCCTGCTGCCTCCACCCTGTTCTCTTCTCATCCCTGGGTTACAACACTGCCAGTTGTTTCTCGGAAGTGCTGTTAGCACAGTCTACACTTGCTCCTGTGTTACTGGGGTTCAGTAATGTCAGCTGTTCCCCTGCTGTGTGAACGGCAAAAAGTCCTGCTGCCTCCACCCTGTTCTCTTCTCATCCCTGGGCTACAACACCGCCAGTTGTTTCTCGGAAGTGCTGTTAGCACAGTTAACACTTGCTCCCGTGTTACTGGGGTTCAGTAATGTCAGCTGTTCCCCTGCTGTGTGAACGGCAAAAAGTCCTGCTGCCTCAACTTTAATTTCCATGGGTACCTTCTGCTACCCATCCGGGTTCCAGTACCGTCAGCTGGTTCTCCGCAGTGCCTTTGGCCTAGGTGCCTCCATGTCGGTATCCGAGTTCCAGCAACGTCTGCTGGTCCTTGGTAGTGCTTTGGAGCACAGGTACCTCCTGCTTAGTAACCGTGTCCCAGTAACGTCAGCTGGTCCTCGGTTGTGCCATTGGCTCTTTTCCTTCTGCTGACCCTCCGGGTTCCAGCACAGTCAGCTGGTCCTCGTTACTTTCATTGGCTCTTGTACCTTCTGCTACCCATCCGGGTTCCAGTACCGTCAGCTGGTTCTCCGCAGTGCCTTTGGCCTAGGTGCCTCCATGTCGGTATCCGAGTTCCAGCAACGTCTGCTGGTCCTTGGTAGTGCTTTGGAGCACAGGTACCTCCTGCTTAGTAACCGTGTCCCAGTAACGTCAGCTGGTCCTCGGTTGTGCCATTGGCTCTTTTCCTTCTGCTGACCCTCCGGGTTCCAGCACAGTCAGCTGGTCCTCGTTACTTTCATTGGCTCTTGTACCTTCTGCTACCCATCCGGGTTCCAGTACCGTCAGCTGGTTCTCCGCAGTGCCTTTGGCCTAGGTGCCTCCATGTCGGTATCCGAGTTCCAGCAACGTCTGCTGGTCCTTGGTAGTGCTTTGGAGCACAGGTACCTCCTGCTTAGTAACCGTGTCCCAGTAACGTCAGCTGGTCCTCGGTTGTGCCATTGGCTCTTTTCCTCTGCTGACCCTCCGGGTTCCAGCACAGTCAGCTGGTCCTCGTTACTTCCATTGGCTTTTGTACCATCACCAACAGGACAAAGAAGGTTAAGACAAACTACAAGATACAGAACAAGAGACAGAAGAACAATAAGCAGAAGATCAAAAAGCAGAAGAACATTAAGTATAAGACCAAAATGAAGAGCAAAATATATGCTCTAAATTCTAAGCAGAAGAAGACTAAGCAGTGTATGGGGGTGAGTCCTTTCCTCCTCGTGGTGCCCCTGGAAAATGCCTGATGCTGCTGCAGGCTAAACTGAACGCGGACCAATACTGTTGTAATTAAAATCTTTCGTGACAGCAAGAACGGAAGGATGAAAATTCAGAGTTTTACAGATTACAAGTACAGGAATGTCTGTCACAAATAAGAATATGATGAAAAGGATGAATAGGAAGAAGATGAAGAAGTAGAATATGAAGAATAATAACTGTTTAATAAGAACAATATAAGTAATGTTAACAAAAAGATGAATAGCAAGAAGTTTTAGAAGATTAAGAAGGTGAAGATGAAGAATAATTTGATGAGAAAGATGATGCTGCTGAAGATTATGAAGGAGAAAGTGTGTGAAAAGTTAAAAAGGTGAAGAGCATGGAAGTTGTGAAACAGACATATTTGACAAAATAGAAAAAAGGTTAACAACATTGTCAATTTCTTCGTCAATCCAAACGTATTTCAAAAAAAGAAATATTAATGCTATTCCATTGCATTGTGTTAAACATCTATGCCTTTAATGTCTCCTCAACCTCCCCCAATAAATTCTACATTACTCTTTGTTGTTTTCCTTCATGTACAATTAACCAACAAGGCAAGAATGGGTTTTTTTTAATTCCGATATTTTGTTCCCATAGACTTACATTGTATTTCCGGTATCGGTATCGGGTGTCGCCGATATTTTTTGGGTATCGGCGATACCATTCCGATTCCGATACTTTTGGATATCGGAAAGTATCGCTCAACTCTACTTTTCACCCTTTAACCATTTATCTCCCTGCGAGGAGTTTACTTAAGTTTGTTAACCGTTGCTCTGTCTCCTGTCCGTCACTGCATCTCGCAACCTGCTTACAACTCTGTCACAATACATAAAAGGCTAGACAATCCTCTGGGACGTCCCATTGCTGCATTCACATTTCTTATACTGTATTTGTTTTGACACACAAAATTTGAAAAATACCCATGTTAGGCTGGTTTCACATTTGCGTCTGTGTGCGCAGCGTTTCATCTGCATAGATCCGCATGAGTTAAGCTGACATATCTTTAACATGGTGTACGCAGAGACATGCGTTCGCATGCTAACGCATGCGCCTGCATCATTTCGCGGTGTGCTGCGGTGTCCAGCGAACGCAGCATGTTGGATTTTTGAAGTGTCAAAACAACGCATTACTGTCTATGGAACGCATTGGTATGCAAGGACATGCTTACAGATGCGTTTGATATGCACACGTTCATGAGACTTGCCCTTTTGGTGTCAGTCATATCGAACGCATGTGCATAAACAACGCAAACACATGCAAAAAATGCATACAAACGCATGCACACGCAGCGTTTTTTGGGAGTTATGCGTAACATGGTGCGGATAAAAAACCACTGCGTAAACATGCTTTTGCATGCGTTTTTGCATGCGTTTGCGTATGCAGATGATATGCTGCTCACATATACGCAAATGTGAACCTAGCCTTATTGGGTCAAAAGGTCCCATATTTTTGGATTGCTTTATGAATAAAAGTCTCTTTTCTTTAAAGTCTGGGAGTGCCAAGTATCTTATATTGTTAATACACTGAGTGGAATCTTTACTCAAGCACCACATCCTATAGGTGCATCTCACAAAATTAGAATATCTTCAAAAAGTTAATTCTTTTCAGTTCATAGAATCATAGAATGGTAGAGTTGGAAGGGACCTCCTGGGTCATCTGGTCCAAGCCCCTGCTCAAAGCAGGATTCACGAAATCACATTGAGTGATTGAGCGGGACAGTCCTGATTCTGACCCCCCGTCCCGCTGTCCCGCTGAGGACACTATGTGTCCCGCAGTGAGATAAGCCACCATGCCCCCATGCACCTCTTCCTGCCCTCCCTGTCTCTACAGCTTAGCCTCACAGCAGCTAGCAATGACGCTGCTATTGGTGTAATCTTCTGTGCCCACAGGACCTGTGATGAGGTCACAGGAGGGGAGGAGTCAGGGGTCACATGATCAGTGTCCTCGTTGTGTGCAGGACTCTGCTGTGATGGTTGTCATGGTGCTGGATGAGGGTAAGTTTGTATGTGGGGGTCGGGACTCGGGTTTACAGTGTGGATGTAGCAGTGCTGTAGTGTGTACAAGTTGGATGTAGCAGAGTCGTGTGTGTACAAGGTGTACGGAGCGGAGCCGTGTGTGTACGAGGTGTACGGAGCGGAGCCATGTGTGTACGAGGTGTACGGAGCGGACCCGTGTGTACGAGGTGTACGGAGCGGAGCCGTGTGTGTACGAGGTGTATGGAGCGGAGCCGTGTGTATGAGGTGTATGGAGTGGAGCCATGTGTGTACGAGGTGTACGGAGCGGAGCCTTGTGTACGAGGTGTACGGAGCGGAGCCGTGTGTGTACGAGGTGTACGGAGTGGAGACGTTTGTGTTCGAGGTGGTTGTAGCAGTGATGTAGTGTACGAGGTGTACAGAGCAGAGCCGTGTGTGTACGAGTTGGATGTAGCAGTGCTGTAGTGTGTGCGAGGTGTACGGAGCAGAGCCATGTGTGTACGAGTTGGATGTAGCGGAGCCGTGCATGTACGAGTTGGATGGAGCGGAGCCGCGCGTGTACGAGGTGTACGGAGCTAAGGCTACTTTCACACTTGCGTTTTTTTGCGCAGCGCATCGTGCGCACATGAAACGCATTAAAAAACGCATGCAAATGCTTATAAACGCTGCGATATTTAGTCGCATCAGCGTGCGCATTACGACCAAAAAACGCAGCGTTTGTATGCGATTTCAAGCGTTTTTGCATGCTTTTGCGTTTTTCGGCGCATGGGTTGTCTACGTGTCACATTTCTATCAACTCTGTCTCTATCATCTGTCTCTATCATCTCTATCATCTCTGTCTCAATCATCTGTATCAACTCTGTCTCTATCATCTGTCTCTATCATCTCTATCATCTCTGTCTCTATCATCTGTATCAACTCTGTCTCTATCATCTGTCTCTATCATCTCTGTCTCTATCATCTCTGTCTCTATCATCTGTCTCTATCATCTGTGTCTCTATCATCTCTGTCTCTATCATCTGTCTCTATCATCTCTGTCTCTATCATCTCTATCATCTCTGTCTCTATCATCTGTTTAAACTCTGTCTCTATCATCTGTCTCTATCATCTCTATCATCTCTATCATCTGTCTCTATCATCTCTGTCTCTATCATCTGTCTCTATCATCTGTCTCTATCATATCTGTCCCTATCATCTCTGTCTCTATCATCTCTATCATCTCTGTCTCTATCATCTCTATCAACTCTGTCACTATCATCTGTCTCTATTATCTCTATCATCTGTCTCTATCATCTGTATCAACTCTGTCTCTATCATCTGTCTCTATCATCTCTATCATCTCTGTCTCTATCATCTGTATCAACTCTGTCTCTATCATCTGTCTCTATCATCTCTATCATCTCTGTCTCTATCATCTGTATCAACTCTGTCTCTATCATCTCTGTCTCTATCATCTGTCTCTATCATATCTGTCTCTATCATCTCTGTCTTCATCATCTGTCTCTATCATATCTGTCTCTATCATCTCTGTCTCTCATCTCTGTCTCTATCATCTGTATCAATTCTGTCTCTATCATCTGTCTCTATCATCTCTATCATCTGTCTCTATCATCTCTATCATCTGTGTCTATCATCTGTCTCTATCATCTCTGTCTCTATCATCTGTCTCTATCATCTGTCTCTATCATATCTGTCTCTATCATATCTGTCTCTATCATCTCTGTCTCTATCATCTGTCTCTATCATCTCTGTCTCTATCATCTCTGTCTCTATCATCTGTCTCTATCATCTGTCTCTATCATCTCTGTCTCTATCATCTCTGTCTGCAAATATATAATTATAAACGCTGCGATATTTAGTCGCATCAGCGTGCGCATTACGACCAAAAAATGCAGCGTTTGTATGCGATTTCAAGCATTTTTGCATGCGTTTGCGTTTTTCGGCGCATGGGTTGTCTACGTGTCACATTTCTATCAACTGTCTCTATCATCTGTCTCTATCATCTCTGTCTCTATTATCTGTATCAACTCTGTCTCTATCATCTGTCTTTATCATCTCTATCATCTCTGTCTCTATCATCTGTATCAACTCTGTCTCTATCATCTGTCTCTATCATCTCTGTCTCTATCATCTGTCTCTATCATCTCTGTCTCTATCATTTCTCTCTCTATCATGTGTCTCTATCATCTGTCTCTATCATCTCTGTCTCTATCATCTCTATCATCTCTGTCTCTAACATCTGTATCAACTCTGTCTCTATCATCTGTCTCTATCATCTGTATCAACTCTGTCTCTATCATCTCTGTCTCTATCATCTGTCTCTATCATCTGTCTCTATCATCTGTCTCTATCATCTCTGTCTCTATCATCTGTCTCTATCATCTCTGTCTCTATCATCTGTCTCTATCATCTCTGTCTCTATCATCTCTGTCTCTATCATCTGTCTCTATCATCTGTCTCTATCATCTCTGTCTCTATCATCTCTGTCTCTATCACCTTTTTATCTACACTCCTCACAATGTTGCTTGTGTAGGGGGTTGTTTAAACAAGTGTTTAGACATTATTTACTCCAAAATCGCGTGCACGCAAAAGCGCTGACGAGCGCAAAGCCATGCGCACGCCAGCGCACCCATAGACTGCAATGTTATTTTTTGCGCATAGCATGCGCACACGTGGGCGGAAAAAAAAATGCAACATGTAGCGTCTAGCGCGTATGGGCGCACACCTGGAAAATGCGCAGCGCACGCCAAACGCAGATGAACGCGTGCAAGCGCTAGACCCTGCGCCCGCCATGTTAAAGATAGGGGAACATTACGCATGCGTCCGATAGCGCACAATGCGTGCCTTGTGTATACTGAGTGGAGCCTTGTGTGGGTGAGGTGGACGGAGCTGAGCCGTGTGTGTATGAGGCATACAAAGCGGAACCATGTGTGTATGAGGTGTGCAGAGCCGTGCGTGTACAAGGTGTATGGTGGGGAGCATTCATACCTCCCAACCGTCCTGAATTCAGCGGGACACTCCTGATTTTGGGAGTCTGCCCCGCTGTCCCGGCCGGGAGCTTTTCCCGTGGACACAAGAGTACATGCCAGAGCCCGAGGAGCACTTTAAAATTCGCACGTGATGTTCCACCAGAAGTGAGGTGCTGGAAGATGACCGGAAATGAGGTAATTTCGGGAGGAGATTGTGATGGAACCATGGAGGCACTTCAGGGAATGCTTCAGATCCATCACCGTGTCCTCGCCTTGGAATCGGGAATGTCGGCCATGTGAGCGGATCATGATATGTCCTGCACCGGGAGGCTCAGGTGGGCACTACAATGGGAGCCGGGCTGCTATAGTATCTTTATAGAATCTTTATTTCTTTCTCTCTCTGTTTCTTTCTCTCTCTTTCTTTCTTTCTTTCTCTATGTTCTTTCTTTCCCATCTTTCTTTCTATCTCTGTTCTTTCTTTCCTTTCTTTCTTTCTTTCTTTCTTTTCTTTCTTTCTTTATTTCTTTCTTTCTCTCTTTGTTTCTTTCTTTTTCTCTATCTCTCTATTCTTTCTTTCCCCTCTTCTTTTTCTCTCTCTCTGTTCTTTCCCCTCTTTCTTTCTTTCTTTCTTTCTTTCTTTCTTTCTTCCTTTCTCTCTGTTCTTTTTTTCTTTCTCTCTCTCTTTCCCCTCTTTCTTCTCTCTCTCTGTTCTTTCTGTCTTTCCCCTTTCTTTCCCCTCTTTCTTTCTCTCTGTTCTTTCTTTCTCTCTCTGTTCTTTCTTTCCCGTCTTTCTTTCTTTCTCTCTCTGTTCTTTCTTTCCCCTCTTTCTTTCTCCTCCCTCTCTGTTCTTTCTTTCCCCTCTTTCTTTCTCCGTCTCTGTTCTTTCTTTCCCCTTTGTTTATTTCTTTCTCTCTCTACTTTCTCTCTGTTCTTTCTTGCTTTCTCCTCTTTCTTTCTCTCTCTCCTTTCTCTCTGTTTTCTTTTTTCTCTCTCTGTTCTTTCTTTTACTCAGTACCAGTGTGCCCACAGTACCAGTCAGTGTGATCACCAGTGCTAAATGGGTGTGGTTGGGGCGTGGACATGGGTGTGACTAGTTGGGAAATGGGTGTGGTCGGCGGCGTGGCCTAAAATATGCCGCGGCGCGCTGTGCGCGCCGCAACCTTTGTCCCTCTTTCCCATCTTTAAAATTGGGAGGTATGAAATCATCCCAGACAGATGTCTGTCCAGCCTCTGTTTGAAGACTTTCATTGAAGGAGAACTCACCACCTCTCATGGCAGCCTCTTCCACTCATTGATCACCCTAACTGTCAAAAAGTTTTTCTAATGTCTAATCTGTGTTTCCTCCCATTCAGTTTCATCCCATTGCTTCCTTGTGCAAATGAGAAAAGTGAAACTCATGTATTATATAGAGTCATTACAAACAGTGATCTATTTCAAGTGTTTATTTTTAATGTTGATGACTATGGCTTACTGCCAATAAAAAAACAGAAGTCATTATCTCAGTAAATTAGAATACTTTATAACACCAGCTTGAAAAAATGATTTTAAAATCCGAAATGTTGGCCTACTGAAATGTATGTTCAGTCAATGCTTTCAGTTCGTCTGCATTGTTGGGTTTGGTGTCCTCATCTTCCTCTTGACAATACCCATAGATTCTCTATGAGGTTAAGGTCAGGCGAGTTTGCTGGCCAATCAAGCACAGTGATACTGTTGTTTTTAAACCAGGTATTGGTACTTTTGGCAGTGTGTACAGGTGCCAAGTCCTGCTGGAGAATGAAAAGTCCATCTCCAAAAAGCTTGTTGGCAGAGGGAAGCCTGACGTGCTCTAAAATTTCCTTTTCCTGGTAAATGGCTGCACTGACTTTGGTCTTGAAAAACACAGTGTACCTACACCAGCAGATGACATGGCTCCACAAGCCATCCACTGATTGTGGAACCTTCACGCTAGACCTCAAGCAGCTTGGAATGTCTGTCTCTTCACTCTTCCTCCAGACTTTTGAACCTTGATTTCCAAGGTCTACAGTATTCTCCTCCCTATTGTTGATTACTGTTTTTGTATGATAGAGGTTTTCTGTTATCCCTGTTTTGCCTTTGTGTTGTTTACCTTACTTTACCGTCCCATTTTTCATGTGGTGGGGAGGGGACAGATCAAGGTTTAATAGAGCATAGTAAGGTCAGAGACTCGGGCCCAGTTCCAGGGACAGTTTGAGACCCCCATTCCTTACCAAAGACCATCACAGCAATGACACAAGCATTTTAGTGCTCGATCATCACCAGTGGGCATTAGCAGATTTGTATTTGTCCAGAATAAAGCATTGTGTGGATGTGACAAAATAACAATGCAGCTGTGGATGAGAGGTGTAATTTCCAAAATAGGGTCACTTTTGGTTTTTTTTCTGCTGTTCTAGCACCTTAGAGGTTTTCAAATGTTACCCGCAAACTATTCTAGCAAAACCTGTGCTCCAAAAGCCAAATTGTGTTCCTTCCTTCTTAGCCCTGACGTGTGGCCAGTAGTTTCTGATGACATATAGTGCATCATCACATTCACAATCTATTACAGAAAATGTTATGCTCCAAAAATCAAATAGTGCTTTTTCCTTTCCAAGTCCTCCCATGTGGACAAACTGCAGTTTTTGATCACATATGGGGTATCATCGTGTTTGGGGAAATTGTGTAGCAAATAATAGGGTCTGTTTTTCCCTCATTATTCATTGTGAAATCTACAAATTTGGGGCTAAAACAAAATTTTTGCTAAAAATACCCATAATTTTAATTTTCACATCCACATTTTAAAAAGTTCTGGAAACACCTAAGGGTTCAACAAGCGTCCCTAGATGAATTCCTTAATGGGTGTAATTTCCAAAATGGGGTTGCTTGTGGAAGTTTATGCTGTTTTGGCACCTTGTGGGCTTGTGAGGGAGGACCAGGGCCGTAGTTATGGCCGAGGACACCGGTATATCTGTGCCCTGTACTCCCATCACATGAAAATAGTGTCCATTACTCTGCAAAGCTGTGG
The DNA here is from genome assembly GCA_033576555.1 of Oophaga sylvatica. Classification (NCBI taxonomy): domain Eukaryota; kingdom Metazoa; phylum Chordata; class Amphibia; order Anura; family Dendrobatidae; genus Oophaga; species Oophaga sylvatica. The sequence continues at coordinate 685,777,367 of JARQOD010000001.1, forward strand.
CTTCACTTTCTGCACTGTCAGGGTCCTCCCTGCGCTGCTGAAGGCTCCCTATAGACGGTTCCACATGAATAGAGACACAGTCCATTTCAACTTTCAAAAGAACAACTTTACTGATATCTTTACGCAGCACATCCATAATCTTCACAGCATTAACCACATGTTCCATGATGCACATTTCTTTCTTTTTCCCTGTAGTTTCTCACTGTCACACAGCACATACCTGGGTCAGATCATCTCATACGGTTCCTCAGCATCCTTCCTGTTCTGCTCTGCAACGGTTAGACACTCCCTAGTCTGTTTCACCCCAGACATGAGAGCATCAGCCTCCGAAGTGAGTTGCCACATAGCAAGCGACCTGCCCTTCTGTACTGTCTCCTGTGGTGACACAGCATCCTCCCGGTCCAAACTCACTGCATCTGGGAGTCCCCTCAGCCGTTTCACCCCAGATCTTAGGGCATCAGCCCATGCAATAAGTTGCCACATTATGGAGCCACCTGAGTCCCCGTGTTGCCACTGTTTCTGATTTAAGCTTCTGTTCCAAGTCTGCTGTGGTCCCCTGCTGTACTGGCTTGCTGCTGTTCTGGCCTGCTGCTGTGGCTGGGCTTCTCCCCTAAACATTGCATGGTCACTGCTATCATTCCAGGCACTTAAGCCCATGCAGGCTGTTTGGGCACTGTGGCCCGACTGACTACTTTGAGGAAGTTCTCCCTCTTTTAGCTGCAGCTGACCCCTCCTTTGCTTAATATTTAATAAATGGAACTTCTATACTATAACTATGTACACTAAAATGCCCCCATCTAGTGGCCAAACAGAGGTACTACGCTTTCTGTTATGTTTCGGTAACTGAGGAGAAATAGCAAAAAATAGCAAAAGCGGTAATACACCAGAGAGGCTGGAACCTATTGGATTGCAGTAACCTGAACTAACCACACAACATGAGGTAGCCGTGGAGCGTTCCTACGTTGATCCTAGATGCCTCGTCACAGCCTGAGAGATAACTACACCTAAAGGCAGAAAGATGAAAGCTATCTGCCCCGGAGCAGATCCCCAAAGAAAATAGGAAGCCCCCAAACAAGTAATGGCGGTTAGACAAGAAGAAAGCACGGACACAGACAGAAAATAGAATGAGCAAACGCTGGGGCCCAATCTGTCTAGACAGAAAAATACAGGAAAGAATTCTGACTGCAATCCAACAAAACCCTAACAAAAATACCAACACTTCTGATTGCCAAAAAACCTGAGATCACACGATCTCATCCACCTAAATCAGATCTCTGGTGTAACAAAACGCTATTCAGCAAATAAAAAGTAACAAAAGAGCAAAGCAAAAGTGCAGACACAAACGGAGCACAATTGCAGCGCCAGACCCCCAAAAGGGGACAGGCTGCAGTCCACTGCAGGCAGCAAACCAGCAGAGAAAATCAAACAGAGGAAAAAAAAAAAGCAAACACTTATCTGAAGGAGAGCAGGAAACTAGCAGTGCTTCAAGCAAGACCAGAAGGAACAATTGATAACCGGCAAGGCTGCTGGGAACTCAGGCCACTTATATATTACCATTCAGAGCCAGCTGAAGGCCATTCAGTAATCAGTTCATTACCCTCAGCAACCACCGGAGGGAGCCCCAGATCAGAAGCCGCCTCCAGCATATTCACAACAGATTTTCCCTATTTACTAGATACACAACTAGCAAAATATATATACACATTACATTGTACACATAGCAGCATTGTCACAATAACAGTATGGAAAGCAACATACAAAGACATCACATCAATCATAACAGTATCAACACAAGGGAAGGGAGTGGAGTATTACACGGTCTCGGTAACCCCCTTACATGCTCTGCAAATGAGACAGGATGTCTGCAATCTATTCCAGCCAGATTTATATTCCAAATACAAATTGTCGCTTCTTCCCTTTCAAGCCCTGCCGTGTATCCAAACAGAACTTTTTGACTGCATTTTGGGTATCACCGCATTCAGAAGAAAGTGGGTAACAAACTTTTGGTTCCACTTTTTTATTTTACCTCTTGCAAAAGTAAAAAACTTGGGGTTAAAGCAACATTTTTGTGAAAAAAAATTTTTTTCAATGTGCTCACTATACCTCTGGACAAAATCCTTGATGGTGTCATTTCCAAAATGAGGTGTCTTGTGTTTTTTTTTGCTGTTTAGGCACTTTAGGGGCCATGCAAATGCGACATGGTATTGGCAATCTAGTTCAGCCGAATTTGTTTTCCAAAATTCAAATGATGCTGCTTCCCTTTGAAGACCTGCCTTTTATCCGAGCAGAGATTTCTGACCACATACGGGCTATCAGTGCACTCAGAAGAAACTGGGTAACAAACTTTAGAGTTCATTTTGTCATGCTATTCTTTGTAAAAGTGAAACAATTGGGGCTAAAGCAACATTTAGAGGAAAAAACTTATTTTTTTTTTCATTCCACTTTGGATTAATTCCTGGATGACACCTGAAGGGTTAAAAACATTCCTGACATCAGTTTTGAAGTGTTTGAGGTATCACTTTTGCAGAGTTTCCAATATATAGGCCTGTCAGTCCATTTAAGTCTGAATAGATCCTTAAAGAAACAGGTTTTCTAAATTTCTTGAAAAAATGAGAAATTGCTGCTAAAGTTTAACCCTTCTAACATCCTAACAAAATAAAATGATGTTTGAAAAATGATGCACATGTAAAGCAGACATATGGGAAATATTATTTATTAATTATCTTGTACAATATGACTAACTGGTTTGAATATCTAAAAATTTAAAGTTTGAAAATTGTGAACTTTTCAAAATTGTCACCAAAACTCCGAAATTTTAGCAAATAAGCGCAACTCATATCGACTTAAATTTACCACTAACATAGTGTACAATGTGTGATAAAAAACATTCTCAGAATCACTGGGATATGTTGAAGCATTCCAGAGTTATTACCACATGAAATGACACAGGTCAAATTTTAAAAATTTGGCCTGGTCATTAAGGTCAAAATTGTCTCTGTCTCTAAAGAATTAAATGACTTGAAAGAAATTGGGTTCAGTCCTAGGAGACCTCAGTGTGTTATTCTCTTCAGGGCAGTTGGAGGCCTTAGATTACTTCTAATTTGTAACTCATTTCAAAATGAATTAGATTTCTTGGATAGATTCAGCAAAATAGGCAAATTTGAAGTTTAGAAAATTTGTTTATTACTAATTGCCACTTCTTGGGAAGCCTTCTTCAAGGGACCAGAGAATACATTTGTCTCCTAAGCCACTGATTGGGTATCACCAATTTAATGTGCATTGGGAATGTTAGTTTCTTAAGTGCAACTTTCGTTTCAGATGACTTTACAGAAATAGCCAATGTGCTTAGCTAATCTGATTTGATACATTATTGGAAGAGGTGGGCATGTGATAACGGTCAGAAGAATAAAAAAGCTATCGAATGTGGCCAACATTAACCCATTTACCCCCCAAGGTGGTTTGGACGTTAACCCCTTCATGATCCAGCCTAATTTGACCTTAATGACCTGGCTGTTATGATTTGGTAGCTGAGGAGAGCATGCAATACACCAGAGAGGTTGGAATCTACTGGATTGCAGTACCCTGACTAACCACCACAACTAAAGGCAGCCGTGGAGCGTACCTACGTTGGTCCTAGACGCCTCGTCACAGCCTGAGAGGCTAACTACACCTAAAGATAGAAAGAGGAAAAGGATAGGAAGGACACTTACTGAAATCCAAAAAACCCTAAAAAAATACCAACTCTACTAATTGCAAAAACACCTGAGATCACACGACCTCTACCACCTAAATTAGTTCTCTGGTGTAACAAAACTAAGCCGCAGCCACTAAAAAAAACTGGAAAAGGCAAATGAACAAATAACAGTGGCTCAGATAAACTGAGAGGAGCACAAGCCCCCGGAGGGGACCTGGCTGACCTCCACAGAAGTGCAGGAAAAAATTCAAAAAGCAAGCACAAAAATAAAAGCAGAAAATATCTTATCTGTTAGCAGAAGATGCAGGCAAGACTCAGAAAGCTTCCAAGTGAACCAGGAACCAAAGTTGAGAAAAGAACAATTGATCACCGGCAACCCTGATGGGAGAGAACCTCCCTTATATAAGACCAGTCTGTAACTCCTGATTGCCAATCTTCACAATCTTCATTGAATGGTTCAGTACTGTTTATAACCACCAGAGGGAGCTTCTGCTCAGAATTCATTTCTAACACATTCACAACACCTGGCCATTTTTTGCAATTCTGACCAGTGTCCCTTTATGACAGGGGTGGGGAATATTTTTTCTGCCAAGGGCCATTTGGATATTTATACCATCCTTCGGGAGCCATACAAACTCCGCCCACAAAATTCATCCTGACTCTGGTCACTGGCACTGGTGTCAGGACGTAATCTTTCATTGCATGCCCTTCAGTGTTCAGTAGTGAACACTACATGTGTACTTACAGAGCAAGAAGAAATTAATGAGCTGGTGGCAATCAAAATACAGCTCCCTGCCAAAGCACAGTGGTACCTGAGAATCTGCCCAGGGGCCGGATAAAAGGTCATCGAGGGCCGTAAATGGCCCTGGGGCCTGAGGTTCCCCACCCCTGCTTTATGAGGTAATAACTCAGGAACGCTTCAACGGATCCTAGCGATTCTGAGACTGTTTTATCGTGACATATTGGGCTTCATGATAGTGTTAAATTTAGGTCAATAATTTTTGCCTTTATTTGTGAAAAAATTGGAAATTTAGCGAAAATTTTGAAAATTTAGCAATATTCAAATTTTGAATGTTTATTCTGTTAAACCAGAGAATTATGTGACACAAAATAGTTAATAAATAACATTTTCCACATGTCTACTTTACATCAGCACAATTTTGGAACCAAATTTTTTTTTGTTAGGAAGTTATAAGGGTTAAAAGTTGACTAATGATTTCTATTTTTACAACAAAATTTACAATACCATTTTTTTTAGGCACCACCTCACATTTGAAGTTAGTTTGAGGGGTTTATATGGCTGAAAATATCCAAAAGTGACACCATTCTAAAAACTGCACCCCTCAAGCTGATCAAAACCACATTTAAGAAGTTTATTAACCCTTCAGGTGCTTCACAGGAGCTGAAGCAACGTGGAAGGAAAAACTGAACATTTAAATTTTTAGTCACAAAAATGATCTTTTACAAACATTTTTTTATTTTTACAAGGGTAAAAGGAAAAAATAGACAGATAAAGTTGTTTTGCAATTTTTCTTGAGTATACCAATGCCCCATATGTGGGGGAAAACCACTGTCTGGGCGCACGGCAGGGCTCAGAAGGGAAGGAGTGCCATTTGACTTTTTCAAACCAAAATTGGCTGGAATTGAGATTGGACGCCATGTTACCTTTGGAGAGTCCCTGATGTGCCTAAACAGAGGAAACCCCCCACAAGTGACACCATTTTGGAAACTAGACCCCGTAAGGAACTTATCTAGATCTGTTGTGAGCATTTTGAACCACCAATTGTTTCACTAAAGTTTATAATGCCTGGGTGTGAAAAAAAAAATTCCACAAAAATGATTTTTTAGTCCCAAATTTTTGATTTTTCCCAAGGAAATTGGACCCCAAAAGTTGTTTTCCAATTTGTCCTGAGTACTCTGATACCCCATATGTGGGGGGGGGGAACTGTTTGGGTGCACGACAGGGCTTGGAAAGGAAGTAATGACGTTTTGGAATGCAGACTTTGATGGGTGTCATGTTCAGTTTGCAGAGCCCCTGATGTGCCTAAACAGTGGAAACCCCCCACAAGTGACCCCATTTTGGAAACTAGACCCCCTAAGGAACTTATCTAGACCTGTGGTGAGCATTTTGAATCCCCAAGTGCTTCACACAAGTTTATAATGCCCGGGCATGAAATTAAAAAATCCTATTTTTTTCCCACAAAAATGATCTTTTAGTCACCAATTTTTTTATTTTTCCAAGGGTAACAGGAGAAATTGGACCACAAAAGTTGTTGTCCAATTTGTCCTGAGTACGCTGATACCCCATATGTGGGGGGGAACCACTAATTTGAGTGCATGGCAGAGCTCGAAAGGGAAGGAGAGCCATTTGACTTTTTCAAACCAATATTGGCTGAAATGAGATTGCGTTTGGAGAGCCCCTGATGTGCCTAAACAGTGGAAACCCCCTATAAGTGACCCCATATTAGAAACTAGACCCCCTAAGGAACTTATCTAGATCTGTGGTGAGCACTTTGAACCCCAAGTGCTTCACAGAAGTTTATAATGTAGAGCCGTTAAAATTAAAAAATCATATTTTTTCTGCAAAAATGATCTTTTCACCCCAAGTTTTGTTATCCCAAGGGTAACAAAACCCCAAAAGTTATTGTGAAATTTGTCCTGAGTACGCTGATACACCATATGTGGGGATAAACCATTGTTTGGGTGCATGGCAGAGCTTGGAAGGGAAGGAGCGCCGTTTGACTTTTTCAATGCAGAATTGGCTGGACGCCATATTGCGTTTGGAGAGCCACTGATGTGCCTAAACAGTGGAAACCCCCAACAAGTGACACCATTTTGGAAACTAGACCCCTCAAGTAACTTATCTAGATGTGTGGTGAGAACTTTGACCCCCCAGGTGTTTCACTAAAGTTTATAACGCCCGAGCTTGAAATTAAAAAAATCATATTTTTTCCACAAACATGATCTTTTGGTCCCAAATTTTTTATTTTCCCAAGGGTAACAGGAGAATTATGACCCCAAAAGTTGTTGACCAATTTGTCCTGAGTACACTGATACCCCATATGTGGGAGAAAACTACTGTGTGAGAACATGTCGGGGCTCGGAAGAGAAGTAGTGAAGTTTTGTAATGCAGACTTTCATGAAATGGTCTGCGGGGTCATGTCACGTTTGGAAAGCCCCTGATGTACCTAAACAGTGGAAACCCCCACAAGTGACCCCATTTTGGAAACTAGACACCCAAAGGAACTTATCTAGATGTGTGGTGAGCACTTTGAACCCCAAGTGCTTCACAGAAGTTTATAACGCAGAGCTGTGAAAATAAAAAAACATTTTTTTCTCAAAAAAATGATTTTTTAGCCCCCAATTTTTTATTTCCACAAGTGTAACAGGAGAAATTGGACCACAAAAGTTGTTGTACAGTTTGTCCTGAGTACGCTGGTACCCCATATGTGGTGGGAACCATTGCTTCGGCACACGTCGGGGCTCAGAATGGAAGTAGTGACGTTTTGAAATGCAGACTTTGATGGAATGGTCTGCGGGCGTCATGTTACGTTTGGAGAGCCCCTGATGTGCCTAAATAGTAGAAACGCCCACAAGTGACCCAATTTTGGAAACTAGACAAGTTTATAACGCAGAGCCGTGAAAATAAAAAATCATTTTTTTCCACAAAAATAATATTTTAGCCCCAATTTTTTATTTTACCAAGATTAACAGGAGAAATTAGACGCCCAAAGTTGTGCAATTTTTCTTGAGTACGCTGATACCCCATATGTTGGGGTAAACCACTGTTTGGGCGCATGGCAGAGCTCAGAAGGGAAGGAGCTCCGTTTGACTTTTTGAATGCAAAATTGGCTTGAATCAATGGTGGCTCCATGTTGCGTTTGGAGACCCCCTGATGTGCCTAAACAGTGGAAACTCCCCAATTCTAACTCCAACCCTAACCTCAACACACCCGCTAACCCTAATCCCAACCCTAACCATGACCCTAACCCCAACACACCCCTAACACTAATCCAAACCCTAACCCTAACCACAAGCCTAACCCTAATCCCAACCCTAACCCCAACACACCCCTAACCCTAATCTTAACCCTAATCCCAACCCTAACCCTAATTCCAACCCTAACCCTAATTTCAACCCTAATCCCAATCCTAACCCCAACATACCCCTAACCCTAATCTTAACTCTAATTCCAACCCTAACCCTAATTTTATCCCTAACCCTAATTCTAAGCCTAACCCTAACCGTAATTCTAACCCTAATTCTAACCCTAACCCTAACCCTAATAGAAAAATAAAAGTAAAAATATTTTCTTTATTTTGTTATTTGTCTCTACCTGTGGGGGTCATAAAGTGGGGGTTATTTACTATTTTTATTATTTTGATCACTGTGATAGGGTTTATCACATTGATCAAAATGTCCCTGAATGAATGAATGAATGAATCTGCCGGCCGGCAGATTCGGCGGGTGCACTGCACATGCATCCGCCATTTTGGAAAATGGCGGTGCCCATGCAGGAGCGAGGAGGGACACCGGGAGTCCTAAGGTTCCGTGGTAGGTGAGGGGGGTGATCGGAAGGCAGTGGGGAACGGAGGGAAGGAGAGTGAGAGCAGATGGTGACGGCGGTGGCAGATCGCCGACGTCAGTCGGTGGTGGGGGCAGATCGCCCCCCATCAGTCGGTGTGGGGGGGTCATATAACTGTCTCCAGCCATGGCCGCTGGTATTGCAGCATCGGCCATGGCTGGATTGTAATATTTCACCAAGTTTCATTGATGAAATATTACAAATCGCTCTGATTGGCTGTTTCACTTTCAACAGCCAATCAGAGTGATCGTAGCCACGGGGGGCAAAGCCACCCCCCCTGGGGTGAAGCACAAAGCCTCCTGTGCCTGCGGATCTGGTGATCTTTCAGTGACCCCGGTCACCCGACCCTCAGGAACGCGATCTACTATGACGCCACATAGGCATCACAGGTCGGATTGGCACCGACTTTCATGACGCCTACGTGGCGTCACAGGTCGGGAAGGGGTTAATAACCAGGCCTATTTTCACAATTCTCACCTCTGTCATTTTATGATGTAAAAACTCTGGAATGCTTCAACAAATCTCACTGATTCTGAGATAGGTTTTTAGTGACATATTGTACTTCATGATAGTGGTAAAATTTCTTCGATATAAATTGCGTTTATTTGTGAAAAACAACAGAAATTTTGCAAAATTTGGAAAATGTTTCCAATTTTCAAACTTTGAATTCTTATGCCCTTAAATCAGAGAGGTATGTCACACAAAATAGTTAAAAAATAACATTTTCCACATGTCTACTTTACATCAGCACACAATTTTTTTTGTTAAGAAGTTATAAAGGTTAAAATTTGACCTGCGATTTCTAATTTTTCAAACAAAATTTATAAAACCATTTTTTTAGGGACCACCTGACATTTCAAGTGACTTTGAGGGATTTATATGATAGAGAATACCCAAACGTGACATTATTATAAATACTGCACCCCTCAAGGTGTTCAAGACCATATTCAAGAAGTTTATTAAGAATTCAGGTATGTCACAGGAATTTTTGGAATGTGGGAAAAAAATGCACATTTAACTTTTTTTTCACAAAAAGAATTATTTTAGACCCAATTTTTTTTATTTTTATAAGGGTAACAGGAAAAAATGGATCCCAAAATTTATTGTGAAATTTCTACTAAGCATGCGATACCCCATTTGTGGGGGAAGACCACTGTTTGTGCACACGGCAGAGCTTGGAAGGGAAGGAGTGCCATTAGATTTTTTGAATTCAAATTTGCTGGAACAATTAGCGGACGCCATGTCGCGTTTGGAGAGCTCTTGATGTGCCTAAACAGTAAAAATCCCCCACAAGTGACACCATTTTGAAAAATAGACCCCTCAGGGAATTTATCTTGATGTATGGTGAGCATATTGAACCCCAGGTGCTTCACAGAAGTTTATAACGTTGAGCAGTGAAAATAAAAAAAAATTATATAGTCCCCACAAAAATGTTATTTAGCCCCAAATTTTTCATTTTCATAAGTGTAACAGAAGAAATTGTATATGTTGATACCTCACATGTGGAATAAAACTACTGTTTGGGTGCACGGCAGGGCTTGGAAGGGAAGGAGCATAATTTAACTTCTTGAATGTAAAATTTGCTGGAATCATTACGCTGATGTGCCTAAACAGTGTAAAACCCCCACAAATGACCCCATTTTGGAAACTAGACCCATCAAGGAATGTATTTTGATGTGTGATGAGCACCTTGAACCCCCAAATGCTTCACAGATTATAATATTGACCCGTGAAAATAAAAAAATCTCAACTTTCCAACAAAAATGTTATTTTAGCCCCAATTTTTTCATTTTCACAAGGGTAACAGGAGAAATTGCACCATACAATTTGTTGTGCAATTTCTCCTGAGTATGCCAACTACTTTTGAGGCACAGTGCAAAGCTCGGAAGGGAAGAAGTGCCATATTGGAATTCAGATTTTGCTGGAATGGTTTGAGGGTGCCGTGTCACAATGACAGAGCCCCTGAGATGCCAGAACAACAGAAACCCCCCCATATATGAACTCATTTTACAAACCACATGTGCCTCACAGAATTGTATACCATTGAGTGGTGAAGAAAGAATAAATTACATTTTTACCACTAAAATGTTGTTTTAGCTCCAAGTTTTTATTTTTTCTAAGTGCTAATAGGAAAAATGTTTACAACAAACTGAGGTCCATTTTTTTTCTGGGTGTGCCAATACCCTACATGTAATCAGGAAATATTTTTGAGGCACAGTGCAAAGCTCAGAAGGCAAGGAATGCCATACTATTGTGCAGATTTTGCTGTTATGGTTTGTGGGTGCCATGACCCACTGGGAGAGCCCCTGAGTTGCCAGAACAGCAGAAACCCAGTAAGTGACCCCATTTTATAAACTACACCTCTCAACTAATTCATCTGAGGGTTCAGTGATCATACTGACACTGCAGGTGTGTCACAGAATTTTATACAATTGCACAGTGAAGAAAAAATAATGACATTTTTACCACCAAAACTTTGTTTTAGAACCAGATTTTACATTTTAAGACAAGAGGTGGGTAAAAATGTCATCATAATTTGTCCCACAATTTCTACTGCACATGGCAATGCCCCATATGTGGCTGTACAGTATTGCTTAGCCATATGGAGAGACTCGGAAGCGACAGAGCACTATTTACTTCATGGGGCGCAGATTTTCCTAGAATAGTTTGGGGACTCCATGTACAGAGCCCCTAAGTGCTAGAATAGCAGAACCCCTCCTTTAAGTGGCCCCATTTTGGAATATTTTACATCTTTGGGAATTTATCTACAGGTGTAGTGACGATTTTGACTCCATGGGTGTTTTCCAGAAAAAAGCAGCAATACCTGTTGCTGTAAGGTTCTATGTATATATTCCTGAAACTCAGCTTGTTCGTCAGCCATTTTACTTTCTGTCTTGCTGCAGCTATCTTGCCCTCAGTCAAAATGGAGTTTCCAGCTTGCATGTTCCCGCCCTGATTCTCTCCTTTGCTTCTTAAGCAGCCACAGCTGAGCAATCAGTGCTTCAGAATCTAGCCTGCAGTGAACCTGTGACTTGACTCCTGTAAGCCTTGGACCTTGTACTCCAGCTATTCCTACTGAGGAACTCTGAAGCACTTGTGGACTCTGAACCCTGCTCTTTGAAAGACCCACGTTTGCATGGACTTACGGTAACAGAGAAGAAGATCCTGAATCTGTATTGGAGAGTGATTGCTGAGCTTGGATTACTCTGGCCTGCTGTGTCTCCTGTTTCTGTGTCTGCAAACTGTGTGACTATTTCTGCCAACTTGTATGAAGTAATACAGGACTTTTCTATATCAAACCTGTGACTCCTGTGTTTTCATCGCACCCAAGCACAAGACGCTATATGAACTGTACTACATACATTACAAGATTCTGAAGCCAAAACGTTAGTGTCTGCTGGGTCTGGAAGGCTGTGTCTGCTGTACTGTGGATATCAGACGTCCGGTTGTACTTTCTGTGATGACAGTGGTTGTGACTTCTCACAACCATTCCAGGTGAGCAATTCCCTTAAGTTTTTTCTTTTTGCAGTGTTACCACAGGTAAACACTATTGTTTTTTTTTTTTTCCTTTCTTTTCTCTTTTTTGTCTGCTGTAAACTTTGGATATCAGATGTCTGGTTGAAACTTTCTGTGATGATAGTGGTTGTGACTTCTCACAACCATTCCAGTAATCCTGTCTTAAAAGATCTGGAAGATGGAGGCCCGCATAAAGGAACTTTGCGGAGTGACTGATAATATCGTTGCAGACTTGCAGAATATAAAGACCCGTTTTACAAATCTACAGGACCTCAATAATCACAATTTGCAAGTGGTTGGACAGACTACCCAGGATTTGTGAGCCAGGATTGAGGTTCTAGAGGGGCGAGTCCAGGCTCCTGCCGTAGCCCCGAGTGCTGGGATTCCCAAGTTGCCCCCTTTTCGTTTTGGCGGTGAACGTGAGAAATTCAGGGGATTTATTAATCAATGCAATCTTTTTTTTTTCTGCACATGCTTCACAATTTCCCACTGAACGATCTAAGGTGCTTACTATAATTATGTTGCTTACCAACAAGGCTTTAATGTGGGCAAACCCTCTGATTGAGACTGAGGATGATTGTTTGAATCACCTTGATGATTTTATTTCAGCCATGGGGCAGGTGTTTGATGACCCCAATCGAGGTGCAACAGCTGAAGCAGCCATGTTAGCTTTGCGCCAAGGTAAGCACTCGGTAGCTGAATATGCCTTGGATTTCAGGAGATGGGCCCTTGATACCACCTGGGACAGTTCCGCCAAAAAATCTATTTTCGAAAGGGGTTATCTCCACTGATTAAGGATGAACTTGCTCGTGCCGACCCTCCCACTGCGTTAGGTGACTTTATTAACTACTGCATCCGTATTGATACTCGTCTGACTGAACGCAGGCAAGAGAGATGGTTCGAAAGCAATCGTACTAACCTTTTCCTACCTTCCTCTCCAGCTAAGGAACCTTTGAGTAGGATTACACGGGAACCTGAACCTGAACCCATGCAGGTAGACTCTTTACAACGACGGGTTAGTGATGCACGCAAGGAACATCGTTTTAAGGAGAATCTATGTTTCTATTGTGGTAAGTCAGGGCACTTCATTATAAACTGCCCCAGCCGTTCTCGTAAGACTACTGCAGCACTCATTCATTGTGAGTGTTGCGAGAGGGGATCTGTCAGGTCCGAGCCTCAGGCTCCAGAGAGATCTGCAGCAACAAGATCTTGATTTCTCGGACTTAAACTCCGTTACCTCTGAGGACGTTGACTGTGTAAACGCTGCCATTTTTCAAGTTTCCTCAGCGGTGTCCCAGCTGAGTTGTAAGAAAAACAATTCTCATTGCTTTCTTTCCATCAAATCTGGGTTGACTCAGCTTGGGTGTCTAGCTCTGCTATGATCGACTCAGGGGCAAGTGGAAATTTTATGGATGTCTCCTTTGCTCTGAAACAGGGAATACGTTCAGTGAAGGAGGCTACTCCAGTACAGATGGAAACTGTGGATGGCTCCCTGCTGACCTCTGGACCAGTGGATCAGGAAACAGAGCCTTTGAGGGTTCTTATGGGTAAAGATCATCAAGAGAAACTGTCTTTATGCTTATCTCTTCTCCCCACTTTCCCATTATTCTAGGGCTACCATGCTGCAGGCTCAGAATCCTACCATTAACTGGGAGACCAAGGAATTACACTTTCCAGAGAAACAGATGAGTCCAAAAGTTTCAGCTTGCTCTGTTCCTAAAGGAATCATGTCAGTCCCTGAACTACCAGCTGTATACCAGGACTATGTGGATTTATGTGACAAGAAGAACGCTGACCAGCTTCCTCCTCACCGTCCATATGATTGTCCAATTGAATTATTGCCTGGAGCAGAGATACCTTTTGGTAAGATCTACCCCCTGGCGGGGCCCGAGCTAAAGGCTTTAAAGGATTACATAGATGAAAATCTAGCCAAGGGCTTCATACGCCCCTCTTCATCTCCTGCAGGTGCACCCATCTTCTTTGTAAAGAAGAAAGATGGATCTCTGAGACCATGCGTAGACTATAGGGAACTCAATAAGGTTACTATTAGAAACCGTTATCCATTGCCTTTAATCCCTGAGTTATTGGAGAGAGTGCGACATGCCAAAATTTTTTCTAAACTAGATCTTCGTGGGGCCTATAACTTAGTCCGTATTAGACCTGGGGATGAATGGAAGACTGCATTCAGGTCACGCTATGGACACTTTGAATATCTAGTTATGCCTTTTGGTCTGAGTACCGCCCCAGCCACTTTCCAACACTTGGTGAATGACATCTTCAGGGATCTCCTAGATACATTCGTGGTAATTTATTTGGATGATATTCTAATTTTTTCTAACTCCACAGAGGAACATCATGGACATGTGAGAATGGTCTTGGAACGTCTAAGACAAAATCATCTTTACATCAAACTTGAAAAGTGTGAATTCCATAGGACCGAAATTCAATTTCTGGGGTATGTACTGTCTACACAAGGAATTAGTATGGATGGAAGCAAAACCCAAGCCATCAAGGATTGGCCAAGTCCTAGAAATGTGAAGGAGGTACAGCGCTTCATCGGGTTTGCCAACTTCTATAGACGCTTCATTAGAAATTTCTCTGAGGTAGTGTCACCTATCACTCAACTTACCCGGAAAGAGTCTAGGTTTTCCTGGACTCCCCAAGCCCAGGAAGCATTTTCCCGTCTAAAAGATAAATTTACCACTGCACCTATCCTAGTACATTCCAACCCCGAGCTTGCCTTCATAATAGAGGTGGATGCTTCAGACTGTGCCGTTGGAGCTATACTCTCTCAGAGAACAGGTGAGAAGAATGTCTTGCATCCCTGTGCCTTCTTTTCCCAGCAGTTGTCTTCGGCTGAGAGGAACTACGATGTGGGCAATAGAGAGTTGTTGGCCATTATTGCCGCCTTCAAAGAATGGAGACACCTTCTTCAGGGAGCTGCACAGCAAATAGTCGTCCTGACAGACCATCGTAACCTTGAGTTTATCAGGTCGGCTAAGTGCCTGACTCCTCGCCAGGCTCGCTGGAATCTTTTCTTAAACCAATTTAATTTTAT
>JARQOD010000001.1:685792319-685941662 GCA_033576555.1 Oophaga sylvatica
GAAAACATTCTCAAAACGCCAAGTCCTTAAAGATTCCAGAGTTATAAGCACTTCATTAATGGCAAATTGAAAAATCGCCTGGTCCTTAACCTACAAAAGGCTTGGTCGTTAAGGGAAAAGTATGGGCCTAATTCGGGGGCCCACCAATCCCTTAGGGGGAAGCAGCGAGTGTAAGGCCAGAATTCTCCCAGGGTGGAGAGGGGTCGAGCCAAAATTCACCCCAAATCGGGTGAGAACTGGGATTTGTATAGAGCGGGCTATAAAATTTTGAGTTTTATAAACATACGCCAAAATTTGGAACACCTTCTCATTCAAAGATTCTTCTGTATTTTTCTGATATGAAAATGTAGAATCACCGAAGCATCAAAACTTTTAATTAATACATTTAATTAACATTACACTTTACAAAAAAGAGGAAACAGCGAAAAAATGTCTTATATTCTAGGTTCTTCAAAGTAGCCACCTTTGTTTGATTATGCTTTGCACCAGAAAAGGGAACGGATGGGGTGCTATCCAGATGCCTGGCCCCCACATACCAGCCTGAACCCAATCGAGATGGTTTTGGGGTGTCACCGCTTCAAATTTGAATAACCACCAGCAAAGCCCCCCACACCACCCACCCCCCTCCTCCTCCATGCTTCACGGTGGAACCAGGCGTAATCCAACCTTTCCTTTTGCGTGCAAACAGTAATCAAAGCAAAAGGTGGCTCTTTGAAGAACCTAGAATATAAGACATTTTTAAGTTTTTTTTCACACTTTTTGTAAAGTGTAATGATAATCCCATGGTTAATTCATGTTTTGATGCCTTCAGTGTGATTCTACAATTTTCACAGTCATGAAAATACAGAAAATTTTGAATGAGAAGGTGTGTCCAAACTTTTGGTCTGTACTGTATATAATAAAGGACTTTTTTCTTGCTGTGCTTTTTTTAAAAAAGTTGTTGCCAACAATGTCAGACACTCCTATATTGAAAAATTTTTTCAATGTTCCCTATGACTTTAAAATCACACCGGATGGCACCGAACGGCACATGGACGGCACTGTGTGCAGTACTGTTTACCGGACCCATTGACTTGTATGGGTCCGGTAATCCTGCAGATGCCAAAAACAGACTTGTCGATATTGGAGCCACAACACCGGTCCGTGAGAAAACACGATATTTACGACCCATTCATTTGAATGGGTCACGTGTTTGTGTCTCCGGTACAGTGAAAACTGCCCACATGTACTGGAGACCGATGTGTGAAAGAGGATAAGGGATTGCACATTTTAATGAATTGCACTCAATCCAACCCCCACATCAGACCTGCATAAAAAGCCTGTCTTGATGAGGGCCTATGTAGGGGGAAAATTTATATAAAGTTTAATAGAAAATTCCTTTTTAGGTATCCCAAATCAAACATAGGTAGCAGTTAGCAATGAATTTGAATCAATGTGAGTTTTATTGATCCCCATTCGTAACCCCTAAGGGAGTTAGTTAACCGGGGAATAATTTCAAGAGCATTTCTGATTTGATGATTGGAAGCAAGAATGAGGTTTGCACACACCAAAAGATATTTGGGATGTTACTTTGGATCTCTTTTTTCAAGAAATTTGTTAATTTGGAGTTGAGTAGGGATATCATACAAGAATTAAAATATTTCTAAAATCTTGTAGTAAGCGCCTAATGGGGCGTTCTTTTGTTTTGGGAAGCAGTGGCGGGAAACCATTATGCTTTGGAAATTTTGAACGTTGCTTTACAGTAACTTTACACTTGAAGTAATAAAAAAGGAAAATCTTTTTTCTGAAATTTATTTTGTAACCAGACGTAAAATTTGCTTGTAGAAATTTCCTGAAATTCTTGGCACAAAAATGCTGTGGCAAAAAAATGGTTTTCCTTTTCTGTGCGTTTTTGCTGCGGTTTTTTGTATCATTTTTTGCATTTGTTTTTTCATTTTTTTTTGTACAGAATGAAGGTTTTTTTTGCTAAATAAAGATAATTAAAGAAAGGTTTTGTGATGTATTTCTTGGTTCAAAAATCACCTTTTTCATTCGAGGCCTTCATCAGGGTAATGGGTTAGGGGCTTTGACAGAAGCCTAGGTTTCACCGACACCCTCATTACTAATCAATAATAAAAAAACACACAAACACACACACATTGTACCCTTCTATGTGGTTGCATTAAACAGAATTAACCACATAGGCTGTAACCAAACAGCCGCTTTAATTTTTACAAAAAAAGAAAAATAAAATTGCTTGGCTCCCGCTAATTTTCAAGCCATAGAGGAAAGGTATGGCCTTTGGGAAAAGGGACAAATGCCATAAAGGTTTCCCTGGCTTTTATACTCACAGGTTTGCTTAGTCTTTACATGCTAATTTATAGGGGGACCCCAGAAAAAAATTGACGTAGGGTCCCCATATAAAATCTAACCAGCAAAGGCTAGGGCGACAACTGTGAGCTTACATCAATAGTCTTGTGTTAGGCACCGGGATTCTCCCTCTGCACAGGATAGATGGCAAGCCTTGTCTTCTCCTGCGATCTCCCATTCAGTTTCGACTGCAGTAGATGCTGCTCAGCAAAAATGTCGGTCTCCAGCGTCTTGCTCAGACTCATGCTGTGTGTGTTGTTACTGCTGCCTCTCCAGGTCCAGCTATGGTAACTTACAATAGACAGAGGCGAGCAGACATTCCTGAGGCTAAGTCCAGACTTGCTCTACTGAGCAAGCTCATGAGGTGGCGACCTCTCATTGGTGGTCAGTCGTCAGCTTCTCAGGTCCTGTGCTGACTCCGGATGGCCCGTGAGCAAGGTCCTGTCTGACTGGACTTAGGCACAGTCTATAAAAGGATCTTTGGAGCGCCCCGTCGGCACGCTAAGATAATTTATGTTTGGGTGTTGGTGGAAGCATTACAACCCTGTGTGCACGTGTCCTGCTGCTAGCCTTGAGAGTGTGTTAGACAGGCATTGTAGGGTGGGAATTCCTGCTTGAGCTTAGCACCAGCACCGGAACAACTTCGTCGCATGTGCTAGTTACACAAACCGTGTGACAGGGCAGGCTCAATCACCAGCATAGTAGGGGGTGAGTCATAGGGACCCCAACTAGCGTCATTCCTACTATGCCCCTGTGATTTTAACAGGGCATAACTTAGAGTGCTCTCTGTTTGTTTGCTGCTTTGAGGAGTAACAGAGTCAGGTACTTAGCACTCTATTCACACCGAGTGAAGTTTAACTCGGTGTGATTACGGTGCTTGCTTGCAGCTACGCTCCACCATTGTTTTCCCTCCATCATCGCACGGTGGACCCCGGGCTGCGATCGCACTTTATCATAATTTATATTTGGTGCGATCCGCAAACCCTAACAGTACAGTATTCTAGCTCCAGGGTCTGGCTAGCATTGGCGGACAAGCAGTAGCTACCACGGAATGTCCAGCAGCTGGAGAGCAGGTTGTTTGCGTTAGAGCGCGCAACTTCGGCTGTGGATCGATCCCCAGTAGCGGCGCAGGCAGCCAGTGAAGCCGCTACCAGGGTTTTCAGCTGGGACTCCTGTTCTGCATTTTCCACATTTCCCACTACCCAATAAGTTTTCTGGGATAGCAAGGGCTTGCAGGGGATTCGTAACTCAGTGCTCGATCCAGCTGGAGCTACTGAGTTCACTTTTCTCGACTGAAGTGCCAAAGTGGGTTTTGTGGTCTCTCTTTTGACAGACAAGGCATTGGAGTGGGCTACGCCGTTGTGGGAATGCAGGACCTGGTGGTTCAGAGCACCTCTCTGGCCACTAGGGAAATTCCTACTACACTGGAGGATTTAATATCTATTTCCACTTGTATTGACCTTTGGCATGTCGAACAAAGGTTGAAACGAGCCCAGTGTAGGCAAAGGATTTGGTTGGCACCAAAGTTTACCAATCCTTTGGGGTCTCCGACTCGGACTAATGTACTGAGGGAACCTCTGGAGGGTCATCGGGCGGAGGCTAAATCCCGTCCCATACATCCATCTCCAGTTTTGTCAGGTTTCAAGGCAGGCTGGTCATGTCACCAACAGGTGCCCCAAGCATCAGGGAGAACGTCTCTCTAGTAGTTATTGGAGAGAGTGCTCCAGATTCGCGGACGTGTCCTCCAAATTAACATTTAAGCTGACACTGTCCTACGGGTCGACCTCACTCATTGCAGAGGCTTGCGTGGACTTTGGGGCAGAGGGTAATATCATGTCCTCTTCCTTCTCCCAACAGCATGCAATACCCCTAGTGATACTCTCTAAGCCCGTTACCATCTGAGTGATTAATGGCTCTGCGCTACCCTACCAAATCACCCATCAGACCATTCCTATTACCCTCAAGTTTTCTCCAAAACACCAGGAGTTAATCTCTTTGCTGTTCATTCCCGAGGGTATTGATGAGGTGTTGTTGGGTATGCCTTGGTTGCGTCACCATTCACCCTATATTGATTGGCTACTGGAAGTATACGGGGATGGAGTAGGTCATGTGATGGACAGTGTCTCAAGGCCCAAGTCCTGGTTGGGTCGTCCGAGGTTCCTGCAGATCTAACCTCGCTTCCCAAGCACTACTGCAGTTATCTAAAAAGGCGACAGAGAATCTTCCTCCTCATCGTCCCTATGATTGCCCAATTGACCTCATACGGGGGCAGGGCCCCCTCTCGGGCGTGTTTACCCTTTGTCGCTCTCGGAGACTGAGGCGATGTCGGAGTATATTAAGGAGAATCTGGCGAGGGGATTTAATAGGAAGTCAGTGTCTCCTGCGGGAGCTGGGTTCTTCTTCGTCCAAAAGAAGAACGGGGAACTCCATCCTTGCATAGATTATAGGGTCTGAATGCGATCACCATTAAAAATAAATATCCTCTGCCACTTATCTCTGAGCTGTTCGACAGACTGCGGGGTGCGAAGATATTTACCAAATTAGATCTGCGGGGTGCCTATAATCTAATACGTATTCGAGAGGGTGACGAATGGAAGACTGCTTTAACACTTGGGACGGGCATTACGAAATACTTGGTAATGCCATTCAGTCTCTGAATGCCCCTGCTGTCTTCCAGGACTTCGTCAATGACATCTTTCGGAGATGTTATCCACTTCAGTAGTCATCTATTTGGATGACATCCTTATTTTCTCTCCCGATCTGGATGCTCATCATAGAGATGTTGCCTGATCTTTGAACTCTTGGTGCCAACTCTCTCTACACCAAACTTGAGAAGTGTGTCTTTGAGCAGCAGTCCTTACCACTCTCTGGCTATATCATCTCAGCCAACGGTTTGGCTATGGATCCTGCCAGGTGGAATCGGTGTTGAACTGGCAAGAGCCACATTCCCTTAAAGCAGTGCAGCACTTCATGGGATTTATTAACTACTACCGCCAGTTCATTCCCCCACTTCTCTACTCTGGTGGCTCCCTTGGTAGCTCTCATCAAGAAGGAAGCTAACCCTAAGTTATGGTCTAAGAGGTCCTCTGAGGCCTTTGTTTCCTTAAAGTCCCATTGCGCTAGGGATTCTGTGTTACATCGGCCTGATGTGGATAATCCCTTTGTTCTGGAGGTGGATGCATCTGTGTTATATCAGAAGGATGCTAACTGTCGGAGTCGGCCCTGCTTTTTCTTCTCTAAGTCCTTCTCACCGGCGAGAAGAATTATTCCATCGGGGACAGGGAGCTACTGGCCATGAAGTTGGCCTTCTCTGAATGGAGCTATCTCCTGGAGGGAGCTCAGCATCCCTTCCAGGTGTTCACAGACTATAAGAATCTGCTCTATCTGCAGACGGCCCAACGGCTAAATTCTCGCCAGGCCAGGTGGTCTCTATTCTTCTCCCGATTTAAGTTTACCATACATTTTCTCTCAGGGGGAGAAGAATTTATGTGCTGATGACTTGTCCCGTTCCGTCGTCTCCTCCGAAGAAGGGGACAAGCCAAGGCTAATCTTCCCTCACAGAGTCTGCGAACAGTGGCTCTGGTTTTGCTTGAGTCGGTGCCTGTGGTGCCTGCGGCCGGAGGTCCTCTCTTGGGCTCACAAATCTAAGTTGGGTTTGCACTTCGGGACAAAAAGGACTACTGTGCTTTTGGCGAGATCATATTGGTGGGCGCGGATGGCACATGACGTTAGGGACTACGTTCAGGCATGTGTTTCTTGTGCCAAGAACCGGCCTTCCCGGCAGAGGCCCGCGGGCTTGTTATATGCCCTGTCGGTGGCAGATAGGCCCTGGGAAATGGTTGGGATGGACTTCATTGTGGGCTTGCCCAAGTCCGTAACAATACTGTCATCTGGGTAGTCACCGATCATTTCTCCAAGATGGTACATCTAGTTCCCCTTCCGCGTGTACTGTCGGCACAGGCTGTGGCCGTGCTTTTCGTGAAGCATGCCTTCCATCTCCACGGGATGCCTGATAAAATTGTCAGTAACCGGGGTCCCCAGTTCGCTTTTCGCTTCTGGAGAGATCTCTGTCGGTTGCTCAGTATTGAGCTTAATTTCTCTTCAGCGTATCATCCTGAGACGAACGGATTGGTGGAGAGTGCCAATCAGACTCTGGTCACGTATTTACGTCACTTTGTTTCTGCCAGGCATAATGACTGGGCATCCTTACTACCCTGGGCAGAGTTTGCCCTTAATAATGCCGTCACCGACTCTACAGGGCAGACGCCATTTCTCCTCAACTATGGTCAGCATCAGCGCGTCCCCATGTCGATGCCCGTCTCTTCTACCAACTCTAGGGAGGTGGACTGGGCTGTGGAGGCTCGTGACATCTGGGATTGCACACAGGATGCTAGTAAGTCCTCTAAAGAGAGAATGAGAGTCTCTGCTGATGCTCATTGTCGCCCCGCTCCTGTCTTCGCGCCCGGCAATTTAGTGAATTCTCTGCCTGTAATATCAAGTTGCATGTAGAGTCCACTAAATTTACTCCTCGCTATTTAGGTCCTTTCAAAGTCCTTGAGCAGGTAAATTCTGTGGTATATCGCCTGTCCCTTCAACTGCGCCTGAATATTACAGACACCTTTCATGTCTCCCTCTTGAAACCCGTTCACATGTCTCGGTTTTCAGAGTCTTCTGCTGGGACTTTGGGTGCATCCTCAGACGATTTTGAGCTGAACGCTTTTGTCGGTGCCAAGGTGGTGCGTGGCAAAAAATTATTTTTGGTCGATTGGAAGGGTCATGGCCCGGAGGACAGGACCTGTGAGCTGGTGGAGCACATTCGTGCCCCCAGCTTATTGCAGCCTTCGAACGTGGCACAGCTCAAAGGGGGGGGGCGCTAGGAGGGGGTTAATGTTAGGCGCCGGGATTCTCCCTCTGCACAGGATGGATCCCAAGCTTTGTCTTCTTCTGCGGTCTCCCATTCATTTTCGACCACAGTAGATGCTGCTCAGCAAAGACGTCAGTCTCAGCGTCTTGCTCAGACTCGGGCTGTGTGTGTTGTTACCGCTGCCTCTCCAGGTCCAGCTATGGAAACTTACAATAGACAGCGTTGAGCAGACATTCCTGAGGCTAAGTCCAGGATTTGCTCTACTGAGCATGTTCGTGAAGGTGGCAACCTCTCAGTTTTGGTCGGTCCTCAGTTTCTCTGTTTGTTTTGCTGCTCTCGTGGAGTAACGGTGCCTTGCTCGCAGCTAAGCTCCACATTGCTTCTTAGCTGCTGTTCCAAACCCTCACTACACTGTGGACCCCGGGTTGATTTATATTTGGTGCGATCCGCAAACCCTAACACCATAGATATTGGCCCCTTCCCAGTCTAAAAATGTTAGCTCACATCTGCCCCAGAAAAGGCACATCCACAAGATGCACCAAATCTGGCGCCTAGCCTCGCTCCTCCCACTTGCCCTGATGCGGTGGAAAGTGGGGTAATGTTTGTGGGGGTGTTGATGTTACCTTTGCATTGTCAGGTGACTATTTTTTATTGTTTACAGTAGACATGGGCATCGGGGATTTGGCGTTTAATTTTTTTTTTTTGAGCACAGGCGCCGGCTGCCGAGAGACTGCATCTCCCATCAGCGGCTCCTGCTATCACTATTATCAGTGACATAGCCTGATGGGAGGAGTAGTCTCTCATTAACCGACGCCTGATGACCTGCAGTAAGCTTTTTACTGCAGGTCACATCTGCGAGTCACAATATCTCTGCCGGGTCACATCGACATCTGACAGCATGACCCCACAGCACTCTGCTGGTGGTAGCGAACTTACCGGCGATAACGTTACTGCCAATCAGTACCGCTTCGTTGGTGTTTACCACTCTGTCACACAGATGACAGCATGAGAAACACCATAGAAGGCCTGTAAAAACGCAAACAAAAACTCAGCAAATCTGCAGCAAATCCGCAAACATTTTTATACCTGCATTTTTGCTGCGGATTTGACTGACTCAATTGAAGACAATGGGTGAAAATAGCTAAAAATCCACACAAAGAATTGACATGGTGTAGAAAAAGATGAACTGCAAATACTCAAGGAAAATTACTGATCCTGTGCACATCACTTCAGGATTGTCATTGAATTAGCTTGCATAAGGATTCCATAGCGATTTTGGCCCATTTCCATGTGGAAAATGCCACGTAAACCCACCAAAAATGCACTGTGTGCACATAGCCTTAGAGTTAGATCTAAAAATTTGTGAATGTGTATTAAGCCCTGGCTTCTCCATTGATGGTATTTCTGGTTGCAGTTTCCTTGATGAAATAATAGGTTATGAGTTGTAAATGTGGGGAAGTGAGTTGCTACATAATTCTTATTTTATTTAAGTCCCTCCATGTGGAGATCAGCAGAGGGTTTGATTTAGTTCCTTTTAGGAGGACGGAATAAGTTGTATGCAAAAAAATTAAACAAGAATATTATAGGAAGAAACACTCGTTGCGGGATGTGTCTGTGTAATAAGAGGTAGACTGAATCCAATCCTGGACATGCCGTGATAGGGCTGCACTGTTGTAACTTACATTGCTAGGGTGGTTCAACCATCTATTTTGTCTGAGTTGTTGAAAGATATGATATGGTATTTTTGCTTTTTTTCCCTTCCCAATTGAAGAAGCGATATAGGAAATGGATTTGTTTTTCACCTTGTGGGTTCAAGTAAATTGGAATAAATTGAATTAAGTAGAGCAGTCATGAAATTCTATAATTTTCAGGATATTGGTCCTGACTTTGAATGGTAGATTAAAATATTTCCAGGTCTGTAATGTGGTTTCCAAGCTTACCGATATACTGTATTATAATGTTAGTCAAGTTTTTTAGGGGAACGTGTAATGTCCATCCGAAAATAGATCAGTGTTTTATTGGACTATCTGAAATGGAAGGCCGCTAACTAAGCAAGAGGGCCCGCTTAGTAGTAATGCATCATATTTTCCTAAATTAAGTGTACAGTAGCATGTAAAAGTTTGGGCAGCCCTGGACAAAATTACTGTTATTTTGAACAGTTGAAGATGAAATGATCTCTAAAAGGACTAAAGTTAAAGATGACAAATTTCCTTTATATTGTAGGCAAAAATAAAAAAATTATTGCCATTTTTAACATTTTACAAATTACAAAATGGAAAATAGGCCGACACAAAAGTTTGGGCACTCTGCTTGGTTAGTACCTAGAGCACCCCATTTTGCAAGTTTCACAGCTGGTAAATGCTTTCTATAGCCTGCTAAGAGTCTTTCAATTGTTGTTTGAGTGATATTCATCCATTCTTCCTTGAAAATTACTGCTATTTTGAGGTCTAGCCACAGATTTTCAATGATGCTTAGATCAGGGAACTGTGAGGGCCATTGTAAAACCTTCAGCTTGCACCTTTTGAGGTAGTCTATTGTGGATTTTGATGTGTCTTTAGGATAATTATCCATTTGTAGAAGCCATCCTCTTTGAAACTTCAGCGTTTGTACAGATGTTGTTATGTTTCCATCAATAATTTGTTGAAATTTAATTGGATCCATTCTTCCCTCTACCTGTGTATTCCCCGTGCCATTAGCTGCAACACAACCCCAAATCTTCATTGATCCACACCACAACCCTAACAGACTAATTAAGGTCTGAAACTTTGGTCAAAGTTATCTGAGTATACAAATCTGCAAGGGTGCCCAAACTGTTGCATTGTCCCATTTTACTTTTTGTAATTTTTGAAATGTAAAAAATGACAATATATTTTTTTTTGCCTAAGAAACAAAGGAAATGTGTCATGTTTAACTTTAGCCCTTTTAGAGATCATTTAATCTTCAACTTGCTTAACTGTTCACAATAACAGTCATTTTGATCAAAGGTGCCCAATCTTTTACATGCCACTGTATATCCTGAATAGATTCCCAGGGATTCAATCTCAAAGAGGATATCAGGAAGGTATTGCTTGGGCTCCAAGATCATGAGGAGCAGGTGATTGGCAAATGCCGCTAATTTTAGTTCCGACAAGTATGCTTTTAATGACTTTGTGGATTGTAAGTGAAAGGAAAAATAGCAAGATGAAATAATAAAGACGACAAGAGACAACCCTGTCAAGTTCTCCCAGGAAAAGGTCAATTATGATGTTTTACCATTTAGCAAAAGTATTGTGCAGGTTAGTTGCTATGTGCAACCAAAATAGTGATATAAAGTCTCACCACACCCCCATCCAGCCAAGGGGCAAACGAGAAAGGCCATGAGATCATATCAAATGCCTTCTCAACATCCAATCTCTGTAGTATGAAAATGGAGGTGGCAGGATCCATCTGCTGCAATGGAATCTTTTACTGTCTTTTTAATGTTTTTGTAGAATGTCTGTTGTGAAACCTAATTAAATCGGATTTATGATCTGGAGGAGCATTGTTTCTATTGGGGCCCAATTTTTTCCATTCCTGCTGACTGCTCTGCAGTGGTGTATCATTTCACTTAAACTCCACAATGCTTCTCTGGGTGTAGCTTCCTATCTGCCACACTCACAGGCTGCAATACTTTGATTTTGTACCAGTAACTTTACTCACTTGCAGGCATGCTATTTTTTCACAGGTACAAGCTTCTCTCCTCCTCCTTGGGGTGATATTACCCCTCTCTAATGCAAGGTCCTAGTTGTGGAGTCAAAGGTGAACTGATCATCTTCTGTCAGAGGCAGGAAACAGGGACCTAATGATCATGGGACACTTTGGCACCCCACTGTCCCTACTCAGCCCTAAGATGCTGCACAAAATGGCAAGGCTGCCTAATGCCTATACTTCATTATGCAATTTGGGTAAAATTGAATTTGCATTTAATAACACTTCATACCTAATACCCCTTTACATTTAAAAGTTTTTATTTGGGACTAACCCATAAGGTATTGTGCTATATAGAGCTAATTAATTAAACATTTATATCTACTTGGTAGATTTTATGCAACTGAATAGAACTATCGTGTATTCCTCTTTCATACTTCTTGATCGGTCAGGAATAGTCCAGCCAGAAAAAAATCTGCAATTTTAACCACTTAGGGAAAATACAAACTATTTTTTAACTAAAGACTGCACCACAGGTCTCTACATCCTGGGATATAAGCCAAGAGATAGGAGAAAAAAAGTCTGCATTCAGCTTTTCCCACATTATGAGAAGCCTGGAAAACATCAGACAAGTCAGGGGAAAACTTCTCTGGCTCTTATTCTTTGATAGGAGGTGGGAGCTATATATCTTATCTTCATATGATTAATAGTATAGGAAAGGCATATGGCTTGATTAGAAACATCAGATTTTTTTAATTAATGTTCCTTTGTTGCATTATAGGGAGTTTTAAATACAGTTCTAATTAAAGGTAATAAGAATGACTTATCCACAATAAGTCTGGACCTTTCATAGTGAAACAAATGAAATTCACATGCACTTTATTGTAATACAATTAGATGAACGCTTCTTATAACGTTTAAGAGAAATGTGTTTTATTCACCTGGTTGACATGTGTTGATTTTTATATCCTGAGCCTGAAAATGTTCAGGTACTCAATTATATTTCTATTGTCATTCGTATTCATTTTGTGCAGTATAGCCTCACAACTGATTTTGTAAGCATTGTGTGCTAGTATCGGGAGGTTCTTTGTGGGCAGAGTTAACATGCTCTGTGCACCTGTCATACATGCAACTGTAAAAGTATATTTTATGTGGTGTATACAGCAGTCACAGTGTATCCAATGTGATGTGTACACCAGTGGCAGTGCATCCTGTGTGATATACAGTACAGACCAAAAGTTTGGCCCACACCTTCTCATTTAAAGATTTTTCTGTATTTTTATGACTATGAAAATTGTACATTCACACTGAAGGCATCAAAACTATGAATTAACACATGTGGAATTATATACTTAACAAAAAAGTGTGTGACAACTGAAATTATGTCTTATAGTCTAGGTTCTTCAAAGTAGCCACCTTTTGCTTTGATGACTGCTTTGCACACTCTTGGCATTCTCTTGATGAGCTTCAAGAGGTAGTCACCAGAAATGGTTTTCACTTCACAGGTGTTCCCTGTCAGGTTTAATAAGTGGGATTTCTGGCCTTATAAATGAGGTTGGGACCATCAGTTGTGTTGTACAGAAGTCTGGTGGATACACAGCTGATAGTCCTACTGAATAGACTGTTAGAATTTGTAGTATGGCAAGAAAAACGCAGCTAAGTAAAGAAAAACGAGTGGCCATCATTACTTTAAGAAATGAAGGTCAGTCAGTCCGAATAATTGGAAAACTTTGAAAGTGTCCCCAAGTGCAGTTGCAAAAACCATCAAGCGCTACAAAGAAACTGGCTCACATGAGGACCGTCCCAGGAAAGGAAGACCAAGAGTCACCTCTGCTTCTGAGGATAAGTTTATCCGAGTCACCAGCCTCAAAATTGCAGGTTTACAGCAGCTCAGATTTGAGACCAGGTCAATGCCACACAGAGTTCTAGCAGCAGACACATCTCTTCAATAACTGTTAAGAGGAGACTTTGTGCAGCAGGCCTTCATGGTAAAATAGCTGCTAGGAAACCACTGCTAAGGACAGGCAACAAGCAGAAGAGACTTGTTTGGGCTAAAGAACACAAGGAATGGACATTAGACCAGTGGAAATCTGTGCTTTGGTCTGATGAGTCCAAATTTGAGATGTTTGGTTCCAACCACCGTGTCTTTGTGCGACCCAGAAAAGGTGAACGTATGGTCTCTACATGCCTGGTTCCCACCGTGAAGCATGGAGGAGGAGGTGTGATGGTGTGGGGGTGCTTTACTGGTGACACTGTTTGGGATTTATTCAAAATTGAATAAATTGAATAAATTGAATAAATTTATTCCTGTGTCCTTTGTGTATATAAATATGTGATTCTTCAGCTTTTGTTTTAGTCTTTGCCTGATGAAGAGACCTGCGTAGTCTCGAAAGCTTGCAATTTGTTACCATCTTTTCAGTTAGCCATTAAAAGGTATCAACCACTGAGGACTCTCAAGTCTAAATATTTTTCAAAATTGAAGGCATACTGAACCAGAATGGCTACCACAGCATTTTGCAGCGGCATGCTATTCCATCCGGTTTGCGTTTAGTTGGACCATCATTTATTTTTCAACAGGACAATGACTCCAAACACACCTTCAGGCTGTGTAAGGGCTATTTGACCAAGAAGGAGAGTGATGGGGTGCTACGCCAGATGACCTGGCCTCCACAGTCACCAGACCTGAACTCAATCGAGATGGTTTGGGGGGAGCTGGACCGCAGAGTGAAGGCAAAAGGGCCAACAAGTGCTAAGCATCTCAAGATTGTTGGAAATCTATTTCTGGTGACTACCTCTTGAAGCTCATCAAAAGAATGCCAAAAGTGTGCAAAGCAGTCATCAAAGCAAAAGGTGGCTACTTTGAAGAACCTAGAATATAAGACATATTTTGAGTTGTCACACACTTTTTTGTTAAGTATATAATTCCACATGTGTTAATTCATAGTTTTGATGCCTTCAGTGTGAATTTACAATTTTCATATTTTCGGAGCTCCACCGGACCGCACCACGCACGTCGCTCACGCCATCACAGGCATTCCTGTGGAACCACTGAACCATGCAGGATTGATCGCATCAACTATACATGACCTATATCTCACATATTAAGAAAATCCCCCTAGATGAAGGCCGGGTAGGCCGAAACGTTGGGGCTTGATTTTTTCTGATTCTTTGTGTTTGCTGGAGCTTCATCGGAATGCCGAAATAAATATCACTAACAAATATAATTCCTCTGGACTATTTTTTCAGTGTGCTCGGGGTGTTCATCATATTTTACAATTTTCATAGTCATGAAAATACAGAAAAATCTTTAAATGAGAAGGTGTGTCCAAACTTTTGGTCTGTACTGTATATAGCAGTTGTAACGTAGTGTATGTGATGTATATGCCACAAAACCTAAAATAAAAACAAAATGAGCAAATACCCTGCAGTAAGTAAATAAATAGCAATGGTGCATGAAAATAACATAGGATACTTATTTAACACTAGATGGAGGCCCGATGCTATCGCATCGGGAGGGCGGTAATGTCATAATGGGGCAGGCTTTGCAGTGTTGAGAATCTCTCCCCCCATGTGCTCACCCACCTATCCACTCTTTTTTTCCCCATGTGCTGACTTCTCCAGTCTGTGCACTCTTCTTTGACATGTCTATCCCGCGGTAGATGCGTGACGTGTCTACAGGCAGAGGTCACATTAAAGAGGTTTTCCCATGAACGAAAGTTCATTTTTAAAAATTGTCTGTGTCTGACAGAGTACGGATGTGTTAAGAGTTATTTTTAATGGTTTCAACACTCCAATTAATTATTTTACTAATTATTGATTATTGTACGTCACCGCGTCCTATTGGTAGAGCGGTATATTTAAACACGCTTAATCAGGGATTGTACACATCGCCCCCCGAAGAAGCAAGGTGCGAAACGCGCGTCGGGGTCTCACGGGAGGTGTGGGGACGCGAACACACCACTGGCAAGGTAATCTTATGACCACATTATTTTCAAGTACTTACATTGGGTCTGGATATATAGCGCCATTAATTTGATCTCAATTGTGATTCGCTCACATTGAGCGTTACTAACTGGATCGCAATTGCGATGTATTTTGATAATATAGCTGGTGGATGTTAGTCACAGATGCATAGTGGATCTGCCATGCGTTAGTTGTAATTGCAGCATTGTCTGCTACAAACTACATTTCATTATTCAAATCTGTTGATCTCGGATTTCCAGACTCTCTGCATATATTTGGTTACCCTTGCCTGGGATTACTATTACTATTCTTATAACTATACAAATTTTGTGTTCGCACCCACCCCATGTGGGTACATTACTATTCTCCTGCTGCTAATTGGTATTTTACATGTTGTATTTCGATATGTTTGTGATTGTTTCCATGTCATTGTGTCCTGGATTTTTGTATGAATAATTTCTAATAAATGGATTTATATATTTTTCAATATACTTCCAGGATGTGATTTATTATTATTGACACACCATTAGATTTAAGCCCTCATTTCTTTCTCTTGTGCTTTTAATTATTGATATGGTTTAATAATTTATATACTTTCAAGGAGTCTAGCAAAAGGTGATTTGAAACTATATTTAAACCAGATGGTCAAATTGTCCAGAGATTACAATCTTGACACTTCTCTTCTAAGCAAAGAAATGTAAATGACCTGGTCATTTTCACTTATTTCCTAAAAGGAGTCTTTTGAATTTCAAAGATGAGAATTACCTGATTAGACCTTCCTTTCCCAGAAGATGTTTATCCTAATTGGAGGCAGTTTAAGGGCCCCGTCACACATAGCGACACACCAGCGATCCCGACAACGATATGCACTTGTTAGGATCGCTGGTGTGTCGCTACATGATCGCTGCTGAGCTGCCAAACAGGCAGCTCAGGCAGCGATCAGGACAGCGACACTGCGGGTAACGTCGCTTAGTTACCCACAGTGTACGTTGGATACCAGCCCGCTGGTACAGGGAGCTGGTAACCAAGGTACACATCGGGTTTTCAGGCACTGCGTGGCACCTGGAAACCCGATGTGTACCTTGGTTACCAGCTCCCCTGCAGCAGCGCGCTGGTATCCAACGTACAAATCGAGTTTCCAGGCGCCACCCTGGCGCCTGGAACCCCGATGTGTACCTTGGTTATCAGCTGATCGCTGGTCTCCTGCCTGCCACACGCAGTGATGTGTGCTGGCAAGCAGGAGACCAACCATCAAAAAAATGTCCAGGACATTCAGCGACGATCAGTGATACCCAGCAGGGGGGCTGATCGTCGCTGAATGTCACACACAGCGATATTGCTGGGGAGATCACTGTTGCGAAAAAAAAAAAATCATTTTTAGCAAAAGCAAATCATGAAAAACAATCATACCCAGTCTGATCAAATGACCAAATGCACTAGCAGGATGCAGCAGGCTCCCATGGATAAAGGCTGGAGAAGCAACAGGTGCTTACCACTGATAAAGGCAGCCACCCTATCACAAAAACAGTGATGATGAAGGTGTTAACTGCTTAGTGGGAAAAAAAACACACAGATACAAGTTGCTTAAAACATGAATGTCATGCACAGTGTCTGGATAACAGCCTATTTTAAACGCCTATGATGGAAGGCGGGCTGGTCAGCACTGAATGTGCACAACACAAAAAACCAAGCCATCAAAAAGAGCCCGGGTGCACCCTGCAAAAGATGATAAAAAGTGCAAAAAATGATGCATATGATAAATGCATCAGATGAGGTATTAGTTACTATTTTGGCCAAAGCAGATAAGCTCGCAACCCAACGTCAAGGGTCCTCATTTTATTGCGAGTAACTAACTAGACATAAATCCAAAAAAAAAATCATTTTTAGCAAAAGCAAATCATGAAAAACAATCATACCCAGTCTGATCAAATGACCAAATGCACTAGCAGGATGCAGCAGGCTCCCATGGATAAAGGCTGGAGAAGCAACAGGTGCTTACCACTGATAAAGGCAGCCACCCTATCACAAAAACAGTGATGATGAAGGTGTTAACTGCTTAGTGGGAAACAAAAAAAAACAGATACAAGTTGCTTAAAACATGAATGTCATGCACAGTGTCTGGATAACAGCCTATTTTAAACGCCTATGATGGAAGGCGGGCTGGTCAGCACTGAATGTGCACAACACAAAAACCAAGCCATCAAAAAGAGCCCAGGTGCACCCTGCAAAAGATGATAAAAAGTGCAAAAAATGATGCATATGATAAATGCATCAGATGAGGTATTAGTTACTATTTTGGCCAAAGCAGATAAGCTCGCAACCCAACGTCAAGGGTCCTCATTTTATTGCGAGTAACTAACTAGACATAAATCCAAAAAAAAAATCACTTGTATCTGTGTGTTTTTTTTCCCACTAAGCAGTTAACACCTTCATCATCACTGTTTTTGTGATAGGGTGGCTGCTTTTATCAGTGGTAAGCACCTGTTGCTTCTCCAGCCTTTATCCATGGGAGCCTGCTGCATCCTGCTAGTGCATTTGGTCATTTGATCAGACTGGGTATGATTGTTTTTCATGATTTGCTTTTGCTAAAAATGATTTTTTTTTTGGATTTATGTCTAGTTAGTTACTCGCAATAAAATGAGGACCCTTGACGTTGGGTTGCGAGCTTATCTGCTTTGGCCAAAATAGTAACTAATACCTCATCTGATGCATTTATCATATGCATCATTTTTTGCACTTTTTATCATCTTTTGCAGGGTGCACCCGGGCTCTTTTTGATGGCTTGGTTTTTTGTGTTGTGCACATTCAGTGCTGACCAGCCCGCTTTCCATCATAGGCGTTTAAAATAGGCTGTTATCCAGACACTGTGCATGACATTCATGTTTTAAGCAACTTGTATCTGTGTGTTTTTTTTCCCACTAAGCAGTTAACACCTTCATCATCACTGTTTTTGTGATAGGGTGGCTGCCTTTATCAGTGGTAAGCACCTGTTGCTTCTCCAGCCTTTATCCATGGGAGCCTGCTGCATCCTGCTAGTGCATTTGGTCATTTGATCAGACTGGGAGATCACTGTTGCGTCACAAAACTAGTGACTCAGCAGCGATCTCGCTAGCGAAATCGCTGTGTGTGACAGGGGGGCTTAACTCTCCAGTACACATACCTTGGCACATCAAAGCCTCTCAATAAGTTTAAATGCACAGTTTTTACATACAAGAGAGATGAGATACAAAGACAAGAGAGGTTGGAGATGGGACAGACAAAGATAAGGACAGCAGAGATAGATTTCTACCTTAATAATGTAATGTATATATAATTTTTGTTTTGATCCATATGTATATTCTTATGTGTTATTTGATGTGACTTTTTTTCTTATTCTTTTATTAAGTAAATTCAATTTAGTTTTACTCAATTCTCGTGTGAGAATTTTTTTTATTCATTACAATCTTTTGAATCCTTTACAAAACAAAGGAGCATATCACATCTCCTGGGCAGGGGAGGTAGCAAAATACAATACTGAAATTACAGCAGAGGATCACAGAGGATTCATTTTGTGAGGTAAAATATTTCACGGAGTGATTTTAAATAATATTTTACCTCACAAAATGTATTACAGTGTGTGTGTGGTGCCTACGGCATATACAGTGTGTATGTGGTGCGTACAGCGTATAGTGTGTGTGTGGTGCGTACGGTGTATACAGTGTGTGTGTGTGTGTGGTGCATACGGCGTATACAGTGTGTGTGTGGTGCATACGGCGTATACAGTGTGTGTGTGTGTGTGTGTGTGTGTGGTGCGTACGGCATATACAGTGTGTTTGTGTGTGTGTGGTGCGTACGGCGTATACAGTGTGTGTTGCTACGGTGTTCCGCTGGTGGTACTGCACAAGAGACAGATACCACCAGCAGTTTCCATATTGAGACACCCATCACTCGGTGAACTTCCGCCGCTTGGAATTCTGGGATCCGACACATCTGGACGGAACAGGATGTGAAGACATTACAAGGTAAGTATATATTAGATGATGCAACAAGTTTTTCACACCTGGATTCTGCCTTGCAGATCCTCTCCAGTTCTGTCAGGTTGGATGGTGAACGTTGGTGAACAGCCATATTCAGGTCTCTGCAGAGATGCTCAATTGGGTTTCGGTCAGGGCTCTGGCTGGGCCAGTCAAGAATGGTCACAGAGTTGTTCTGAAGCCACTCCTTTGTTATTTTAGCTGTGTGCTTAGGGTCATTGTCTTCTTGGAAGGCGAAGCTTCGGCCAAGTCTGAGGTCCAGAGCACTCTGGAAGAAGTTTTCATCCAAGATATCTCTATACTGGGCCGCATTCATGTTTTCTTCAATTACAACGAGTCGTCCTGTCCCTGCAGCTGAAAAACACTCCGATAGAATGATGCTGCCACCACCATGTTTCACTGTTGGGGTTGTATTGGGCAGGTGATGAGCAGTGCCTCGTTTTCTCCACACATACCACTTAGAATTATCACCAAAAAGTTCTATATTCATCTCATCAAACCAGAGAATCTTATTTCTCGTAGTCTGGGAGTCCTTCATGTGTTTTTTTTAGCAAACTCTATGCGGGCTTTCATATGTCTTGCACTGAGGAGAGGCTTCCGTCGGGCTACTCTGCCATAAAGGCCTGACTGGTGGAAGGCTGCAGTGATTGTTGACTTTGTGGAACTTTCTCCCATCTCCCTACTGCATCTGTGGAGCTCAGCCACAGTGATCTTGGGGGTTCTATTTTACCTCTCTCACCAAGGCTCTTCTCCCACGATTGATCAGTTTGGCTGGACAGCCAGGTCTAGGAAGACTTCTGGTGGTCCCAAACTTCTTCCATTTAAGGATTATGGAAGCCCCTGTGCTCTTAAGAACCTTGAGTACTGCAGAAATTCTTTTGTAACCTTGGCCAGATTTGTGCCACAATTCTGTCTCTGAGCTCCATGGCCAGTTCCTTTGACCTCATGATTCTCATTTGGTCTGACATTCACTGGTGAGCTGTGAGGTCTTATATAGACAGGTGTGTGCCTTTTACAAATCAAGTCTTATCAGTTTAATTAAACACAGCTGGACTCCAATGAAGGAGTAGAACCATCTCAAGGAGGATTACAAGGCAATGGACAGCATGTGACGTAAATATGAGTGTCTGAGCAAAGGGTCTGAATACTTATGACCATGTGATGTTTCAGTTTTTATTTTTTAATAAAGTTGCAAAAATTTCTACATTTCTGGTTATTATCAGTCAAGATGGGGTGCAGAGTGTACATTAATGAAAAAAATGAATTTTTTTGCATTTACCAAATGGCTGCAATGAAACAAAGAGTGAAAAATTTAAAGGGGTCTGAATACTTTCCGAACTCACTGTATATCAATATTTGTAAGCCAAAGCAGAAGTGGATGAAAAATGCAGAAGTGGTGACATGTTTCTATTATACTTTTCCTCTGATTATTCATCTCTCCTGATTTTGACTTACAAATACTGATGTGAAATACTGACCAAATACTGAAAGTGGGAATGTGGCCTATTCTGGATAATCATGTTTCCATTTTATTTTTATGACATAATGAGCAACGTAAAAACCAAAAAATCCCAAAAATGGCAAAATTGCCTTTTTTTTCACCATTTTATCACACTTGGAATTTGTTTCCTGTGTTTCAGAAAATTATGTATTGTATTATATCACATTATTACAGAGTATCTATCAGAAATCTTTTTCTTCATGTGCACTTACTTTCTAAAGTTCAACATGGAAAAAACTGAATTCATGATTTTTTCACCATCTTACTTAACACCCCACCAAACCTATCAATCAATATTAATAGCTACAAACTTTTTCCAGTCTCAAAAGTCCAATGCCTCAAAGTACCATTTATACTCGTGTGTAAGCAGAGTTTTTCAGCATATTTTTTTGTGCTGAAAACACCCCCCTCGGCTTGTACACAAGTCAATTGTCCCAGAAAGCTGGCGGGGGAGGAGGAGCGGTGGAGCAGCGGGTGACAGAGGCAGGAGCCGGTGGTGTTGGCCTGTGCCGCTGCTAAAGAGAAATTAATACTAATTTCTCTTATAGTGTGCACAGTGACACCCGCAGCCGCCGGCTTCCAGAAGACATCCTAATCAACCTCCAGTGTGCCCTCGCAGCATCTCATTGGTCTGGCTCCCTTCGCAGCATCTCGTTGGTTCCGGCGCAGGCAGCGCTTCCTGTGCTGAGTGATCATCTGGCCCCGCTCATTAAGGTAATGAATATGCACGGCTCTCCACTTCTATGGGAGTGGAGAGCCGTGCATATTCATTACCTTAATGAGCGGGTCAGGTGATTGTTCAGCACAGGAAAACCTGCCAGCGCCGAAACCAGCGAGATGCTGCAAGGGCACGCTGGAGGGAGAGTAGGATGTTTTGTTTTTTTTAATAGGAGCCATGCATACAAGCACAGGAGGGGTGAGCCATGCATATAGGGATGGGTCGGGGGAGCCACGCATACAGGGATGGAACGGAGGAGCCACGCATACCAGGACAGCGACTGGGGAGCCATGCATACAATGACAGCAACAGGGGAGCCATGCATACAATGACAGGGACAGGGGAGCCATGCATACAATGACAGGGACGGGGGAGCCATGTATATAATGACAGGGATGGGGGAGCCATGCATACAATGACAGGGACAGGGGAGTCATATATACCACGATAGGGATGAGGGGATAATGCATACCCAGCTTATACTCGAGTCAATAAGCTTACCCAATTTTCTGTGGCAAAATTAGGTGCCTCGTCTTATACTCGTGTCGGCTTATATTTGAGTATATTCGGTAGTTTTGACTCTAACTTTCAGACCACAAATCCAGGTCCTTACCCACTTCTGTCATCTTTAACTTAAAATCATTTCTTGAATCTGCTCTTTCCTCAACTTGTAGTGAACAATAATGTAGTGAACAATAATGCTAGTACATTCCTTTTTTATGTTCCAGCTATGCTGCTACAACATTTTGGTGTGACCTCCCATACTCTCCATTCTATCCTCAACTCTGCTGCCCAGTTTTTCCACCTCTTCCTTCATGACTTTTCTTCCTCTCCTCTCCTTCATTCCTTTCACTGGATATCCATTGACCTGAGAATTCAGGTTAAAATATTAATTATGATTTACAAGACTGACCAAAACTAGTCCTCTTCATATCTAAGCTATTCTCCTGGTACTTCCCAACATGTAACCTCTGCTCTTTGCAACACTTTCTTCTTTGCTCTCTTATTGACTGTTTCTCGCACATCCATTTCTGAGATTCCTCCTGGAAATTCCCCATATTTTGGAACTTACTATCCATAGTAGTCATGGTGGTGCCCCTGAGGGTCCAGTCACCACAGAGATACTGCACCTCATCCAGAGGTGTGGTATCCCACTCAGGTAAGGAGAGAGCACCACCCAGGACTCTAACATTCACACCCAACACACACTAGTTCAGTCAGGGCATCTGGGCATACCCCAAGTGAGGAGGGCCTCATCCCAGGCTGGGTAGTAAATGGTGTTGGGGAGTGGATGGAGATGGTAGAGAAAGAAGGAGGAGCTTAGAGAGTAGGAAGAACAGGTAGTTGTGAAAAGGAAGTGAAAGTGAGCAGAAGTGCTGATAAGGAGCTCCCTGTCAGAAGGAGCTAGAAGGAGTGCAGCAGAGAGGCTGCAGAGAGAGAAAGTGAGTGGAGCTCAAGCTGTAGGGAGCTTGTCGCCAGATGACAGAGGGAGAGACAGAAAGAAGCCCCGGGAGGATAGAAGGGGTCCTAGGGGCACAGATAGTGAGAGATCCATCCGTGGGCCCGATCCAGTATTGGAGGGACCAGGTCTCAGTAGGGGAACCGGCCCTAGTGGAGGACTTCAAGATTCAGCTAACAAGCCGGCGGCGGAGGTATCTTTACGTGCCTCAGCCACATCCATAATTATTCGCCAGAAAGGCAGCCATATATGAGCAAGGGGACTCAGAGGACGTCGCCCGTCAAAGTCCGCTGCTGCTTCTCTTGGGACACTAATTATGTAGGCGCTGGGCTGGAGGGAGGAAGCCAGTGCAGTGAGACAGCCAGGAAAGGAATACACTGAAGGGAGTCCTGGAAAGGTGTATCCTGATCTACCTGGGAGTTTTCTTGAACCCTCACCTGGAGGACATGTCACCAAGCGGGCATATGTGTACACAAGAACTTTGAGTAAAATGTTGGAAACTGCACCCTGCTGTGTCCTCTGAATCTTTCCTGCATCACCTGCCCTGCACCACACTCACCACCAACATCACCTTTAACATTCTAACTGCCCTGGGGAATAGCTCTGCCTGTGGAGAGCTGAACTAACTCTGCTGCATCAACAACTGCCCCAGTGGACTGAATCTGCAGTGTCGGCTAACACCTTATTTGCCGAATACCACAGGTGGCGTCATGAACATTTAATCCATTACATCATAAACTTTATTTCCCTTTTTCATCATCACCCCTTTTTATTGGATGCCCAAGGCCACGGACTGGGTCACTGCTACCGTGATTCTGCCCCTTTAAGAAGCGGCCCAGTACCGAGTATCTCCACTGCCCTGGCGGGCGATCCAGTCACACTATGCCTAAACTTTAACCCAGTCACCTCAAAGCCTGTTTTCACCTTCCTGACAAGGCCAATTTTTACAATTCTAACCACTGTCACTTTATGAGGTCATAAGTCTGGAATGCTTAAATGGATCCCACTGATTCTGAGAATGTTTTCTCGTGACATATTGTACTTCATGATACTGGTAAAATTTCTTGAATATGACTTGCGCTATTTGTGAAAAAATTGGAAATTTGGCGAAAATGATGAAAATTTTGCAATTTTCAAATTTTAAATTTTTATGCACTTAAATCAGAGTCATATCACACAAAATAGTTAATAAATAACATTTCCCACATGTCTACTTTACATCCGCACAATTTTTTTTAACTTTTTTTGTTAGGAAGTTATAAGGGTTAAAAGTTGACCAGCGATTTCTCATTTTTACAGCAAAATTTGCAAAACCATTATTTTTAGGGACCACCTCACATTTGAAGTGACTTTTAGGGGCCTAAATGACAGAAAATACACCAAACTGACACCATTCTAAAAACTACACCCCTCAATGTACTCAAAACAACATTAAAGAAGTTTATTAACCCTTCAGATGCTTCACAGGAATTAATGGAATGTGGGAGGAAAAAATAAACATTTACTTTTCTTTCACAAAAAATTTCCTTTAGACATTTTTTTTTACTTTTGCAAGGGTACCAGGAGAAAATGGACTATACAATTTGTTGTACAATTTCTTCTGAGCATGCCGATGAGGAGAAAACAACTATTTGGGCACAAGGCAGGTCTTGGAATGGAAGGAGCACCATTTCACTATTTGAATGTAAAATTTGCTGGCATAAGTAGCGGATGCCATGTTATGTTTGGAGAGCCCCTGATGAGACTAAACAGTGGAAACTCCCTACAAGTAACCCCATTTAGGAAACTAGGCCCCTTAGGGAACTTATCTAGATGTGTATTGAGAACCTTGATCCCCCAGGTACTTCACAGAAGTTTAAAATGTTGATCCGTGAAAATAAAAAAATCTAATTTTTCCCACAAAACTCTTTTTTAGCTGCAAATTTTGCATTTTTATAAGGGTAACAGGAGAAATTGCTCAATGCAATTTGTTGTGCAATTTCTCCTAAGTGCGCTGATACCCAATATGTGGAGGAAAACAACTTTTGAATTGACTTTTTGAATGCAAAATTTGCTTGAATAATTAGCAGATGCCATGTCGCATTTGTTGAGCCCTTGATGTGCCTAACCAGTGAAAGCACCCCACAAGTGACACCATTTTGGAAAATAGACCCCTTAGAGAACTTTCCTAGATGTGCATTGAGCACCTTGAACCCAAAAGGGTGCTTCACAGTTTATAACGTTGAGCCGTCAAAATAAAAAAAAAATTACCTTTTTCACACAAAAATTTTTTTTAGCTCCAAATTTTGTATTTTCACAAGGGTAACAGGAGAAAATGGACCCCAAAATTTGTTGTGCAATTTTTCCTGAGTTCACTGATACCCCATATGTGGTTGAAAACTACTTTTGAAGCACAGTGAAAACCTCAGAAGGGAAGAATTGCCATATTACAGTGCAGATTTTGCTGCACTTGTTTGAGGGTGCCATGTTACATTGGCAGAGCCCCTGAGGTGCCAGAACAGCAAATCCCCATAATTGACCTTATTTTACAAACTAAATCTTTCAATGAATTCATCTGGTGGCTCAGTGGATAGCACTACAGCCTTGCAGCGCTGGAGTCCTGGG
Source organism: Oophaga sylvatica (assembly GCA_033576555.1). Taxonomy (NCBI): domain Eukaryota; kingdom Metazoa; phylum Chordata; class Amphibia; order Anura; family Dendrobatidae; genus Oophaga; species Oophaga sylvatica. Next base: position 685,817,457 of record JARQOD010000001.1, read on the forward strand.
TTCGAATCCCACCTAGGACAACATCTGCAAGGAGTTTGTATGTTCTCCCCGTGTTTGCGTGGGTTTCCTCCGGGTACTCCGGTTTCCTCCCACACTCCAAAAACATACTGATAGGGAATCTAGATTGTGAGCCCCATCGGGGACAGCGACGATAATGTGTGCAAACTGTAAAGCGCTGCGGAATATGTTAGCGCTATATAAAAATAAAGATATTATTATTATAGGGGTGCAGTGATTTTTTTTTGCACAGGTGAGGTAACACATCAGGTCAGGAACCCAATTTACAAAGGACACCTTAACGTGGCAAATGGGCTTACATATATTGGCAAATCTATGCGCGAAGTACATTCTTTTTTTATAGCATTTTTTGCAGATAAGCATTTCATGTATACATTAGGCTGGTTTCACATTTGCGGATGGAGGTGCTGCGGAGGGCTGCATACTTCCTCCGTGAAGCTCCGCCCACCGCTGAACCTCCTCCTGTCAGCTCTGCCTATGTCTGCATGCGGCCTGCATGCGGTTTGCGTACCTATATTTAACATTAGGTACGCAGGCTGTGCAGATGTATGCGGATGCCGCCGCATGCGTCGTTTTGACGTGCGGCACCTGCGCCAAACGCAACATGTTGCATTTTTTTGCAGTCCTGACTTTTCCCCCGGTGACCAGAGAGAGACTTGCTAGTTCCCGGATCACCGTTCCTGCTCAGTGACTGTCTGGAACATAGAGACTTAGAACAGGGGACACTCTGCCGGGAAGAGGTTAAACCAGTAGCGGATTCTTACAGATGAGATTTCCCCATGCAAGAACAGTATATGGCCCTTGAGCAGTCCAATGGTTTATCATAATTCATACATTTATGTGTCTGTGACAGAAGCCCCTTTATCTCTTGGGTCCCAATCTGACTAAACCGGTTGTGCTAATGGTTTGTCTGCCATTACTTGAAACCTTCAAAGGCAACTTAGAAAATTACCTTTCCAAATAATCCTTCAACCTAGAATTACTCTGTTGCCACTACACAACTATGTGAGCAGCTTCTACCCTCATATACTGGCTCCTTCTCCTTTCCTTTGTAGATTTTAAGCCCTCATGGGATAGTCCTCTATCCTTATGTCTTAAGGTACTGCCACACTTAACGATCTCGTTAGCGATCACGATAACGACGCAAGCTAATGAGATCGTTGGTGTGATCACTTTTAGGTCGCTAGTAGCTGCCAAACAGGAGATCTCATAAACGACTCATTAGCGGTCAGCGATCTCTTTAACGACTTTGGCGGTCGTTAGGATCTGTCATTAGCATGTACTGAGCGCTTCTGATTCATAGGAATTTCCAGCATCGCTCCTGCTCTCTGCGTCCTGCTAGCCTGCTTTGCAACTTCTGCGATCATCTCTGTGACGCAAAAGAGAACTTACAGATATTGCGATCCACTCCGTGACGCTAAAAAACCCTAGTCCCGCCTGCGCCTGTCATATGCGTCACAAACGAGGTTGCTGGTCGTTCGCAAAAGGTGCCAAACACAGCGATATAGGCTCACCAGCGGGACGCCAGCGATCAAAAAACGGTCCAGAACGCTAGTGAACGATCAGCGACATCACAGCAGGGGCCACATCGTTGCTACATGCCACACACAACGACGTCGCTTACGAGATCGCTAAATAGTGACGTTTTAGCGATCTCGTTAGCGATCTCGTTAGCGATCTCGCATAGTGTGGCATACCCTTTAGTCTGGCATGCATTTGGTAATGATTATTGTACTTATTTTCTACTTTATCTTATATATTTATGCTACGCATTTAGAGTTGAGCATTCCGATACCGCAAGTATCGGGTATCGGCCGATATTCGCTGTATCGGAATTCCGATACTTAGTTCCGATATTTTTCATATATCGTATACCGGAATCGGAAGTCCCCATAATTCTTTGAGAGGCAATGTGATTTTAGACAGCCAATGAGGAATCCTAGGAAGTGTGGGCACATCCTGTAATGCTGCGGTCATGTTAACTAATGGCATGGCTGTGATTGGATGCTGAAATGATGTCAGAATGCACTATAAAAGGCGCCGCCGCCATTTTAGCGTCACTGTGCTGTGAATTCAGTTAGGGACAGAACGCTGCTCTGCTGACTCTGAGGGACAGTTACAGATAGCGTTTTTGTGAATTGCTGTGTAGGCAGGCTATTTGAGAAACCGCTCTGTAAATCATCCTTTCTCCTTGCAGTGTTGTTTTCACAGCTCTGTGCAAGGTGTGTGTGTGAGTGCAGGTGACGCTGCAGTTTGCTCTGCATCCAACGCTGTTTGTAGTCATCTGCACGTGTCACTCACTGACTCTTTTTTTTTTTATTTTGTGGAATTGGTGCTGCTCCATTCAATTGAAATTAACAGTGATCTATTAGTGTGACGTGCTTCCATCCATATCCAATACATTGGTTGCAAACACTATAGAAGTACACAAAGGAGCCTTTCACAGCTAGTGAACAGTTGTGTGCAGTGTTCACTGTAGTCTGAGGTTTTCATTTTTGGAGGCAGATCACGCTCCAGTTAGTTCTTCAACCACTGCTGGTTGTAGTCTGCTGAGCGTGTGTCACTGCCTCATCCTTGACATTTTTCTCTAATTGGTGCTGCTCCATTCTATTTCAAATAACTCAAATCTATTAGTGTGACGCGCTTCCATCCGTATACAATACATTGGTTGCAAACACTATAGAAGTACACAAAGGAGCCTTTCACAGCTAGTGAACAGTTGTGTGCAGTGTTCACTGTAGTCTGAGGTTTTTATTTTTTGAGTGCAGTTCACGCTCCAGTTAGTTCTTCAACCACTGCTGGTTGTAGTCTGCTGAGCGTGTGTCACTGCCTCATCCTTGACATTTTTCTCTAATTGGTGCTGCCCCATTCTATTTCAAATAACTCAAATCTATTAGTGTGACGCGCTTCCATCCGTATACAATACATTGGTTGCAAACACTATAGAAGTACACAAAGGGGCCTTTCACACCTAGTGAACAGTTGTCTGCAGTGTTCACTGCAGTCTCTGCGGAATAACAACACTGAGGCCTTATAACTTTTCTGACTTTCTTTATCAATCTACCAAGATGAAGAAGGCAGGGAGTAAGGCACGTGGTCGAGTCCGTGGAGTTTCAGCAGGGAGAGGACGTGGGAATTCTGTGGCTGCTGCCGCCCCCAGTGACACAGCATCCACCAGTTTTCCCCGTGAGCGTTCCTTTATGCGCACTTTTGTAGGAGCTCGGCGTACCCTCCTGCTGCGGGAAGAACAAATTGAAGCCGTTGTTGGTTGGATGGCAGCCAATGCATCGACTTCAATAGCTTCCACCTCCTCTCAGGACCACAGCACTGTTGAACAACCATCTGTCTCTTCACCTCCTGCCAAATTGCCCAGGCAGTCAGAGAGTTCTGTACAGGAGCCAGCTGAGTCTCTGCTTCTGTTCTCAGAATCTGTTGGCTTGCAAACAGGGGCCCAGCCAAGCAGCATTCTGGAATGTGAAGAAGAGGGAGTATGCAGTGATGCGCAACAGCTGTGTCTCTCTGAATCAGAAGAGGCGGGTGAGCCAGTGCCGATGGTCAGCACACCGCAGAACGCATCTGATGATGATGAGACTCAGGTGCCAGTTTCTGTTGAGCATGGTGCTGGCCAGACCACCCAACAGCAGCAGGTGTTGGAAGAGGGTAGTGGAGATGATGAGGTCCAAGACCCAACATGGCGTGGAGAACAGGAAGGTGGTGGGAGCAGCTCTGAGGAAGAGATTGCCCCAACAGTCAAAACAGGAGGGAGAGGTAGGCTGCAGACTCGGTTGCCTGTAGCCTCCAGTTTGGCACCTGTTCGGAGCAGTTCTCTTCCAAAAGTTAAAACGGGCGCTCCCAGGACTTGCACTGCGTGGTCCTTTTTTGTCACACTTGCAGATGATATTTGCTATGTCAAATGCAAGCTGTGTAATCAAAAAGTAAAAAGAGGTAAAAGTGTCAGTAACCTCAATACCAAAAATATGTGGAAACATGTGCGGACAAAGCACGTAGTTGAGTTACAAAGACACACTGGAGATGTAGGCCAACCTACAGCACCACCTACATCTTCAGGTCATGTTGGAGCCTCTTCCTCCAGCTCACACACAGCTGGTTCGGCTTCCTCACAGGATCGCCATGGAAGAACCTTGGTCACTGTTGTCCAGAGACAAAGTGTTATTCCACCCACAGCAGCAAGTTCCCTGTCATCCTCATACTCCCAGGCCACAAAACAGCCATCGGTAGCACAGGCATAGGATAAAAGACGGCCATACTCGGGAAACCATCCACGAGCACAGGCTCTGAATGCTGGCGTTGCAAAACTCCTGTCCCTTGAAATGCTGTCATTCAGGCTGGTGGAGACTGACAGTTTCCATAACTTAATGGCATTGGCAGTCCCACAATACAATGTGCCAAGCCGATTTTATTTCAGCAGGCAAGCAGTCCCTGGTCTGCAAAAGCATGTTGAGGGAAAAATTAAACATGCGCTACTAAACGCCATCAGTAGCAAGGTCCACCTGACCACCGATGCGTGAACCAGTACCCATGGCCAGGGACGATACCTTTCCCTCACTGCCCATTGGGTCAATGTTGTGGAGCCGGGTACAGATCTTGCCAGTGGCGCTGTACGTGTTCTGCCAACTCCAAGGATTGCAGGAATCAAGTCTGTACACATTGACTCCTCCTCCTACTCCAGTTCCTCAGAATCATCGCTGCAGGAGCCGTCACGGTCTACCTCCACATGGACCCGTGAACGCTTACCTGTTGCGACCGATATGAGCACAGCCGTGGCCAAACGTCAACAGGCCGTCCTGAAATTAATTTCCATGGGGAATCGAAGCCACACAGCGCAGGAGCTCTGGAATGCCATCAAGCAGGAGAGCGACGTGTGGTTTTTGCCAGCGAATCTCCAGCCAGGCTTGGTAGTGTGTGACAATGGCCGAAATCTGGTGGCAGCTCTGGGCCTTGGCAACCTCACTCACATACCATGTCTGGCACATGTGCTCAACTTGGTCGTGCAGAGTTTTTTGAGGGACTATCCGGATGTTGATGCACTGCTGCACAAGGTCCGCCTAGAGTGCGCTCACTTGCGACGTTCCAGCATGGCCAGATCACGCATTGCAGCTCTGCAATGCAGATTTCGCCTTCCTGAACATCGCATCATATGTGACGTAGCCACCAGGTGGAATTCCACGTTACATATGTTGGAGCGGTTGTGTGAGCAGCAGCCAGCAGTAATGGAGTATCAGCTGCATCAGGCGCAATCAACTCGCAATTTGCGCCGTTCACACTTCACCACTACTGAGTGGGCCTCTATGAAAGACATCTGCTACGTTTTGCGTGCGTTTGATGAGTCAACGCGGATGGCGAGTGCAGATGATGCACTAGTCAGCCTGACTGTCCCCCTTATCTGCCTGCTTCAAAAAACACTGCAAGCACTAAGGGATGAGGTTTTGGAAGAGGTGGAGGATGAGGAGTCACAAATTCCATCACCTTCTGGACAGTCAGCGCAACGTGGTTCCTCACAAAGGGCTGGGCAGGGCTCACTTTGTGAGGAGGATGAGGAGGAGTCAATGGAGGAGGAAGACATCGCTCCAGAGGGAGGTACACAACGCTCTAGTCAGTATGTAGAGCGAGGGTGGGGTGATGCAGAGCAGGCAGAGATTACGCCTCTTGCAGGGGACTGTGTTTCTTGGCCAGTTGGGAGTCTGCAGCACATGGTTGATTTCATGCTGCAGTGCCTGAGAAACGACCGCCGCATTGCCCACATTCTCACCACGTCTGATTATTGGGTGTACACCCTCCTAGACCCTCGCTACCGGGACAACTTACAAAGCCTCATCACACCGTTGAGCCGGGAGCGTAAAATGCGGGAGTACCAAGACACACTGGTGCAATCGATAATGTTCTCCATTCCAGCCGAGAGCACTGCTGCTGCTACTGCTTTACAAAGCAGCTCTGTGCGTCGAGGCAGTGGAGACAGCTCTGCAACAACAGGGAGCACAAGCAGCGCCTCTGCACAGGGCAAGACCAGTATGTTCCAAATGTGGCGAAGTTTTGTGTCAGCGCCACCAATGTGTACACCATCCGAGACGGCTCCAGTCAGCAGGAGGCAACGTTTCCGTAAGATGGTGACAGACTACATGTCTTGCCCTCTCAGTGTACTCCCAGATGGCTCTTCTCCATTCAAGTTTTGGGTCTCTAAGCTGGATACATGGCCAGAGCTTAGCCAGTATGCATTGGAGGTGCTGGCTTGCCCTGCTGCCAGTGTATTATCGGAGCGCGTCTTTAGTGCTGCAGGTGGTGTACTAACAGACCGTCGCATGCGACTATCCTCCGATAATGTAGACCGGCTTACTTTTCTGAAAATGAACAAGGCATGGATCTCGCCTGAATTTGCCTGTCCGCTTTCCGATTAAATTACTGGTTGGCAACGTTATCCATGTCTCCTGTTATGTATATCTTTTGTAGGGATCCGCTCTGGTAGGCAGGGGCCGGGCCGCAGTAATGAGGTAAACACACAGGCGTTCAGTTCAAAGTTCAGTGGTTTTAATGACGGGTTCAACTAAAGTCCAGATAACAAAATCAAAACAGAACATAAATCACTCCAGTTTGGAGAACCACTGGTCCCAGACTCACCCTTGCTTGGGACGGGCTTAACTAAGCGGATGCAGGTCAGCAGAGACCGCCAGGTGCCATTCCGGGTGGTCTGGTACTCGCTTCCTGGTGCACACTGACACACTGTAACAAAACACTCTTCCAGCCTGTCTCTAGCCAAACTCCTTCCTTCCTTCCCCTCCTCATACTCCCACAGCTTCTTGTTAAATAGGCCTAGTCCACACCCTCAGGTGAGGTACACATCAGCTGACCTGATCACGTGACTATGACCTCATCACAGGTCCTTGTGATCATGGAAAATCCTGACCAAACTTCAGTCTGCTAGAATAAATATATCTCCCATCCAGCAAGATCCCCTTTGGTGTATCACACTTTCTACCACCTGAACTCTACTCCCTGGGCTACAACACTGCCAGTTGCTGCTCAGAAGTGTCGTGTCCACAGACCAATACACAAGCTATAGTGTTAGTGGGGTTTAGTAACGCCAGCTGTTCCCTGCTGTGTGTACGGCAAAAAGTCCTGTTGCCTCCACCCTCTTCTCTTCTCATCCCTGGGCTCCAACAACGCCAGTTGTTGCCATGAAGTGCTGTTAGCACAGTCAACACTTGCTCCTGTGTTACAGGGGTTCAGTAATGTCAGCTGTTCCCCTGCTGTGTGTACGGCAAAAAGTCCTGCTGCCTCCACCCTCTTCTCTTCTCATCCCTGGGCTCCAACAACGCCAGTTGTTGCCATGAAGTGCTGTTAGCACAGTCAACACTTGCTCCTGTGTTACTGGGGTTCAGTAATGTCAGCTGTTCCCCTGCTGTGTGTACGGCAAAAAGTCCTGCTGCCTCCACCCTCTTCTCTTCTCATCCCTGGGCTCCAACAACGCCAGTTGTTGCTCGGAAGTAATTGGCACGGGTACTGACTACTGCCCAGCCTGGTTACAGCACGACAGCTGTTTCCTGGCAGTGTCAACGTCAATTAGCCTCCAATAAGTTGTCCTGTCGTGTTGCATTCGGGTTAGCCGACTCTATGGTGCCTGCAGTTTAAGTGATTCCTATGTGTGCTGTGGGATATGTAAATAAAGGCTGTTTCAGTTGTGACAATAGGACAAGCACCCACTGTAGGACTGTGTGATTCGGTAACTGCGGACGGCTTGCGGCCTGTCAACTTACATTTTCATGGGTGCCTTATGGTACCCGTCCGGGTTCCAGTACCGTCAGCTGGTTCTCCGCAGTGCCTTTGGCCTAGGTGCCTCCATCTCGGTATCCGAGTTCCAGCAACGTCTGCTGGTCCTTGGTAGTGCTTTGGAGCACAGGTACCTCCTGCTTAGTAACCGTGTCCCAGTAACGTCAGCTGGTCCTCGGTTGTGCCATTGGCTCTTTTCCTTCTGCTGCCCCTCCGGGTTCCAGCACAGTCAGCTGGTCCTCGTTACTTCCATTGTCTCTTGTACCATCTGATACCCGTCCGGGTTCCAGTAACGTCAGCTGGTTCTCGGAAGTTAGTCAGCCTTCTTGTACCTTCAGCTACATTTACAAATTTAAGATTTTTTAAATGTTTTTTTGGGTAATCACTCTGGATCTCCAACAATGAAGACGACGACCCTGATGACCACCCCGAAGAAGATGACGACCACAAGGACGACGAGCATCAAGCCAACCAGCCTGAACACCATCACAAAGAAGAAATAAAAGATTACCCAGAAGAAGATCACCAACAGGACAAAGAAGGTTAAGACAAACTACAAGATACAGAACAACAGACAGAAGAACAATAAGCAGAAGATCAAAAAGCAGAAGAACATAAAGTATAAGACCAAAATGAAGAGCAAAATATATGCTCTAAATTATAAGCAGAAGAAGAATAAGCAGTGTATGGGGGTGAGTCCGTTCCTCCTCGTGGTGCCCCTGGAAAATGCCTGCTGCTGCAGGCTAAACTGAACACGGACAAATACTGTTGTAATTTAAATCTTTTGTGACAGCAAGAACGGAAGGAAGAAAAATTCATACTTTTACAGATTACAAGTACAGGAATCTCTGTCACAAATAAGAATATGATGAAGAAGATGAAGATGAAGTAGAATATGAAGAAGAATAATAGTTTAATAAGAACAATATGAGTAATGTTAACAAAAAGATGAATAGCAAGAAGTTTAAGAATACATTCTACATTACTCTTTGTTGTTTTCCTTCATGTACAATTAACCAACAAGGCAAGAATGGGTTTTTTTTAATTCCGATATTTTGTTCCCATAGACTTACATTGGATTTCCGGTATCGGGTATCACCGATACTTTTTGGGTATCGGCGATACCAATTCCGATACCAATTCCGATCCGATACTTATTGGTATCAACTCTATACGCATTATATTATGTTATGGACTGTATACCCTGCTTGCACCTTTTTTATTTTGCACGGTGCCCTGGAACTAAATAATTATTATTATTATGATTGTTGAAATGTTCATCTGCTTTGTTAGCTTTTTTTGGCCAATAATTGACAGACATCAGTATAAAAATAAAGTTTTCTTGTTTAATTTATTTAACTCTTCAAGCTTTTTTATGTACCGATAATTATATCTTCCTACGGTACAAATGGAACATTGATAGGTCATCCATCTGTCTGACAATTTTTATCTAATGATTAAGCTTTTTCTATGTAGTTATTTTAACCCAACAACTGCATTGGATACAAAGAAAGAAGCTTTTTTTTATTATGGTTTTCTTCACATTGAATGCAATCATGCCATTGGCTAAAAATTTTTATCAAAAACTATATGTGGGAATCAAGACATTTCTGTTATTCAATTTTAAGAAGGAAATAACAGTTGGCTCAAAAAATGCGTTACCTTGTTCTTAGATAGGTATGGTAATTTCACATGTTGCTCATAGCCTGCATAGTCTGTTTGTCCAGGAATAAAAAATATTCTATAAAACTTTGCTCTATGAGTTTCACACACAGTCAGTTCAACAGGAATGTGAAAATTAATGGTGAAACTAAATGTTCTTAATGTCTTTACAATTAGTAATAGAAATGTCACCTCTAGCCCTGGAGAGAAGCAGCAATTAGAAGGGAGAACTTGTGCTGTGGTATTCCAAATACTATACACATCACATTTGCATAATTGGCCCCTCACCGGCCTCCAGAAATGAAGTATTGAAGCAGAAAAATGTTTTTCTTTCTTTCTTCTTTTTTTATGTTTTGCCCGTTGTTAAATAAGGGAAAAGTTTGACTAAGGTAGAAAACTCCAACTTTAGTGATGAGATTAGGAGCCCAGAGAGAATTCCTTTATCTGTGCTCTTTCTAAACCTTTTGTTGCTAACACAGCTTGGAAAATAAATTGGGATTAGTTGGCCATATTGTCCTAAAAATAATAGGATCTTTATGCCTTGTCTAGCATGCACTTCTTAAAAACAAAACCCCAAATTGAGGTGTGTGAGCTGTTAATTGCCTACATCTGATAAAGTGCATATACAAAATATGCATTTATCTGATTTTGGTTTCTCTCAAGCTGTTGCTAAGGACAGATTAATGGCACACACTTTTGTAGCAGCAAGGAAAGTGACCTCATACTATTCACACAATAAGTTTTGTCTTCATCCAGTATCTACACAAAAGTTACTCTTCTGCATCCTCGATGCTGGCTGATTCCGATTAACCCATAGGCTATTAAGGCAACAGGTTTATGCCCTCATGGTTTTCCCGTGTTACTTCCGTAGGTTGTTTTCAATTACATGGAATCCAAACAGAGAATTATCCAAGAAACACATTATTTTAAAGAGAAGGAAAGAAACCAATCTTGCACTCTGCTTTACCAGACAACTTGGAAATAGTGGTAATGGGATAGCAATAGAGATGGCCGTATTTATTTCAGTGGAATTGAATTGTACTCAACGTTTAAAAAAATAAATATTCTCCAAAATACTGATTTTTTTATGCGCTCTGTGCAATTCAGCAATATGCCAGCCAACTGGAAAGCAAGAGCATTTTTTTTAAAGAAAAAACAAATACTTACCTCTCTAGCTGCCCTGCTGCTCTCTGCTTGCCATCAGTTCCTCAAGGCCTCTTCTTTCCTCCATTGTACACTGCAACTCCAGTGTCTTCACTCTTGAACAGGGCTTCCAGCCATGACTAGATCTGCATGCTACAGCCCACAGCTTTTTAACATAATGTTACGATGCATCGGAACTTCTGAGGCCTGGTTGTGGCAATGGAGGAAAGAAGAGGTCCTGAGGACCCGACAGCAGGCAACGAGCAGTGGGGCAGCCCAAGAGGTTAGAAGTGAAGAATTATTCCTTGTTTATTTTTTACATCTTACATTTATTATGCTTTGAGGTCTAGAAAAACTCCAGAACATAATAAGAAACATTCAAATGATAAAGAATAACTTTGCTGCAAATTCAATTTCCTCTGAAAATAGGCGCAATTTGGCGAATTCAAATTTTGCTAAATCCGCTCATTTCTAGATAAAAAGGTAATGATTAGTGTTCACAAGGTGTCCAGTTCGGGTTTGGATCCAGGGCCATTATAGTTATACTTAACTGTCCAGCGACGCGTCCTCCCGTCCCTCTGTCTACCGGCCGCATCTGCTTCCGGGGTCGCTCATTAATTGCCAGCAGTATTCATTGCACTCGGCAGTCTTCGACTTTTTCCGGCAGTGTTCGTGCAGTGACGTCAGTTGAAAGAATAAAGAAAGCATAAAGTTGAAGATATGAGGCAACACTAAAAAGTTTGTATTTTTGTAAAAGCACATAAGCTAGAGTTCCACTGGATCTTATTTTCACAACCATTTTTCCAAACAGAAATATTAAGCTTATATAAAACCACCTTTAAATTACCTGCAATGTTTTAGCTGCCATGAACAAAACATAAACCTAAGACTTTCTGTATAAGACCTTATTTCCATATGCTATACTGTTCAATTGTAAGGAGGTGGCGGGGACCCACATGTGCCGCCTCTCTCCTATATACTGGGCACGTGTGTAACATGCGGCACCCTGATGGTTCGCTACCGTTTTCTACTGTGTGTCATGTATTAATGCGTAATGTGTAATATGCTGTACATGTTCTCTTAATGTTATAACATTGTAATGTGATTGCATTTGTACATATTTAGCTTAGGGACAGAATGAGTTAAGCTGTTGGGAGGAGTTACAAAAGGGGGATTATACAACAGGCTTAAAGGAAAAGTGCTTCCTGTTCTTGCAGCAGAGCCCGGGCAGGCTTGTCAAGGGCAAGACACTCTCCACAGCCAGGAACAGAGGGCGCCCCGGTCGACGGGATACAAAGCTGCCACAGACTGTCGGGCAGTGTGGAAGGGCACTGATGCTGTGGGAAGGACTCCAGAAGGAATGCGGGTTCCCGACACTGGATGGGAGCCATTGGTGTTGTGCAGTTTACTGAAGTTGCAGGGACAGAGCAGGAAGCATTGTGTTGTTTGCAGTAAAGTTTCTACCGTTGAAACAGAACTGTGGCTTGTGGTGTTTCCTGAGTATTCATTCTCAGCGCCTGGAGTGAACGTGTGATGAAGGTAATTGACTGTACTGCCGGACTGGGATGTCACTTGTCTTTTCATGTGCAAGGTGCTGCTGGGGTGCTCACTGACTGTGACTTAGTGGACTCGCCCACGACTACCACCTCGTACCACCTTGTTACGCAATGACCTAAAATATTGAGGCTATATTATTTTTTTCTTGTAGTGATAGTCTCTCACCTGACCACATGGGAAAATGAATTGCCCACATCTGCATTAAGGAATAGCTAGATAAAAAAAATAGAGATCCATTAAAGAATTTTTGGACTGGGTCCACAAATAGGTTAAAATGGCCTTGCTTTGGAGGAGCCATGAAGGAAAAGTAAAGTTATATACCATATATCAAAGTTTTTTGTATCTCAGATCAAGTAAAAATGTGTGTTTGCTGTGATCAAGTTATCAGCTAATGCCAAACACAAGCAAACTATTTTGGAATACTTATGTTCTTCAGCCTCATTGCAGTAAAATTACCTGCCTGATTAATCAATAAATTTCTTATTTCTCACTCACGCACATCTTTGAACAGTAATTGGGACTAGGCAGCATGTGCATTCAATTATAAGGCTGTGAATATTTGGTCTGGTAACCCTACCCATCACTGACCTCAGAAGGAGTCAACATTCCAGAGATTAGAGTCACAAGGACTATTCTTCACAAAGCCACTTCTAATCAAATACATTAGTGCAGACACCATTAAACTGCCACTTTTAATTAGCTAATAAACTATATCCCAATAGGTATCCTCATATTACCGTCATGGAAAAACTTTGTTTTACCTTTTTCATTTTTTTTTTGTATTAGAAGCGCAAAGATACATTGAAGAATTAAATAAAATTATGACATTATAACCCACATTAACACAGCAGAGCTAGTGCATTATTTTGTATATTAGATTAGATTTTGATAGTTTTGAATGTTTAGAATAAAACAATTGACCAAATATAGTTTTCTGTGGTCTGTATTAAAACTAAGATATATATAGCCTCTTGGACTACCACCTTGAAAATATTATTACTATTATTTACTAGCTGAAGAGCCAGGCGCTGCCCGGGCATAGTAACTAACTACGGTTAGTTATAACAATTATAATAATTATATCTCTCTATATAAAGCTGAGTGTATAGCCCACTCCACATAGCCACATTCACTATAATATCCCACACAATCCAGTCAGCCAGAGCCACCGAACTACTATCCCTAATATCCCACATCGTCCCATCAGCCAGAGCCTCCGGACTACTACCCCTAATATCCCACATCATCCCGTCAGCCAGAACCACCGGACAACTACCACTAATATCCCATATCATCCCATCAGCCAGAGCCACCGGACTACTAATATCCCACATCATCCTGTCAGAGCCAACGGACTACTACCCCTAATATCCCACATCGTCCCATCAGCCAGTGTGTCGACCCGCCACCACAATTGTGGGTTACCAGGGCAATGGGGTACTCAGAGCCGAGCCCATGGAAGTCTATGGGGATTTGTCACCGGCAGCGGTGGCTCGGTCTGTGACCCTGGCGGTCTGGCGTATGTTGGGGGAATATTTACAGGGGATAGATTTATATACAGTTCGTGACGCCACCTGTAGTCTTCTGGTAATTTGTACCAGCGCTGCTGTAGATCTCTGAGGGGATGGTGAGGCAGCTAGATGTCGGGTCCCCTACAGGTGGGACTCTTCCCTCAGGTCGGTAGTTAGGTAGGGATTGTGCAGGCATGCAATAATAACTCAGTCTCACACGGTCAGCGTCTTTCCATACCTTTACTTGTAAGATGTTCAGGCAGGTCCCAGGGAGGCTGATCCAAGGAGAGTGTATCTTGAGACAGCAGCTGGACAAGTTAGGGGCCTCCTTTACTTTCAACACAATGAGTACAACCAGCCTGAAGCGTAGTTCCCTCAATAACTCCAGCTATTCCATAGCTGTACTGCCCAGTCAGTTTTGTGGTAGGAGCCTTCCTGTGAGAGAGCTGAATTCCTATCTTGCTGATCAGGCTCAAAGTCTTCACTCCCCCTGACCCCAGTTACGTACTGACTATTTGGGGCTGTTTGCCGCGACCTAAGGTCCGGTAAATCTCTGGTTTTCTTACCACTATGCTTGAAGCTAATAGTGATCCTTCGGTCCCCAGTGACCGGTAGCAATGTGCAGGACTTCTTCAATCCAAAAGCACTTTTCCAATAATCTTTCCACTGTGCCTTTCGCCTTGTCCTCGCTGGTAGCATAAACACTCACACTTGCAAAAAGTCGTATAGTCACTCCCTTCTTCTCTTCCTTTAGAGTTAGTTAACAGATTCTCAGTTATCCACTAGGCAGGAGCACGTCTCTGAACCTTTCACTGTCCTTTAGACAGGTGACTGAAGTAATTCTGCACTAAACTTCTTCTTTCTTCGTCAATGTATTCAGGTGAGGTACAGCTCTGACTAGGCTGAGGTGAACTAGACCACCTGTACTAGACTCCACTTTCCGAACTGCTGCAGAACCAGGCTGGACTGCTTCCTCCCTCCTAGTCCCAGCTAGACTCCACACGTCTGCTCTGTCTGAAGACAGGAAACTGACTTTTTTCCCTCTCATATCACTCAACCAATATACACCCTGACCACTCCCTTACAAGTTACTACACTTACCCTAAGGGTGTGTCTAGTGTATGTTGAGTGAATGGGTATTTAGCATTAAACTGCTGTCTCGCCACACACTCTCCAGGGTACTGCGTGTGCCTAACACCAGGGCTACACATTCCCCCATGGTAAAAGACAGCACTCCCGGGCTGTAAAATACAAAAGAGACATTTTGTTTATGCATGAAAACATCAACAATAAACATTAATTCGTCCCATCCGGGAGGTGAGGATGTCTTGAACGTTGCGAACAATAACATTATATATAGAAATACAAAAGTATTAAATAGCACTCAATAAATATACAGTATTCTTGTGAAGGACCCGCACCAAACCTTCAACGTAGGTCCTGGGTGGGCTGCAGGACATCCGAATGCAGACCTCACTCAGTGCCACACCACACGGGTTTTTGTATTCAGAGGTAGTTGTGTTTATGTAAATACCAAGATAAAGCACCGAACGCAACTATATACAAATAAGTTACTTAAGTTGCTGCAATCATCTGGTCAATTTCAGTTTGTAAAACAAAGACATATAAACGAGCGCATTATAAATAAGTGGAGAAACTGGCCCACGGCATCTAACCTACAAAACTTGAAAATGCATTTAAGTTACACAATAATGAACTTATCACTTTTACAATCTATTATGTACATATGGAAAACCTTTTTATATTTATCCTCAAAAAGCGTATGGAAAACAATTCTGATCTTACAAATAATTGCATATGATACGATTTTAACTCTATCAACGTAATCAGAAAACATCGTTTCATATTTTCTTAACATATTGACTTATCATGGTAGACCCATATGGATCTGCACCGATTCTCTTTACTATTTACTTTCATTTTCAAATACACTTTCCACCGGGGGCTGGAACATGCATGGTCCCGTCCGATTAACTGGTCATGCGCTGCATTAGGGACGTCGAAATCTCGTGAACCTCTAGGGGCACGGGTACATCCCCACGAGACACGATTTCGTTCAACACAGTTACGAATGACCGTTCATGGATTTCGTGAGACTGGTGCATTCGTTGATTACTTTCATTGCGACTTGCGATGCTCAACGCCGATCCGATTGGCTGGAGAGGGGATTCTACGTTGGACTACCCACGCCCTGTGGTAAGGCACCACCCCGGTGTCACGAGTTATGAAAGCCCCGCCCAGGCTCACTCCCCGGGAGCTGGAAACCTCAGTGATCACACCACCCCTGCCGCCGCGGTTCCCTCAGGGTACCTTTCTCTCTCCGGACACTCTCCTTGTCCGCGATCAGCTCTGCATGTTGTCGCTGACGGTTCCTCTGAGTTTCCCGCTCTTCCTCCTGCTGGCGTTTCTGCTTCTCCTCACGACGCTGCCACTCATGTTCCCACTGGGCGGTATAGGCGACGTCATCCAGGCGCGCCATCTCGTCCCAGTCGACGTCTGGTAACGACGGACAGGACCCCTCCGGTGTCCCTGTCGGGGACCGATCATCTGCTGCGGCCTCCTGGCCGGGCGGGCGTTCCGGAACTGGCGGTACCTCCTCAACCTCCTTCGCCTCCACCGCTTCACCGGTGGGATCAGGATCGGTACTTTCGGGGCAGCCTCCGGTTGCTCCTTCGCCTTGGGCAGCAGAATCTTCGGTAACTCGAATCGTGGGGGGTCATTGAGGGGAGAGATCACCGCGTCCCACAGCCGCCGCTGCTCCAGGGTACGCCGGCGTCTCTCGATTTCTTCAAATCCAGGTTGGTGCTGGACCATCTTCTTCAGGCGTGCATTTTCTTCTTTTGTTTCTAGCAACGCCTGCTGCAGGTGCAGGAGCACGGATAACTCCGGTGCTGGTGGCAGCTTGGCTGGGGCACGGGGCCTGCCTTCCTCCGCTTCCCTGCTCGGCTGCACACGTCCTGCTTCCATGATGTTCCAGAAGATTCTTTCTTCTTCCTCCAGAGACGTCCGGTCTCTTCCGTGGAGGTGGGGTTTGCGTCTCCTCCTCCTCGCAGGGAAGGTGAAGAGGAGGCGGACCTCCTTTGCTGTAGGGCAGGATCGCATGTTGTAATAGCACTTTGAGAGGGCAGGCATTTTCTTCGCGCCACAGGGGGGTAGACGCCCACGAAGGTACGCCCACCTTCTTCTCCAGCGCCTGAGGGCGCGAATATGGCGACAAAAATGGCGATTTTGGCGCCAAAAGTGCAAACAGTCCTTTTTCACAAAAACAATTCCTTAGGCACACAGGGCTCGCAATTCTGCGAGTTTCGTATCCTGTTCGTGACGCCAATTTGTGTCGACCCGCCACCACAATTGTGGGTTACCAGGGCAATGGGGTACTCAGAGCCGAGCCCATGGAAGTCTATGGGGATTTGTCACCGGCAGCGGTGGCTCGGTCTGTGACCCTGGCGGTCTGGCGTATGTTGGGGGAATATTTACAGGGGATAGATTTATATACAGTTCGTGACGCCACCTGTAGTCTTCTGGTAATTTGTACCAGCGCTGCTGTAGATCTCTGAGGGGATGGTGAGGCAGCTAGATGTCGGGTCCCCTACAGGTGGGACTCTTCCCTCAGGTCGGTAGTTAGGTAGGGATTGTGCAGGCATGCAATAATAACTCAGTCTCACACGGTCAGCGTCTTTCCATACCTTTACTTGTAAGATGTTCAGGCAGGTCCCAGGGAGGCTGATCCAAGGAGAGTGTATCTTGAGACAGCAGCTGGACAAGTTAGGGGCCTCCTTTACTTTCAACACAATGAGTACAACCAGCCTGAAGCGTAGTTCCCTCAATAACTCCAGCTATTCCATAGCTGTACTGCCCAGTCAGTTTTGTGGTAGGAGCCTTCCTGTGAGAGAGCTGAATTCCTATCTTGCTGATCAGGCTCAAAGTCTTCACTCCCCCTGACCCCAGTTACGTACTGACTATTTGGGGCTGTTTGCCGCGACCTAAGGTCCGGTAAATCTCTGGTTTTCTTACCACTATGCTTGAAGCTAATAGTGATCCTTCGGTCCCCAGTGACCGGTAGCAATGTGCAGGACTTCTTCAATCCAAAAGCACTTTTCCAATAATCTTTCCACTGTGCCTTTCGCCTTGTCCTCGCTGGTAGCATAAACACTCACACTTGCAAAAAGTCGTATAGTCACTCCCTTCTTCTCTTCCTTTAGAGTTAGTTAACAGATTCTCAGTTATCCACTAGGCAGGAGCACGTCTCTGAACCTTTCACTGTCCTTTAGACAGGTGACTGAAGTAATTCTGCACTAAACTTCTTCTTTCTTCGTCAATGTATTCAGGTGAGGTACAGCTCTGACTAGGCTGAGGTGAACTAGACCACCTGTACTAGACTCCACTTTCCAAACTGCTGCAGAACCAGGCTGGACTGCTTCCTCCCTCCTAGTCCCAGCTAGACTCCACACGTCTGCTCTGTCCGAAGACAGGAAACTGACTTTTTTCCCTCTCATATCACTCAACCAATATACACCCTGACCACTCCCTTACAAGTTACTACACTTACCCTAAGGGTGTGTCTAGTGTATGTTGAGTGAATGGGTATTTAGCATTAAACTGCTGTCTCGCCACACACTCTCCAGGGTACTGCGTGTGCCTAACACCAGGGCTACACACCAGAGCCACCGGACTACTAATATCCCACACAGAGGCGTAGCTAGGGTTTTGGTTTGGGGGGGGGGGGAAACTTCTGAGTGGGCCCCTAACCAGAGAACCTCAGCAAATGACCGCGCTGTTGCCAATAATAATCTATATATAAAAAGACCAATATTAATATCACCGCCATATGGTGTGTGGTAAATAATACCAGTCCTACAGAACATATAATAGATTACAGCAGAGTTACAGATAATGACTTACCGCGGACGTTCTTTCTTATGGAATTGTTCACTTTTCATGTCTTTTCCATCTGGCCCCAGACTGACATAATGACTCCTCCAGCCAGGACTCGACTGCAGAGAATACAACAAAGACACATTTCACTTCTCATATTTTCAGCACTGTCACGGTCACCAATTGGACTATTCTCAACCTGCACAAACTCCTCATCCTGCTGATACCCCAATACTGAGCCGCTGCTGCCATATGTATCCCTATTACTGCTCCTGATAACCAATGCTGAGCCGCTGCTACCATATATGTCCCTATTACTGCACCTCATACCCCAATACTGAGCCGCTGCTGCCGTATGTGTCCCTATTACTGCACCTCATACCCCAATACTGAGCCGCTGCTGCCGTATGTGTCCCTATTAGTGCACATGATACCCCAATACTGAGCCGCTGCTGCCATATGTGTCCCTATTACTGTACCTCATACCCCAATACTGAGCCGCTGCTGCCGTATGTGTCCCTATTACTGTACCTCATACCCCAATACTGAGCCGCTGCTGCCGTATGTGTCCCTATTACTGTACTTCATACCCCAATATTGAGCCGCTGCTGTCGTATGTGTCCCTATTACTGCACCTGATACCCCAATACTGAGCCGCTGCTGCCATATGTGTCCCTATTACTGCACCTGATTCCCCAATACTGAGCCGCTGCTGCCGTATGTGTCCCTATTACTGTACTTCATACCCCAATACAGAGCCACTGCTGCCGTATGTGTCCCTATTACTGCACCTGATACCCCAATATTGAGCCGCTGCTGCCGTATGTGTCCCTATTACTGTACCTCATACCCCAATACTGAGCCGCTGCTGCCGTATGTGTCCCTATTACTGTACGTCATATCCCAATACTGAGCCGCTGCTGCCGTATGTGTCCCTATTACTGCACCTGATACCCCAATACTGAGCCGCTGCTGCCGTATGTGTCCCTATTACTGTACCTCATACCCCAATACTGAGCCGCTGCTGCCGTATGTGTCCCTATGACTGCACCTGATACCCCAATACTGAGCCGCTGCTGCCGTATGTGTCCCTATTACTGCACCTGATACCCCAATATTGAGCCGCTGCTGCCGTATGTGTCCCTATGACTGCACCTGATACCCCAATACTGAGCCGCTGCTGCCGTATGTGTCCCTATTACTGCACCTGATACCCCAATACTGAGCCGCTGCTGCCGTATGTGTCCCTATTACTGCACCTCATACCCCAATACTGAGCCGCTGCTGCCGTATGGTCCCTATTACTGCACTGATACCCCAATACTGAGCTGCTGCTGCCAAGTGTCCCTATTACTGAACCTGATTCCCCAATACTGAGCCGCTGCTGCCATGTGTCCCTATTACTGCACCTGATACCCAAAAAAACTGAGCCGCTGCTGCCATGTGTCCCTATTGCTGCACCTGATTCCCCAATACTGAGCCGCTGCTGACATGTGTCCCTATTACTGCACCTGATTCCCCAATACTGAGCCGCTGCTGCCGTATGTGTCCCTATTACTGCACCTCAAACCCCAATACTGAGCCGCTGCTGCCGTATGTGTCCCTATTACTGCACCTCAACCCCAATACTGAGCCTGCTGCTGCCATATGTGTCCCTATTAGTGCACATGATACCCCAATACTGAGCCACTGCTGCCATGTGTCCCTATTACTGCACCTGATTCCCCAATACTGAGCCGCTGCTGCCATATGTGTCCCTATTACTGCACCTCAAACCCCAATACTGAGCTGCTGCTGCCATGTGTCCCTATTACTGCACCTGATTCCCCAATACTGAGCCGCTGCTGCCATGTGTCCCTATTACTGCACCTCAAACCCCAATACTGAGCTGCTGCTGCCATGTGTCCCTATTACTGCACCTGATTCCCCAATACTGAGCCGCTGCTGCCATATGTGTCCCTATTACTGCACCTCAAACCCCAATACTGAGCTGCTGCTGCCATGTGTCCCTATTACTGCACCTGATTCCCCAATACTGAGCCGCTGCTGCCTGTGTCCCTATTACTGCACCTGATACCCCAATACTGAGCCGCTGCTGCCGTATGTGTCCCTATTACTGCACGTGATACCCCAATACTGAGCTGCTGCTGCTGCCGTATGTGTCCCTATTATTGCACCTGATTCCCCAATACTGAGCCGCTGCTGCCATGTGTCCCTATTACTGCACCTGATTCCCCAATACTGAGCCGCTGCTGCCGTATGTGTCCCTATTACTGCACCTGATACCCCAATACTGAGCCACTGCTGCCATGTGTCCCTATTACTGCACC
Source organism: Oophaga sylvatica (assembly GCA_033576555.1). NCBI lineage: Eukaryota > Metazoa > Chordata > Amphibia > Anura > Dendrobatidae > Oophaga > Oophaga sylvatica. The sequence continues at coordinate 685,838,356 of JARQOD010000001.1, forward strand.
TGATACCCCAATACTGAGCCGCTGCTGCCGTATGTGTCCCTATTACTGCACCTCAAACCCCAATACTGAGCCGCTGCTGCCGTATGTGTCCCTATTACTGCACCTGATACCCCAATACTGAGCCACTGCTGCCATGTGTCCCTATTACTGCACCTGATTCCCCAATACTGAGCCGCTGCTGCCGTATGTGTCCCTATTACTGCACCTCAAACCCCAATACTGAGCCGCTGCTGCCGTATGTGTCCCTATGAATGCACCCGATACCCCAATACTGAGCCACTGCTGCCGTATGTTTCCCTATTACTGCACCTCATACCCCAATACTGAGCAGCTGCTGCCGTATGTGTCCCTATTACTACACCTGATACACCAATACTGAGCCGCTGCTGCCGTATGTGCTCCCCATAGGCAGCCTATATATTATAATAAACCCCGATAGGCAGAGTCTATAATATAATGCACCCCCATAGGCAGAGTCTATAATATAATGCACCCCCATAGGCAGCCTTTGTATTGTAATGCACCCCCATAGGCAGCTGCTATATTATAAGGCACCCCCATAAGCAGCCTCTGTAGTATAATGCACTCCCCATAGGCAGCCTTTGTATTATAATGCATCCTCATAGGGAGCCTCTGTGTAATGCACCCCCAAAGGCAGCCTTTGTATTATAATACACCCCCATAGGCAGCCTCTGTAGTATAATGTACCCCCATATGGAGCCTCTGTAGTATAATGCACCCCCATAGACAGCCTCTGTAGTATAATGCACCCCCATAGACAGTTTCTGTAGTATAATGCACCCCCATAGGCAGCCTCTGTACTATAATGCACCCCCATATGGCGCCTCTGTAGTATAATGCACCCCCATATAGAGCCTCTGTAGTATAATGCACCCCCATATGGAGCCTCTGTATTATAATGCACCCCCATATGGAGCCTCTGTAATATAATGCACCCCCATATGGAGCCTCTGTATTATAATGCACCCCCATATAGAGCCTGTGTGATATAATGCACCACCATATGGAGCCTCTGTAGTATAATCCACCCCCATATGGAGCCTCTGTATTATAATGCAGCCCCCATAGGCACCCTCTGTATTATAATGCACCCCCATATAGAGCCTCTGTAGTATAATGCACCCCCATATGGAGCCTCTGTATTATAATGCACCCCCATATGGAGCCTCTGTAATATAATGCACCCCCATATGGGTCTCTGTATTATATGCACCCCATATAGAGCCTGTATAATATAATGCACCCCCATATGGAGCCTCTGTAGTATAATGCACTCCCATATAGAGCCTCTGTACTATAATGCACCTTCATATAGAGCTCTGTACTATAATGCACCCCCATATAGAGCCTCTGTACTATAATGCACCTCATATAGAGCCTGTACTATAATGCACCTCATATAGAGCCTCTGTACTATAATGCACCCTCATATAGAGCCTCTGTACTATAATGCACCTTTCATATAGAGCCTCTGTACTATAATGCACCCTCATATAGAGCCTCTGTACTATAATGCACCCTCATATAGAGCCTCTGTACTATAATGCACCCTCATATAGAGCCTCTGTACTATAATGCACCCTCATATAGAGCCTCTGTACTATAATGCACCCTCATTGCAAAAAAAACAAACCAATACTCACCTGTCTTGCTCCCGGCTCCTGCGCTGCTCACTGCTCTCCCTCTCATCTGCTGACAGCGGGTGCCGGGCAGTGACATCATCGCGCCCGCTGTCAGATGCTGAGAGGGGGATTATGGGAGAGAAGGAGCGCTCGCTCCTTCTCTCTCAATGCGGTCAGCTGTATCGGCATCTAGCTGATACAGCTGACCCTCCGATGACAGGCGGGGGGGCCACTGCTGGCACAGGGCCCCCCACCGCCTGCTCAAGGGCCCCATAGCGGCTGGGCGGCAGAGCAGGGAGATCGATTCTCCCTGCTCTGCCGCAGTGTAACTGTATCAACGCGCTGTGCACGCCGATACAGTTACAGTAGCGTAGCTCCGGGTGGGCCCCCTACGAGCGCTGGGCCCGGGGCCACCGCCCCCTCTGCCCCCCCCGGTAGCTACGCTACTGATCCCACATCATCCCTTCAAGCCACCTGCCTACTACCCCTAATATCCCACATCATCCCTTCAAAGCCACCGGACTACTACCACTAATATCCCACATCATCCCGTCACAGCCACCAGACTACTACCTCTAATTTCCATATCGTCCCATCAGCCAGAGCCACCGGACTACTAATATCCCACATCATCCCATCAGTCAGAGCCATCGGACTACTACCCCTAATATCTCACATCATCCCATCAGCCTGAGCCACCGGACTACTAATATCCCACATCATCCTGTCAGAGCCACCTGACTACTACCCTAATATCCCACATCATCCCGTCATCAGAGCCACCGGACTACTACCCCTAATATCCCACATCATCCCTTCACAGCCGCCAGACTACTACCCCTAATATCCCATATCATCCAGTCAGAGCCACCGGACTACTACCACTAATATCCCACATCATCCTGTCAGCCAGAGCTACCGGACTACTACCCCTAATTTCCCACATCATCCTGTCAGCCAGAGCCACCGGACTACTAATATCCCACATCATCCCATCAAAGCCACCGGACTACTAATATCCCACATCATCCCGTCAGCCAGAGCCACCGGACTACTCCCCCTAATATCCCACATCATCCCGTCAGCCTGGGGTCAGAACCAGAGCGCTGGAAGGATTTGCCTTGATTTCCATACCAATGATCCCTTTAATAGATGCCTGGGGTGAGAATCAGAGCGCTGAGAGATTTACCCTAACTTCCATACCGGAGATCCCTTTAAGAGAGGCCTGGGGTCAGTATCAAAGAGCAGAGTGGATTTGCCCTCACTTCCATACCGGGGATCCCTTTAAGAGGGAAGATGTGCCTATGGGATTCATGATGTGTGATGGGGATATGGGCATGGGAGCGGGTGATTCATTTCTGTCATGTGCACTCTGCTTCTGTCTGGGGGGCAGACAATGGCTGGAGCTTATGTTCCCGGGGATGCTAGATTTCTCCCACCTAGTCAGTGAGTGAGAAAACTGTTGCTATAGCAACCAATCACAGCTCAGCTTCTATTAAACAGCTCTGGTGAAATGAAAGATGCTTAGGAATTGGTTGCAAGGAAAACTGTTGCTCATAGCAACCAATCACAGCTCAGCTTCTTTTAAACAGCTCTGGCTAAATGTAAGATACTCCGTGATTGGTTGGTGATACACACACACATACACACATTCAATTTTATATATATAGATTTATATAGCACCATTGATTCCATGGTGCTGTACATGAGAGTCTATACTTTATTCTAGCCTACACATATGACTTTAAAAAGTAACCATCGTTATAGTATTTATTTCGTAAATCAATAGTACACATGAAAATAAGCAACTGTAGAGGGTATTCTCTCCTACTGTACCAGTCGTAGCTTGTATTGTCTAAGATTACTGTACTTGTATTTATTATGTATACCCCACCTCACATGTAAAGCGCCATGGATTAAATGGCGCTATAATAATAAATAATAATAATAATAACTGTGTAATGTATCTTATCAGAGAAATCATCTTCTTTCCCACCAAGATTCATGATTCATTTTCAAAATGCTCAATTTGCAGGAAAAGTCTGTATTCAATGGAGACAGATTTTTACTTTACTGAGATAGGAGATGGCTATTGGTTTTTTATAAGATGGAGGAAAGAGGAGTTCTTGTTCTACCTCCTCCCTCCTCTCCCTCCCTTCTTTTCTCCAGATAGAATCATATCTCCTATTTCAGTAATGGGAAAATCTGTCTTCACAGAATACAGATTTTACCCATGAATTTAGAAATTTGAAAATTAATTTTCAGTCCAGATGGAGAAGGAAGCAGATATTTCTTTGATAAGATACATTACAAAGTTGCTTACTTTCATATGTACTATTGATTTATGAAATACAAATTAAAATGAAGGTTATTCCTTAAAGCTGCATTGACATAGCTGTGGAAATGTAATCATCTGAAAGAAACTGAATGATTTTTTTTCAGGTGTCCTCCTAGTTGCTTCCATTTTTTTCTCACTTTTTTATTCACTAAAGTAGGTAGGCTGTCTGAACTTTCTTGATTTTTAACAATGTATCAGATAAAATAGATGAACCTAGGATGGAACACATAAGTGCAAAGTTTGTGTTTTGTGTCTCATCTGTATTACATGGATCCTTATAGTGTTTAAAAGCTGAGTTTGATCTGAAAAATGGATGAGAATGGGAGATGCTTGGAGTCTCACAAACCTGAGATATTGATCCGTTTTTTTAAACTGATGTGTGTATGGATTAATAAAAGTTCTATGGGTCAGTGCGCTGTCCAAAAAAAAAGAACAGCACTAGGACAATGTGACGTGAGTCACGGCAGTAAATATGTGTGCTACATTCTGTAAGCAAAGGGAGGTCAAACAATCTGAGGTCAAGTCCAGGAAATGGCGCAGTACAACAAAGGGAAGTCAGAGACAAAGTCCAATACAAGTGTTCAGGAAAGCCAGAGAGTAGAGATGAGCGACTTTGCCTCCGGGAGGGTCGAGTCGGATTTCGGTCTGCTCGACTTTTCCAAAAGTCGAGTCGAATGAAGTCGGCCGACTATCGGCCGGGTTTCGTCAACAGTCGGAGACCCGACCCCAATGCAGGTCAAAGGGGAATAAAAGTCGCTAGTGAGTGGAGGACAGTAAACACACCTACAGTGCCCATTTCAATGCCAACGACATCAATTCTTATTAAGCTTGTCAACCTTAATTTGCTTAATAATAATAGTAACGCATTGAAAACTGGGGGTTATTTGGATAAAGTTGTGGGGGGGTACAGCCCAGTTAGGGAGGTGGAAAAACTGTCATATGTTGAGGTGTAGGCTGGATGTTCAGCAGCTGCAAATGGAGGAATTGGAGAAGTCGGAGGAAGAGGAGGACAAAGTGAGCCATTTTGCTGGCAACCTATGTGTCATTAAAGGAAGGTGGTACAAAATCCTTTAAAACCCAGGCATGGTTCATTTTAATGAAGGTGAGATCACATACATTTTGGGTCGACAGCCGGGTCCTTCTTTCTAACAGGATTGATCCAGCAGCACTGAAGACTCTTTCTGATAGCACACTACCAACAGGGCAAGTGAGCTCCTGTAAGGCATATTGTGCCAATTCAGACCAGGTGTCCAGTTTACAGGCCCAGTAGTCAAAGGGGAATGAACTGTGAGGGAGAACATCGATAGGGGAGGAGAGGTAATTTTGAACCATACTTGACAAAGGCTGTCTCCTGTCTGTTGCAATCGATTCAGTATTACCCGTCGTGTGAGCAGTACTCGAGAAATCAGTCCACAACATGGTCATGAAACCCCTGTCTCCAACGCCACTTTGGCTGTGTGCACCACGAACACCTCTTCCATGTTGCCCAGTACGGCTCGTGGTAGAACCTGCACCGCTGCTGTGTGCTGGGAATGCCTCTAACAAACTGTTTACCAGAGTTGCTTGTTTGTTCACCAATATTAGCTCTAGGTTATCGTGTGGCATGATGTTCTGTAATTTAACTTTATAGCATGGATCGAGGATGCTGGCCAACCAGTAGTCGTCATCCTTCATAATTTTGTCAATGCGAGGGTCCCTTTTTAGGATCCGCAAGACATAATTACACATGTGGGCCAATGTTCCAGGTGTCAATGAAGCACTGCCAGTGGTGGGTGGAGGAGCACTATCTGCCAAATCCACATCCCTCCAGTCACGCACAAACCCTGTACCTGACCTTGGCAAGCCAACATTTTCTCTTGCCCCCTGAGAAGCATCCTCCTCCCCAAAATAATCATCCCCCTCATCCTCCTCCTCTTCCTCTTCTTCTTCCACCTCGTCCAGGACAGTTCACTGAGCAGACAATGGCTGACTGTCATCAAGGCTTCCCTCCTCCTCCTCTTCCTCCTCCGCTGCAGACGCCTGATCCTTAATGTGCGTCAAAGTTTGCATGAGCAGACGCATAAGTGGGATGCTCATGCTTATGATGGCATCGTCTGTGCTTACCAGCTGTGTGCATTCCTCAAAACACTGAAGGACTTTTCAGAGGTCTTTCAGCTTTGACCACTGCACACCCAACAACTCGATGTGTGCCCTCATACTGCCTGCCCGTGTATCCTCTCACAAATGCATTACAGCCTGCCTCTGTTCGCACAGCCTCTCAACCATGTGCATGGTGGAGTTCCACCTTGTTGCAACGTCTATGATTAGGAGGTGCTTGGGGAGGTGGAGCGATCGCTGCAGCCTCTGCATACAACTGGAGTCTACGGGCGACCGACGGATGTGCGAGCACAGTCTTCGCACCTTATGGAGCAGGGCTGGTAACTCCGGATAATTATTTATGAAGCACTGCACCACCAGGTTCAAGGTGTGAGCCAGGCAAGGTATGTGTCTGAGTTTTGCCAGGGCTATGGCCGCCACAAAATTACTGCCGTTATCACTAACTACCTTGCCTGGCTCAAGATGTAGACTGCTCAGCCATGACTCAGTTTCTTGTTGCAAGTAGTCGGCCAGTACCTTCGTGGTGTGTCTGTTGTCGCCCAAAGACATCATCTTTAAAACAGCCTGCTGACGCTGTTCAATAGTGGGACACCTCGTGTGCAACACTGGCAGCTGCGGATGGAGTGCTCGTGCGACTGCGCTCTGTTGACGAGCTTTCGCTTCTGGAGGAGGAGTAGGGTCGAATGCCTACATCCAACTGTTGCCTATACCGTGGGCTAGGCAGCACTGTCCCACCGCCGCTGTCCCCTGTGGACCCTGCATCCACCACATTAACCCAGTGCGCAGTGATGGACACGTAACAGCCCTGGCCATGCCTACTGGCCCATGCATCTGTTGTGAGGTGCACCTTTCCACTCACTGATTGTTTGAGTGCATGTACAATGCGGTCTTTGACATGCAGGTGGAGGGCAGGGATGGCTTTTCTAGAAAAGAAGTGCCGCCTACTGGGCAGGTCATAGCGTGGGACAGCATAGGCTATGAGCTCTCGGAACGCTGCGCTTTCAACCAAACGGAAGGGCATCATCTCTAATGAGATCAGTTTGGCAATGTAGGCATTCAACATTGTGAGGTTTTGTAGTCCATCTACGCTTGCAAGTGCATGGTGTTTAAATGTCTAAGCATGCAACTGGTATTCAATTTTCGGAGATTTTTCCCTCGGCTAAAGGGCCTTCCGCACTTCTTACAGATAACCTTTGCCTCATCAATAGAATTTTGGTAAAAAAAGTGCCACACTGCACTCTTCCTACAATTTCATCTGCACCTTCCTCTGTGTCAACGTGTAGAATCATAGAATCATAGAATCATAGAATAGTAGAATTGGAAGGGACCTCCTGGGCCATCTGGTCCAACCCCCTGCTCAAAGCAGGATTCTCTAAATCATCCCAGACAGATGTCTGTCCAGCCTCTGTTTGAAGACATCCATTGAAGGAGAACTCACCACCTCTCGTGGCAGCCTGTTCCACTCATTGATCACCCTAACTGTCAAAAAGTTTTTTCTAATATCTAATCTGTGTCTCCTCCCATTCAGTTTCATCCCATTGCTTCTAGTCTTTCCTTGTGCAAATGAGAATAAAGATGATCCTTCTACAATGTGACAGCCCTTGAGATATTTGTAGACAGCTATTAAGTCTCCTCTCAGTCTTCTTTTTTGCAAGCTAAACATTCCCAAATCCTGCAACCGTTCCTCATAGGACATGGTTTGCAGACCGGTCACCATTCTGGTGGCTCTTCTCTGAACTTGCTCCAGTTTGTTGATGTCTTTTTTAAAATGTGGTGCCCAAAACTGGACACAGTATTCCAGATGAGGTCTGACCAAAGAGGAGTAGAGGGCAATAATGACCTCACGTGATCTAGACTGTATGCTTCTGTTGATACATCCTAGAATTGCATTTGCCTTTTTTGCTGCTGCATCACACTGTTGACTCATGTTCAGTCTGTGATCAATTAGTATACCCAAGTCTTTTTCACATGTGCTGTTACTTAGCCCTATTCCTCCCATTTTGTATATGCTTTTTTCATTTTTATTGCCCAGATGTAGTACTTTGCATTTTTCCCTGTTAAAATCCATTCTGTTAGTTGCTGCCCACTGCTCCAGTTTATTTATATCTTTTTGAATAATCTCTCTCTCTTCTCTAGTATTAGCTACCCCTCCTAGCTTTGTGTCATCAGCAAATTTGATCAGTTTACCCTCAATTCCTTCATCTAAATCATTGATAAAGATGTTGAACAATACAGGGCCCAAAACAGAGCCTTGTGGTACCCCACTTGATACATTCTTCCAACTGGATGTGCAGCCATTTACGACCACTCTTTGGGTCCGATCACTAAGCCAGTTATGAATCCACCTAACAGTTGCCTTGTCCATTCCATACTTAGTCATTTTTTCAATAAGGATTGTGTGAGATACTTTGTCAAATGCTTTGCTGAAGTCAAGATATACTATATCTACAGCATTTCCCTGACAATGCAGTGCTCTGGGTGAATGTACCATCAGAATCATATCGCACTGGCTGTGCATCAGTGCACTCCATGTCATATTCATCTCGGACTGGGGAATTCAGGATTTCACTTGATAACCCAGGCATGGTATGTGAAAAGAGCTCCATGGAGTAATCTGAAGTGTGGCCTGCCGCATCCTTCACTTTTGGTGGGGGTGAAGGACACAAGGAAAGGTGTTGTTCCTGACCAGGAGCCTGCACTGACGACTCAGTGCTTGCAGTTTTTGAAACTTCAGAAGAGGAGGCGATAGAGCTGGAGGCTGTTTCGGCAATGTAAGCCAAAACCTGTTCCAGATGCTCCGGCTTTAAAAGCGGTTTACCTACTCCCAGAAAAGGGAGCCTTCCAGGTCTTCTGGAGCCAGACAATGATGCAGGCTCAACACCTCCTGCCTTAGGTGCTGTTGTGCTTTTGGCACTACCAGCAGATGCACCACCACCACCATCAGTACCAGCTGGCCCCCCCCACCCACGTCCACGGCCTCTTCCACCATACTTCCTCATGTTTGGGAAAATGTACCAAAAATACCAGAAGATATATGGTACTGTATGAGGAGCGTACAGCTGTATACGGTGTAGGGGAAAATTTAAATCTCCATATTTATTTCCGGAGTCACACGCAGACGCTCACTCAGTATAGATTTGACCATAATACCAGCAGATATACGGTACTGTATGAGGAGCGTACAGCTGTATACGGTGTAGGGGAAAATTTAAATCTCTATATTTATTTCCGGAGTCACACACAGACACACACGCTCTCACAGATTTGACCTTAATACAAACAGCAGATATATGGTACTGTATGAGAAGATTACAGCTGTATATGGTGTAGGGGAAAATTTAAATCTCCATATTTATTTCTGGAGTCACACACAGAAAGTCAGCATGTATTTGTCCGTGGTACCAGCCGATACACGGTAGTGTGTGAGGAGCGTACAGCTCTATACGGTGTGGGAAAAAATGAATGCTCGGTAACTGTGCAGAAAAAAAAAATAAAAGTATTAGTGCTGTGTAAAAAGCAGTCTGCACAGCAGTGTACACACAGCAATACAGCTATCAGGCAGTCTAATAACCAGCGCTGCTGCACACAAGAAAATCTTCCCCTGTCACTGGCATGCAACCTAATAACCAGCGCTGCGGCACACAAGAAAATCCTCCCCTGTCACTGCACACTAACTGTACAGCACAATTTCTATCAGCACCAGCACATAAGAAATTCTTCTATCTTTACAGCCCTAACTCTCTCCCTACTCATAAACAGCAACCTCTCCCTACTGTGAAGATCACCAGAAGATAAATGGAGGTCGGCAGTGAGGGCTTTTATAGACACTATGACGCCCCCCAGAGCAAGCAAATCACTGCAATGTCCTTCTCTACGATGGTGTTGGACGCTGCACATGTCATCTCGTTGCCCACAGTGTACGTCTTTGCTCATTGGCTGAAAAAAGGCACCAGCAAGCATTCTGGGAAATACGACTTTGGCGCTCGTTTCGACAACTGCATGGCCGACCTCATGCTATGGTCGGGTTTCGGGTTGACGAAACTCAACTTTGGCTAAAGTCGGCGATTTTTGAATCTGACCGACCTGTTTCGCTCAACTCTACCAGAGACAAAACAGTTACAGGGAGCAGGCACAAGCTAAGTCAGGTCACAAGCAGAGTCCAGGCAGAGAATCAAGTCAAGCAGGGTCAGGCACAGAGCGCAGAGGGATCAATGTTCCACAGGCAACAGCCAGTGTACGATTGACACTGGGGGAGGAACTAGCATGCTAAAGTAGAATCCTGATTAAGGAAAATGAACACAGGTGATTGCTGCACAGACCCAGCACAGACTGACAGCCCCGACACAAAGTAACAAAAAGACAGAAACAGAGTGGAAATCGTGACAGTACCCCCTCTTCAAGGGTGGCCACTGGACCCCAGGTTTCCCAGGAAACCTCCGATGAAAGACCTGGACCAACCGATCAGCCCTTACAGAATGAGCTGGAACCCAGGATCGTTCCTCAGGTCCATACACCTTCCAATGTACCAGATATTGAAGGGAATTCCGGACCATTCAGGAATCAATGACCCTTTGTACCTCATATTCCAAGCTTCCATAGATAGAAACCGGAGGAGGTGGGGATAAAGACGACAGAACAGGGGGAATAAATTCCTTTAACAACGACTTGTGGAATACATTAGAAATAAGGAATAACCGAGTGAGCTTTAACCGGAAGGCGACAGGATTGACCACCTCCAGAATTTCATATGAACCAATGAATCTAGGACCCAACTTTAGCGAGGGCACCTTCAACTTAATATTTGTCATGTATAGTGTACAGTTCCTATAGCGTCTTGTGCTTGGGTGCGAGGAAAACACATGAGACATAGGTTGATATGAAATGACTTGTATTACTTCATACAAGCATGCAGAAAAGGTCACACAGTTTGCAGGAACAGAGGCAGGAGAACACAGCAGGCCAGAGTAACTTCAAGCTCTACAATAACTCTCCAAGCAGGTTCAGGATCTCTTCTCTGTACCGTAATTCCTCTGCAAACATGGATTCACCAGACAGCAGGTTTCCAAAGTCCAAAAGTGTTCCAAAGTTCCTCAGTAGGAAATAGCTGGAGTCCAAAATCCTAGGTTTCCAGGAGTCAGGTCACAGGCTGACTGAAGCTTGTTTCAGGAGCACTGATTGTTCAGCTGAGGCTGCTTAAGAAGCAAGAGGGAGAGAATCAGGGCGGGAACATGAAAACTGGAAACTCCATATTAACTGAGGGCAAGAGCTGCAGAAAGGCAGAAAGCAAAATGGCCGACGGAAAACTGAGTTTCAAGGAACATGTCAAAAGAGACAAAGAACCTTACATTACTCCCCCCTTAAGGACAACCTCCGGTTGACCTCAGACCAGGCTTGTCAGGGTACCTCTGATGAAACTGGCGGAGCAGGCGAGGAGCATTTACATTATTGACTGGTTCCCATGAGTTGTCCTCCACTGGGTAGCCCTGCCATTTAATCAAATATTGCAACTGATTTCTGTACAACCTGGAATCTAGAATCCTTTCCACCATAAATTCTTCCTGACCATCGACCAGCACTGGGTCAGGGCAAGGAGAAGAGCGTCCAGGAAACGTATTGGGTGTTGCAGCCTTTAGTAGGGATACATGAAAGACAGGGTGGATTCTCATAGTTCTGGGCAGTTGAAGACGACAAGCAACAGCACTTATAGTCTTACTGATCTTATAAGGTCCAATGTACTTATGTCCCAATTTAGACGATGGAATCTTTATTTTAAGATTTCTGGTTGACAGCCAGACCAAATCTCCTACCTTGAAAGCTGGTGCAGGTTTACGAAATTTATCTGCTGCTTTCTTGTACCTTTCCTGAGCCAATTCTAGATTTTCCTTTAGAAGATCCATATTCTTTTGTAAAGAAGTGATTCTTTCAGCCACTGCAAGGGCGTATCTATGGGAAATCGAGGAAGAATGTTAGGATGATAACCTAGATTGGAGTAAAAAGGAGACTGCTTAGTGGAGGCGCTCTGAGAGTTATTATAAGAGAACTCAGCCAGTGGAAGTAGATCCACCCAATCATCTTGTAGGTGGCAGATAAAGCAGCGGAGATACTGCTCCAGGGTTTGATTGGTTCGTTCTGTCTGTCCATTAGTCTGGGGATGAAAAGCAGAAGAAAGGTTTACTTTAATGTCCAATGAGGCACAGAAATTTTGCCAAAACCTTGAAGTGAATTGCACCCCTCGATCCGAAATGACCTCATCCGGTACTCCATGTAAGCGAAACACATTCTTAATCATCAAGTCTGATGTCTGTTTTGCAGTGGGTAAGCCGACACAAGGGATAAAATGAGCTGCCTTTGTTAGACGATCAACCACCACTAGAATGGTGTTCTTCCCTTGAGAGGTTGGTAACTCCACAATGAAGTCCATAGAAATGGATCCCCACGGGCGGGACGGGGTGGGAAGAGGTTGCAACAGACCAGTTGGTGAGGAGCGAGGTGTTTTGCATCTTGCACAGACTTCACATGAAGTGACATAGTTTAAAACATCTTTCCTGTAAGTGGGCCACCAAAAGAAACGAGAAAGAAATTCTTGTGTCTTTAGAATTCCCTTATGCCCGGCTATCTTGGAATCGTGGATGAGTTGCAATACTCTCAATCTGACTGTTTCAGGTATATACAGACGTTGTCCCTGAATCCACACACCATTCTTAAAGACAAGACTTACGTCCCTTGGGGGTTGAGCCAACAATTCTCTATTGCCCACATCGTAGTTCCTCTCAGCCGAAGACAACTGCTGGGAAAAGAAGGCACAGGGATGCAAGACATTCTTCTCACCTGTTCTCTGAGAGAGTATAGCTCCAACGGCACAGTCTGAAGCATCCACCTCTATTATGAAGGCAAGCTGGGGTTGGGATGTACTAAGATAGGTGCGGTGGTAAATTTGTCCTTTAAACAGGAAAATGCTTCCTGAGCTTGCGGGGTCCAGGAGAACCTAGACTGTTTCCGGGTAAGTTGGGTGATAGGTGACACTACCTCAGAGAAATTCCTAATGAAACGTCTATAGAAGTTGGCAAACCCGATGAAGCGCTGCACCTCCTTCACATTTCTAGGAATTGGCCAATCCTTGATGGCTTGGGTCTTGCTTCCATCCATACTAATCCCTTGCGTAGATAGTACATACCCCAGAAATTGAATTTCGGTCCTATGGAATTCACACTTTTCAAGTTTGATGTAGAGATGGTTTTGTCTTAGGCGTTCTAAGACCATTCTCACATGTCCATGATGTTCCTCTGTGGAGTTAGAAAAAATTAGAATATCATCCAGATAAATCACCACAAATGTATCTAGGAGATCCCTGAAGATGTCATTCACCAAGTGTTGGAAAGTGGCTGGGGCGGTACTCAGACCAAAAGGCATAACTAGATATTCGAAGTGTCCATAGCGTGACCTGAATGCAGTCTTCCATTCATCCCCAGGTCTAATACGGACCAAGTTATAGGCCCCACGGAGATCCAGTTTAGAGAAAATTTTGGCGTGCCGCACTCTCTCCAACAACTCAGGGATTAAAGGCAATGGATAACGGTTTCTAATAGTAACCTTATTGAGTTCCCTATAGTCTATGCAGGGTCTCAGAGATCCATCTTTCTTCTTCACAAAGAAGATGGGTGCACCTGCGGGAGATGAAGAGGGGCGTATGAAGCCTTTGGCTAGATTTTCATCTATGTAGTCCTTCAAAGCTTTTAGCTCGGGCCCCGCTAGGGGGTAGATCTTACCAAAAGGTATCTCGGCTCCAGGCAATAATTCGATTGGACAATCATATGGACGGTGAGGAGGAAGCTGATCAGCGTTCTTCTTGTCACATAAATCCACATAGTCCTGGTATACAGCTGGTAGTTCAGGGACTGACATGGTTCCTTTAGGAACAGAGCAAGCTGAAACTCCTTGACTCATCTGTTTCTCCGGAAAGTGTAATTCCTTGGTCTCCCAGTTAATCGTAGGATTCTGCGCCTGCAGCCATGGTAGCCCTAGAATAATGGGAAAGTGGGGAGAAGAGATAAGCATAAAAGACATTTTCTCCTGATGATCTTTACCCATAAGGACCCTCAAAGGCTCTGTTTCCTGATCCACTGGTCCAGAGGTCAGCAGGGAGCCATCCACAGTCTCCATCTGTACTGGAGTAGCCTTCTTCACTGAACGTATCCCCTGTTTCAGAGCAAAGGAGATATCCATAAAATTTCCACTTGCTCCTGAGTCGATCATAGCAGAGCTAGACACCCAGACTGAGTCCACCCAGAGTTTGATGGAAAGGAAGCAATGAGAATTATTTCTTTTACAACTCAGCTGGGACACCGCTGAGGAAACTTGAAAAATTGCAGCGTTTATACCGTCATTGTCCCCAGAACTAACAGAGTTTAAGTCCGAAAAATCAAGATCTCTTGCAGCAGATCTCTCTGGAGTCTGAGGCTCGGACATGACAGAGCTCCTCTCGCAACACTCACAGTGAATGACTGCTGCAGTAGTCTTACGAGAACGGCTGGGGCAGTTTATAATGAAGTGCCCTGACTTACCAAAGTAAAAACATAGATTTTCCTTTATACGATGTTCTTTGCGTGCATCACTAACCCGTCTTTGTAAAGAGTCCACCTGCATGGGTTCAGGTTCTGGTTCCCTTGTGATCCTACTCAAAGGTTCCTTAGCTGAGGAGGGAGGTAGGAAAAGGTTAGTGCGATTATTTTCGAACCATCTCTCTTGTCTGCGTTCAGTCAGACGAGCATCAATACGGATACAATAGTTAATAAAGTCACCTAACGCAGTGGAGGGTCGGCACGAGCAAGTTCATCCTTAATCAGTGGAGACAACCCTTTCCGAAAAATAGATTTTTTAGCGGAAGTGTCCCAAGTGGTATCAAGAGCCCATCTCCTGAAATCCAAGGCATATTCGGCTACTGAACGCTTACCTTGGCGCAAAGTTAACATGGCTGCTTCAGGTGTTGCACCTCGATTGGGGTCATCAAACACCTGCCCCATGGCTGAAATAAAAGCATCAAGGTGATTCAAACAATCATCCTCAGTCTCAATCAGAGGGTTTGCCCACATCAAAGCCTTATTGGTAAGCAACATGATTATAGTAAGCACTTTGGATCATTCAGTGGGAAATTGTGAAGCATGTGCAGAGAAAAATAGATTGCATTGGTTAATAAATCCCCTGAATTTCTCACGTTCACCGCCAAAACGAAAAGGAGGTAACTTGGGGATCCCAGAACTCGGGGTTATGGCAGGAGCCTGGACTCGTTCCTCTAGAGCCTCAATCCTGGCTCGTAATTCCTGAGTAGTTTGTCCAAACACTTGCAAATTATGATTAGTGAGGTCCTGTAGGCTTGCAAAACGGGTCTTTATAGTCTGTATATCTGCAAGGATTGTATCAGTCACTCCGCAAAACTCTTTTATGCGGGCCTCCATCTTCCAGATCTTTTAAGGCAGAAGTGCTGGAAGGAGAAGAGGAAAGGAAAAAAAAAAACAATAGTGTTTACCTGTGGTAACACTCCAGAGTAACATTTAAGGAATGCGCTCACCTGGAATGGTTGTGAGAAGTCACAACCACTGTCATCACAGAAGGTATAAACGGACATCTGATATCCACAGTCACAGCAGACACGGCTTTCCCAGACCCAGCAGACACTAAACATTGGCTCCTGAATCTTGTCATGTATAGTGTACAGTTCCTATAGCGTCTTGTGCTTGGGTGCGAGGAAAACACATGAGACATAGGTTGATATGAAATGACTTGTATTACTTCATACAAGCATGCAGAAAAGGTCACACAGTTTGCAGGAACAGAGGCAGGAGAACACAGCAGGCCAGAGTAACTTCAAGCTCTACAATAACTCTCCAAGCAGGTTCAGGATCTCTTCTCTGTACCGTAATTCCTCTGCAAACATGGATTCACCAGACAGCAGGTTTCCAAAGTCCAAAAGTGTTCCAAAGTTCCTCAGTAGGAAATAGCTGGAGTCCAAAATCCTAGGTTTCCAGGAGTCAGGTCACAGGCTGACTGAAGCTTGTTTCAGGAGCACTGATTGTTCAGCTGAGGCTGCTTAAGAAGCAAGAGGGAGAGAATCAGGGCGGGAACATGAAAACTGGAAACTCCATATTAACTGAGGGCAAGAGCTGCAAAAAGGCAGAAAGCAAAATGGCCGACGGAAAACTGAGTTTCAAGGAACATGTCAAAAGAGACAAAGAACCTTACAATATTCTTAGAAGAAAGCCATACCTGTTAGGGGTCGAGTTCACGCTTCTGCACAAGGGAAATCTCGAGCCATTCCCGCTGCGGTCTGCCATCCGTCTCCGGCCGCAGTGGAGACTGCTCAGCAGAGACATCGGTCCCAGCGTCTCGCCCAGTCTAATGCTGTGCAGAGGATGACTGCTGCCTCTCCAGGTCCTGTGTCATGTGTGCATTGCCACGAAGATCGTCGTGGTTGCACATTTTGACTTCTCACAGCTGAGTTGCTGTTTCTTTGTGTTTGGCAGCTAGGGAGTTAATTCTGTCTGTGCTCGGTGCTGGGACTGGGTGCAGTTTCTCCCGGCTGCAATTGATTATTTGTTGATTGGTTTCCTTTAAGTTTCTGGTTGTCTGCTTTGGGAGTTGCCAGTGAAACCCTTCATGCAGACCACAGATAGGAATGAATCTGTATAGACTCTAGTTGAGAGCTCCTTAGTTGTTTTAAGCTTAACTTGCTTAGAGTTTATTTCCCAGACCATTTATGTTCCTTCGGTGTTTGAGTGTGTATGCAAGAGAGTGCTATCCTGTCTGTCTTATATGTCTAATCTGTGTATTTAGCTGAGATCAGCCCCTATCCCTTTGGTGTAATCAGGATCCTTCTTAGGACTGATTACAGGGTTCAGGGTCTGATAGGAGACAGGGTTAGGCTGGAGACTTGGACCTCTGAACCATTATCAGTACCTCCAAGGTAAGGGATTAGTTAGGACCCCAGTGTAGGGTCAGGTTAGACCCGGTCCTCCTCTTTCCTGTTACAGCTCATCAAGTCCTCAAGATTAACCCTGAGTTCAACTGATATCGTTTCTGCACATCTAGTCTTCAAGATTAACCCTAAGTTCTGCTGATATTGTGTCAGGTGAATCTATTTTATTCTTACATTCTGATGTTGCTAAACTATATGTTGTATAGAGTGTGGTTCCTGTATAAATAGTTTACTGACATTGTAGTCATATCATTAGACAGTGTGACATTTTCACTGGCCATAAAAAATTATCTCTAGTTACCATGGATCCAGTAGCCCAGCTGGCTCTGCAGTTGCAGGGATTATCCATGGAGCTGACGGACATTAAGTCCAAAGTTTTGTCTCCCCTGGAGCAAACCAGAGTTGAACCTAAAGTAGCTCTTCCAGATAGGTTCACTGGTGGGCGAGACAAATTTTTTACCTTCCGGGAGGCATGTAAATTATATTTTCGGCTTCGGCCGCGATCATCAGGGAGTGATGAGCAGAGAGTGGGAATTGTTATCTCACTTCTTCAAGGGGACCCTCAATCCTGGGCATTTTCCCTTCCTCCGGGATCCCCGGCTCTACAGTCTGTAGATCAATTTTTTACTGCTCTGGGATTGGTATATGATGACCCAGATTGCTTCTGAGTTTCGTAGATGGGCCACGGATACTCAGTGGAATGACCCAGCTCTTAGGAGCCAGTTTTGTCATGGGCTTTCTGACAAATTAAAAGACGTTTTGGCTCAGTATGAGTCTCCTCCTTCTCTGGAGGCTGCTATGGCCCTAGCTATCCGTACTGATAGACGGCTTCGGGAGAGGGGTGAGGTAACTCCACTCCCTGTTGTTACTCCACCTACTACTAAAGTCCCTTATGTTGAGGTTCCCCTTGTCTGTTCGGATGAGCCTATGCAGTTGGGAGGGACATCTTTTCGTAGTAGAGGATTGGCGGCACGCCGCAGGACTAGAAGGTGTTTTTTCTGCGGGAAAGAGGGACATTTTGTTGGAGAATGTCCATCCCGTGTCTTGTTAAGTAAAAAGTCGCCGGAAAACTGCTAATCCCAGGTTGTGTGGTGGATGACAACCTGGGAGTATGTATTTCATCCGCCGGTTCTTCTCAGTTCCTTGTACCAGTGGAGGTGGTGTTTGGTACTAGAGTGAAGAGATTGTCTGTTCTTCTGGATAGTGGTTCCGGCGCCAATCTGGTTGACGCTCAGTTTGCTCAGGCTCAAGGTATGCATCTGAGTGTATTGGTCAAACCGATCCCTATTTTTTCCATTGACGCCAGGCCTCTCGGCCAAGGTAGCTTTGTTCATGAGGTTCATAACATTGACCTTCGGGTAGGGGCAATACATAGGGAACAATTATCTTGTTATGTGTTGGAGGGTCTACCTACTCCCATTGTGTTGGGACTTCCTTGGCTGGTTAAACATAACCCTGTAATTAATTGGCAGTCCAGAGAGATAAGCCAATGGGGTGAGTTTTGCAAAAGCAACTGCATGAACACAGTCATCAGTGCGGTCGTACCTAGTACATTGCCTCCTTTTTTGGAGGATTTTGGGGATGTTTTTTCTGAGGAGGGGTGTCGGGAGTTGCCTCCTCATCGTGTGTATGACTGCTCTATTAATCTTCTTCCTGATGCTAAGTTACCTAAAGCTAGGTTGTATAATCTTTCTGGTCCTGAAAGACAGGCTATGAAAGATTATATTTCCGAAAGTCTGGCCAAAGGGCATATTAGACCTTCATCTTCCCCTGTAGCCGCGGGGTTCTTCTTTGTGAAGAAAAAAGATGGAGGCCTACGCCCTTGCTTGGATTTCTGCGAACTTAATCGGATTACTGTTCGAGATCCGTATCCACTCCCTCTTATTCCTGATCTCTTCAATCAAATTGTTGGCGCCAAATGGTTCTCTAAATTGGATCTCAGGGGGCGTATAATCTGATTAGAATAAAAGAGGGAGATGAGTGGAAAACGGCGTTTAACACGCCGGAGGGACATTATGAAAACCTGGTTATGCCTTTTGGTCTGACTACTGCACAGCAGTATTCCAACATTTTGTTAATGACATTTTTCGTCACCTTGTGGGGGTGTTTGTGGTCGTATATTTGGATGACATTTTAATTTACTCGCCAGATCTTGTGTCTCACCAGGAGCATGTGAGACAGGTGTTGCAGATCTTGCGAGACAATAAACTATACGCCAAACTGGAGAATGTGTGTTTTGCCGTACAGGAACTTCAGTTTTTGGGTTTTTTGGTGTCAGCCTCCGGTTTCCGTATGGACCCTGAAAAGGTGAGAGCAGTGCTTGAATGGGATCAGCCAGGGGATCTTAAGGCTCTGCAGCGTTTTTTGGGGTTTGCTAATTACTACCGGAAATTTATTTGTAATTTCTCGTCTGTCGTCAAACCTCTCACTGACATGACGAGAAAAGGGACGGATTTTTCTAGGTGGTCGGACAAAGCTTGCCAAGCCTTTTCCTTTTTAAAGAGATGTTTTGCTTCGGCACCGTTCTCATCCAACCAGATGTATCTCAGCCTTCATTGTGGAGGTGGACGCGTCTGACGTAGGGGTGGGTGCTATATTGTCCCAGGGTCCGTCCCCTGGTAAATGGCATCCGTGCGCTTTCTTTTCTAAGAAATTGTCGTCCGCCGAAAGGAATTATGATATCGGCAATAGGGAACTTTTGGCCATTAAATTGGCTTTTGAAGAATGGCGTCACTTTTTGGAGGGGCAGTCCACCCGGTCACCGTTATTACTGATCACAAGAACCTGCTGTATTTAGAATCCGCTAAGCGTCTGAATTCCAGACAAGCTCGATGGTCGTTGTTTTTTACCAGGTTTAATTTTGTCGTCACTTATCGTCCGGGGTCTAAGAATGTAAAGGCTGATGCTTTGTCTCGCAGTTTCCCAGGGGCCGGGAAAACGGATGACCCGATTCCTATCCTTCAGGAGGGGGTGGTAGTGTCGGCTGTATGTTCTGAGCTTGAGGAGGAGGTGTTAGAGGCTCAGGGGGACGCCCCTGCAGGACCTCCAGGGAGACTGTTTGTCCCGAATCAGTTGAGACAAAAGGTTATTGAGGCACATCATAATTCTGCTTTAGCAGGACATCCAGGGAGTAAGGCTACTTTAGATCTCCTTTCTCGCCGATTTTGGTGGCCTAACGCTAATAAAGATGTTATAACTTTTGTCGCGTCCTGTGGGGTTTGTGCTCGCTCTAAAACTCCTCATACCCGTCCATCTGGGACCCTTTTACCCTTGAAATTTCCCGGAGCGTCCATGGACTCATTTATCTATGGACTTCATTACGGATCTTCCTCCGTCGTCAGGGAATACTGTCATACTGGTGGTTGTTGACAGGTTCAGTAAGATGGCACATTTCGTTGCTCTTCCTGCACTCCCTAATGCTAAAACTCTGGCGCAGGTGTTCATTAGGGAGATCGTGAGACTTCATGGGTTGCCTTCTGATGTGGTGTCAGATAGGGGGTCTCAGTTTGTGTCCAAATTTTGGAGGGCATTTTGTTTACGTCGGGGATGCAATTGTCGTTTTCCTCGGCTTTTCATCCACAGACCAATGGTCAGACAGAGCGTCTGAATCAGAGTTTAGAGACATATCTCCGGTGTTTTGTCTCGGAGAACCAGGAGGACTGGTCATCTTTCTTGCCTCTGGCAGAGTTCGCTCTTAACAACAGGCGGAGCGAGTCCACTGGTAAGTCCCCATTTTTTGGGGCATGTGGTTTTCATCCCCAGTTTTGTACTTTCAATGGGGGGGGTCCTTCTGGGGTTCCTGAGGAGGAGCGTTTCTCGTCGTCACTTGCTTCTGTGTGGCGAGGTGTATTGAATAATTTGAGTACGATGGGGAACCGTTACAAACGTATGGCTGATAGGAGGAGATTTTCTGGTCCAGATCTGAATGTGAATGATCTGGTATGGTTGTCTACCAGGAATATAAAACTTAAAGTGCCCTCCTGGAAACTGGGTCCCAGATTCATTGGGCCGTACAGGATCAGTTCCATAATTAATCCTGTGGCATTTCGTCTGGAACTCCCTTCTACTTTTAAAATTCATAATGTGTTCCACAAGTCATTACTTAAAAGGTATGTGGCACCAGTCATACCGTCACCTCTACCTCCTCCTCCAGTGTTGGTCAATGGTAACTTGGAATTTCAAGTATCAAAAATCATTGACTCTCGCCTGAATCGCCGGTCCCTTCAGTACTTGGTGCATTGGAAGGGGTATGGTCCGGAGGAGAGGACGTGGGTCCCTGCGTCTGATGTTAATGCAGATCGTTTGGTTCGGACCTTCCACAGAACTCACCCGGGCAGGCCTGGCCCTGAGGGTCCGGAGGCCCCTCGTAGAAGGGGGGTACTGTCATGTGTGCATTGCCACGAAGATCGTCGCGGTTGCACATTTTGACTTCTCACAGCTGAGTTGCTGTTTCTTTGTGTTTGGCAGCTAGGGAGTTAATTCTGTCTGTGCTCGGTGCTGGGACTGGGTGCAGTTTCTCCCGGCTGCAATTGATTATTTGTTGATTGGTTTCCTTTAAGTTTCTGGTTGTCTGCTTTGGGAGTTGCCAGTGAAACCCTTCATGCAGACCACAGATAGGAATGAATCTGTATAGACTCTAGTTGAGAGCTCCTTAGTTTGTTTTAAGCTTAACTTGCTTAGAATTTATTTCCCAGACCATTTATGTTCCTTCGGTGTTTGAGTGTGTATGCAAGAGAGTGCTATCCTGTCTGTCTTATATGTCTAATCTGTGTATTTAGCTGAGATCAGCCCCTATCCCTTTGGTGGTAATCAGGATCCTTCTTAGGACTGATTACAGGGTTCAGGGTCTGATAGGAGACAGGGTTAGGCTGGAGACTTGGACCTCTGAACCATTATCAGTACCTCTAAGGTAAGGGATTAGTTAGGACCCCAGTGTAGGGTCAGGTTAGACCCCGGTCCTCCTCTTTCCTGTTACAGCTCATCAAGTCCTCAAGATTAACCCTGAGTTCAACTGATATCGTTTCTGCACATCTAGTCTTCAAGATTAACCCTAAGTTCTGCTGATATTGTGTCAGGTGAATCTATTTTATTCTTACATTCTGATGTTGCTAAACTATATGTTGTATAGAGTGTGGTTCCTGTATAAATAGTTTACTGACATTGTAGTCATATCATTAGACAGCGTGACATTCTGCCATTGTAACCAGTGCAGGTCAGCGGCAAGCAGACATAGTTGGGACTAAGTCCTGTGTTTTCCCTTCTGAGCATGCCTGGGGTAAGATCTCTCATAGGAAATCAGGGGTCACATGCTCGGCTACTGCAGCGACTCCCATTGGTCCTCCAGGAAGGTCCTGAAGCTGCTCGAGTTCTGGGGCAGGCTTCTATTGGTTATTCCAGGAAGGTCCTGCAGTTGTTGCTGCTATAAAAGGGTTGCATAGCCGCACGGCCATGCGCTAGTATCAATCCTGTTATGTGCTTTGCTCCAGTGTGGTCTACGCATGCGGTTAGGGCTCGGCTGAAATAAGCCCCTAGAATACCGGCACCTCCGGTGAGGAGTTTTGTATGCACATGTTTAGGGCTTGGCTGAAATATCCTCTAGAATACCGGCTACTCTGGTGAGGAGTTGGTTGTTTGCGTTGCTGTCTGCATGACCACGGACTGCTATCCGCTCTGCAGTTATTTGAGTACTCCTGTGGGGTTAACAGGACACACTCTCTACCTTAGCGACTCTGTATCCCAAAGAAGAAAGGCCAAATACAGGTATACTCATCCATATATTGAACAAAAACCCCAAAAAATCATGGACTAGGAGTAATAGTAAATAGATAAATTTTTATTTATACAAAAAACAATAATTAAAAACCAATAATGTTAGAATACACGTTATAATAAAAGAACAAGGGAAAAAGCAGCATCCAGATCTCTAATCAAATAAGTCAAGTGTTATAATAATTCTGATAATTTTATGCATCAATACATATAGTACATATAGTCACAATTGATCCAAGGTTCTCATATATATAAAAATATAAGACAAATAGTTATTTTAGATATTAAATACTCCTCAAAAAAAACACAAATGTTTATGTATGAACAAAATTGGTCAGTGTCGTAATATGGGTGCTAAAGTGCATAGTGCATCTAATCAAATCCATATATAAGGGACCATATAGCTCAATACTTATAACCACAATGACACGTGGCCACACTATATATAATATCTCAAATTGTATATATAATTATCCCACATACAATGATTTACCATGCATAAATGTATCCAGAGTTGGAGTATATAGCCATATATCGTATGCGGGCAATAACATAAAATTATATATAATGCCACCAAATGTATATACGATCCCACATTAGGCAATGAATACAGCATAAATTTATCCAAAGTAGGAATAAATGGCCAAAATGTAGCACATGGGTAACCAGTCCATATATAGCAGGTGGGTAAAAAATCAATATATGAAGTACCACAAATTGTATGTACAACCCCACATATAGCAATTTATAATATATAGAGATTTATCCAAAACTGGAGTATATGGCTATATAAAACTAACTTTCAGCCATAATGGAAATCAGTGTAGCTTCCTCGGGGGGCTACATAGCGAAACGCGCGTAGGGGTCCTGCAGCTCTATTCTAGTAAGTCCTGTGGTTCGTATTTTGGTCGCCATATGATCCCTATTTATGCACTATCATTAATGGCACTGATTTCCATTATGGCTGGAAGTTAGTTTTATCTGCTTCTAATGAGTTTATTGATAGTGTGCTGCTTCTATACGCATGTATTATAGGTGTTATATATAGCCATATACTCCAGCTTTGGATAAATCTCTATATATTATAAATTGCTATATGTGGGGTTGTACATACAATTTGTGGTACTTCATATATTGATTTTTTACCCACCTGCTATATATGGACTGGTTACCCATGTGCTACATTTTAGCCATTTATTCCTACTTTGGATAAATTTATGCTGTATTCATTGCCTAATGTGGGATCGTATATACATTTGGTGGCATTATATATAATTTTATGTTATTGCCCGCATACGATATATGGCTATATACTCCAACTCTGGATAAATTTATGCATGGTAAATCGTTGTATGTGGGATAATTATATATACATTTGAGATATTATATATAGTGTGGCCACGTGTCATTGTGGTTATAAGTATTGAGCTATATGGTCCCTTATATATGGATTTGATTAGATGCACTATGCACTTTAGCACCCATATTACGACACTGACCAATTTTGTTCATACATTAACATTTGTGTTTTTTTTTGAGGAGTATTTAATAAATAAAATAACTATTTGTCTTATATTTTTATATATATGAGAACCTTGGATCAATTGTGACTATATGTACTATATGTATTGATGCATAAAATTATCAGAATTATTATAACACTTGACTTATTTGATTAGAGATCTGGATGCTGCTTTTTCCTTGTTCTTTTATTATAACGTGTATTCTAACTTTATTGGTTTTTAATTATTGTTTTTTGTATAAATAAAAATTTATCTATTTACTATTACTCCTAGTCCATGATTTTTTTTTTTTCTTAGCGACTCTGTGGAGTAACAGAGTTTGCTCATACCGCCATATAGTGCCACAGCATTTATGTCAGTGACTCTGTGGAGTAACAGAGTTCGCTTATACCGCCATATAGTGCCATCTTACTAGCAGCAGGCTCTGCCTGCACGGTGGACCCTATTATTTATATTTATTTAGTGCGTTCCGCAGCCCCTAACATAATACTAGCGTCAGGGTCTGGCTAGTAAAATGGCGGATGACCAGCGTCTACAGCATTACATCCAGCAGCTTGAGGGTAGGTTGGCGGCTTTAGAGCGCGCAACCTCAGCTGTGGATGTTACCGCAGTCGCTGTTCAGGCTGCTAGCGTGGCTGCAGCCAGTTTGTCCTCTGCCACCCCAGCTCCGACTTTATCCCGTCTCCGGCTTCCAGACAAGTTTGCTGGTGACAGTAAGCAATGTCGGGGATTCGTGAGTCAGTGCTCCATACATCTTGAGCTTCTGGCTGCACGTTTTCCCACGGAGAGGGCGAAAGTGGGTTTCGTATTATCCCTCCTGTCGGGCAGGGCGTTGGAGTGGGCAATGCTGCTGTGGGAGCACAACGATCGTGTGGTACAGAGTGCTCCTCTCTTCATGGACGCTCTGAGACAGGTTTTCTTAGGACCTCGTGTCACCCACGATACGGCGCTCCAACTGCTGGCAATTTATCAGGGTTCATCCATGGTCAGCCAGTTTGCTGTCCAATTTCAGACTCTGGTCGCTGAGTTAAAGTGGCCGGATAAAGTCCTCATTCCTGTGTACTGGAGAGGACTGGCTGACCATGTAAAGGATGCTTTGGCTACCAGGGAGATTCCTGCCACACTGGAGGAGCTCATTTCCCTATCTACCCGCTCGACCTCCGTTTTAACGAGCGGAGGTTAGAGCGGACCCAGTGCAGGCAGAGGTTTTGGCTGGCTCCCACCTTCACCAAACCTCTAGAATCTTCCGTACAGGCGTCCGAGTCCCCCGAAGACATGGAGGTTTCGCGAGCGGTACCAAAGTCTCGGGCCGCCCGAGTACCCATGATCTGTTATCTTTGCCAGAAGACAGGACACTATGCCAACAGATGTCCACAGTGGTCGAATAAAACTGTTGCGTCCAGTAACCGTAGGAGCAGGGTCACTGGATGCATTGACTTTTGCTCCTAAATTGCTCCGAAAAGGGATAATTACCCGAGGTTCATCCACTCTTCCTGTCAAGCTCTGTGTGGATTCTGGGGCAGAGGGGAATTTTATGTCATCCACCTTTGCTTCTCTCCACTCCATACCTCTGGTGATGCTCGCCGAGCCTGTGTCGGTGCGAGTGCTGAATGGAGCTATTCTGTCCTCACAAATCACCCATCTGACCGTCCCTCTCTCCCTGTCTATGTCACCATCCCATCAGGAGAATATACAGTTAGGTCCATAAATATTTGGACAGAGACAACATTTATCTAATTTTGGTTCTAGACATTACCACAATGAATTTGAAACAAAACAAATCAGATGCAGTTGAAGTTCAGACTTTCAGCTTTCATTTGAGGGTATCCACATTAAAATTGGATGAAGGGTTTAGGAGTTTCAGCTCCTTAACATGTGCCACCCTGTTTTTAAAGGGACCAAAAGTAATTGGACAAATGACTCCAAGGCTATTTCATGGACAGGTGTGGGCAATCCCTTTGTTATGTCATTCTCAATTAAGCAGATGAAAGGGCCGGAGTTGATTTGAGGTGTGGTGTTTGCATTTGGAAGGTTTTGCTGTGAAGGAAACATGTGGTCACAGGAGCTCTCCATGCAGGTGAAACAAGCCATCCTTAAGCTGCAAGAACAGAAAAAAACCCATCCAAGAAATTGCTACAACATTAGAAGTGGCAAAATCTACAATTTGGTACATCCTGAGAAAGAAAGAAAGCACTGGTGAACTCATCAATCCAAAAAGAACTGGGAACCCACGGAAGACAACAGTGGTGGATGATCGCCGCATACTTTCTTTGGTGAAGAAGAACCCATTCACAACATCAACTGAAGTCCAGAACACTCTCAGTGAAGTAGGTGTATCTGTCTCTAAGTCAACAGTAAAGAGAAGACTCCATGAAAGTAAATACAAAGGGTTCACATCTAGATGCAAACCATTCATCAATTCCAAAAATAGACAGGCCAGAGTTAAATTTGCTGAAAAACACCTCCAGAAGCCAGCTCAGTTCTGGAAAAGTATTCTATGGACAGATGAGACAAAGATCAACCTGTACCAGAATGATGGGAAGCCAAAAGTTTGGAGAAGAAAGGGAACGGCACATGATCCAAGGCACACCACATCCTCTGTAAAACATGGTGGAGGCAACGTGATGGCATGGCCATGCATGGCTTTCAATGGCACTGGGTCACTTGTGTTTATTGATGACATAACAGCAGACAAGAGTAGCCGGATGAATTCTGAAGTGTACCGGGATATACTTTCAGCCCAGATTCAGCCAAATGCTTCAAACTTGATTGGACGGCTCTTCATAGTACAGATGGATAATGACCCCAAGCATACAGCCAAAGCTACACAGGAGTTCATGAATGCAAAAAAGTGGAACATTCTTCAATGGCCAAGTCAATCACCAGATCTTAACCCAATTGAGCATGCATTTCACTTGCTCAAATCCAGACTTAAGAGGGAAAGACCCACAAACAAGCAAGACCTGAAGGCTGCGGCTGTAAAGGCCTGGCAAAGCATTAAGAAGGAGGAAACCCAGCGTTTGGTGATGTCCATGGGTTCCAGACTTAAGGCAGTGATTGCCTCCAAAGGATTCACCACAAAATTTTGAAAATAAAAATATTTTGTTTGGGTTATGTTTATTTGTCTAATTACTTTTGACCTCCTAAAATGTGGAGTGTTTGTAAAGAAATGTGTACAATTCCTACATTTTCTAACACATATTTTTGTTCAACCCTTCAAATTAAACGTTACAATCTGCACTTGAATTCTGTTGTAGAGGTTTCATTTCAAATCCAATGTGGTGGCATGCAGAGCCCAACTCGCGAAAATTGTGTCACTGTCCAAATATTTCTGGCCCTGACTGTATCTCTTTTTGTCCTTCCTGAGGCAATGGACGAGGTTCTGTTAGGATTACCTTGGCTCCGCCACCACTCTCCCCATATTGAGTGGTCTTCTGGGAGAATTCTGGGTTGGGGTGATTCATGTAAAGGCAGATGCATTAGGGACAGCGTTCAGGTCACCACCACAAAGACCTCCCTCCTATTCCCAAAGTTTATGGGTCCTACGCAGACGTATTCTCTAAAAAAGCTGCGGAGACTCTTCCGCCTCATCGTCCCTACGACTGTCCTATTGATCTCTTGCCTGGAGCTGAGCATCCTAGGGGAAGGGTTTATCCCCTCTCTCTCCCTGAAAGGAAGGCCATGTCCCAATATATTCAGGAGAACTTGGCGAGAGGATTCATTAGGAAGTCGGTATCACCAGCGGGAGCGGGGTTCTTCTTTGTGCAGAAGAAAAGTGGAGAGTTACGTCTGTGTATAGACTATAGGGGTCTTAACGCTATCACCGTGAAAAATAAATACCCTTTTCCGCTAATCTCTGAGCTCTTTGATAGGCTTCGGGGAGCAAGGGTATTTACTAAGTTAGATCTGCGGGGTGCGTATAACCTGATTCGCATCCGTGAGAGGGACGAATGGAAGACGGCATTCAATACCAGAGACGGGCATTACGAATACGTGGTGATGCCCTTCGGGCTCTGTAACGCTCTAGCCGTCTTCCAAGATTTTGTAAATGACATCTTCCAGGATATGCTTGCCACCTCTGTGGTAGTCTATCTGGATGACATTCCAATCTTTTCTCCAGATATAGATTCCCATCGGAGAGATGTCTGCAAAGTCTTCGACCTCTTGCGGGTAAATTCCCTATATGCAAAATTGGAGAAGTGCATATTTGAGCAGGAGTCTCTACCTTTCCTGGGCTATATCATCTCCACCCAGGGATTGGCTTTGGATCCTGCCAAACTACAGGCGGTAATGGATTGGCAAGAACCCCATTCTCTTAAAGCGGTGCAGCGTTTTATGGGGTTTATTAATTACTATCACCAATTCATTCCCCACTTCTCTACTCTGGTAGCTCCCTTGGTAGCCCTCACCAAGAAGGGAGCCAATCCCAAGTTGTGGTCAGAGGAGGTCTCCAAGGCCTTTACTTCAGTTAAGTACCATTTTGCTAGCACTCCCATCTTACATCGCCCCGATGTTGATAAGCCTTTTATATTGGAGGAAGATGCCTCATCTGTTGGTGCTGGAGCAGTCCTCTTCCAAAAGGATGCTCAAGGTCGGAAGCATCCTTGCTTCTTCTTTTCCAAGACCTTTACACCAGCAGAGAGGAATTATTCCATCGGGGACAGGGAGTTGCTGGCTATGAAGTTGGCCTTCTCTGAGTGGAGACATCTTCTGGAGGGGGCTCGTTTCCCCTTCCAAGTCTTCACTGACCACAAAAACTTTGTGTATCTGCAAACGGCCCAGCTGCTAAATTCTCGTCAGGCCAGATGGTCTCTATTCTTCTCTCGGTTCCACTTCACCCTCCATTTTCTCTCCGGTGAGAAGAATATTCGGGCCGATGCTCTCTCTTGCTCCCTAGTGTCATCAGAGGAGGAGGATGAGGAGCCTCAGCTTATTGTCCCCGAAGAGAGCCTGAGAACGGTAGCCCTGGTTTCGCTAGAGTCTGTGCCTACGGGCAAGACTTTTGTGCCCATCAATTTGTGACCAGAGGTACTCTCTTGGGCACACTCGTCCAGGGTGGATGGACACTTTGGGGCAAAGAGGACAACTGAGTTATTGACGAGGACATACTGGTGGCCACATATGGTCCGTGACGCCAGGGAATATGTTCAGGCGTGTGTCTCCTGTGCCAAGAATAAGTCCCCTCAACAACAGCCAGCTGGGTTACTTTTCCCTTTGCCGATGGCAGACAGGCCCTGGGAGATGGTCGGGATGGACTTTGTGGTGGGCTTACTCAAGTCTCGGGGCTGCACCATCATTTGGGTAATCACCGACCATTTTTCCAAAATGGTGCACCTGGTGCCGTTACCACGGTTACCTTCTGCAGGGCCCTGGCAGCATTGTTTATTAGGCACATCGTCCGTCTACACGGCATGCTGGACAAAATTGTCAGTGACCGAGGTCCCCAGTTTGCGTCTCGGTTCTGGAGAGAGCTGTGTCGTCTACTCAGTATTGAGTTAAATCTCTCCTCAGCATATCATCCCGAGACGAATGGGTTGGTAGAGAGGGCCAACCAGACCTTGGTGACATATCTGCGACATTTTGTGTCTGCCAGGCAGGATGACTGGGCATCCTTACTGCCGTGGGTGGAGTTTGCACTTAACAAAGCGGTAGCTGACTCCACTGGACAGACCCCATTTCTTCTCAATTATGGTCAGCACCCGCGGGTTCCGGTGCCTATGCCCGTGACTTCCCCCGACTCCAGGGTGGCAGACTGGGCTGTGGAGGCACGGGACATTTGGGACTGTACCCAGGATGCCATTCAGGCTTCCAAGGGGAGGATAAGGTTCTCCGCCGACGCACATCGGCGCCCCGCTCCGACATTTGCTCCTGGTGACTTGGTGTGGCTCTCCGCCCGTAACATCAGGCTGCGAGTTAAGTCCACTAAGTTGGCACCCCGCTACCTGGGTCCTTTCAAAGTCCTCGAGCCGGTTAACCCTGTGGTATACCGTTTGGCTCTTCCACCACGCCTGGGTATCTCCGACACCTTTCATGTGTCCCTCATGAAACCCGTGGTCATGTCCTGGTTTTCCAAGTCATCTGCGGGGATATTGGGTTTGTCTACGGACGATCACGAGGTGAACGCTATTGTGGGGTGCAAGGTAGTACGGGGCAAAAAGTTTTGTTTGGTGGACTGGAGGGGTTATGAGCCTGTGGATAGGTCCTGGGAGCCTGCTGTGCACATTCACGCTCCACAGCTCATTGCTGACTTTGAGCGTAGTGAGGCCCAAATGAGGGGGGCCCTAGGGAGGGGGGTAATGTTAGGGGTCGAGTTCCCGCTTCTGCACAAGGCGAATCTCGAGCCATTCCCGCTGCGGTCTCCCATCCGTCTCCGGCCACAGTGGAGACTGCTCAACAGAGACGTCGGTCCCAGCGTCTCGCCCAGTCTAATGCTGTGCAGAGGATGACTGCTGCCTCCCCAGGTCCTGCCATTGTAACCAGTGCAGGTCAGCGGCAAGCAGACATAGTTGGGACTTAGTCCTGTGTTTTCCCTTCTGAGCATGCCCGGGGTAAGATCTCTCATAGGAGATCATGAGTCACATGCTCGGCTACTGCAGCGACTCCCATTGGTCCTCCAGGAAGGTCCTGAAGCTGCTCGAGTTCTGGGGCAGGCTTCTATTGGTTCTTCCAGGAAGGTCCTGCAGCTGCTGCTGCTATAAAAGGGTTGCATAGCCGCAAGGCCATGCGCTAGTATCAATGCGGTTAGGGCTCGGCTGAAATAAGCCCCTAGAATACCCGCACCTCCGGTGAGGAGTTTTGTATGCACATGTTCAGGGCTTGGCTGAAATAGCCTCTAGAATACTGGCTACTACGGTGAGGAGTTGGTTGTTTGCGTTGCTGTCTGCATGACCACGGACTCTATCCGCTCTGCAGTTATTTGTGTACTCCTGTGGGGTTAACAGGACACAATCTCTACCTTAGCGACTCTGTGGAGTAACAGAGTTCGCTTATACCGCCATATAGTGCCATCTTACTAGCAGCAGGCTCTGCCTGCACGGTGGACCCCGGGCTGCGAACGCACCTATTATTTATATTTATTTAGTGCGTTCCGCAGCCCCTAACAATACCTTATCTCCCACTTTCAAGGCAACCCCTGACGAGCGCCTCCTATCGGCCTTCCACTTCTACCGATGCTGAGCCAGCCAAATGTTCTTTTTAACCTTCCTAAAAATATCCCCCAGCTCTTGAATGGTGACATCCACCCCAGGACACCCAGAACTGATCCTGTAAAACTCACCAAAATGAGGATGAAACCTGTAATTACAGAAAAACGGCGAAGTCCCTGTGGGATGATTAACCCGACAGTTAAAGGCAAATTCAGCCAGCAGAAGAAACGATGACTAATTCTACTGTTGATCGGCGATAAAACATCTTAAAATTTGCTCCAAAGACTGATTTGTTCTCTCTGTCTGACCGTTAATTTCAGGATGATAAGCAGAGGAAAAGGACAAATCAATCCCCAGTTTACTGCAGAAAGCCCTCCAAAATCTAGAGAAGAATTGTACACCCCTATCAGATATAATATTTAGAGGAATCCCATGCAATCGTACCACATGAATAATAAACAGTTTGGAGAGAATTTCAGCATTGGGTAATCCAGATAATGGGACCAAGTGAGATTGTTTGCTGAAGCGATCGATTACCACCCAAATGGCAGTCATCCCCCAGATCACGGTAAATCTGAAATGAAATCCATGGACAAATGAGTCCATGGTCTTTCCAGAATTGGCAAAGGAACCAATTCCCTGACCGGCCGGTAATGCTGTACTTTGGAGCGTGCACAAGTTTCACAAGCAGACACAAAATCTCTAATATCCTTATGCATAGTGGACCACCAAAACATAGTAACATAGTAACATAGTTATTAAGGTTGAAGTAAGACTTTAAGTCCATCTAGTTCAACCCATATCCTATCCTAACCTGCCCTAACATGTTGATCCAGAGGAAGGCAAAAAAACCTCAAGTAGCAAACAGTAAGCTTCACATTGGGGAAAAAAATTAATTCCCGACTCCACATACGGCAATCAGACTAGCTCCCTGGATCAACGCAATATCTAGGAAACTAGTGAATATAGCCTGTAATATTATACTTTTCAAAAAAGGCATCCAGTCCCTTCTTAAATTTTAGTAGGGAATCACTCATTACAACATTAGACGGCAGAGAGTTCCATAGTCTCACTGCCCTTACAGTAAAGAACTAGCATCTGTGATTATGACTAAACCTTCTTTCCTCCAGACGTAGAGAATGCCCCCTTGTCCCCGTCACAGGTCTAAGAGTAAAAAGATCATTAGAAAGGTCTTTGTACTGTCCCCTCATATATTTATACATTGTAATAAGATCACCCCTAAGCCTTTGTTTTTCCAAACTAAATAACCCCAAGTGTAATAACCTGTCCTGGTATTGCAGACCCCCCAGTTCTCTAATAACCTTGGTCGCTCTTCTCTGCACCCGCTCCAGTTCAGCTATGTCTTTCTCATACACCGGAGACCAGAACTGTACACAGTATTCTAAGTGTGGTCGCACTAGTGACTTGTATAGAGGTAAAATTATGTTCTCCTCATGAGCATCTATGCATCTTTTAATGCATCCCATTATTTTATTTGCCTTTGCAGCAGCTGCCTGACATTGGCCACTAAATGTGAGTTTGTCGTCCACCCATAACCCAGGTCTTTTTCAGTGACAGTTTTGCCCAGTGTTTTACAATTAAGCACATAATTATGCATCTTGTTTGTTCTACCCAAGTGCATGACCTTACATTTATCCCATTAAAGCTCATTTGCCATTTATCAGCCCAAGCTTCTAGTTTACATAAATCCTCCTGTAATACAAAATTGTCCTCTGTATTTATTACCATGCAGAGTTTAGTGTCATCTGCAAATATTGAAATACTACTCTGTATGCCCCCTACAAGGTCATTAATAAATATGTTAAAGAGAAGCGGCCCCAATACTGACCCCTGTGGTACCCCACTGCTAACCGTGATCCAGTCCGAGTGTGCTCCATTAATAACCACCCTTTGTTTCCTATCCATGAGCCAGTTCTTAACTCACTTACACATATTTTCCCCTGTCCCCATTGTTCTATTTTATGTATCAACCTTTTGTGTGGCACTGTATCAAAAGCTTTTGAGAAGTCCATGAACACCACGTCCACTGCGTACCCTTGGTCCAGTCCGGAATTTACCCCTTCATAAAAGCTTATCAGATTAGTCTGACAAGAACGGTCCCTCGTAAACCCATGCTGATACTATGTCATGAGGTTATTCAGCCTCAGATACTCCAATATACTGTAGTATCCCTTAAAAACCCTCCAGGATTTTACCCACAGTAGATGTTAAGCTTACTGGCCTATAATTTCCAGGTTCAGTTTTTGCCCCCTTTTTGAATATTGGCACCACATTTGCTATACGCCAGTCCTGTGGTACATACCCCGTTATTATGGAATCTTTAAAGATTAAAAATAATGGTCTATCTATGACTGTACTTAATTCCTGCAGTACTCGGGGGTGTATCCCATCCGGGCCCGGGGATTTGTCAATTTTAGTGATTTTTAGACGCCGCCGTACTTCCTGCTGGGTTAAGCAGGTGACATTTAATGGAGAAATTTTTTTTATCACTGATCATGTTATCTGTCATGGGATTTTCTTGTGTAAATACAGTTGAAAAAAAGTCATTTAGCATATTGGCTTTTTCCTCATCCTCATCCACCATTTCACCCAGACTATTTTTAAGGGGACCAACACTATCATTTTTTAGTTTCTTGCCATTTATGTAGTTAAAGAATATTTTAGTATTATTTTTACTTTCTCTGGCAATGAGGCTCTCTGCCTAAATCTTTGCTATCTTAATTTGCTTTTTACATAATTTATTCAATCTTCTGTATTTATTTAATGCCTCATCACTACCTACTTGCTTTAATTTCCTAAACGCTTTTTTTTTGTCAGAAGAGTCTATCAACTGCCTTCTGGGTGGCAGTGACCCCAGGACGACCACTCAACACAGAATCATTGAATTCTTGCAAAAGGTGTAATCTGAGATACACAGGGACAAACAGCTTGCATTCAGGGGTATCAGAAAGAGCCAAGGACTGAGCAGTACGAATCTCAGCTTCCAGTTCAGAGGAAACCATGGCCACAACAACACCCTGAGGAAGAATGGAGGAAGGAGGTTCTGGAGGAGACACAGAATCAAGATTACGAGACAGGGCATCCACCTTCAAATCCACCTTCACATTCTTAGACCCTGGTCTGAATGTAATAGAAAAATTGAATCGTGATGAAAACAAAGACCATTGGGCCTATCAAGGTGTCAACCACTTGGCAGATTCAATATAAGCAAAATTTTTGTGATCTGTCACCACGGTGACTGGATGAACAGCTCCCTTCAAAAAATGCCTCCACTCTTCAAATGCCAACTTGACTGCAAGCAACTCACGATTACCCACATCATAGTTTTTCTCAGCAGGAGAAAAATTTTTAGAGAAGAAGGCACATGGTCGCAGGTTAGTTAAAGTCTCAGGACCTTGAGACAAAACAGCTCCCACCCCGACTTCAGAAGCATCTACCTCCGCAATAAACGGCCTCTTTCAGTTTTAGTGAACAACCAATTATCCCTCAACCTTTGCAAAACCAAACAGACATGTTTATGATGTGAATCCAGGTGAGGTGAGAAAATCAGAATGTTATCCAAATAAACCACAATAAATCTCCCAATCTACCGTATATACCCATGTATAAGCCGAGATTTTCAGCCCATTTTTTATGGCTGAAAGTCCCCCTCTCGGCTTATACGTGGGTCATATACGGGGGTCGGCGGGGGAGGGGGAGCGGGGGTGTCGGATCATACTCACCCCTCCGCCGGCGCGGTCTCTGCAGCCCCCCTGCTTCTCCCACGATCTCCGGCTCCTTCCTGCAGCGGTCACATGGCACCGCTCATTAAAGTCATGAATATGCACATATGCACATATTCATGACTTTAATGAGCGGTGCCACGTGACCGCTGAAGCGCTGCGGAGAGTGCCGGGAGAAGAGGAGAGGCTGCAGGGACGCCCGGCGGAGGGGTGAGTATAGTGATATTTACCTGTCCCTCGGTCCACCGCAGCGCTGCTCCCTCGGTCTGACTCTCCTCTGGCTGTGAATGATCAGGCAGAGGGCGCGATGACGTCGTTAGTGCACGCCGCGCCCCTGCCAGGTCATTCACAGCCAGAGGAGTCGGACGAGGGAGCAGCGCTGCGGTGCAGAGAGGACAGGTAAATATCACAAGTGCCGGGGTCCTGAGCGAGCGGTGACACCGGCACCTGTCCCCCATAGCGCTCCGGTGTTACCGCCTGCTCAGGACACCGGCACCTGGCCCCCAGCGACGAGAGGTGAGTATGTCATTTTTTTTTGCAGCAGCAGCAGCAGCATATGAGGCCTATACTATGGGGCATAATTGTGCAGCATATGGGGGCATAATCTGGAGCATATGGGGGCATCAGCTGTGGAACATATGGGGCATAATCTGGAGCATATGGGGGCATAATATGGAGCATATGGGGGCATAAGCTGTGGAACATATGGGGCATAAACTGGAGCATATGGGGGCATAATATGGAGCATATGGGGCATAAGCTGTGGAACATATGGGGCATAATCTGGAGCATATGGGGCATAATATGGAGCATATGAGGGCATAAGCTGTGGAACATATGGGGCATAATATGGAGCATATGGGGGCATAAGCTGTGGAACATATGGGGCATAATCTGGAGCATATGGGGGCATAATCTGTGGAATATATGGGGGCATAATATGGAGCATATGGGGGCATAATCTGGAGCATATGGGGGCATAATCTGTGGAACATATGGGGCATAATCTGGAGCATATGGGGGCATATTCTGTGGATCATACGGGGGCATAATCTGTGGAATATATGGGGCATAATCTGGAGCATATGGGGGCATAATCTGTGGAGCATATTGGGCATAATCTGTGAAGCATATGGGGGTATAATCTGTGGAGCATCATATGGGGGCATAATCATTTTTCACCCTAGGCTTATACGCGAGTCAATAAGTTTTCCCAGTTTTTTGTGGCAAAATTAGGGGGGTCGGCTTATACACGGGTCGGCTTATACATGAGTATATACGGTAATAAGAAAAAATATCATTCATAAAATTTTGAAAAACTGCAGGTGCATTTGTTAGACCAAAAGGCATGACATAATATCAAAGAGACCTTCAAATGTTAAAAATGATGTCTTCCACTCATCACCCTCATGAATCCGTATAAGATTATATGTCCCTCTAAGATCCATTTTGGAAAACTATTTGCCCCAGAAAGTTGATTATATAGATTGGGTATGAGTGGAAGTGGATAAATATTTTTAACCGTTATTTTGTTTAATTCTCGGAAATCGAGGTAGGGACAAAGACCTCCTTCTTTTTTTTTAACAAAAGAGAATACGGCAGCTACTGGTGATGAGGAAGGGTGAATATGACCTTTTTGTAAACTCTCGTTAATATACTCTTTCATGGCTGACAGCTCAGGGCCAGACAAGTTATACAAGCAAGCCTTGGGTAATTTGGCATTAAGAATGAGATTAATTGCACAGTCATAGGGATGGGGAGTGGTAATATCTCAGACTCTTTTTCCGAAAAAACATCTCTGAAGTCTTTCAGTTATTCTGGAAGACCCTCCAGACTAACGGAACAAACATGCACAGGTTTAAGACATTTTTCTATACAAAAAGGACCCCATTTGACAATATCTCTCAGATTCCAGTCAATAATTGGATTATGCATACGCAGCCAAGGAATACTCAACACAATTCCAGCAGGCAAATTGTCCAAAACATAACAGGAGATATTTTCAGTATGTAGAGACCCCGCCTTGAGTGTGAACTCCATCGTAACTAACCAAATCAGATTTTTGAGCAACGGTATTCTGCCAATTGCCACAATTTGAATAGGGCTTTCTAGCTTAACTGTCCCTAATCCTAACTTCAGAACCAGTCCTGCATCTATGAAATTAGCGGCAGATCCGTAGTCAATAAAGGCAAATGTGAACAGACACTGATCTTGAAAAAGAAGTTCAGTATTCAACAACACCTTACCAGAGGAGTAAAAGGGTACCTGTAAGTCTGAGTAACCTCCTAGACAATCACCAAGACTTAGGCGTTTCCTGACGGCTTGTTTGCTACAGGTCGTGCCAAGCAATCCTTTAAAAAGTATCTAGCTTGGCCACAATAGAGACAAAGTCCAAGTTCCCGCCGGTGTCTCCTCTCCTTAATCCTGGAGCTGGCAGCACCAACCTCCATAGATTCCACCTCAGGTGCACAAACTGGGCCAGTTGGATAAAATGGAGCCTCTTTTGGCACCTTGTGTCTTTCCCGCATCCTCCGATCCATGCGGATAGCCTGAGTCATGGCCTCCATCAAACAACCTGGTGGAGCATGTAGAGCCAGAGTGTCCTTAAGAGACTCCAAAAGACCCTGAGGAATTGGCATCTGAGAGCTGTGTCATTCCACAGGACCTCAGAAGACTACTGACGAAATTCAGTACAATAGTCTTATGCTGTGCAGTTCCCCTGTCTCTGTCACCTTGACCCTGTCAGGTTCATCATAGATCTGTCCTAAAGTGTCAAAAAAGCTGTCCACTGAAAGACATTCAGGAGCAAGAGAGGGTAGGGAGAATGCCCAGGTCTGGGGACCCCCTGCAAAAGTGACATTATAATTCCTACCCACTGTGACTCATTCCCTGATGACTGGGGGTGCAAAGCAAACAATAATTTGCAACTCTTTAAAATTCTGAACTGGTCCTTTTCTCCTGAAAACTCAGGAAGTGCAATAGCAGGTTCAGGGGGGCTGAACGAGACATCAGATGGTACAGGAGTCATAACAGCGGTCTGAGGAGAGGGATTCTGAGGGGCAGTAAGAGTACCAGAAATCTGGCCCTGTAACTGAGCATGAGAGGAAGCCAGTTTGCGTTGTTCCTAAGCTAAATCTTGGACTAACTGAGTCAGATTCGCCACCTGATCACACAAAGTATGTAACGGATCCATAGGTGGGAAACTGAAATAATTTTAACGGTCAATCGTAATGTGACGTGAGTCACGGCAGTAAATATGTATACTACTTACTGTATGTAAAGGGAGGTCAAACAATCCGAGGTCAAGTCCAGGAAATGGCGCAGTACAACAAAGGGAAGTCAGAGACGAAGTCCAATACATGAGCCAAGGTCAGGAAAGCCAGAGATACAAAACAGTTACATGGAGCAGGCACAAGCAAAGTCAGGTCAAAAGCAAAGGGTCAGAGTCCAGGAAGAGAATCAAGTCAAGCAGGGTCAGGCACAGAGCGCAGAGGGTTCAATGTTCCACATGCAACAGCAAGTGTACGATTGACATTGGGGGGAGGAACTATCATGCTAAAGTAGAATCCTGATCAAGGAAAATGAACACAGGTGATGGCAGCACAGACCCAGCACAGACTGACAGCCCCGAAATAAAGTAACAAAAAGAGAGAAACAGAGTGGAAATCGTGAGAGACATGTTACACGGATGTGTGAATGTAGTCTTGAAGTGAGAAGCAACATCATACATGCACACATATGACTCCAAGCTAAATAAAAAACTCCAGAAGAGTCAGAGCACAATTGTTTTGACAATGAGATCCATACTTTCACTGCTCCTACAGTAAAGAATCACCATCTGATGATGAAGAAACCTTTCTTCTGGACATGAGGACTCCCCCTTATGCAGGTCTTTGTCTAAAGAGATAATTAGACAGATCCATAACATCCATTCTTATATTTGAACATTTAATTAAATTGTCCACAAGCCATTCCTTTTCCAAAATTAATAATTTTAGTTTGGGTTTACAATATACTAGCTTGGCCTGTGCAAAATTTTCGCACATTGGTCGTCGGGGCGCAGGAAATTTCAAAAAAAGCAAGCTGGTCAAATGTAAATGTATTTCATGAACACAGACAGGTATTTATATACAGTTAGGTCCATATATATTTGGACAGAGACAACATTTATCTAATTTTGGTTCTAGACATTACCACAATGAATTTGAAACAAAACAATTCAGATGCAGTTGAAGTCCAGACTTTCAGCTTTCATTTGAGGGTATCCACATTAAAATTGGATGAAGGGTTTAGGAGTTTCAGCTCCTTAACATGTGCCACCCTGTTTTTAAAGGGACCAAAAGTAATTGGACAAATGACTCCAAAGCTATTTCATGGACAGGTGTGGGCAATCCCTTTGTTATGTCATTCTCAATTAAGCAGATGAAAGGGCCGGAGTTGATTTGAGGTGTGGTGTTTGCATTTGGAAGGTTTTGCTGTGAAGGAAACATGCGGTCACAGGAGCTCTCCATGCAGGTGAAACAAGGTGAAACAAGCCATCCTTAAGCTGCAAGAACAGAAAAATACCCATCCAAGAAATTGCTACAACATTAGAAGTGGCAAAATCTACAATTTGGTACATCCTGAGAAAGAAAGAAAGCACTGGTGAACTCATCAATCCAAAAAGAACTGGGAGCCCACGGAAGACAACAGTGGTGGATGATCGCCGCATACTTTCTTTGGTGAAGAAGAACCCGTTCACAACATCAACTGAAGTCCAGAACACTCTCAGTGAAGTAGGTGTATCTGTCTCTAAGTCAACAGTAAAGAGAAGACTCCATGAAAGTAAATACAAAGGGTTCACATCTAGATGCAAACCATTCATCAATTCCAAAAATAGACAGGCCAGAGTTAAATTTGCTGAAAAACACCTCCAGAAGCCAGCTCAGTTCTGGAAAAGTATTCTATGGACAGATGAGACAAAGATCAACCTGTACCAGAATGATGGGAAGCCAAAAGTTTGGAGAAGAAAGGGAACGGCACATGATCCAAGGCACACCACATCCTCTGTAAAACATGGTGGAGGCAACGTGATGGCATGGCCATGCATGGCTTTCAATGGCACTGAGTCACTTGTGTTTATTGATGACATAACAGCAGACAAGAGTAGCCGGATGAATTCTGAAGTGTACCGGGATATACTTTCAGCCCAGATTCAGCCAAATGCTGCAAACTTGATTGGACGGCGCTTCATAGTACAGATGGATAATGACCCCAAGCATACAGCCAAAGCTACACAGGAGTTCATGAGTGCAAAAAAGTGGAACATTCTTCAATGGCCAAGTCAATCACCAGATCTTAACCCAATTGAGCATGCATTTCACTTGCTGAAATCCAGACTTAAGAGGGAAAGACCCACAAACAAGCAAGACCTGAAGGCTGCGGCTGTAAAGGCCTGGCAAAGCATTAAGAAGGAGGAAACCCAGCGTTTGGTGATGTCCATGGGTTCCAGACTTAAGGCAGTGATTGCTTCCAAAGGATTTGCCACAAAATATTGAAAATAAAAATATTTTGTTTGGGTTATGTTTATTTGTCCAATTACTTTTGACCTCCTAAAATGTGGAGTGTTTGTAAAGAAATGTGTGCAATTCCTACATTTTCTAACACATATTTTTGTTCAACCCTTCAAATTAAACGTTACAATCTGCACTTGAATTCTGTTGTAGAGGTTTCATTTCAAATCCAATGTGGTGGCATGCAGAGCCCAACTCGCGAAAATTGTGTCACTGTCCAAATATTTCTGGCCCTGACTGTACAGTATGTAGATTGGTAATACAATAAATTGGTTTGATAACTAGAGGCCAAAAAATGTTTTCCGGTTGAGGTGCCACCTGCAAGTCATTGTGTCACGCTGTTCTGTCTGTACTTGGTTGTCGGCGTGACAATGCATGTCTTTGCTTTAACCCTTTGCTCCTTTCCCCCTAATTGAGCTGGGATACTGTTGGCTGTTACCTGTATGGAGCCTGCTCAGTTCCCTGCTCTGCTGCGCATCTGTTCATGTGGTGTTAGGTCTTTGCTTTGCTGCATGACCATCCACATGTGCTGTCCCTGGTTGCTTCTGTGGAAGCTGTCCGCGGGTTGTGAGGTCATTTGCAGCTGGTGCATGACTTTCCACGTGTGTCTGGGCGTGCAGCCACTGCCAGGTGCCCTGAGCCTCAGTTCCTTCACTGATTGTGTGTAATGGTTTCTGATTCTGCTAAGGACATGCGTGGCCACACCTCCCCTGCTTTTATCAGGGTTAGTGTGTGTACTTGAAATGCTGTCCCCAGCCAATTGCTGAGGGGCAGCTCCTATATAAAGGCTCCCTGCCCTATGGGCGGGGCCTTAGCTACTCACAAAGCTTCTGAATCTTGCCATGTGTGTTGTGTGTTCCTGCACCTCTCCAGTCTATGTTTTGGTACCAAAGTCCTTGCCTTGATTCCTGTTTGGTCCTGTTCCTGCATCTGTCCTGGAGACGGTATATCCAGGCCTCAAACGTTGATCCTGTACCTGACCCTGTCTGAACTGTATCCTGCAACTCTCCTGTTTATGTTTTGGTACCAAAGTCCTTGCTTTGATTCCTGTTTGGTCCTGTTCCTGTGCCTGTCCTGGAGGCGGTATATCCAGGCTTGAATCCTTGATCCTGTACCTGTCCTGTACCTGACTCTGTCTGAACTGTGTCTGATGAGTTATGTTCCTGGAAGTCCTTCTGTGTCCTGAACCCTGTGCCCAGTGACTGTGACTCTTTGCTAACTGACTTTCTGTGATATAGCCTGGGTTCATCTTGGAAGTAGGAGTGCAGTGTGTCTGCTGAGTTTCTGCTACTCTGTGCTCAGCTTGTTATTCGGTGCTATCCCCAGACGGCTCCTGTTCAACCCGGTGGGGCTTGCACCAGACCGCTTGGGTTCCTTTTTAGGTCGCTGCCAGATGTCCGGAGTCCGATGACCGTGGCCTCTTGCCCAGAGCCTGATGACAACAGCCTGATTTCCGATGTCTGAGGACCACTTCCAGATGTCCGGATCCTATCCTTCCCTGCCTGATGCCTGGAGCCTGCCGATCGTTGCCAGATGTCCTGAGCCTGATACTGCGGCCTCATGTCCGGAGCCTGATGTCCGCAGGCCGATGTCCGGAACCTGTCGATCGTTGCCAGATGTCCGGAGTCTGATGCCAGTGTTCTGATGTTCCTGAGATCCAGTCCATGTTCCTGAGATCCAGTCCGTGTTCCTGTGTCCGGGTTCCTGATGTCCAGTCCGTGTTCCTGATTCCATGTTCCTGATGTCCGGTCCGTGTTCCTGATTCCATGTTCCTGAGTCCGTGTTCCTTATGTCCGGTCCATGTTCCTGAGATCCAGTCCGTGTTCCTGATGTCCAGTCCATGTTCCTGATGTCCAGTCCTAGTTCCTGATGTCCGGTCCTTGTTCCTGATTCCATGTTCCTGTGTCCATGTTCCTGAGGTGCAGTTCGTGTTCCTGAGTTCGTGATCCTGATGTCCTCGTGTGTCCTGTCTGCGTCCTGATGACCTCGTGTACCCTGATGTCATGCCTGTGTCCTGATGTCCCACCTATGTGTGCCGCGATGATCCGTTGGTGCCTTGGGGTCCTCTGGGTGGTACCCTTCTGGGAGGTGTGGAATCGGGAGCCTGGCATAGTCATGTTTGATTTATGTACTGTGTGTCTTTACTTTATTAGTTTAGTAAACTTTACTTCCTCTATACCTGAAGTTGTGCGGTGTAATCAAGTTCTGCATGTCTCATCCTTGTCCACATGCTCAGTTGCCACAGAACCCCGGTCTCTGCCCTTCCCTAGTTTGGGTAGGCCCGGGTCCCCCTCTGCGGTATGGAGGGTCCATATTGCGTCCCCGGGGGACGCCCGCCCCACGCCGTGGTGGTCAGTCAGCGTGGGGGCGATTATGGGCTGGGCCGCTTCTCAGCGACTGCAGCCAATCGTGACACTTTATTTCTTTCTGCAGGTTTATGAAAATGAATGTTTAAACTGTATTTAGTGATAAAATCGTGAACGTGTGGTTTGTTTGGCTCTTTTCTTGCTGAAGGGGGCAAGTTTACCTTTCAAATGGTGTATCATTTGTATGTGTGGGGCAAAGTAATCAGCGAAAAAGCTGTGCATGTTTACAAATGTGTTTGCATATGTGACTCACCTGCAGTGAAGTGTGCAATCCTCCATTGTGCCTGAAATAGGCTGGGCAAGCTGGAATGACCCAAAGGCAAAGTTTGGATTTGTTTGTGATGTCTGTAAGCAGCTTTGTGGTAGTGTGCTTTGGGTGTAGTGTGCTGTCACCTGCAGGTCATTTGACCTTTCAAATGGTGTATCATTTGTTTGTGTGGGTGGAGTATGAATGGAGCAAGTGTACAATTCAATAGGCAGTGCATGTTTATAAATGTGTTGCATATGTAACTCACCTGCAATGATGTGTGCAATCCTCCAATTTGGCTGAAATAGGCTGGGCAAGCAGTTCGGCAAGCTGGAAAGCTCCCAAGGCAAATGTTTGGATTTGTTTGTGATTTCTGTAACCAGGTTTGTGGTAGTGTGGTTTGAGGTAGTGTGGTGCCACCTGCAGATAATTTTTCCTTACTGCAGGTTTATGAAAATTAATGTTTAAACTGTATTTTGAGATCAAATCATGGATGTGTGGTTTGTTTTGCTATTTTATTGGTGAAGGGGGCAAGTTTACTCTTCAAATGGTGTA
The DNA here is from genome assembly GCA_033576555.1 of Oophaga sylvatica. Classification (NCBI taxonomy): domain Eukaryota; kingdom Metazoa; phylum Chordata; class Amphibia; order Anura; family Dendrobatidae; genus Oophaga; species Oophaga sylvatica. The sequence continues at coordinate 685,882,303 of JARQOD010000001.1, forward strand.
TCATTTGTGTGTGTAGGTGCAGTATGAACGGATATACAAAGTAATCACCGAAAAACAGTGTTTAGAAATAATAGAATAGATAGATTGCTTGTAAGGAAAAATGGATTTAAAGCATCACTATCCATAATATATGGCTGCCTATATTATTTAAGAAAAGGATAGGCCGAGATATACTAAAAATATTAAACAACAATGACCCTAATCTGCCTCTCAAAGACCCAACTTTCCAGCAAAAGTCATGTCTGTGTAAGGTGGATGAAGAGAAAGATGGATTCGAATGGGGTTGCCTTCTCTGCTCCATGTCCGGAAACACCGACGCAGCTTTCAGTATTTTCGGGGGAACGCTTAACGTTCCTGGACCAGCCTTCCCATGTGACAGAAGGGGGAGGGGAGGAGTTAAAAGGCGCTGCTCGTGGGAACCTGAGAGGAGTCCGGGTGGGAAAGTGCAGTGCGCAGGAAAGTGAGTTGCAAGCTGTGCCACAGGCCTCGAGTGCGAGAGGCCCCTGACATACCACAGGAGCAGAGAATCTCGGCGCGGTGAGTGCCCCCGAACTGACTCTGATCCGCCAGCCTCCATGACCAGAGTAGATTCCCCCGACAGGGTAGAGGTAGATGCTGACGCTCTCAGGCCAGGTAAGCTGTGCCAAAGGCCTGAGCTCCAGAGAAGAGTGATTGGACTGACCAAGGAACGCAGTATCGTCCCTGCGTTGACTCGCGCTGTACGGAGCTTGGTGACAAAGAACGGTGGGAGCAGGACCTCGCCCCACCCTACATCCTTCCTTTGTTTGCCTTGGAGACCGTGTTCCTTCCATGGACTGGGATTTGGAAGTGACTGCCTGTGCCGCTGTTGGACGTGCCAACGTTGGAGGAACAAACCCTTCAATCAAGCCTTCTTCAGACAGATAACTGTTTTTCTGCCTTTCGTTCATTTTTCCTTGAAAGACTATTTTTCACCCTTGCTTGTTGCATTTAACCCCCATAACTCCTCCCTGCGTTGAATGTTCTGACTCTGTTTAATAAAACTTTAACTCTTGATCTGCCTCACATCCGTGGCGACATCCACCGTACCTGCAGTAACTTACATCTGAACTTCGTCTTGTGGGAACCCACCATACTATGTGACTTCCCACAACCACCTATGGCCATATAGCCAGTTAGCCTGTGACATCTCGTAGGTTATCATGAGATATTGCTATTCTGAATTAACAAGCAATGTACTGTTTGGTAAGTTATTGCTGCAGAGACAATTATCTTTATTATTTTAGAATGTCACTGTCTATTCTATTAGACAGGTCTACAAAAAATGTTTTTCGAGGTGCCAAGGTTTTTTAATGGATTTTGGGGGATTTTGAGGGTGCTGAATGAAAAAAATCCAATTACTTTTGCTGAATTTGTCCTAGTTTTTGAGATAATTCATCCATGAAAATAATGCATTCCCCCATTGCCACTTATGCGTGATACTTATAACTAGAGATGAGCGGTGTTCGAAGCGAACTGTTCGCCAATTTCAAATTCGAGCTGTTTTGGGCGGTGTTCGAGCCGTTCGACGAACCCGAACGATTTTGAAAAAATCCGGCTGTTCGAGGTTATGTTCGATAACTGTTCGTGCACCAAAATCGTAACTGGATTTTTTCACAGTAATGGAAATTTTTTTGATCACTGGTCTCCCGCTGGCCAGCATGCATCGCTGCGTGTGGCAGGCAGGAGACCAGCGATCAGCTGGTAACCAAGGTACACTTCGGGTTTCCAGGTGCGGGCTGTGCCTGGAAACCCGATGTGTACGTTGGATACCAGCGCGCTGCTGCAGGGGAGCTGGTAACCAAGGTACACAGCAGGTTTCCAGGCACCGCACAGCGCCTGGAAACCAGAAGTGTACCTTGATTACCAGCTCCCTGCATCAGCGGGCTGGTATCCAACGTACACAGCCGGTAACTAAGCGACGTGTGTCGCTTGTTACCGGCATACTCGCTGTCCTGATCGCTGCTGAGATCTGCCTGTTTGGCAGCTCAGCAGCGATCACATAGCGATGCAGCAACGATCCTTATCTGGTCGCATCGCCAGCGGGATCGCTGCAGCGTCGTTATGTGAGACGGGGCCCTTATCCCTGGCTACTGTAAAATCACACTGACAGCTCAAAAAACACTACATATATACACATAGAATATATATATATATATATTATATATATATATATATATATATATGTCATTGTGACACATATATATATATATTTACAGTTCAATCACTTCTACATAGTGTAATAGCCGCTAATTCAATTGCCGGCTTCTGTGAAATTACAGACCCGACATGAAATGACACAAGGTTTACATACAGTTAACCATGTCATTTCATGTAGTTTGATATATGGTTTTCACTAACAATTACATGAGTGTATGTTTGCAAAATTTCAGACATGCAGGGGTTAATTAAAGGTGTAAATTCGTTGAAAAAAAATGAGTAGCCTCCCGTGCTATTTTCTGAACCAGACAGACAAAGCCAGCGAGTGGGGGCAGATAATATTAGCCTAGAGAGGGTGAATTTATTTAGTGCCCCCCCTGGCTACTAACATCTGCCCCCAACTGTTAGAACCCTCTTGTTAGGTTTTGTTTCAGTTTGCTGGTCACATGACCTTTTTTCCCTATTTAGTCTGGCTCCGCCCTTCTGGCTTTGCTGGACTTCATTGTATTATCTACTCTTAAGCTAGTCGGGTGCTTAGGTGCCTTTCTCAGTCAGTTTTGCTTGATCTTAGGATCTCTAAGTAATTTGTTTTCTGTTTTATTTTCCCTGCTACAATTTCTGTTAGTAGGTGTCCACCTTTTCTCCCAGTCCCTAGATCTTGTAGGGATTCCTTCCTCGCAACTATAGGTCTTCGTTCAGACTAGCTGAGGACTTTAGCGGGTCTGGTCGCAGGATCAGGTTCCCCGTTACATCGTAGGGATCCAGCTTAGTTCTATTGTAGGGACAGAATTCCCATCTTTCCTTAGTGCTTGTAGCAGATCATAACAGTAAGTCCAGCCCAAAAAAAAAAAAAAATCTCTAAGGAAAGATTTTCTGTTTCCATCATGGTGTCGGTTCAGGATTTGGCTCAACGCCTGCAGGGACTTTCTCTGGAGGTGGTTGAGATCCAGCAACACGTGAGTAGTTGTTCTGGAGCACATTTCGTGGGGCCAAAGGTACGTTTGCCTGATTTATTTTTTGGTGAACAACAAGAATTTTTTTCTTTTAAAAATGCTTGCTTGTTGTATTTCCGTTTGAGACCCAGATCCTCTGGTGATGAATCACAGCGCATAGGGTTCATAATGTCACTTCTGCGCAAAGAACCTCAGGACTGGGCCTTTTCTCTGCAGCCTGGTGATCCATGCTTTAGATCAGTGGATAGTTTTTTTTCTGCTTTGGGGTTATTGTATGAGGATCCTGATCGTGTTTCATCAGCTGAGACAGAATTGAGACGTTTGAGACAGGGATCAGGTAATGTGGAAAAATATTGTACTCACTTCCGAAGGTGGTCCACTCAGGTGGGGTGGAACGATTCAGCTTTGAAAAGTTTATTTCTTGCAGGGTTAAGTGAAAGGGTTAAAGATTTGCTGATTGCTTATCCTATACCTAGTAACTTGCAAGAGGCTATGCAATTAGCCATACGGGTGGATAGGAGACTGCGTGCAAGGGTTAATGAGAGTAAATCTACCTTGTCAGCTCCAAGTCTGGAGAGGGACTGTACTGACATTGGAGAGCCGATGGAAATTGGAGCAATGACACCTCACTCTCGGGAAAAAGAACGCAGATTTGCTGAAGGTTGGTGTTTCTATTGTGGCAAATCTAAGCATTTTATTAAGAACTGTGCGCTTCGAATGAATAAAGAAAAAAAAATAAATGAGGTGAGTTTCGCCCGTATAGCTTGTTTAAACAATAAAGGTGTCTTTCTTTCTGCTACCACTGCTGTTGAGGAGGAATTAATGGAGTTTCAGGTATTTGTGGATTGTGGTTCAACTCTCAATGTGATTGATGGGAAATTTTTGGAAAAACTAAAATTAAAACCCAAACTTCTGTCTTCCCCTATTAATGTGGTTGCTGTGGATGGTTCTCCCTTGAAAAATGTTACTCACCATATCTGTGAATTTCCTCTTACTATTAATGGTGTTCATCAAGAGAATTTGGATTTGGTAGTTTTGAATAATTTGCCCTCACCGGTGATTTTTGGGTTACCTTGGTTAAAATTGCACAATCCTGTACTGGATTGGTCTACCAATGAAATTAAGTCCTGGAGTCCTAATTGTTATGACAAGTGTTGTAACGGGCGTATTGCTGCTGTAGTTAAGGGGGAGCTACCTGTACCTATTCAGGATTTTTGGAAAGTTTTTTCTGATAAGGAATCGCAGGTATTGCCTCCACATAGAGATTAATTGATTCCTGATTTGTTTAACCAGTTAGTGGGGGCCAAGTGGTTCTCGAAAATTGATCTTCGAGGGGCATACAATTTGTTGCGCATGAAGGAGGGGGATGAATGGAAGACTGCGTTTAACACTCCACTGGGTCATTTTGAGAATCTGGTTATGCCTTTTGGGCTTTCCAGTGCTCCGGCATTTTTTCAGAATCTTAATGACATCCTTAGACCTTTGATCGGCAGAAGTGTGGTTGTGTATTTGGATGACATTTTGATTTATTCACCGGATTTGGAGTCTCATTGGAGGAGTGTGCGTGAAGTATTACAGTTACTGAGTGATAATTCACTTTTTGCCAAGCTAGAAAAATGTGAGTTCGCTGTACAGAGACTTAGTTTTTTGGGCTACATTGTCTCCAGTGAAGGTTTTGAGATGGACCCGGTGAAAGTGCAAGCTGTGCAGGATTGACTTAGACCTACTTGGTGTGAAATCAAAACAGAGGTTTTTGGGGTTCGCCAATTATTATAGAAAATTCATTAAAAATTTTCTGTGATTGCCAAACCTCTGACCGATCTCACCAGAAAAGGTGCTGATGCGGTTCAGTGGACTACTGAGGCCATTGAGGCTTTTGTGTTGCTAAAGGAGAAGTTCAGCTCTGCTCCCATCCTTACGCAGCCTGATGTGACTAAACCATTTTTGGTTAAGGTTGATGCTTCTTCTGTGGGGGTCGGCGCGGTGTTGTCTCAGGAAAAGACGGATGGAGTATATCCCTGTGCTTTTTTTTCAAAGAAATTTTCTGAGTCTGAACTAAATTATGATATCGGTAATCGGGAATTGTTGGCAATTAAATCGCATTGGAACACTGGCGTCATTTTTTGGAGGGAGCGGAATTTCCCGTTCAAGTCTTCACCGATCATAAAAATCTGGTTTACCTTGATGCTGCCAAACGCTTGACTGCCCGTCAGGCTAGGTGGGCACTGTTTTTCTCGCAGTTTAATTTTACCGTTACTTACATCCCAGGTACTAAAAATGTTAAAGCTGATGCTTTGTCTCGCAGCTTTTCTCCTATGGTGGCTACTGAGGAGGAGGAAAACATTTTGCAAGAGGGGGTTGTTATTGCTGTTTTGGACTCTGTGTTGGAAGATGAGATTCTTAAAGCACAGGAGAATGCCCCATCTAACACGCCGCATGGGAGGTTGTTTGTGCCTGGTACCCTGAGGAGAGATTTGTTTGTTGAATGTCATGACTCTCGGTTGGCAGGTCATCCTGGAATCTCTGAGACCAAGAGACTTGTGGGTTGCAGCTTTTGGTGGCCTGGATGGCAAAAGGAAGTCATTAAGTGGGTGCGTCAATGCACGGTGTGTGCTAGTGTCATGGGTGTATCGCCACGAAGATCGTCGCGATTGCACATTCTGACTTCTCGCAGCTGAGTTGCTGTTTCTTTGTGTTTGGTAGTGAGGGAGTTAATTTTACCTAGCTCTTTGCTAAGACTAGGTCCAGCCCCGCCCGGCTGCTTTTGATTATGCACTAATTAGCTTCCTTTATATACCTGCCAGTCTGCTTGTTAGATGCCGGTGAAAGCTTACATGCAGACCAGCAGTTTGGATCAGGTCATGAGAAGACTTAAGTTAAGAGTTCCTTTGTGGTTTCTCCTCTCCTCGATTATAGTTTATCTCCTAGACCTTTTGTGTTCCCTCTGTGTTTAAGTGTTGTATGCAAGACTGTGTTTGCTTTGTCCCCTGTCTGTCTCGTTTGTCTGTACTGTTTGTTAAGCAGTAACCTGCCTATTCCCTGTGTGGTAATCAGGGTCCTTCTGAGGACTAGATTACAGTTGTCAGGGACTTATAGGAGACAGGGTTACGTTGGCGGCCTGGACCTCTGTACCATTAACAGAACTCCAGGTTGAGGGACTAGTCAGGTCCCCAGGCTAGGGTCAGCATAGACCCCGGTCACCTGCAGCCTGAGTACAGCATTATACGTCTTCAGGATTCACCCACAGTACAATGGATATTATGTCAGGTAATACTATACTTTATGTACATGTTGAGATTTCCTATTTATGTGTTATATTGCATGTTGTCCCTCTTAGTATTGATTACTGACATCATATGTGTATCTGTGATACAGCGTGACATTTTCACCGGCCCAAAAAGATTCTCCCCAGCTACCATGGATCCAGTTGCCCAGTTTGCCCTGCAGTTGCAGAGTTTATCCATGAAGCTGAAGGACATTAAGTCCAGGGTTTTGTCTCTCCCGGAGCAAACCAGGTCTGAACCTAAAGTTGCTCTCCCGGACAGGTTCACTGGTGGGCGGGACAAATTTTTTACCTTTCGGGAGGCATGTAAATTATATTTTCGGCTTCGGCCTCAGTCATCGGGGAGTGAAGAGCAGAGGGTGGGAATTGTCATCTCGCTCTTACAAGGGGACCCTCAATCCTGGGCGTTCTTCTTCCTCCGGGCTCCCCGGCCCTCCAGTCAGTAGATAGATTTTTTACTGCCCTGGGTCTGGTATATGATGACCCGGATCGGGTCTCCCTTGCTGAAATGAAGTTACGTAAGATACAGCAGGGGGATCGTCCAGCGGAGGAATTTTCTTCTGAGTTCCGTAGATGGGCCACAGATACTCAGTGGAATGACCCAGCTCTTAGGAGCCTGTTTTGTCAAGGGTTATCTGACAAATTAAAAGATGTTTTGGCTCAGTATGATTCTCCTCCGTCACTGGAGGCTGCTATGGCCCTTGCTATTCGTATTGATAGACGGCTTCGGGAGAGGTGCGAGGTAACTCCGCCCCCTGTTGTGACTCCACCTACTAATAAAGTCCCTTATATTGAGGTTCCCCTGGTCTGTTCTGAGGAGCCTATGCAGTTGGGAGGGACATCATTTCGTAGGAGGGGATCGGCGGTGCGCCGCAAGACAATAAGGTGTTTCTTCTGTGGGAAAGAGGGACATTTTGTTGGGGGGTGTCCATCCCGTGCCTCATTGAGCAAAAAAGTCGCCGGAAAACTGTTAATCCCAGGTTGTGTGGTGGACGACAACCTGGGAGTATGTATTTCGTCCCTAAGTCCGTCTCAATTTCTCGTACCTGCGGAGGTGGTGGTTGGTACGAGAGTTGAGAGGATTTCTGTTCTTCTTGATAGTGGGTCTGGGGCTAATCTGGTGGACGCTCGGTTTCTCCAGGTGCAAGGTATGCAACTGAGTGTATTGGCCAAACCGATCCCTATATTCTCTATTGACGCCAGACCTCTCGGTCAAGGTAGCTTTGTACAAGCTGTTCATAACATAGACCTTCAAGTAAGGGCAATACATAAAGAACAATTGTCTTGCTATGTGTTGGAGGGTCTTCCTACTCCTATTGTGTTGGGACTTCCTTGGTTGGCTAAACATAACCCAGTGATTAATTGGCAATCCAGAGAGATAAGCCAGTGGGGTGAATTTTGCAAGAATAACTGCATGAAAACGGTCATCAGTGCGGTCGTGCCTAGAACCTTGCCTCCTTTTCTGAAGGACTTTGAGGATGTGTTCTCAGAGGAGGGGTGTCAAGAGTTACCTCCTCATCGTGCGTATGACTGCTCAATTAAATTGCTTCCTGATGCTAAATTACCTAAATCTAGGTTATATAACCTTTCTGGTATGCTATGAAGGATTATATTTCGGAAAGTCTGGCCAAGGGGCATATTAGACCTTCATCTTCCCCAGTGGCCGCGGGGTTCTTCTTTGTGAAGAAAAAAGATGGAGGCCTACGCCCTTGCTTGGATTTCCGTGAACTTAATCAGATTACGGTCCGAGATCCGTATCCGCTCCCACTTATTCCTGATCTCTTCAATCAGATTGTGGGCGCCAAATGGTTCTCTAAGTTGGATCTCAGGGGGGCGTATAATCTGATTAGGATAAAGGAGGGGGATGAGTGGAAGACGGCGTTTAACACTCCGGAAGGACATTATGAGAACCTTGTCATGCCTTTTGGTCTGACTACTGCCCCGGCGGTGTTTCAACATTTTGTTAATGACATCTTTCGCCACCTTGTGGGGCAGTTTGTGGTCGTTTATTTAGATGACATCTTAATTTACTCGCCAGATCTTGTGTCTCATCAGGAGCATGTGAGACAGGTGTTGCAGATCTTGCGAGATAATAAGTTGTTCGCCAAATGGGAAAAGTGTGTATTCGCCGTACAGGAACTTCAATTTTTGGGTTTCCTGGTGTCAGCTTCCGGTTTCCGTATGGACCCTGAGAAAGTGAGAGCAGTGCTTGAATGGGATCGGCCAGAGGATCTTAAGGCACTGCAGCGTTTCCTGGGGTTTGCTAACTACTACCGGAAATTTATTCGTAATTTCTCATCTGTTGTCAAACCTCTCACTGACATGACTAAAAAAGGGACGGATTTTTCTAGGTGGTCTGACAAAGCTTGTCAAGCATTTTCATCCTTGAAAAAATGTTTTGCTTCGGCCCCCATACTCATTCAACCAGATGCATCACAACCATTCATTGTGGAGGTAGACGCGTCTGACGTAGGGGTGGGTGCAGTATTATCCCAAGGTCCGTCCCCTGGTAAATGGCGTCCGTGCGCTTTCTTCTCCAAGAAATTGTCGCCCGCCGAGAGGAATTATGATGTCGGCAATAGGGAACTCTTGGCCATTAAGTTGGCTTTTGAGGAGTGGCGTCACTTTTTGGAGGGGGCAGTCCACCCGGTCACCGTTATTACTGATCACAAGAACCTGCTGTATTTAGAATCTGCAAAGCGTCTGAATTCTAGACAAGCTAGATGGTTGTTGTTTTTTACCAGGTTTAATTTTGTCGTCACTTATCGTCCTGGGTCAAAAAATGTTAAGGCTGATGCCTTATCTCGTAGTTTCCCAGGGGCCGGGAAAACGGATGACCCGGTTCCTATCCTTCAGGAGGGAGTGGTAGTGTCGGCTGTATGCTCGGAGCTTGAGGAGGAGGTATTGGAGGCTCAGGGGGACGCCCCTGTAGAACCTCCAGGTAAACAGTTTGTTCCTAATCAGTTGAGACAAAAAGTTATCGAGGCACATCATAATTCTGCTTTAGCAGGACACCCAGGGAGTAAAGCAACTGTGGATCTCCTTTCTCGCCGTTTTTTTTGGCCTAACTTAAATAAAGAGGTAATAACTTTTGTCGCGTCCTGTGGAGTTTGTGCTCGTTCTAAGACCCCTCATACCCGTCCGTCTGGGACGCTCTTGCCTTTGAAAATTCTGGAGCGTCCATGGACTCATCTGTCTATGGACTTCATTACGGACCTCCCTCCGTCGTCAGGGAAGACTGTCATTCTAGTTGTAGTTGACAGGTTCAGTAAGATGGCACATTTCATTGCTCTTCCTGCTCTTCCTAATGCTAAAACTCTGGCGCAGGTGTTCATTGGGGAGATTGTGAGACTTCACGGGTTGCCTTCTGATGTGGTGTCAGATAGGGGGTCTCAGTTTGTGTCCAAATTCTGGAGGGCATTTTGTTCACGTCGGGGGATGCAATTGTCATTTTCCTCGGCTTTTCATCCGCAGACCAATGGTCAGACAGAGCGTCTGAATCAGAGTCTAGAGACATATCTTCGGTGTTTTGTCTCAGAGAACCAGGAGGACTGGTCTTCTTTCTTGCCTCTGGCAGAGTTCGCTCTTAACAATAGGCGGAGCGAGTCCACTGGTAAGTCCCCATTTTTTGGGGCATATGGTTTTCACCCCCAGTTTTGTACTTTCAATGGGGGGGGGCCCTTCTGGGGTTCCTGAGGAGGAACGATTCTCGTCGTCACTTGCTTCAGTTTGGAGAGGAGTACTGAATAATCTGAGTGCTATGGGGAACCGTTACAAACGGAGGGCTGATAGGAGGAGAGTGTCTGGTCCGGACCTTTGTGTGAACGATCTGGTATGGTTGTCTACCAAGAATATAAAACTCAAGGTTCCCTCCTGGAAACTGGGTCCCAGGTTCATCGGTCCATACACGATCAGTTCTATAATTAATCCTGTGGCATTTCGTCTGGACCTCCCTCCTACGTTTAAAATCCACAATGTGTTCCACAAATCGTTGCTTAAGAGGTACGTGGCACCAGTTATACCGTCACCTCTACCTCCTCCTCCAGTGGTGGTCAATGGTAACTTAGAATTTCAAGTGTCGAAGATCATTGACTCACGTCTGAATCGCCGATCCCTTCAGTACTTGGTTCATTGGAAGGGGTATGGTCCTGAGGAGAGGACGTGGGTCCCTGCGTCTGATGTTAACGCAGATCGATTGGTTCGGACCTTCCACACAACTTACCCGGGCAGACCTGGCCCTGAGGGTCCGGAGGCCCCTCGTAGAAGGGGGGGTACTGTCATGGGTGTATCGCCACGAAGATCGTCGCGATTGCACATCTGACTTCTCGCAGCTGAGTTGCTGTTTCTTTGTGTTTGGTAGTGAGGGAGTTAATTTTACCTAGCTCTTTGCTAAGACTAGGTCCAGCCTCGCCCGGCTGCTTTTGATTATGCACTAAATAGCTTCCTTTATATACCTGCCAGTCTGCTTGTTAGATGCCGGTGAAAGCTTACATGCAGACCAGCAGTTTGGATCAGGTCATGAGAAGACTTAAGTTAAGAGTTCCTTTGTGGTTTCTCCTCTCCTCGATTATAGTTTATCTCCTAGACCTTTTGTGTTCCCTCTGTGTTTAAGTGTTGTATGCAAGACAGTGTTTGCTTTGTCCCCTGTCTGTCTCGTTTGTCTGTACTGTTTGTTAAGCAGTAACCTGCCTATTCCCTGTGTGGTAATCAGGGTCCTTCTGAGGACTAGATTACAGTTGTCAGGGACTTATAGGAGACAGGGTTACGTTGGCGGCCTGGACCTCTGTACCATTAACAGTACCTCCAGGTTGAGGGACTAGTCAGGTCCCCAGGCTAGGGTCAGCATAGACCCCGGTCACCTGCAGCCTGAGTACAGCATTATACGTCTTCAGGATTCACCCACAGTACAACGGATATTATGTCAGGTAATACTATACTTTATGTACATGTTGAGATTTCCTATTTATGTGTTATATTGCATGTTGTCCCTCTTAGTATTGATTACTGACATCATATGTGTATCTGTGATACAGCGTGACAGCTAGATCTAAGTCTTCTCATACTCCTGCTGCGGGGTTGCTTTGCCCTCTGGAGGTCCCTAGTGCACCTTGGACACATTTGGCTACGGACTTTATTACTGACCTTCCCCCCTCTGAGGGTTTCACTGTCATCTGGGTGGTCGTGGACCGTTTTAGCAAGATGTGTCACTTGGTTCCTTTCATCAAACTGCCTTGCGCTAAGACTCTCGCTAAGGCCTTTGTCAAGGAAATTGTCAGACTACATGGCATTCCTACTGACATTGTTTCCGATAGGGGACCTCAGTTTGTGGCTCGTTTTTGGCGCGCCTTTTGTGACAGGTTGGGAGTTCATTTGTCATTTTCATCCGGATATCATCCTGAGTCTAATGGCCAGACAGAAAGAAAAACCAGGATGTTGAGCAGTTCTTGCGTTGTTTTGTGACTGATAATCAAGAGGGGTGGTCTGAGTTTCTGCCACTTGCTGAGTTTGCTCTTAACAACCATACATTCGCTTCTGCTGGTTGTTCGCCTTTTTTTTGTTGTACTGGGAGACATCCGTCGTTTGGGTCATTTTCCAAGTTGGGATCGGCTGTACCTGAAGAGGAGAATTTTTCTGGTGTTTTGGAGAGAGTTTGGACTGATGTGCGTGGTAATCTTCAGGAGGCTAACAAAAGATCCAAAGTGTATTTTGATAGAAAACGACAAGAGGTTTTGTTTGCTATTGGTGACATGGTTTGGTTGTCCTCTAAGAATCTGCGCTTGAGGATTCCGTCTAAGAAATTGGGTCCCAAGTTTGTAGCGCCCTTTAAGGTGCTTCAGGTTATTAACCAATCTGCTGTTAAGTTGGAGCTTCCTACCTCCTGGAAGATTAATCCGGTGTTTCATGTTTCTCTCTTGAAAAAAGCTGAGGTCTTAGATGGTGACGCCTCGGCCACTGTTCCCCTGGTGGTGGAGGACGGGCAATATGAGATTTCTCGCATCCTAAATTCTAGACGGTATAGAGGGAGTTTGCAGTACCTCGTCGCTTGGAAGGGTTATGGACCCGAGGATAACTCATGGGTGAGGGCGGATGATGTTTCTGCATCTAGACTTGTCAGAGCGTTTCACAAGAGGTTTCCGGATAAGCCTAAGTCCTAGGGATCCGGAGGATCCTCTTAGAAGGGAGGGTACTGTTAGAACCCTCTTGTTAGGTTTTGTTTCAGTTTGCAGGTCACATGACCTTTTTTCCCTATTTAGTCTGGCTCCGCCCTTCTGGCTTTGCTGGAATTCATTGTATTATCTACTCTTAAGCTAGCCGGGTGCTTAGGTGCCTTTCTCAATTAGTTTTGCTTGATCTTAGGATCTCTAAGTAATTTGTTTTCTGTTTTATTTTCCCTGCTACAATTTCTGTTAGGAGGTGTCCACCTTTTCTCCCAGTCCCTAGATCTTGTAGGGATTCCTCCCTCGCAACTATAGGTCTTCGTTCAGACTAGCTGAGGACTTTAGCGGGTCTGGTCGCAGGATCAAGTTCCCCGTTACATCGTAGGGATCCAGCTTAGTTCTATTGTAGGGACAGAATTCCCATCTTTCCTTAGTGCTTGTAGCAGATCATAACACCAACCACCCCAGAAAAGGCAAATCTATAATTAGATTCGCCCTTCCTGGCACTTTGCCTGTCTATTCCCATTGCCCTGTAGCGGTGGCTAATGGGTTATTAATGGGTTAAAACCACCTTGCTATTGGAAGGTGACTTTAAGCCAGGTTAATAATGGAGAGTTGTCAATTAGACAACTATCAATTATTAATCCTATTGTGTGAAATAAAAATAAAACACATACACTTTAATTAAAAATCATTTTAATGAAATAAACACACAGTTTTTGACCATCTTTTATTTTACTGCCATTCCTTGCGAAGCCCTTGTTCACCTGTAGTAAAAATAAAATAATAAAGCAACATTATTCTTACTTATCCGGTGCTCTGTCAGGTCCCCCGATGTAATCCTTCTGAAAGGGTTAACGTTTACTGCAGGGACCGCAGCTAATGCTGCCAGCCTCGCAGTAAACCCCCAATGAATCATCTCTTCTCCCAGCTGACAAGAGAGGAAGTGATTAGTGTGGGAAGCTTAATTGATTGCTTCCCACTTTCACTTCAGGTCAGCCGGGGACACCGCACAGCATCAGTGACGTCAGAGGGAATCCTGGCTGACCTGAAGTGAATTGATTTGCAAAAAGTAGGGGATCCCCTCGAAAAAAAAAAAGGCGTGGGGTCCCCCTATTTTTGTTAACTAGCCAGATGAAGCAGACTACTGAGGCATGGTATTTAAGGCTGTTAAGGATCCAATATCCATGAACCTTGCAAGTCTGATAATACCAGGCTACAGCAGTCTGCTTATCTTGGTTGGTTAACAAAAATAGGGGTTCCCCTCAAAAAAAAATGGCGTGGGGTCCCCCTATTTTTGTTAACCAGCCAAGTAAAAAGCAGACTGCTGCAGCCTGGTATTAAAAGACTGTCAAGGCTCATGGATTTTGGCCCTCAACAGCCTAAAAATACCAGCTGCAGCAGCCCCACAATTGGCACTTCCAAAGATGCACCAATTGTGGCACTTTACCCGACTCTTCCCACTTGCCCTGTAGCGGTGGAAAGTGGGATAATAAGGGGTTAATGTCACCTTTGATTGAACGGTGACAATAAGCCCGGTTAATAATGGAGATGCGTCAATAAGACACCGATCCATTATTAATCATAAAGTTTGTAAATGTTTAAAAAAGACAGCCAGAATAAAGTCTTTTAATGAAATAATACACTACACAGTTTTCCATATTTTTTATTGTACTCTCATCCTGCGATGCCATCGATCTCCTTTAAAAAAAAAACAAAAATAACAAACCAACACAAATACTCCCTGTCCGACGTAGTCCAAGATAACGAGGGTCCCACGACGAGTCCAGCTCTGCTACATCTGGATACCAGGCTCAGCCTGACATCCAGACACAGCAGAGTTGCTTACCGGAGGAGATTCCCGGCGGTCACGTCGAATGGATGTCTCGCGGCCAGCTTCTCGGATAACTGCACGTGACTGCCGGGGACTGGGTAAGCTCGGCCAGCTGTACTCTTGCGAGAAGCTGGCCATGAGACATCTAGAAAGTCTCCAAATTTGAGTGACTTATTAGTCAGAGACCATTATGTTCTGGCTCATGCCAGTCCATTTTGCTCTAGAGGACACTTACTGGCTCTTTCCCATGCGACCACTGTCCTGCCTGCGCAAATGTCCTGCGCAGCTCAACATTTGACTCCTCGGATGGCTCCAAACAATTTCAGATAAGGCAACATATCACATGCAGTACTGCCAATGTAATATACTATGCCACTTGTGGTTGCTTCCTAATATATGTTTTAATGACATCTAGAGAGCTCCTCGTTTGAGTAGCGGAGCATGGTCGGGACATTTGCGCGGCCAAGACAGTTGCCGACCCCTCATAACTAAAAACAATCCCCCGCCATTTTAAGGCTTACCATAACTGTGATGCCATGTCACTTAATTGTTAGGGGTATTGAGATCTTACATATGGGGATCAGAGGGGGTAATAACAAAAAACTTTTAGCCCAACGCGAAACAAATTGGATTGTGAAACTTGACACTATGATACCTAAGGGCTCAAATGAGAACCTTAGTTTCTCTTCCTTCCTGTAGGGTATCTTTTATGCTTTATTTATTCCTGCCATCCTCTCTCTCCCCACCTTACCGCCTGACCTATCCTGGATTTTTAACTTTCTTTATGTTTTTATTATGTCTCATTATTTTGTTTTGTTATGTTATCATTATTATTATTATTTGTTATTATTATTTTTATTTTGTTATGTTATCATTATTTACAGCCATGACCACTTTTCGGTCTCTCCATCTGCTGTTATTCCATCTGGCTTCCACTTCATTTCCCTGAATAGCGTTTGAAAAAACCACACTACAGCCATCATTTGCATGGCTACAGTTATTATCTTGTTGTTATTATTACATGTAATTGTTAATGCTAATATGGGGAATACATCTGATATTTGCACTATAAAGCTCTATTCATGTGACCACCACACTTACTTTCCTGTGCGGCTGTGTGTGTGCACGCCGCCCTATAGCCCTCTCCTGTGTGCGGTTCGGCATCTCCATGCTTCCTGCGCATGCCCGGGCCTTTGACCTCCGTGTCCCCCTCGCACATGCGCAATGACGCGTGACGGCTGTGTCGGCAGCTTCTGGACTAGGCGGGTGCGGTGTGCATGCCCCAGTGGAGCCACTTCATTGCTCTATGGAGACCATTTGACCGGTCACCTGACTGGCCACCAAAGAAATAAAAAGTTGCTTGTCTGCACCTTTACCGCATCCCCTTGAGAAAGCGATGAATAACACTCGAAACGCGCATTGTGGATTCATTATCCGGACCGGTGCCTCCAACAGCTCTGTCTTAATTGTAGTAAGCTATGCCCTGAATTGTACTATTTGTAATGCCATGTGGCATTAATGAATTCTAATACTGTCTCATGCTGTCCTATATATAGGGCTTTGCTCCACTGTAGCACTGGTGACTTCTTATGTAGCCTCTGCTGTTGGTTGGCACCATTGGTTTGTTCAGTCTTCTATGCGCTTTACTGTTTTGTACAATTTACTATATATTTATACAATAAAATAATCCTGAAATAATCTTTTTAACCATACTACTCATTTTTCCCATCTATTTCATGCTCATTATGGAGTTCGTTATTCCCTTTTGGGATTCATTACACAATTTGGTGCAATTTGTCTTGCAAAGAACATGTAACCTGGTTTTGTCTTTCAGTTGCAGAGCAATGTAGCACTACTGATCTCAGCATACAAACCAGACTGATAAGGACTTGCATGCCATGAGTAGGCCCTGTGTTATTCGGACAAGTTTTTATTTTCTGAACACAGAACAGGATCTCATGCCACCCTAGCACTGACTATATGTTTTCTTCAAAGAGCCATGATACACTTGTGTGTACAAGGGGACTAGAATACACTTCCAAATATATGTGAAGTTCAAAAGTTGTACTTATTAAATAGTTTAAGTTTCTAATGGAACATAAAATGTTTGCAGCAGATATGGAAGGCAGATTATTTTATGATTCAAAGATAAGGACTTCAGCAGAATACTCTACTACAGTGACCTCTGACTGTGGCAGTAGTGTATGTCTAAATTTAATTCTTGTAATTATAATTATTGTTTAAAATTCATTTTTCTGATTTAATATTCAACAGAATAAAGTATGCTGACTACCTGCTACTACTTGTAAATGTTATGATAGGACTTATTGTAACTTCTATTCTTATTAGTAACAGTTAATCAAAACAATGTAATTTACTTCTTTTTATAGTTTATAAAAAACAGTAAATGATACTGCTTCTATTTTTCAGCCCTTGTATTTTGATCAACAGAATGAATGGTGTCCCCAAACAGCCCTCAAACATTGTGATGCCCCCTCAAACATTGTAATGTGCCCACACAGTTCCTCAAACAGTATGATGTCCTGACAAAGTTCCCCATATGTCATGATGTCCCCACCAAGTATTATGGCCCCATACAACCCTTCATGTAATACTTTGCTCCTATACTGCCTCCCATGCAATATGATGTCTCCACTCTCACGCATGAATTATGATGTTCCCACAAAACCTCCCATGCTATATGATGTCCCTGCACAGCTTGTCATTCAGTATGATGTTCCTTAAAAGCCCCTGCACAGTATGATGTCCCCACATAGCTCCATACAGTATAATGTACTCACACACTCGCAGTATGATGTCCCTACAACTCCCCTACGCATTATAATGTCACCACACAACCCGACATGCAGTATGTTGTCTCCATACAGGCCCCCCATGCAGTTTGATGTCTTCGCACACACTCCCAAGTACTTTTTTTATAATTGGATTTTATTAAATTTTCAGAATAGTATTACACAAAAGAACAAGAAAATCATTCAAGTGAAAAACAAATTTCTTAAGATAGCAACAATAGATACAATTTCTAACATTAAACAGAGCTATCATCAATGCGAGTAAACTTAACACGGTAAGTCTGCATCTCAATATGTTGTTGAAACAGAAACAATAACACAACAAGACACTGAGACAGAACATATCTGTAAGATATTCCATACCTCTGATATCTTGTGTTCATGGCTGAAGTGCAGTATTTGATGGGGGTTGAACCGACTTCAGCTTACAGGCTATCAGAGTTCTGGCAGCCATTTGTAAGGTTCTGTGTACATGTTCCTGAAACTCAGTTTGTTCGTCAGCCATTTTACTTTCTGTCTTGCTGCAGCTATCTTGCCCTCAGTCAAAATGGAGTTTCCAGCTTGCATGTTCCCGCCCTGATTCTCTCCTTTTGCTTCTTAAGCAGCCACAGCTGAGCAATCAGTGCTTCAGAATCTAGCCTGCAGTGAACCTGTGACCTGACTCCTAAAGCCTTGGACCTTGTACTCCAGCTATTCCTACTGAGGAACTCTGAAGCACTTGTGGACTCTGAACCCTGCTCTTTGAAAGACCCACGTTTGCATGGACTTACGGTAACAGAGAAGAAGATCCTGAACCTGTTGTGGAGAGTGATTGCTGAGCTTAGATTACTCTGGCCTGCTGTGTCTCCTGCTTCTGTGTCTGCAAACTGTGTGACTATTTTTGCCAACTTGTATGAAGTAATACAAGACTTTCTATATCAAACCTGTGTCTCATGTATTTTCATCGCACCCAAGCACAAGACGCTATATGAACTGTACTACATACATTACACCATTGTTAAGTGTAATAAAAACTGTTTAACTTTCCGTCCTAGTTGAAACGATGGTATATTCAGCGCTATTGGCCCTCGTCAGTGCAAAGTATGAGAAATAATTTGGCCAATAGCCCGAAACACCGTGTCTGCAAATTGAGATATGATTTGGCTTTTATCCTAAGTCATATTACAAGACTCATTAAAGGGTTGATTGTGACTTGTAGGATCGCTACTTCCAACAGGTGGCGCTATAGAGTTCAAGTCCTTTTTTTCTGAAGAGGCAATTTGCACATTAAATTTCCCAGAGGAGCATTGCACGGCGAATAAGCCGCCTTACCTTGACAAGCCAGAGCTGGTATGTCACTCTCCACAAGGAGAAACCTTACCCCTTAGACCTACTACAGAGTAGGTATCCATAGGCTCCACGTAAAACTGTATTATAGGATATCTCCCCATTAAAGAAATTCTTTAACTTAATAATAAATCTAAAACGTATCATCTGAGCATGCCAGTATTAGTCCCAAAAATGTCTCCATATTAAGCTCAAGATTTTATAGCTGTAACCGATCTAATCAAATATCTATTTTATTATAAGGCAGGAAAAGAGCTATAGAGATATTCTGACATAGATTTTTATAGTAAGTACGCCAACCTCATCAAATCTAAAAGATTTATATAATACTTTATGCAGAAAAAGACAGAAGTAAATATGAGTGTCCTTTGAGAAATTAATCTGCATAATGGTTGTTTTAACTTAATAAAGTGAAAATTTTGTTAGTTTTCAAGTGACTCAGGCATGGATCATAAGTCAAGTATATTTCTCCATAGTTTGGGAACTCATTTAGGCAACCACATCCTAATGGCCTAAAATGAGTGTCTGCTACATTATGAATAGTGTTGAGTAGTGTTGAGCGATACTGCTCGATATCTAAAAATATCGGATCGGAATGGTATCGCCGATATCACTAAATATCGTCGATATCCGATTCCGATACCGGAAGTCCAATGTAAGTCTATGGGAACCAAATATCGACATTAAAAAAAACCATTCTTGCCTTGTTGGTTAATTGTACATGAAGGAAAACAACAAAGACTAATGTAGAATGTATTGGGGGAGGTTGAGGAGACAATAAAGGCATACATGTTTAACCCAATGCATTGGAATAGCATTAATATATATTTTTTTGGAAATACGTTTGGATTGACTAACAAATTGACAATGTTGTTAACCTTTTTTCTATTTTGGCAAATATGTATGTTTCACAACTTCCATGCTCTTCACCTTTTTAACTTTTGCCAGTGCCACACTTTCTCCTTCATAATCTTCAGCAGCATAATCTTTCTCATCAAATTATTCTTCATCTTCACCTTCTTAATCTTCTTCTTAAACTTCTTGCTATTCATGTTTTTGTTTACATTACTCATATTGTTATTATTAAACTAATTAATCTTCTTCATATTCAAATTCTTCATCTTCTTCCTCTTCATCTTCTTCATCATATTCTTATTTGTGACAGAGATTCCTGTACTTGTAATCTGTAAAAGTATGAATTGTTCATCCTTCCGTTCTTGCTGTCACAAAAGATTTAAATTACAACAGTATTTGTCCGTGTTCAGTTTAGCCTGCAGCAGCAGCAGGCATTTTCCAGGGGCACCACGAGGAGGAACGGACTCACCCCCATACACTGCTTAGTCTTCTTCTGCTTAGAATTTAGAGCATATATTTTGCTCTTCATTTTGGTCTTATACTTCATGTTCTTCTGCTTTTTGATCTTTTGCTTATTGTTCTTCTGTCTCTTGTTCTGTATCTTGTAGTTTGTCTTAACCTTCTTTGTCCTGTTGGTGATCTTCTTCTGGGTAATCTTTTATTTTTTCTTTGTGATGGTGATCAGGCTGGTTGGCTTCATGCTCGTCGTCCTTGTTGTCGTCATCTTCTTCTGGGTGGTCTTTAAGGTCGTCTAATTTCCGAGAAACAGCTGACGTTACTGGAACCCTGACGGGTATCAGATGGAGCAAGAGACAATGGAAGTAACGAGGACCAGCTGACTGTGCTGGACCCCGGACGGGTAGCAGAAGGAAAAGAGGCAATGTCACAACCGAGTACCAGCTGACGTTACTGTGACACGGTTACTAAGCAGGAGGTACCTGTGCTCCAAAGCACTACCAAGGACCAGCAGACGTTGCTGGAACTCGGATACGGAGATGGAGGCACCTAGGCCAAAGGCACTGGGGAGAACCACTTGACGGTACTGGACCCCGGACGGGTAGCAGAAGGAAAAGAGGCAATGTCACAACCGAGTACCAGCTGACGTTACTGTGACACGGTTACTAAGCAGGAGGTACCTGTGCTCCAAAGCACTACCAAGGACCAGCAGACGTTGCTGGAACTCGGATACGGAGATGGAGGCACCTAGGCCAAAGGCACTGGGGAGAACCACTTGACGGTACTGGACCCCGGACGGGTAGCAGAAGGAAAAGAGGCAATGTCACAACCGAGTACCAGCTGACATTACTGTGACACGGTTACTAAGCAGGAGGTACCTGTGCTCCAAAGCACTACCAAGGACCAGCAGACGTTGCTGGAACTCGGATACGGAGATGGAGGCACCTAGGCCAAAGGCACTGGGGAGAACCACTTGACGGTACTGGACCCCGGACGGGTAGCAGAAGGAAAAGAGGCAATGTCACAACCGAGTACCAGCTGACGTTACTGTGACACGGTTACTAAGCAGGAGGTACCTGTGCTCCAAAGCACTACCAAGGACCAGCAGACGTTGCTGGAACTCGGATACGGAGATGGAGGCACCTAGGCCAAAGGCACTGGGGAGAACCACTTGACGGTACTGGACCCCGGACGGGTAGCAGAAGGAAAAAAGGCAATGTCACAACCGAGTACCAGCTGACGTTACGGGACACGGTTACTAAGCAGGAGGTACCTGTGCTCCAAAGCACTACCAAGGACCAGCAGACGTTGCTGGAACTCGGATACGGAGATGGAGGCACCTAGGCCAAAGGCACTGGGGAGAACCACTTGACGGTACTGGACCCCGGACGGGTAGCAGAAGGAAAAGAGGCAATGTCACAACCGAGTACCAGCTGACGTTACTGTGACACGGTTACTAAGCAGGAGGTACCTGTGCTCCAAAGCACTACCAAGGACCAGCAGACGTTGCTGGAACTCGGATTCGGAGATGGAGGCACCTAGGCCAAAGGCACTGGGAGAAACCACTTGACGGTACTGGACCCCGGACGGGTAGAAGAACGCACCCATGAAAATGTAAGTTGACAGGACGCAAGCCGTCCGCAGTTACCGAATCACACAGTCCTACAGTGGGTGCTTATCCTATTGTCACAATGGAAACCGCCTTTATTTACATATCCCACAGCACACATAGGAATCACCTAAACTGCAGGCACCATAGAGTCGGCTAACCCGAATGCAACACGACAGCACAACTTATTGGAGGATAATTGACGTTCACACTGCCAGGAAACAGCTGTCGTGCTGTAACCAGGCTGGCCAGGAGTCAGTACCCCTGCCAATTACTTACGAGCAACAAATGGCGGTGTTGTAGCCCAGGGAGTAGAGTTCAGGTGGTAGAAAGATGAACATAACAGGAGACATGGAAAACGTTGCCAAACAGTTATTTAATCTGAAAACGGACAGGCAAATTCAGGTGAGATCCATGCCTTGTTCATTTTCAGAAAAGTAAGCCGGTCTACATTCTCTGAGGATAGTCGCATGCGACGGTCTGTTACTACACCACCTGCAGCACTAAAGACACGCTCAGATAATACACTTGCAGCAGGGCAAACCAGCACCTCCAATGCATACTGGCTAAGCTCTGGCCATGTATCCAACTTAGAGACCCAAAATTTGAAAGGGGAAGAGGCATCTGGGAGTACACTTAGAGGGAAAGCCAAGTAGTCTGTCACCATCTTACGGAAACATTTCTTCCTGGTGACTGGAGCCGTCTCGGATGGTGTAGACCTTGCTGGCGCTGTCACAAAACTTTGCCACATTTGTAACATACAGTTCTTGCCCTGTGCAGAGGCGCTGCTTCTGCTCCCTCTTGTTGTAGAGGTGTCTACACTGCCTCGACGCACAGAGCTGCTTTGTAAAGCAGCAGCAGTAGCAGCAGCAGCTCTCTCGGCTGGAATGTACAACAGTATGGATTGCACCAGTGTGTCTTGGTACTCCTGCATTTTACGGTCCCGGTTCACCGGTGTGATGAGGGTTTGTAAGTTGTCCCGGTAGCGAGGGTCTAGGAGGGTGTACACCCAATAATCTGACGTGCTGAGAATGTGGGCGATGCGGCGGTCGTTTCTCAGGCACTGAAGCATGAAATCAACCATGTGCTGCAGACTCCCAACTGGCCAACAAAGGCTGTCCTCTGGAAGAGGCGTTATCTCTGTCTCCTCTGCATCACCCCACCCTCGCTCTACATACTGAGTAGAGCGTTGTGTACCTCCCTCTGTAGGAATTTCTTCCTCCTCCATTGACTCCTCCTCCTCCTCCTCCACATCCTCCTCACAAAGTGAGCCCTGCCCAGCCCTTTGTGAGGAACCACGTTGCGCTGACTGTCCTGAAGGTAATTGAATTTGTGACTCCTCATCCTCCACCTCTTCCAAAACCTCTTTCTTTAGTGCTTTCAGTGATTTCTGAAGCAGGCAGATAAGGGGGACAGTCATGCTGACTAGTGCATCATCTGCACTCGCCATCCGCGTTGAGACATCAAACGCACGCAAAACGTCGCAGATGTCCTTCATAGAGGCCCACTCAGTAGTGGTGAAGTGTGAACGGCGCAAATTGCGAGTTGATTGCGCCTGTTGCAGCTGATACTCCATTACTGCTGGCTGCTGCTCACACAACCGCTCCAACATATGTAACGTGGAATTCCACCTGGTGGGTACGTCACATATGATGCGATGTTCAGGAAGGCGAAATCTGACTTGCAGAGCTGCAATGCGCGATCTGGCCATGCTGGAACGTCGCAAGTGAGCGCACTCTAGGCGACCTTGTGCAGCAGTGCATCAAGATCCGGATAGTCCCTCAAAAAACTCTGCACGACCAAGTTGAGCACATGTGACAGACATGGTATGTGAGTGAGGTTGCCAAGGCCCAGAGCTGCCACCAGATTTCGGCCATTGTCACACACTACCAAGCCTGGCTGGAGATTAGCTGACAAAAACCACACGTCGCTCTCCTGCTTGATGGCATCCCAGAGCTCCTGCGCTGTGTGGCTTCGATTCCCCATGGGAATTAATTTCAGGACGGCCTGTTGACGTTTGGCCACGGCTGTGCTCATATCGGTCGCAACAGGTAAGCGTTCACGGGTCCATGTGGAGGTATACCGTGACGGCTCGTGCAGCGATGATTCTGAGGAACTGGAGTAGGAGGAGGAATCAATGTGCACAGACTGGATTCCTGCAATCCTTGGAGTTGGCAGAACACGTACAGCGCCACTGGCAAGATCTGTACCCGGCTCCACAACATTGACCCAATGGGCAGTGAGGGAAAGGTATCGTCCCTGGCCATGGGTACTGG
The DNA here is from genome assembly GCA_033576555.1 of Oophaga sylvatica. Taxonomy (NCBI): domain Eukaryota; kingdom Metazoa; phylum Chordata; class Amphibia; order Anura; family Dendrobatidae; genus Oophaga; species Oophaga sylvatica. The sequence continues at coordinate 685,906,044 of JARQOD010000001.1, forward strand.
TCCACGCATCGGTGGTCAGGTGGACCCTGCTACTGACGGCGTTTAGTAGCGCATGTTTAATGTTTCCCTCGACATGTTTTTGCAGAGCAGGGACAGCTTGCCTGCTGAAATAAAATCGGCTTGGCACATTATATTGTGGGACTGCCAATGCCATAAAGTTCCTGAAACTGTCAGTCTCCACCAGCCTGAATGACAGCATTTCAAGGGACAGGAGTTTTGCAAGGCCAGCATTCAGAGCCTGTGCTCGTGGATGGTTTGCCGAGTATGGCCGTCTTTTATCCCATGCCTGTGTTACCGATGGCTGTTTTTGTTCTGGGAGTGTGACGATGACTGTGAACTTGCTGCAGTGGGTGGAATAACAGTTTGTCTATGGACAGCAGTGACCGAGGTTCTTCCATGGAGATCCTGTGAGGAAGCCGAACCAGGTGTGTGAGAGCTGGAGGTAGAGGCTCGAACACGACCTAAAGATGTAGGTGCTGCTGTAGGTTGGCCTACATCTCCAGTGTGTCTTTGTAAATCAGCTACGTGCTTTGTCCGTACATGTTTCCACATATTTGTGGTATTCAGGTTACTGATATTTTTACCTCTTTTAACTTTTTGCTTACACAGCTTGCATTGAACATAGCAAATATCATCTACAAGTCTGTCAAAAAAGGACCACGCAGTGCAAGTCATGGGAGCGCCAATTTTGACATTTCTAAGAGAACTGCTCCCAACAGGTGCCAAACTGGAGGCTACAGGCAAGCGAGTCTGCAGCCTACCTCTCCCTCCTCTTTGTACCGTTGGGACAATCTCTTCCTCAGAGCTGCTCCCACCACCTTCCTGTTGCTCACGCCATGTTGGGTCTCGGACTTCATCATCTCCACTACCCTCTTCCAACACCTGCTGCTGTTGGATGGTCTGGGCAGCACCATGCTCCACAAAACCTGGCACCTGAGTCTCATCATCATCATAAGATGCGTTCTGCGGTGTGCTGTCCATCGGCACTGGCTCACCCGCCTCTTCAGATTGAGAGAGACACAGCTGTTGCGCATCACTGCATACTCCCTCTTCTTCAAATTGCAGAATGCTGCTTGCCTGTGCCCGTGTTTGCGAGCCAACAGATTCTGAGAACAGAAGCAGAGACTCAGCTGGCTCCTGTACAGAACTCTTTGACTGCCTGGGCAATTTGACAGGCGTGAACAGACAGATGGTTGCTCAACAGTGTTGTGTTCCTGAGAGGAGGTGGAAGGAATTGAAGTCGATGCATTGGCTGCCATCCAACCAACAACGGCTTCAATTTGTTCTTCCCGCAGCAGGGGGGCACGCCGAGCTCCTACCAAAGTGCGCATAAAGGAACGCTCACGGGGAAAGCTGGTGGATGCTGTGTCACTGAGGGCGGCAGCAGCCACAGAATCCCCACGTCCTCTCCCTGCTGAAACTCCACGGCCACGACCACGTGCCTTACTCACTGACTTCTTCATCTTGGTAGATTGAGAAAGAAAGTCAGAAAAGTTATAAGGCCTAAGTGTGGTTATTACGCAGAGACTGAAGTGAACACTGAAACACAACTGTTCACAATCTGTGAAAGGCTATTCCTTTGTCTACTTCTATAGTGTTTGCAACCAATGTATTGTATACGGATGGAAGCGCGTCACACTAATAGATTATATTTTAAATGGAATGGAGCAGAACCAATTGGAGATAAATGAAAAGGATGAGCCACTGAGACACGCTCAGCAGAGTACAAGCAGCAGTGCTTGAACAAGTAACTGGAGCATGATGTGCACTCAAAAAATAAAAAACACAGACTGAAGTGAACACTGAAACACAACTGTTCACAATCTGTGAAAGGCTACTCCTTTGTCTACTTCTATAGTGTTTGCAACCAATGTATTGTATACGGATGGAAGCACGTCACACTAATAGATTATATTTTAAATGGAATGGAGCAGAACCAATTGGAGATAAATGAAAAGGATGAGCCACTGAGACACGCTCAGCAGAGTACAAGCAGCAGTGCTTGAACAAGTAACTGGAGCGTGATGTGCACTCAAAAAATAAAAAACACAGACTGAAGTGAACACTGAAACACAACTGTTCACAATCTGTGAAAGGCTACTCCTTTGTCTACTTCTATAGTGTTTGCAACCAATGTATTGTATACGGATGGAAGCGCGTCACACTAATAGATTATATTTTAAATGGAATGGAGCAGAACCAATTGGAGATAAATGAAAAGGATGAGCCACTGAGACACGCTCAGCAGAGTACAAGCAGCAGTGCTTGAACAAGTAACTGGAGCGTGATGTGCACTCAAAAAATAAAAAACACAGACTGAAGTGAACACTGAAACACAACTGTTCACAATCTGTGAAAGGCTACTCCTTTGTCTACTTCTATAGTGTTTGCAACCAATGTATTGGATACGGATGGAAGCGCGTCACACTAATAGTTAAATTGCATGGAGCTGCAAGAATTACACTGAAGGAAAAAAAAAAGAGTCTGTGAGTGACATGTGCAGATGCCTACAGACAGCGTTGCATGCAGAGCAAACTGCAGCGTCACCTGCACTCACACACACCTTGCAGAGCTGTTAAAACAACACTGCAGGCAAAAGGAAGCTTTACACAGCGGTTGGTGCTAGCCTGCCTACAGCACAGTACACTAAATCGCAATCTCTAACTGTCCCTCAGAGTCAGCACAGCAGTGTTCTGTCCCTTACTGAATTCACAGCACAGTGACGCTAAAATGGCGGCGGCGCCTTTTATAGTGCATTCTGACATCATTTCAGCATCCAATCACAGCTATGCCATTAGTTAACATGACCGCAGCAGTACAGGATGTGCCCACACTTCTTAGGATTCCTCATTGGCTGACTAAAATCACATTGCCTTCGCAAAGAATTATGGGAACTTCCGATTCCGGTATCCGATAAGACGAAAATATCGAAACGAAGTATCGAAAGGCCGATAGAGCTAATATCGGCCAATACCCGATATTTGCAGTATCGTATCGCTCAACACTAGTGTTGAGCGATACTGCTCGATATCTAAAAATATCGGATCGGAATGGTATCGCCGATATCACTAAATATCGTCGATATCCGATTCCAATACCTTAAGTCCAATGTAAGTCTATGGGAACCAAATATCGACATTAAAAAAAACCATTCTTGCTTTGTTGGTTAATTGTACATGAAGGAAAACAACAAAGACTAATGTAGAATGTATTGGGGGAGGTTGAGGAGACAATAAAGGCATACATGTTTAACCCAATGCATTGGAATAGCATTAATATATATTTTTTTGGAAATACGTTTGGATTGACTAACAAATTGACAATGTTGTTAACCTTTTTTCTATTTTGGCAAATATGTATGTTTCACAACTTCCATGCTCTTCACCTTTTTAACTTTTGCCAGTGCCACACTTTCTCCTTCATAATCTTCAGCAGCATCATCTTTCTCATCAAATTATTCTTCATCTTCACCTTCTTAATCTTCTTCTTAAACTTCTTGCTATTCATGTTTTTGTTTACATTACTCATATTGTTATTATTAAACTAATTAATCTTCATATTCAAATTCTTCATCTTCTTCATCATATTCTTATTTGTGACAGAGATTCCTGTACTTGTAATCTGTAAAAGTATGAATTGTTCATCCTTCCGTTCTTGCTGTCACAAAAGATTTAAATTACAACAGTATTTGTCCGTGTTCAGTTTAGCCTGCAGCAGCAGCAGGCATTTTCCAGGGGCACCACGAGGAGGAACGGACTCACCCCCATACACTGCTTAGTCTTCTTCTGCTTAGAATTTAGAGCATATATTTTGCTCTTCATTTTGGTCTTATACTTCATGTTCTTCTGCTTTTTGATCTTTTGCTTATTGTTCTTCTGTCTCTTGTTCTGTATCTTGTAGTTTGTCTTAACCTTCTTTGTCCTGTTGGTGATCTTCTTCTGGGTAATCTTTTATTTTTTCTTTGTGATGGTGTTCAGGCTGGTTGGCTTCATGCTCGTCGTCCTTGTTGTCGTCATCTTCTTCTGGGTGGTCTTTAAGGTCGTCTAATTTCCGAGAAACAGCTGACGTTACTGGAACCCTGACGGGTATCAGATGGAAGTAACGAGGACCAGCTGACTGTGCTGGACCCCGGACGGGTAGCAGAAGGAAAAGAGGCAATGTCACAACCGAGTACCAGCTGACGTTACTGTGACACGGTTACTAAGCAGGAGGTACCTGTGCTCCAAAGCACTACCAAGGACCAGCAGACGTTGCTGGAACTCGGATACGGAGATGGAGGCACCTAGGCCAAAGGCACTGGGGAGAACCACTTGACGGTACTGGACCCGGACGGTAGCAGAAGGAAAGAGGCAATGTCACAACGAGTACAGCTGACGTTACTGTGACACGGTTACTAACAGGAGGTACCTGTGCTCCAAAGACTACAAGGACCAGCAGACGTTGCTGGAACTCGGATACGGAGATGGAGGCACCTAGGCCAAGGCACTGGGGAGAACCACTTGACGTACTGGACCCCGGACGGGTAGCAGAAGGAAAGAGGCAATGTCACAACGAGTACCAGCTGACGTTACTGTGACATGGTTACTAAGCAGGAGGTACCTGTGCTCCAAAGCACTACCAAGGACCAGCAGACGTTGCTGGAACTCGGATACGGAGATGGAGGCACCTAGGCCAAAGGCACTGGGGAGAACCACTTGACGGTACTGGACCCCGGACGGGTAGCAGAAGGAAAAGAGGCAATGTCACAACCGAGTACCAGCTGACGTTACTGTGACATGGTTACTAAGCAGGAGGTACCTGTGCTCCAAAGCACTACCAAGGACCAGCAGACGTTGCTGGAACTCGGATACGGAGATGGAGGCACCTAGGCCAAAGGCACTGGGGAGAGCCACTGAGACACGCTCAGCAGAGTACAGATAAGTAAAGAAATGATGTGCACACTTTGTAACAACTTGATAGGTGCTGGCTGAACGTAAATGTCCAATATAGTAGAGAAATCAGCCGCACTCAGTGTTGAATATAAAGCAAATAAAGTTTCATTTATTACATCAATGATCTGGACAAAAACACCAATATTTGTGTGATAGGTGAACAAAATAAGGACAGAGCTGGCGGGGTTTAACGTTTCGACCACACGTGGTCTTTCTCAAAAACCTCACTGTGAAGTAGAACATAAAATAAAATGAACAAACAAGTGACATTCTTTACACAAGACAAATAGCATGAACAAAAGTGCTATATACATATATACATCTATACACATATGTACAAAGAATTTTCTATGTATATTCATTTAAAAGTCCTGAAGATAGAGTATTTTTAAATATAGTCATACCCAGATGATTACATGAACAACAACTACTACATCTAGAGCTTTCGGTTAAATAGAAATAAATCTGGGGGAGCGGTACACACAACCCAAAAGGTCAGACAGTGCCCTTCTAAGTGGTAAGCTGCCAATCCACCCCGAGAGAAAATTACTCCGAGAGAAAATTACTCTACTTGTAAGGATTAAAATATATGTCATAGTATATTGGAATCAATTTTCATTCGTCGTAGTATATAGGAATCAATTTTTATACAGAAATCAATTTTTATACATTAGCCAAGGGGATTGGTATACCGGCATGGCTACCAGTTGATACCTAATAAAAAGCTCGTCTACATTATTATGGAACTTGTGATTCCAGGGTAACTGATCGAGCAGGTACAGATAAACACTAACCTTATGATGCAGAGTGTAAATGGAGGATAAGCAGGAGCCAAGTCCCATGCAGGCTATATGTGAAAATAAGTCAAGGAAATAAATGAGTTAAAAAGACAAATGAAAAAATGAAGTGAAAAAATGCGACCGAAACCAGAAAAATAGCTGAGGTTATATAGCATATAACAAACCTGGTTTGTGAAGCAAAGAAAGGGAGCCGTCCGTCCAGAGAAATTGGATGTGGGCCGTGTTCGCCAAAGTGGCGCCTTAAATAGGGCCACAGAAATCTACATCCGGAAGTAATGCGCCTAACATGACGCTCAGAGGAGCTGAAATGAGGCTAGACACGCAGGGACGTGTTGTTGTGGAGCATGATGTGCACTCAAAAAATAAAAAACACAGACTGAAGTGAACACTGAAACACAACTGTTCACAATCTGTGAAAGGCTACTCCTTTGTCTACTTCTATAGTGTTTGCAACCAATGTATTGTATACGGATGGAAGCGCGTCACACTAATAGATTATATTTTAAATGGAATGGAGCAGAACCAATTGGAGATAAATGAAAAGGATGAGCCACTGAGACACGCTCAGCAGAGTACAAGCAGCAGTGCTTGAACAAGTAACTGGAGCGTGATGTGCACTCAAAAAATAAAAAACACAGACTGAAGTGAACACTGAAACACAACTGTTCACAATCTGTGAAAGGCTACTCCTTTGTCTACTTCTATAGTGTTTGCAACCAATGTATTGGATACGGATGGAAGCGCGTCACACTAATAGTTAAATTGCATGGAGCTGCAAGAATTACACTGAAGGAAAAAAAAAAGAGTCCGTGAGTGACATGTGCAGATGCCTACAGACAGCGTTGCATGCAGAGCAAACTGCAGCGTCACCTGCACTCACACACACCTTGCAGAGCTGTTAAAACAACACTGCAGGCAAAAGGAAGCTTTACACAGCGGTTGGTGCTAGCCTGCCTACAGCACAGTACACTAAATCGCAATCTCTAACTGTCCCTCAGAGTCAGCACAGCAGCGTTCTGTCCCTTACTGAATTCACAGCACAGTGACGCTAAAATGGCGGCGGCGCCTTTTATAGTGCATTCTGACATCATTTCAGCATCCAATCACAGCCATGCCATTAGTTAACATGACCGCAGCAGTACAGGATGTGCCCACACTTCTTAGGATTCCTCATTGGCTGACTAAAATCACATTGCCTCGCAAAGAATTATGGGAACTTCCGATTCCGGTATCCGATAAGACGAAAATATCGAAACGAAGTATCGAAAGGCCGATAGAGCTAATATCGGCCGATACCCGATATTTGCAGTATCGTATCGCTCAACACTAATTATGAACCCTAAGAAGAGTTCTGTCAAATAAAAAAAGCTTGCAGCTGCTCATTGATAGGATGATACATTGGAACAGGATCAAAAGAAGTCTGGTCTTTTTCTTAGGAAAAGCTTGTCATTCAGAATCCGTTCTGCACTTCATCTTATGGGCTTCAGACGCAGCTTCCTAAAGTGCTAACTTTCTACTAAATGCTGAGAAAATGTCTGCTCCAAATATCTGTCATTTTTAAAGTCCAACTGTTAACTAACATGAGATTATTTTCTCTCCAGACTGGTTACTACTAACCAACACTTCCTGAGGATGCAACTCTAAAACTCCACTCTTAATATTATCAGCAAAATAAATTACAAAATAATTTTGGAACTAACTTTCCTTGCCTACACTTGCAATGTACTGTATATATTTGTAGGTTTTAGGAGCTTGTAAGTGTAAGGAGAAGTGCATGAATGGTGGTACTTTTCTCACCCCCGTTCCGGAACTGCCGAGACTGTCACCCGTGTTGCAGGGGGAAAGACTTTCAGTCCCGGACGAACCTTTGCATGTGACTGCAGTAGGCGGGGCCGAGTTAAATAGCGCTGCACGCGGGAAGAGAGCCAGAGCCTGGGCGGGAAAGCTGAGTGGTGAGTCGGCTGCGTGTCTGTGGCAGAGCATACCGGGTACATAAGTCGACTCAACAGTACCCCTGCATACAGCTACACCATTAGAGAGCAATCAGACGGTAATTCCCCACTACCTTCCACGTCAGGAAGTGACTTAGGGCTGACGCCGAAGACCTTACCGAGAGTTAGACCCAGTGAGAGACATACGGTTAGGACAGGGCCTTACCATCAAGTACTTGCGAACATCGCGGAACAAAGCTTTGTTCTGGCAGTTCCCCATATTGGACTCAGTACCGTGCAAGACATCTTTAAGCGCGGGAAACCTCCCGATTCCTAGAGACTTCATCGAGACATCACGCGCCGCTGTTGTCGGTGCCATCATTGGGTTCTCGCCTGTTACAGACTTCACTGAGGTGTCACGTGCCGCTGTTGTCAGTGCCATCGTTGGAACCCTAAAACACTGCACATCAGAAGACTACAGTCTGTTAAGTTACATCTCTTTAATCTTGAACTATCGTTCATCCCTCACCATTCACTGCCACTCTTCCGTTTCTGCCCCATTTCCTACCCTCACCTTGCAATTAACTACTCCCTGCATGGAGTGCATTTATTGTTAAATAAAACTTTCAACTCTTGATCTGCCTTCTGTTCGTGACGACATCCCGCGTTCCTGTGATTATTACACGTGGCGTAGTCGTCAGGATGTCGTACAATGGTGCGGAGGAGGAACATCAAGCAGTTGGTGGGGGCCCTTGATCCACCATCTCTTTGGGAGCCATGTTAAATAACCTCCCAAAGTTCACTGGGAGTAATACCATGCTCTGGAGTTGGACGAAGCGTATCAGTGGGATGATGAGGATGCACCCCCTGACTCCGGCCTTAGAAGCAGTGGTGGCTATGATGGTTTTAAATGGGGAGGCCAGGGACTCTGTCATGCTCCGACCTCCCCAGGTGAGAGATACGCTGGATAAAGTCTTACTGATACTGGAAGAGACGCATGGGGACCCAAACCAAGGTAGGAGAGTTGCGCATGAGCCTGTTCGGCCGGGTTCAAAGAGAGGGGGTGATGGTGATCCAATTTATGAATGTGCTGCAGGAACTCCATACTGCCAATGCTCACAAAGATGGAGTAGCGTAGGGTCCGTTCACGTAGTACTGCAAGACCAGCTACTGACGTGTCTGTGAGACGTGCTGCTGAAGCAAGCTTTGCGGGAGCGCCTGAGGGTTAAACCCAGTATGACCTTTGCTGAAATAGGAATTGAGGCGTGATAAGCCCCCGATCCGACCTGAAAGGTAAGAAAAATAAGTTTTATTGTACTCACTGCTGGGCGGTCCGGTCCGATGGGTGTCACTGGTCCTGGTCTGGCACCTCCCATCTTCTTGCGATGCTGCCCTCCTCCTTGCTTCACAGGCTCACCGGCATTGTGCTCCTGAGCAGGCGTACTTATCTGCCTTGTTGAGGGCAGTGCAAATTCCTGCAGTGCCCAGGCGCTGAGCCTTTCTGACCTTTCCCGGTGCCTGCGCACTGCAGTATTTTGCTCTGTCCTCAACAGGGCAGAGAAGTACGCCTGCACAGCAGTGCGATGCCAGAGAGCCATGAAGCAAGTTTGAACCTTAGACTGCTTTTGGGACCTTTTTGATTTGACAGATAAATAACAATGATGTTATTACATAATGCGTTAATATTGGTATTTCTTTTCTACTTGCTCTGTATGCTTCTTTAAATGTCTATACCAAACCCAGGAGGTAATTATTTTCTTGGAATTTGGAGAGAATGGGAATTTCCATTACAGACCAATAAATTGACTGACACTGGCGCTACACTTAAAATTAGAGAAAGAAAAATGGTATGTATAATAATTTATTACAGGAATGGTACTTGGAAAGCAGCTGGTAGTTTAAAGGTGGGCTCTGTGTTGACCTACCAAAATAATAAAAATGTAAAATAAACAACTGGATAAACACCGCGCTTAACCAAAAAGTACCTGGTATTAGTGATGAATTAAGATATAACAATATTACAAGATGATAAACTCACTGTAAGTTGCCAAATTCCTATGAAAAAGTTGTTTAGAGTTGTTTAGAGGTACATCTTCTTCACGTGTATGCTGAAAAAATATATATATATATGACAGCCCGTAAATGATTGGCTTGTGCAAAAACAAGAATGTATCTAATACAGTACTATTTACTGATTACATTGGCAGTACTCGCTGAGAGAATAGAATTAAAGGTATGACGACTTTTTGATTGCAGAATCGCAGGGTTCAGTGTTGAAATAGTGGCACATTGGAAAAATGTGTATACTCATATAGATGTATATGAACCCAAAACAAATTCAATCCATATGTCTACTCAAAGCCTTTCTGCAATGAATAATGTTAATAGTTGATAACTGGATAATTATGTGTTGATGCTGAGAAGAAACTCTATAGAAATGGTGAATACCCACTTTACTCACATATATGTAGAGGATTTAAATTGCTGCAAGGGGAGCCGTCATGTGAAGCAATATTATATGGGCGCTGGTATGGATAAGATACAGGTATATACCAGTGGATAGTTTAGCCAATACTCCAGACCTTACTAAAATAACAATAATGTGATTAGTCTGAGAGTGTAATTATGGATAGCCTGTGAGTGTTATATACACCGCAACACTCACTGTGCATAAACAGGACCAATCCACTATAGGGATTATCACCGCATGGAGCCGATAGATGGTAAGACTGAGCTGGTGAGCGCAGTGCTTTGTGTTGTACTCACTGCATGCAGGTGGGTCTGGATCACTGCGGGGATGGTCGCCGCAAGGAAACGTGGCTACGAAGAGGTCGACAAACACCTGGCACGCTCAGGCGGAAGCAGCGCCTGAGTTTGCGACAGGAGAGGGCGGAACAGCAAGGTGACGTCACCGATTAGTTGCGCTTGCGTGAGAGTGCAGGGGCTAAGTGTGCTGACGCGTTTCTAGGGACCACAGTCCCTCTTCATCAGAGCTGAAGCTCGCTGCACTAAAATGCCCATATATATAGAGAAATGCTAATGAGGCTCCCTTTTGTTTAAAACCTTAATGGGTGATGGCTTTGAAAGAAAACACTGAACCTGCAATAATACTAATGACTATGTTCTTGTATGGTACAAACCAGGATGTGTAAATTAATATAAACTTTCGGATAAGTGCAATGTGTATGTATGAATGGAAATGTAAGTGAAATTAAAATTAAAATAAAATTAAATTAGAAACCTTTCTTTATTGATATTAATTTAAAATAAATAATGACCTCTATCATGGTGATGGATGCAAAATAAAATAAAATGAAATGTATGAATAAAATAATAAAAAGGTGTATCTATATGCTTTAAAATGTGGGCCATTTGACCAATATATGTTAAGTTCAAACTGAACCCACAAGAATATATTATATTATTTATTTATTTATTTATTTATATATATAATATAGCCAGATCAATAAAAAATGCACATATATATGAAGAATAATACTTGGGAGATATATATAAAAATATACATATGCATGATTAATAAACAGTGATTCCAAAGACAGTGTTTATAAGTTTCATGAATTGAAAGCATAAAGCTCAATTTCTTGGTTGAGTCCCTTTGGGGCAAGTGTATCAAGCGTAAAAATCCATCGGGACTCAATCCTTGACATGCACTTGATGTAGTCACCTCCTCTATGATTTCTAGGGACTAATTCAATACCATAAAAATCAATACCTGTACAGCTTTTATTGTGTTTTTCCAAAAATGTCGGGATAGAGGGTGACCCAAAAACCCTTTTTTAATATTGGTCAAATGTTCCTTAATACGTGTTTTAAGGCATCTTTTTGTTCGACCCACATATAATTTGTTGCATGGGCACTTCAAAATATAGATGACCCCCTTGGATTCACACGTGATCTTAGACTTGATATTAAACGTGATTTTTTCACTTGTATTCGTAAAACTAGACCTAATTGTTTTATTACACATAGTATGCAAACAGCCATAGCATTTTCTACAGGGTAAAAAACCAGAAACCTGTGGAACTGGCGGTAGCCTGGTTACATCAACATTCAATGGCCTTGTTGTGGGCGCAAGAAGAAGGCCCAGGTTTTTGGCTTTCGTAAATATAAACCTTGGTCGATCTGGCAAAAGGTTACCTATACATTTGTCACCCTGAAGTAGAGCCCAATGTTTACTGATTATATTTTTACATTTCATGTAATTTGAATGGAATTGGGTTACAATGGGTACTTGTAATATTTCTTGCTCAATGTTTAAGGGGGTTGGATTTTCTCTATCTTTATAGATAGTTGTATCCCTATCAATATTAGCAATTTCATACTTTGATATATTTAGTGCAGATGCATTATATCTAGTGTTGAGCGATACTGCTCGATATCTAAAAATATTGTATCGGAATGGTATCGCCGATATCACTAAATATCGTCGATATCCGATTCCGATACCTCAAGTCCCATGTAAGTCTATGGGAACAAAATATCGCAATAAAAAAACCCTTTCTTTCGTTGTAAACACAAAATATACACACATAGAATACATATATATATATATATACATGTCATTGTGACATATATATATACATATATTTATAGTTTATACACTTCTACATAGTAAAATAGACTCTGATTCAATTGCCGGGTAAAGCCGTGACATACCCCATAGAAGTCGACGGGCTCGGTGCCGAGTACCCCCAAAACCTCTGGCTCTGTGCGACTCAACTTGGGCGTCACGAACAGGATTCTGTAGCTCGCTATAAGCGAGTCCTGTGTGCCTGAATTGAACTGGTTTTGTGCTTGAGAATTGCTAAAATCATCAGAGAATGTATTTGCCATTTTTCCGCAATATCTGCGTCACGACGAGGCACTGGTGAAGAAGAAGGGCGTGCTCTTCGTGGGTGTACACTCACTCAGTGGCGCGAAAACGATGGCCGACCACTCTAAATGGTACTGCAATGTAAGATCGTGCCCCACAGCTCTTCAGTTCCGCCTCCTCATCCTCCTCAGTGTGCGGAAACTAACACGAAGGTCCCGCCTCCCTACAAAAGAGGGGCCCTCTCCAGATGCTAATGACACATGTGACTTGGCAGAGATGGCTAATGGACACGAGCAGAAGTGTGAAGGGATGGAGCAGTCAGAGCTCTCCCCCCACGGAAGCAACCCGATCGCCACGGAACCACCGTTGGGCACCCGGCCTGGAAACCCTCCTACGCTGCAAGAAGCGGAGGATACCCTGAGAGACCTGGCCCGGCACCGGGAGGAGGTCGCCAGGATGGAAGCCAGCTGGCGTGCCCTAAAACTAAACTTGGAGCGGCGCCAATCCCTCTTACCTGAAGTGTCTGTACCGGAAGGTGAGGCACCCGTTCTAGTAGAGGAGTCCGTGCGGGCATCCCAGCCCTTGCAATGTGATCCGGTTGACGTTGTCGCAGTGGAGGCACCCGTTCCTGCAAAAAACTCTGCACCGGCAGCACCCCAGATCCCGCTGTCTGCCCCCGTCGCTGAGACAGAAGAAGCGACACCCGTCCTCATGGAGGAGGCCGCGCAGGCACCAGAGGTCTACCTGTCTGTACCGGAGCCCGACTGTCATCTGTTCCAGAGCCGGCTGCTTCCTCCGCAGGTGAGCGCCGCCAGGACTGGGGGGCGCCAGGAGAGCTGCCGCAAACCGGACATTGTAAGCTGCAGTTTGATGGTGGAGACATGGAGCTGCTGGTGGAGGAGAATTACAACCGGCGTCAGGAGGAAGAGTGGAGACGTTGGGAGAGAGAAGCCGAGCGACAAAGGGAGCAGCGCGAATCCCAGAAGCTTCGGCAACGTCACCTGGAGAAGGACCGGGCAGATAAGGACCGGATGAGAAAAGATAAAGGAACCCTGTGGGAGCCGCGGCGTAAGGGTGCAGTACGGAGCTTTAAATTGAAAGGTGGTTGGGGCTTCATCCAGGAGCCTGGACTTTATTTAGAAGTGTTTGTGACCCGGCGGGACGTGGAGACTCACCTCCCAGAAGGACACCCGGGGAGGGACCTGTTGCCAGGAGACTTGGTGACTTACACCTGACACTGGGGTTACAATGGATGGTACGCCCTAAATGTTACCAGGTGCGACCCCTACTCCCCAGTGTGTCAGGAACCTGTGAGACCCTCGGAGCCTTCAGCCTCCCACATCCAGGCCTCTGCACAAGTGCCCACCCCACGCCGTAAATCTCCCCAGCCTCCCTCAGTGGTCTCCTCAGCAGCCCCAGCTATGGACATGATAACTATAGCTGGCCCGTACCCGGCGCCTGTTAGGCCCCCTGGGGTTCGTTCAGTCCGGGACATAGGGCTCCAGACCCGGAGGGAGATGAAAGAGGTGGCCACACAGACACAGATAGCGGGTCACGACTTGACTGTACAGGCCACACGACGTCATCAGGTCCTGGTGGTCCTTGGTGTCTCGGATGTTTGGCAAGCATCAGAAGAGTACCAGGTGGTACCTGGAACACCCCTGCCAAAGAATTATAAATAACCCGGACAGGGTCCCTGTATGTAAATAGTTAAATTGTTGATGTACCCGGACGGGTGAATGTTCTTAAAAAAGTTTTTTAATTTAATAAAAAACACAACACAGTTTTCATTACTTTTATTACAGTCTCATCCTGCGACGCCATCGATCTCCTGTAAAAAAATGAAAAAAAAAAACAGCAGTATACCACCTGTCCGACGCAGTCCATAGTAACGAGTGTCCCACGACGATCCAGCTCTGCTACATCAGAATGACAGGCAGAGCCTGTCATCCCGGCGCAGCACAGCTGATTACCTGCTTCCCCGGCGGTGACGTCATCGGACTGGTTTACGGCCGGGATTACCCTGCAGTCACTGCAGTTATCGCGAAAAACTGCATGTGACCGCCAGGGAGAAGATAATGGCGGCCATCAAGCAGTCCAGGACGTGACCGCCGGAGATCTTCTGCCAGGTAAGTGCCGCTGACTCCTGACAGACCCGACCGACGGACACTCACAGTGACAGTGACAAATCCGATTCCGGTATCCGATATGACGAAAATATCGGTACTCGGAATCGAAAGCCCGATACAGCTAATATCGGCCGATACCCAATATTTGCAGTATCGTATCGCTCAACACTAATTATATCCTTTTGCCAAAAATTCATCAGTTAGTCGATTCGTCTCAATGTAGTAATCTCTAATATTGGTACAGTTTCGTCTGATACGCATAAACTGACCCCTCGGAATAGTTGTAAGCCAGATGGGAAGATGGCAACTAGACATGTGAATAAAGCTATTGGAATCCACATCTTTCCTGTAGCATTTAGTAGCAATTTTGTTGTTTTCCACATAGATGGTTAAATCTAGGAAATTGACACTTTTATTGCTTATGGTTGGTGTGAATTCCAAACCATAGTTGTTGTTATTAAGACTGTTCATAAATATCTGAAGATCCGCTGGCTAGCCGCCCCATATGAAAAAAATATCGTCGATGAAGCGGCGCCATAATATGAGGCCATCGAGCAGTTTGTTATCTTGATAGATATATTGGTGTTCCCATTTGCCCACATAGATGTTGGCAAAGCTGGGCGCAAACCGCGTACCCATCGCGGTACCATGTATTTGAAGGTAATGTTGCTGTTCATATTTAAAATAATTATGATTCAATATAAATTTGATGCCCTTTAAGATGAACTGAATCTGGGTTTCTTTATATGTATCAAGCATTTGGAGAAAAAATTCAGCCGATTCACAACCCTTTGAGGGTCAATCACCGTGTAAAGGGATTTGATATCTAAAGTTCCCATAATATAGTTTTCGTGCCATTCCATGTTGTCTATAATTTGTAACGTGTGGCTAGTATCTTTCAGGCATGACGGAATAAGGGGCATGCACTTTTGAAGATGAAAGTCAATATAGCGGGATAAATTTGCTGTTAGGCAATTTACACCCGAAATGATTGGTCTGCCTGGAGGATTTGATTTATCTTTATGAATTTTTGGTATGTGATAAAAAATTGCCATACTGGGGAATTTGTTATGAATGAATTGGAACTCCTTATTGGTAAGGATGCCATTCCGCTTTCCCTCCTTAGCTAATTCACTTAATTTCTTTGTATACCCGATTGTGGGATCTAGTGGGATTTTTTTGTATGTAGTGGTGTCATTAAGGAGTCTAAGTGATTCCTGATGATATTTAGATTTGTCAAGGACTACTATACTTCCACCCTTGTCCGCTGGCCGGATAATAATATCATTGTTATTTTGGAGGTCCATTATAGATTGCTTCTCTTGCCTATTCAGATTACAAAAAGAGTGTTTGAATTTTCTGTTATATTGTAACCCTCTAATATCCCTTGTGACCATGCACTCAAAAGCCCTAAAAGAGCTTGAGTATTCCTGTATAGGATTGAAACTAGAAGGTAATGACAAATTCGTGTGGATGTGTTCTGAAGTGGAATAGGTAGTAGCAGAACATAGGTCACTGGGATTTGTTATGCGTTTTTTTTAAAAAATATTTTTTATTGCTAGATTCCGCAAAAAATTTTTGGTGCTGATATAGAGATTGAACGGTTTCGCTGTGGAGGTGGGGGCAAATTTCAGGCCCTTTCGTAAGAGGGACTCTTCATTGGGGGTTAATTGATATGTACTTAGATTAAAGATTTTTTGAATGTTAGAGGTATCGGTTATTTTCTTTTTGGTGAGTTTCCCACCCCTTTTGCCTCTTTTTGTTTTGCGTTTGTAGACCGGAAAAAATCCCGGTTAATAGTCAAAGTTGTTTTAGTTTTACTATTGATTTTATTGCTATTTTTGTATATCCCGGTTGTGCCACTACTTTTATATAATTGCTTTTTTGGTAAATTTGTTGTGTGTAGGTTCCTAGAGCCTGCGCTTGTTGTTGCGTATTGGTTTCTGGAACCTATACTTGTTGTACCATATTGGTTTCTGGATTTAATTGATCTATTTGGAATCCAACTTCAGCTCTGATGAAGAGGGACTGTGGTCCCTAGAAACGTGTCAGCACACTTAGCCCCTGCACTCTCACGCAAGCACAACTAATCGGTGACGTCACCTTGCTGTTCCGCCCTCTCCTGTCGCAAACTCAGGCGCTGCTTCCGGCCGGAGCGCGCCAGGTGTTTGTCGACCTCTTCGTAGCCACGTTTCCTTGCGGCGACCATCCCCGCAGTGATCCAGACCCACCTGCATGCAGTGAGTACAACACAAAGCACTGCGCTCACCAGCTCAGTCTTACCATCTATCGGCTCCATGCGGTGATAATCCCTATAGTGGATTGGACCTGTTTATGCACAGTGAGTGTTGCGGTGTATATAACACTCACAGGCTATCCATAATTACACTCTCAGACTAATCACATTATTGTTATTTTAGTAAGGTCTGGAGTATTGGCTAAACTATCCACTGGTATATACCTGTATCTTATCCATACCAGCGCCCATATAATATTGCTTCACATGACGGCTCCCCTTGCAGCAATTTAAATCCTCTACATATATGTGAGTAAAGTGGGTATTCACCATTTCTATAGAGTTTCTTCTCAGCATCAACACATAATTATCCAGTTATCAACTATTAACATTATTCATTGCAGAAAGGCTTTGAGTAGACATATGGATTGAATTTGTTTTGGGTTCATATACATCTATATGAGTATACACATTTTTCCAATGTGCCACTATTTCAACACTGAACCCTGCGATTCTGCAATCAAAAAGTCATCATACCTTTAATTCTATTCTCTCAGCGAGTACTGCCAATGTAATCAGTAAATAGTACTGTATTAGATACATTCTTGTTTTTGCACAAGCCAATCATTTACGGGCTGTCATATATATATATATTTTTTCAGCATACACGTGAAGAAGATGTACCTCTAAACAACTCTAAACAACTTTTTCATAGGAATTTGGCAACTTACAGTGAGTTTATCATCTTGTAATATTGTTATATCTTAATTCATCACTAATACCAAGTACTTTTTGGTTAAGCGCGGTGTTTATCTAGTTGTTTATTTTGAATTTCCATTACAACTTTGATTGATATCATGTATTAAAATATATTATAAATTACCTGATCTCAACAGTGCACAGTACTGGCAACTTCTGTTTAGACTTGCACACATGTTGCAACAGTTGTAATCTAATACATTATATCATTAAGTGTTGTTTGTAAAAGTGTAATAAAGCTAAATTCTTTGGAATATTTTGATTTGAGGCATCACATTAAAAATATTTAGCTTGTTAACATACTTAGAAATAGCTGGTCAAAATGTATTAAATATGATAAAGTAGTTGACTAATTTAAAAGGTTTATGTATGACCAATTGTAGTCCACGCAACGCTTTGAATGTTAACATAGCTACTACTACAGTGGGGAAAATAAGTATTTGATACACTGTCGATTTTGCAAGTTTTCCAACCTGCAAAGAAGGTTGTAGGCATACTTCAACTGTGAGAGACAGAATTTTAAAAAAATCCCGAAACCCACATTGTATGATTTTTACATAATTAATTTGCATTCTATAGCATGAAATAAGTATTTGATACAATAGAAAAGCAGAACTTAATATTTGGTACAGAAACTTTTGTTTGCAATTACAGAGGTCAACTGTAGTCACTTGGCAACACTGAGTTTTAGCTCCCTCCAAAGATTTTCTATTGAGTTCAAGTCTAGAGACTAGCTAGACCACTCCAGGACCCTGAAATGCTTATTACGGAGCCACTCCTTAGTTTACCTGGCTGAGTCTTTCTGGTCAGTGTCATGCTGGAAGACCCAGCCAGGATCCCTCTTCAATGCTCTTACTGAGGGAAGTAGGTTGTTGGCCAAAATCTTGCGACACATGACTCCATCCATTCTCCCTTCAATAAGTAGAAATCCTGTCCCCTTTGCAGAAAAACACCCCCAAAGTATGATGTTTCCCCCACCATGCGTCATGGTTGGGATGGTGTTCTTGGGGTTGTAGTCATCCTTCTTCTTCCTCCAAACACGGCGAATGGAGTTGATATCAGAAAGCTCAAATTTGCTCTCATCTGACAACATGACCTTCTCCCATGCTGACTGTGGATAATCCAGATTGTCATTGGCGAACTTCAAACGGGCCTGGACATGTGCTGGTGTGAGGAAGGGGACCTTGTGTTCCCCTTAGAATTTTAATCCATGACGGCATAGTGTGTTACTAACGGTATTGTTTGAGACTGTAGTCCCAGCTGTCTTCAGGTCTTTGACCAGGTGCTCTCATGTAGATGTGGGCTGATTTCTGACCTTTTTCAGAATCATCCTTACTCTACGAGGCGTGATCTTACATGAAACCCCAGATCAAGGAAGATTGACAGTCATTTTGTGTTTCTTCCATTTTCTAATAATTGTGCCAACAGTTGCTGCCTTCTCACCAACCTGCTTGTCTATTGTCCTATAGCCCATCCCAGACTTGTGCATCCTTGGACAGCTCTTCTGGTCTTTGCCATGGTGGAGAGGTTAGAGTGTGATTGATTGTGTTTGTGGACTGGTGTCTTTTTACAGGTAACGAGTTCAAACAGGTGCAATTAATACAAGAAATGAGTGCAGAGTGGGAGGTCTTCTTAAAGAAAAATTAACAGGTCTGTGAGAGCCAGCATTCTTGCTGGTTGGTAGGTGATCAAATACTTAATGCATTAAAATGTTATTTAATTTTTTAAAAATCATACAATGTGATTTTCTGTTTTTTTATTTTTAGAATCTGTCTCTCACAGTTGAAGTGTGCCTATGATACAAATTGCAGACCTCTCCATTCTTTGTAGTTGGGAAAACTTGCAAAATCGGCAGTGTATCAAATAATTATTTTCCCCACAGTATGTTACAGCGGTAGACAAGCCAGAGATATCTGGCAGCTTTAAATCACCCTTCCTTCTGCAACAAACATAAATGCTTGACCATGGAATAATATTTAGACTTGAGAGTCCTCGGTGGTTGATACCTTTTAATGGCTAACTGAAAAGATGGTAACAAATTGCAAGCTTTCGAGACTACTCAGGTCTCTTCATCAAGTGGTTTTAGTTCCATAAAGATGCGGTACATTCTGGTATCCTCCATTTTGATATAGGAAAGATGTGTATCTTCGTACCGTGTTAGCCAGTAGATAGCTATCTACTGGCTAACACGGTACGAAGATACACATCTTTCCTATATGACCATGGAATGTAATTTGGTTAGGAGCATAAGCAGATTGGAATAAGAGGAAGGAAGTTCAGCTCACATGATAGCGTACTTTGGAACTGTTTGAGGTCCCAAAGAAATATAGGATTCTGGACTTTCATAATTAAAGTACCTTATTATGTTCACTGAACTTTTAGTTTAAAAAACATCTAAAACTCTAGACAAACCTTTAATATTGTGTTTCTGTGAACATACAAAAATTACACATATACCTCGCATTATGAAGAAATTAAGCATGTACAGTATGTGCAGTTTGGGTGATACTAGTGTAAGAGGATGAACAGGAGCAGTGTTGTTGGTTCGAGATGCGCTTCGGAGCCGGAACTATCGGGGCTGTCACCACTGTTGCCGGGGGATGACTTGTCTGTACGGGGTGAACCTGAATACCTCACAGAAAGTGGTGTGGGGGAGATAAAAGGGACTGAGCACGGCAACAAGAGAGACTTGGCGGAAGGCGACTACAGAGCAGGATGAAGGTTGACTCCCTCTTCACTGCTCCGATTATCACTGCTACTGAAACCAGCCCTTACAGACTGACTACGCACTTACTGCATCATCACCAGGTGCTCTGATACCGGCCCGATCAGTATTGTACAGAGCAGTAGACATTTCTCATCTTTCCAAACTTTGTGAGTCAGTGCGAGGCCTTGTTAACCCTGCGGTTCCCGTTGTACTTCGTCACTCCAGAGAAACCAGCAGAAGGAACTGAATTCACATATCAATGGACACAAGACCAACAGAACCAGACACTTCGGCATGGTCAGTGCATCTCGTTCCTACGCAGCAGAGCCAGAGACTTTGTCCATGGACTACGACGCCATCGGGAGTTGTTCCAACCTCTTCCCAACAAGAACTCCAACCGATAAGTCACTCCTCTCATATTCCCTTCCCTCTTTTGAATAATGTATATTTTCTTGCTCAAGTTCCGTTTTCAAACCTTGTGCTTTGTTGCCATAGCATCTCCCTGCGTGGAGTATTTCCCAAACTTAAGGAAAATCTGTTAAAGTAAAATCTTGTTAACCCCTTCTCCGCCTCCTGCTCTTTACTGAATCAGACGAACCTTTATACTAGCACTTTTATACTGCAGGGTAGAAAAATACATTTCCAAACCTTAGACACAAACAAGCTAAGAAAACTTCTATTTGAAGCCTGTAATGTACATACTTTGCTGTTAAAGGAATAACACAATTATTTGAATATTTTTTAAAAAAATCCAAATATTTAAAATGCTGATTTTGTTTTTTTGCAGATCAAAGTATCTTCACTTTACATTGTTATCACAGCTATTAGTAGAGAATTTATTTGTGTGTTAATAGTGTTCTGAATGTGTTGAGAACATTAGAAAAGTTGAAATAAAATGTGTAAAAAAATATTGTTTTTCCAGAATCGGCAGCACGTACTTTTCCATAGCCACAGAAAGTGACAAATGACTTAGGAGAAATTACTTGAGAAAATGACTGAGGATAAAGTTTCTAGCTCATACATCAGGTGCAACTGGGAATACAATGGAATCTTTGAAAATCTGACTTTCCATTTACTAGTGAAGAGAAAATGAAGTCACCTCAGTGGGTTCAGTCTGCACGATCATATTACAAATTTTAAAGGGGCTGTCTGTGATTATAAAATGAATCCAGCTGCAATGCTAAACACAGCACGTGAATACAAGAGGCACCGTTCCTAGAAGAAACGAAAATACATTTTCTTCTGATCTTAGACTATTGCTTTAAGACCCAACTACAGAAATCACCACCACCTCAAAAACACTATATATACTCAAATCACTAAATCACTATCTTGGATGGTATACAACGCAGAGTAGGGCAGGAATTAAATACTGTGATTGACTGACCATTATTTCTAATATTTAAGGATTCCATAATAACAGGGTCTGTATCACAGGACTGGCGCATAGTAAATGTGGTGTCAATATTCAAAAACTGGGTCATGTGTCGACTAGCTGCTCTTCCCAATTCTCAATGTTTAGTGAAAAACTACAGCACCTGCTTTATTGAGAGTAGCAGGAAAAGAAACTTGTTGGCACGTGACCATAAGTATGAAAATCGTATATCAAATCCTGAGCATATTGCAAATTGTTAGAATTTATTTAGCATGCTACAGTGCTGAATGTTATCATTAATGTTCCTAACATATTTATAGATGTAGTGACTTTTAGCTTATTTGACAAGTTAAGGATTTCTACAATATAGAATTACCAACAAAACAGGAATACAGCACCAGAACCACCAAAAGTATAGAAATACATCTTCAGAACCACCAACAGTATAGAAATACATCTTTACAACCACCAACAGAACATAAATTAATCACCAGCCACTATCAGTACAGGAATACATCACCAAAACCATCAACAATAAAAAATACAGCTTCACAACCACCATCAATCCAGAACCACCATCAAAGCATGAATATATCACCAAAACCAACATATGCCCAAGAATACAGTACTAAAACCATCAAAAATACGGAAATACAATATCAAACTACCACCAGTACAGAAATACAGCACCAGAAACACCATCAACACTGGAAAGCATCACCAGAATCATGATCAGTACATGAATACAGTACCAAGCTTAGTATTGTGATCAATTGCAATGTCAGGTCAGCCCCATAAAGAATTGTATTGCATGAACCTACAACTACTAGTATGTCCTCAACAGTGGTAATTAAATACTGGGAGTTGTTGGTAATAGCCATTATCAGACTGTGGACCATACAGGAACGCAGTACTGATGAGACATAGTGAATATCGCAAATAAAAATGTACATCCCAGTAGCTTATAGGTAACATCATCTTATCTTGTCCAGATACCATGATGACTTCACATCCACCGCTAGTCTCTGCAGACTTCTTCATTCTCCGGTAACAGTGTCATTATAATAATTCTGAATAAAAAATATCTGCCTATGCTGTACCCTTTAATAACTGTGTTCCCTCCACACTGTTCTCCATTTTCGATATCGGGCCCAATCTTCACACTATGTCCCCTCTATACTGCCCAGTCTCTATACCATGCCTCTCCTCACACATGCCCCCTCTCTATATTGCCTACACACATTACCCACCCTCAATACTGTGCCCCCTCAGATATTTATACCTCATTCTGTCACATCACAAATTTCCCTCCCCATGCTGTCTCCTCACATATGTCCCCCTCTCCCCATAAAGTCCCCTCACACTTCCCGTATACTGACCCTTCACACATTTCTCCCCCATACTGTCCCTCCCCTATACTTTCTCCTCAAAAATTCCTCCCCATACTGTCTTCACACATTTCCCCCTGTCCAAACTGTCTCCTCACACATTTCCACCACCCCTTCTCATATTGTGTCCTCACTCATTTCTGCTATCCCATCTCCTTAATGTCTCCTCACACATTGCCACCCCCTTCCCCATACCTTCTCTTCACACATTCCCCCTCCCCATACTGTCTTCTCACACATTTTACCTCACACTCCACATACTGTCTCTCACATATTCCTCCCACACTCACCATACTGTCTGATCACACATTTCCCTTCCCCTACTACCCATACTAACTCCTCACACATTCCCTCCCCTTACTGTACCCTCACAAAATTCCTCTGCTAATAAAATGCTTATTTCTTTGGGTCCATGGGAGCACTTATGCCTCCCACCTCTTCAGCACAGAAGTGATGTCAGCAGTGTGATAAGCTGACCTCCTCACACTGATTATGTCGCCCTGGCTTCAATTGTGCTTGTGCCTGAAAGACCCAAATACAATTGAATGCTTGGAGCCTGTGTTTCACATGTTCTCTGTGCCAGTTCTCAGTTTGGCAACTGGCTAGGATAATGGCCAAATCCCACTCCGCGTTGGTGGTGGGGTGTGGTAAAGTTCCTGCATTCTGGGAGACACCCTAGACCACCATGTCAGGCAGCCCGATCAATTGTAAATCAATGGAATCATCTGAATAATCAATATACTAGGATAGTATGCAGTAAATATATATTGGAAATGTACTTGAAATAAGAATACAATAACGAATTTGATCAGTGTTTAAAGGCTAATATAGATTGGTCATTTGAAGAAAGTGGTCCCAGTTAACATCTATGAATCTATTGTGAGACAGTGAAGGAATATGTGGTGAATGAGGTGTATATTTCACCTAAGTACCTTGCTGACTGGTATGAGCGAAATGTGTGGCTTTGTAAACCTGGTGGTAAAGAAAGGTCACTACACCTGCCATTCAGTACACGCTTGCAGCTCAGACCTGAATCCACTCAGGTGTTGATTAGGAAGCCAGAAGTAGGTGCTTGGGAGCACAGTCAGGGAGCTCATTCAGTCTGGACAAGGGGTCCAGGCACAGAAGGTGTCTCCAAGAGTGTGGGAGCTGTCTTTAGCCCGGACACAGGGAGGTGTCCTGGCACAAGGAAGCAGTCTCTAAGAGTGTGAGCTATCTCAGTCTGGGTGCAGGAAGTACCCCGGACACAGGAGTAGTCGCAGTGAGAATCCGTGCGAATAGCGACTGAATAGGAGGTGACCTCTCTCAAGTCTGGACATTGGAGTTGCCTTCAGACATAAAGAAGGAGTGTCTGTGAAACTCCATACTGGTAACATATATCATATGTGTTGTTTTGGGCACAGACTGGTAGAGTCTGGGTCCCGGATAGAGAGGGCCATCTATCTAAGTGTAATTTAGTGGCTAGACAAGCCCAGGTTTTCTGTTTATGATTTGTTTTTATCTGTGTGCTGTGGACTTTAATAAAACTGGTTGCGGCCAGTTTTCACCAAACTGCTGTCTGAATGAACTGTTTCCGTGCCATTCTGTCTACCCAGACAGCGATCCTAGAGCTAAACCCCCCGGAAAGGCTACACTATGAAACAAACTTGTACAGATATGTTTCTAATCTACACAGTGGCTCATTTACATGTTAGCTCAATTTATATTTAATCTTTTTAAAAACAGTTTTAAAGTGAGCCGGTTAGCTGAATCATGTTGCCATTAAACAAAGATCAAGTTTATTATTGCAACCATTATGTTTAACTCTGAGATGATGCAGACGCACTTTAAAGCATACTTTAAATGTTGACCAAGGATTGATAAGTCCAAGAGGTATCAACTTTACATTGCACCGCTTAACACATATGGGTTTGTCACATAAAGTAACACACCTCTTCTCCATCTATTCTGTTAGATACTTGGAATAGCTCAAAGGCAAGGTGCACATGAAAAATATGGCCATAAAAGGGTATCACATGAAATATTATATCTTCAACACCATATGTGTACAAATGGACGTAATTCTGGATGTATCGGAAACTAGAACAGAGAAACGAAGAAAGAAACAAAAGAAAATCCTAAAATAATTTTAATATGAAAATATTTATTGTGGTATACAACAAATGGAGAGGTGGGGAGCAAATACCAGAAAGGGGCAACAATAGAAGGGACAGCAAAGATTGCAGGATAAACATCGAGCAGAAAAATAGCTATAAGGTACAAATGAAAAATATATGTGGTAGGAATCTACCAGATTAGGGTAATAACTTAATTGCTGCTATATGTAGTGGATAAAACTGAAAAAAGCAGAAGAAATTGTGTGCAGGTATAGAAAAGATAAAGTGCCTGTGCAATGGTTTTCCAGTAGAAGCAGAGTAAACACAGCTACTCAAACATCAGGTGACATGATAGGGCATAAATATACCACTGTATACTAATAAGTGAAAACAAGCCTCAGATCATTACCTTATGCACACACAGAGATGGTCCCTTGGATGCGCCCACCTTGGCGCGCATTTCGGCATCTGCCTTTGTCAGGGGGTCACTGGGTGGTATATTTAGGCCCTATCATGTCACCTGATGTTTGAGTAGCTTTGTGTTTATTTGTGAAAAAAACAGAAATTTGGCAAAATATTTGAAAATTTCGCAATTTTCCAACTTTGAATTTTCATGCCCTTAAATCACACAGATATGTCACACAAAATATTTCATAAGTAACATTTACCACATGTCTACTTTACATCAGCACAATTATGGAACCAACATTTTTTTTTGTTAGGAAGTTATAAGGGTTAAAAGTTAAACAGCGATTTTTTCATTTTTAAAACACCATTTTCTTTAAGGACCACATCACATTTGAAGTCACTTTGAGTGGTCTATATGAGAGACAATACCCCAAAGTGATGCCATTCTAAAAACTGCACCCCTCAAGGTGCTCAAAACCACATTCAAGAAGTTTATTAAGCCTTCAGGTGCTTCACAGGAATTTTTGGAATGTTTAAAAAAAATTTACATTTAACTTTTTTTTCACAAAAAATTAACTTCAGATCCAATTTGTTTTATTTTACCAACATTAACAGAAGAAATTGGACCACAAGATTTATTGTGCAATTTGTCCTGAGTACTCTGAGTACATATGTGGAGATAAACCACTGTTTGGGTGCATGGCAGAGCTTGGAAGGAAAGGAGCGCCGTTTGACTTTTTCAACGCAAAATTGGCTGGAATTGAGATCGGACGCTATGTGGGGTTTGGAGAGCCCTGATGTGCCTAAACAGTGGAAACACCCCACAAGTGACCCCATTTTGGAAACTAGACCCCCCCAAGAAACTTATCTAGGTGTGTGGTGAGCACTTTGAACACCAAGGTATGTTATGTTTCGGTAACTGAGGAGTGCAGGTAAAAAAGGCAATACACCAGAGCAGTTGGAATCTATGAGATTGCAGTACCCTGACTAACCACCACAACTAGAGGCAGCCGTGGAGCGTTCCTAAGTTGGTCCTAGACGCCTCGTCACAGCCTGAGAAACTAACTACACCTAAAGATAGAAATAGGAAAGCTATCTGCCCCGGAGCAGAACCCCAAAGATAATAGAAAGCCCCCAAACATGTAATGGCGGTTAGACAAGAGGAAATACTGACACAGAAAGAAAATAGTATGAGCAAACGCTGGGGCCCAAACTATCTAAATAGAAAAGGATAGGAAGGGCACTTACTGCAATCCCAGAAAACCCTGAAAAGCACCAACTCTACTAATTTCAAAATCACCTGAGATCACACGACCTCTACCACCTAAATTAGTTCTCTGGTGTAACAAAATCAAAACAGCAGCCACTGAAAAAACTGGAAAAAGCAAAAGTACAAAACTCAGTGGCTGAACTAAACTGAGAGGGCAGAAGCCCCCGGAGGGGACCCTGAAGGCCCCCAAAGAAGTGCAGGACAAAATGCAAAAATATAGCACAAACACAAAAGCAGAAAGAGTCTTATCTGTTAGCAGGAGAAGCAGACACGACACAGCAGGCTACAAGGGAAACTGGAATGAAGGATCCAGACCAGAACAATTGATCACCGGCAACCCTGATGGGAAAATGACTCCCTTATATAAGACCAGTCAGTAACACCTGATTCCCAGTCCTCACAATCTTCACTAGCACCGCTTGTAACCACCAGAGGGAGCCTCTGCTCAGAACTCATCTCAAACCCATTCACAACAGTACCCCCCCTTGAGGAGGGGTCACCGAACCCTCATTTGAGCAACCAGGTCGGTCAGGATGAGTTCTATGATACGCACGGATAAGTCTCCTAGCATGGATGTCCGAAGCAAACACCCAAGAATTGTCTTCCTGACCATAACCTCTCCATTTAACCAAATACTGGAGTTTCCGTCTAGAAAAACGAGAATCCAATATTTTCTCAACCACATACTCCAGATTGCCCTCAACCAAAACAGGGTCAGGAGGCACAGCAGCAGGAACCACTGGCTCAACAAACCTCTTCAACAAGGACTTGTGGAACACGTTATGGATCTTAAATGTCCCTGGAAGAAGCAAACGAAAAGAAACAGGATTAATAATCTCCATGATCTTATAAGGTCCAATGAACCTAGGCTTAAATTTAGGAGATGCTACTCTCATAGGAATATTCTTTGAGGACAACCAGACCAAGTCCCCCACTTTAAACCGAGGACCATCAGTCCTATGCCGGTTAGCAAACCGCTGGGCCTTCTCCTGAGAGAGGGACAACCTCTCCACTACCTGGTCCCAAATCTGTTGCATACGCTCCACAGAGCCTCCATCTGTCCTGAAGAAAATCGAGGGTGAAACCCAGAATTACAGAAAAACGGAGACATCAAAGTGGCAGAGCTAGCCCTATTATTAAGAGCAAACTCAGCCAAAGGCAAAAAAGAGACCCATTCATCCTGATCAGCAGACACAAAGCAGACACAAAGCATCTTAGATAAGTCTCCAATGTCTGGTTTGTTCTCTCAGTTTGACCATTGGTCTGAGGATGAAATGCCGAGGAGAAAGACAATTGAACACCCAGTTTAGAACAAAAAGTCCTTCAAAATCTGGAAACAAACTGGACTCCTCTGTCAGACACAATGTTCTCAGGAATGCCGTGTAAACGAACCACGTGCTGAAGGAACAACGGCACCAATTCAGAGGAGGAAGGCAACTTAGGTAATGGCACAAGATGTATCATCTTGGAAAACCTATCACAAATTACCCGATGGTGGTCATTCTCTGAGAAACAGGAAGATCGGAAATGAAATCCATAGAGATATGGGTCCATGGTCTCTTGGGCACAGGCAATGGCATCAACAAACCACTAGAGCGAGAGCAAGGCTTGGAGCGAGAGCAAGTCCCGCAGGACTGCACAAATTCCCTGACATCACGAGACAAGGTAGGCCACCAAAAGGACCGACTAACCAAGTCTCTGGTACCAAAAATTCCGGGATGCCCAGCCAATGCGGAACAATGAATCTCAGACATCACACTCTTTTTCCATTGGTCCGGGACAAACAATTTTCCAACAGGGCAGCGCTCGGGCCTATCCTCCTGACACCCCTCCAGAGCAAGTCTCAAATTGGGCGAGATGGCGGAAAGAACTACACCCTCTTTCAAAATAACAGAAGGATCAGATAACTCAGGAGAGTCCGCAAGGAAACTCCTCGAGAGAGCATCCGCCTTAACATTCTTAGTGCCAGGAAGAAAGGAAACCACAAAATTAAAACGTGTGAAAAACAAGGCCCACCTGGCCTGTCTAGGATTGAGTCGCTTGGCAGATTCCAGATAGACCAGATTCTTATTGTCCGTAAGGACCACCACCTGATGTTTGGCTCCCTCCAGCCAATGTCTCCACTCTTCAAAAGCCCACTTCATGGCCAATAACTCCCGATTACCCACGTCATAATTACGTTCAGTAGGAGAAAATTTTCGAGAGAAAAAGGCACAAGGGTTACTTTTAGAGGTCTCTGGATCTTTTTGGGACAAAACGGCACCTGCCCCAATTTCAGAGGCATCAACCTCCACCTGAAATGGCAGAGAAACATCAGGCTGCCGTAGAACAGGAGCAGAAGTGAATCTCTGCTTAAGTTCCTGAAATGCAGAGACTGCCTCAGGAGGCCAATTCACCACATCAGAACCCTTTCTGGTCAAATCAGTTAATGGTTTAACAATAACCGAGAAATTACCAATAAATTTACGATAAAAATTGGCAAAACCCAAAAATCTCTGAAGAGCCTTTAATGAAGTAGGTTGGACCCAATCACAGATGGCCTGAACCTTGACCGGGTCCATTTCAATAACAGATGGGGACAAAATGAATCCCAGAAATGAGATCCTCTGTACGCCAAAAAGACACTTTGATCCCTTCACATACAGAGCATTCTCTCTCAAAATCTGGAATACAGTTCGAACATGTTTCACATGAGAGTCCCAGTCATTAGAAAAAATCAAGATATCATCCAAATAAACAATCAGAAATTTGTCCACAAAATCCCTGAAAATGTCATTCATGAAGGACTGGAAGACGGAAGGAGCATTAGTGAGCCCAAAGGGCATCACTAGGTACTCAAAATGCCCTTCAGGGGTATTGAATGCCGTCTTCCATTCATCCCGTGCTTAATGCGAATAAGGTTATACGCCCCCCTGAGGTCAAGCTTGGTAAACCAAGTAGCGTTTTTCACCCTGGAAAACAGGTCAGAAATCAAGGGTAACGGGTATTGATATTTCACAGTAATATTGTTCAAGAGACGATAATCAATACACGGCCTTAATGAACCATCTTTTTTGGCCACAAAGAAAAAACCGGCACCTAAGGGTGAAGAGGATGGTCTGATATGACCTTTCTCCAATGATTCCTTGATATAAGACCGCATAGCGTCATGTTCAGGTACAGACAAGTTAAAAAGGCGACCTTTAGGGAATTTACTACCCGGCACTAATTCAATAGAGCAGTCATAGCTCCTATGGGGAGGCAAGGATGCAGATTTACTTTCGCTAAACACATCAGAAAAATCAAACAAAAAGTCAGGAACATCCTGAGCCTGGGGGGAGGCAGAAAAAAACAGGAGTGTTGGTATTAACACATTGGCAGCCCCAACTGGTTACAGACACAGATTTCCAATCCAAAACAGGATTATGAGACTGTAACCAAGGGAAACCCAGCACAATAATGTCATGCAGATTATATAGAACCAAAAATTTGCAGCACTCCTGGTGATCAGGTTCAACCCTCATTATCACCTGAGTAGAAAACTGGGGTTTATTCTCAGCCAAAGGGGTAGAATCGATCCCCAGTAGGGGAATAGACTTCTGTAGGGGTATCAAGGGAAACCCACAACGTTTAGCAAAATCATAATCCATCAGGTTAATAGCTGCTCCAGAATCAACGAAAGCCTGAGCAGAAAATGAGGACAGAGAGCATATCAGAGTGACAGTTAATAAAAACTTAGTCTGAACACTACCCAAGACAACTGAGCGTGCAAAACGTCTTCCCCGCTTAGGACAGACTGAAATAGCATGAGAGGCATCACCACAGTAGAAACATAACCCATTGCGCTTTCGAAACTCATGACGCTGTGCCCCAGACCCCACTCTATCACACTGCATGGGTTCAGAAGCTGGCTCACAAGGCAACACCATTCCACGCATACTTCTCCGCTCACGCCAACGTCTGTCAATTTGAATCGCTAATGACATAGAATCATTGAGACCAGAGGGGACAGGGAATCCCATCATAACATCCTTTACATTATCTGACAGACCCTTCCGGAAAAGGGCCGCCAAAGCGTCGTCATTCCATTTGGTCAGGACTGCCCACCTACGGAATCTCTGACAGTATAACTCAGCGTCATCAAGCCCCTGATTTAATGCCAACAAGGCTTTTTCAGCTTGATCAGTGACATTAGGCTCATTGTACAATAACCCCAAAGCCTGAAAAAACGCATCAACATCACTCAAAACAGGATCCCCAGGTATCAGGGAAAAAGCCCAATCCTGAGGATCGCCGCGCAGGAGAGAGATGATAATTTGAACCTGCTGCGCTGCGTTTCCTGAGGACTTAGATTTTAAGGCAAAAAACAATTTACAATTATTTTTGAAATTCTAAAACTTAGCTCGATCCCCTAAAAACAAATCTGGCATGGGGATCCTAGGTTCCACAACAGGCAACCTAGCAAGATATGCAGCAATACTCTGAACCTCAGTGGCAAGCTGATCCACACGGCCAGACAACTGTGCAAACTCCATTGGGAGAAAAGATCCTCCCCAGCAACCAGAGATACAGAGGAAAAAAAAATGCAACAAACAGAAAAATATCTCTGACAACTCTGACAACCTTTTTTCTTTCACAATATTTTTTCCCTTCTGTGAGTACCATACAATTTTCAATTTTTAGGCCGGTGATACTGTTATGTTTCGGTAACTGAGGAGTGCAGGTAAAAAAGGCAATACACCAGAGCAGTTGGAATCTATGAGATTGCAGTACCCTGACTAACCACCACAACTAGAGGCAGCCGTGGAGCGTTCCTAAGTTGGTCCTAGACGCCTCGTCACAGCCTGAGAAACTAACTACACCTAAAGATAGAAATAGGAAAGCTATCTGCCCCGGAGCAGAACCCCAAAGATAATAGAAAGCCCCCAAACATGTAATGGCGGTTAGACAAGAGGAAATACTGACACAGAAAGAAAATAGTATGAGCAAACGCTGGGGCCCAAACTATCTAAATAGAAAAGGATAGGAAGGGCACTTACTGCAATCCCAGAAAACCCTGAAAAGCACCAACTCTACTAATTTCAAAATCACCTGAGATCACACGACCTCTACCACCTAAATTAGTTCTCTGGTGTAACAAAATCAAAACAGCAGCCACTGAAAAAACTGGAAAAAGCAAAAGTACAAAACTCAGTGGCTGAACTAAACTGAGAGGGCAGAAGCCCCCGGAGGGGACCCTGAAGGCCCCCAAAGAAGTGCAGGACAAAATGCAAAAATATAGCACAAACACAAAAGCAGAAAGAGTCTTATCTGTTAGCAGGAGAAGCAGACACGACACAGCAGGCTACAAGGGAAACTGGAATGAAGGATCCAGACCAGAACAATTGATCACCGGCAACCCTGATGGGAAAATGACTCCCTTATATAAGACCAGTCAGTAACACCTGATTCCCAGTCCTCACAATCTTCACTAGCACCGCTTGTAACCACCAGAGGGAGCCTCTGCTCAGAATTCATCTCAAACCCATTCACAACACAGGTATTTCACTAAAGATTATAGCGCACGGGAGTGAAATTTTTTATTTTCCCGAGGGTAACAGGAGAAATTGGACCCCAAAAGCTGTCCAATTTTTACTGAGTATGCTGGTACACCATATGTGGGAGAAAACTACTGTTTGGGCACATGTCGGGGCTCAGAAGGGAAGTAGTGACGTTTTGGAATGCAGACTTTGATGGAATGGTCTGCGGGCATCATGTTCCGTTTGCAGACCCCTTGATGTGCCTAAACAGTGGAAACTCCCCACAAGTGACCCCATTTTGGAAACTAGACACCCCAAGGAACTTAACTATATGTGCTTTAACCCCTTCACCCCAAGGGTGGTTTGCACGTTAATGACCGGGCCAATTTTTACAATTCTGACCACTGTCTCTTTATGAGGTTATAACTCTGGAACGCTTCAACGGATCTTCGCGATTCTGAGAATGTTTTCTCGTGACATATTGTACTTCATGTTAGTGGTAAAATTTCTTCGATATAACTTGCGTTTATTTTTGAAAAAACGCAAATATGGCAAAAATTTTAAAATTTTGCAATTTTCAAATTTTGAATTTTTATTCCCTTAAAACAGAGAAATATATCACACAAAATAGTTAAGAAATAACATTTCCCACATGTCTACTTTACATCAGCACAATTTTGGAACCAAAATTTTTTTTTTTAGGAAGTTATAAGGGTTAAAAGTTGACCAGCGATTTCTCATTTTTACAGCAAAATTTACAAAGCCATTTTTTTTAGGGACCACCTCACATTTGAAGTCACTTTGAGGGGTCTATATGGCAGAAAATACCCAAAAGTGACACTATTCTAAAAACTGCACCCCTCAAGGTACTCAAAACCACATTCAAGAAGTTTATTAACCCTTCAGGTGCTTCACAGTAACTAAAGCAACGTGGAAGGAAAAAATGAATATTTTACTTTTTAGCCACAAAAATTATCTTTCACAAACTTTTTTTTTATTTTCACAAGGGTAAAAGGAGAAAATGGACAGATAAGGTTGTTATGCAATTTCTCCTGAGTATGCCAATACCCCATATGTGGGGGAAAACCACTGTTTGGGCACACGGCAGAGCTCGTAAGGAAAGGAGCGACGTTTGACTTTTTCAAACTAAAATTGGCTGGAATTTAGATTGGATGCCATGTCGCGTTTGGAGAGCCCCTGATGCGCCTAAACAGTGGAAACCCCCCAAAGTGACACCATTTTGGAAACTAGACCCCCTAAGGTACTTATCTAGATCTGTTATGAGCACTTTGAACCCTCAAGTGTTTCACAAAAGTTTATAAAGCCTGGGTGTGAAAAAAAAAAATCAATTTTCCACAAAAATTATTTTTTAGTCCCAAATTTTTGAATTTTTCCAAGGAAATTGGACCCCAAAAGTTGTTGTCCAATTTGTCCTGAGTACGCTGATACCCCATATGTGGGGGGGGGGGAAACTGTTTGGGCGCACGGCAGGGCTTGGAAAGGAAGTAGTAACGTTTTGGAATGCAGACGTTAATGGGGGTCATGTTCCGTTTGCAGTGCCCCAGATGAGCCTAAACAGTGGAAACCCCCCATAAGTGACCCCATTTTGGAAACTAGACCCCCTAAGGAACTTATCTAGATCTTTGGTGAGCACTTTGAACCCCCAAGTGCTTCACACAAGTTTATAATGCCCGGGCATGAAAATAAAAAATCCTATTTTTTTCCCACAAAAATTATCTTTTAGTCACTAATTTTTTATTTTCCCAAGGGTAACAGGAGAAATTGGACCACATAAGTTGTTGTACAATTTGTCCTGAGTACGCTGATACCCCATATGTGGGGGGGAACCACTGTTTGGGCGCACGGCAGAGCTCGGAATGGAAGGAGCACCATTTGACTTTTTCCAACCAAAATTGGCTGGAATTGAGTTTGGATGCCATGTTGCATTTGGAGAGCCCCTGATGTGCCTAAACAGTGGAAACCCCCCACAAATGACCCCATTTGGGAAACTAGACCCCCTAAGGAACTTATCTAGATTTTTGATGAGCAATTTGAACCCCCAAGTGCTTCACACAAGTTTATAACGTAGAGCCGTAAAATTTAAAAATCATATTTTTTCCACAAAAATGATCTTTTCACCCCAATTTTTATTTTTTCAAGGGTAACAAGACTCCAAAAGTTATTGTTCAATTTGTCCTGAGTGCGCTGATACCCATATGTGGGGGTAAACCACTGTTTGGGTGCATGGCAGAGTTTGGAAGGGAAGGAGCGCCGTCTGACTTTTTCAACGCAGAATTGGCTGGACGCCATGTCGTGTTTGGAGAGCTCCTGATCTGCCTAAACAGTGGAAACCCCCATAAATGACACCATTTTGGAAACTAGACCCCTCAAGGAACTTATCTAGATGTGTGGTGAGAACTTTGAACCCCCAGGTGTTTCACTAAAGTTTATAACGTACAGCCGTAAAATAAAAAATCTTTTTTTTTTTTTTTTACAAAAATGATTTTTTCACCCCCAATATTTTATTTTCACAAGGGTAACAGAAGAAATTGGAACCCAAAAGTTGTTGTCCAATTTGTCCTGAGTACACTGATACCCAATATGTGGGCGAAAACTACTGTATGGGCACACGTCTCGGCTCGGAAGGGAAGTATTGACGTTTTGGATTGCAGACTTTGATGGAATGGTCTGGGGGCGTCATGTCGCATTTGGAGAGCCCCTGATGCGCCTAAACAGTGGAAACCCCCCACAAGTGACCCCATTTTGGAAAATAGACCCCACAAGGAACTTATCTAGATGTGTTGTGAGCACTTTGAACCCCGAAGTGCTTCACAGAAGTTTATAACGCACAGCCGTAAAAATAAAAAATCCTTTTTTTTTTACAAAAATGATTTTTTCGCCCCCAATATTTTATTTTCACAAGGGTAACAGGAGAAATTGGACCCCAAAAGTTGTTGTCCAATTTGTCCTGAGTACGCTGATACCCAATATGTGGGAGAAAACTACTGTATGGGCGCACGTCAGGGCTCGGAAGGGAAGTAGTGACGTTTTGGATTGCAGACTTTGATGGAATGGTCTGGGGGCGTCATGTCGCATTTGGAGAGCCCCTGATGCGCCTAAACAGTGGAAACCCCCACAAGTGACCCCATTTTGGAAAATAGACCCCACAAGGAACTTATCTAGATGTGTGGTGAGCACTTTGAACCCCAAAGTGCTTCACAGAAGTTTATAACGCACAGCCGTAAAAAAATCTTTTT
>JARQOD010000001.1:685941762-686099262 GCA_033576555.1 Oophaga sylvatica
GAAAAACACCTCCAGAAGCCAGCTCAGTTCTGGAAAAGTATTCTATGGACAGATGAGACAAAGATCAACCTGTACCAGAATGATGGGAAGCCAAAAGTTTGGAGAAGAAAGGGAACGGCACATGATCCAAGGCACACCACATCCTCTGTAAAACATGGTGGAGGCAACGTGATGGCATGGCCATGCATGGCTTTCAATGGCACTGGGTCACTTGTGTTTATTGATGACATAACAGCAGACAAGAGTAGCCGGATGAATTCTGAAGTGTACCGGGATATACTTTCAGCCCAGATTCAGCCAAATGCTGCAAACTTGATTGGACGGCGCTTTATAGTACAGATGGATAATGACCCCAAGCATACAGCCAAAGCTACACAGGAGTTCATGAGTGCAAAAAAGTGGAACATTCTTCAATGGCCAAGTCAATCACCAGATCTTAACCCAATTGAGCATGCATTTCACTTGCTCAAATCCAGACTTAAGAGGGAAAGACCCACAAACAAGCAAGACCTGAAGGCTGCGGCTGTAAAGGCCTGGCAAAGCATTAAGAAGGAGGAAACCCAGCGTTTGGTGATGTCCATGGGTTCCAGACTTAAGGCAGTGATTGCCTCCAAAGGATTCGCCACAAAATTTTGAAAATAAAAATATTTTGTTTGGGTTATGTTTATTTGTCCAATTACTTTTGACCTCCTAAAATGTGGAGTGTTTGTAAAGAAATGTGTACAATTCCTACATTTTCTAACACATATTTTTGTTCAACCCTTCAAATTAAACGTTACAATCTGCACTTGAATTCTGTTGTAGAAGTTTCATTTCAAATCCAATGTGGTGGTATGCAGAGCCCAACTCGCGAAAATTGTGTCACTGTCCAAATATTTCTGGCCCTGATTGTAGTTGAGTCACTTGTCCTTGTTTCCCAGGTACATTTTATGGCCACAATTTTTCTATGAAAACCACTTTTGACAAGACTTCTCTGAACAGTAGATGGGTGTAGCTGGGTCCCACTGGTTGGCTGGTTTAGTTCTGAGCTGATGGCACTGTGAACATTGAGTGGTCACTGCTGGATTTCCAATTTTGATGAGAAATCAGCAAGATGTGTTTTTCATTTGCTGTACTAAGTTTCTTTGGCTGACCACTGCATCTACTGTCCTCAACATTGACCATTTTTAATTGTCCTCAATGCTGAGAATTAGAGGCAGATAGTTACCCATCATAGAATGTCATCAGGGAAGGTTTCTGATTGGCTCTAAATTACTTATGTAAAAATATAGATATCCCTATGCTCATAAGCTTTCCGGAATTTCTAGAAGCCAAAGCTCAATATACGTAATTGTTATGATTCGGTAACCGAGGAGGATAATAGGGAAAAAGGCTAGGCAACCAGATACTCAGAGAGGTTGGTAACTTAGCGGGTTGCAGACCCCTAAACTGACAATTAGAATTAGCCGTGGGACGTACCTACGATGCCCTAGACGCCTCGACACAGCCAAAGAGTTAACTAAGCCTAAAGAGAGAAAGGGGAAAGCTATACTGCCCCAGAGTAGAGCCCCAAAGGAATAGATAGCCCCCAAACATATATTGCCGATGAGACCAGATGAAGCACAAAACACAGGCAGAAAATAGAGTAAGCAAATGATGGGGCCCAAACTGTCTGGATAGAACAGGACAGGAAAGGATACTGTCTGCAATCCAGCAAAAACACTAAGAAAAATTTCAACACGTCTGATATGCAAAAATGCTGAGGCCACACGACCTCTTCCCCACTAAATCAGAACTCTGGTGTGACCTGGACGCAAAACAACAGATACTGAAATAACAGGGGACTAGAAATACAGAAAAGACTGACATAAGCTGTGGTAAATGAAAACAGAGTCCAGCACAGGTCCCAGCAGGGAACCCGGCGGAACTCACACCAGCAAGGCAGAAATCTGAGAAAAGCAAAAAAGGAACAAATGCCACCGATTAAAACAGACAAATAAGTTATCTGAAAGATGCAGGAAAAAGCAGGAGGCAAGCTGACTTCCAAAAGGCTCAGGATGAAAACTAAATCACCAGCAACAACTAAGGGAAGGCTGCTCACTTAAATCTCTCCAGTCTGTAACACCTGATCTCCAATCATCCTCTTCAGGTGATTGACTTCTGTCAGTCAGACCAGCTCCATTACCAGCAGCAACCACCAGAGGGAGCCCAAACTCAGAAGCCAGATCAAAAGTGTTCACAACACGTAAAATAAATTATATTTTTCATAATGATCTAATGAGAAAATGTTAAATCACTCTAACCTCAGTTAAGATATTTATTGTCCAGTTAGTAAAGGAGAAAAAGATTTATTACTTTGCATCTATATATTTATTAAAAGTAACTGGCTCTCAGTATTGGCTAATGAGGCACATCTGTTAAAAAAGTCTGTAATTTATTAAGTGTTGGGGAATGTATTACTGCAGTGATCGATTCGTCAGAGCTTGAATATGTCGGCTGAATTCTGAATCCAGTTACACATAAGGTGTAAGTGTTCACAGTCAATGATTACTCATATCATACTATTTTAATGTCATCATTAGATTGGCTTGGTTTCTATTGAACCTCATCATGACAAACGATGCATACTGATATAATGCAAATCACAGAACAAAGATGGCCAGCCCCACCATTTTATGAACATTTTATGTTAATTTCAGTTGTAGCATCTAAAGTATAGTGAATATGATTTTGATGAACTGTCATTTTCTTGCCAGGCCTGTTTTATATTGCTCAAAGAAAACTCCAGTCAAGAATGACATACTGTTAAGTCTAGTGCAAGGCCCGAGGGTCTGAAGGATCTGCTCTAAATATAACACAGTCGTCAACGTTTTAATGTTTTCAAAAGCATCCCTCTAATTTACATTTGGATTGCTTCATATTAAACTTCTTTAAAATTACTATTGTGTTTCATTTTTGCAGCTGTCCCTTATATTACCAACCTAAATAATCCCTGTGAATACTGGGAATTGTGGCTATAACAATAAATAAGGTTGTTTGACTTGTTAAGTGGTGAAAACATCTTGAATCTTTGTTACACCACTGAAGGTCCCCTGTCATTATGCCTGGTTTCTGAAAACAAAAAATAATTAGTTATGCAAAGACTTTATTGTATCTATTGGGCGTACCGTGAAAAAGCTTGTCTGTATTTTCACGTATGTGACGGAGTCTATAGGCACCATAGAAAATGTTCCTAAATGATTCTCCCAGTTGGATTCCCAAGTCTCAATTCCCAGAACAGTCAATAGTCTAGAAAGTGTATGTTTTTTAACCTCATTCATAGTTTCATAATTTGAAGTTTAATTTCCATAATTAGTTATGCAAAGACTACGTTGTATCTATTGGGCAGTACCGTGAAAAAGCTTGTCTGTATTTTCACGTATGTGATGGAGTCTATAGGCACCATAGAAAATGTTCCTAAATGATTCTCCCAGTTGGATTCCCAAGTCTCATTTCCCAGAACAGTCAATAGTCTAGAAAGTGTATGTTTTTTAACCTCATTCATAGTTTCAAAATTTGAAGTTTAATTTCCAGTTAATTTTGCATTGAAAACTCAAACGGCGCTCCTTCCCTTCTGAGCTCTGCCATGCTCCCAAACAGTGGTTTATCTGCATATATGGGGTATCTGGATAAATTGTACAACAACTTTTGCAGTCCAATTTCTCCTGTTAACATTGACAAAATAAAACAAATTGCTCTGAAGTAAATTTTTTTGTGAAAAAAAGTTAAATGTTCATTTTTTTAATTGCCTCTTCAAAAAAAGAGGACTTGTACTCTATAGCGCCACCTATTGATTTATCCTAAGTCATATTACAAGACTCGTTAAAGGGTTGATTGTCACTTGTAGGATCGCTACTTCCAATAGGTGGCGCTATAGAGTACAAGTCCTCTTTTTTTGAAGAGGCAATTTGCATATTAAATTTCCCAGAGGAGCATTGCACGGCGAATAAGCCTCCTTACCTCGATACGCCAGAGCTGGTATGTCACTCTCCACAAGGAGAAACCTTACCCCTTAGACCCATTTTTTTTAAAAATTCCAAAAATTCCTGTGAAGCACCTGAAGGGTTAATAAACTTCTTGAATGTGGTTTTGAGCACCTTGAGGTGTGCAGTTTTAAGAATGGTGTCACTTTTGGGTATTTTCTATCATATAGACTAGAGTTGAGCGAAACAGGTCGGTCAGATTCAAAAGTCGCCGATTTTCGCCAAACTCGGGTTTGGTTGTCCGAAACCCAACCATAGCGTGCAGTCGGCTATACAATCGGTTTTCCCATAATGCTTGCAGGCGCCTTTTTTCAGCCAATGAGCAAGGACATACACTGTGGGCAACGAGATGACATGTGCAGCGTTCACCATCTTCTTAGAGAAGGGCATTGCAGTGATTGGCTTGGTTTGAGGGGCGTCATAGTGTCTATAAAAGCCCTGAGCGCCGACCTCCATTTTTCTTCTGCCAATATTAACAGTAGGGAGAGGTTGCTGACGCTGTTTATCAGTAGGGAAAGAGTTAGGCAGGAAAGAGAAGTTCTTCTGTGCTTGTGCTGATAGCAATTGTGCTGTACAGTTAGTGTGCAGTGACAGGGGATGATATTCTTGTGCGCAGCAGCACGGGTTATTAGGCTGCTTGATAGCTGTATTGCTGTGAGTACACTGCTGTGCAGACTGCTTTTTACACAGCACTAATACTTTTATTCTTTTTTTTTCTGCACAATTACCGACCGTTCATTTTTTCCCACACCGTATAGAGCTGTACGCTACTCACACACTACTATGTACCGACTGGTATTACGGACAAATACATGCTGACTATCTGTGTGTGACTCCGGAAATATATATGGAGATTACAATTCTCCCCTACACCGTATACAGCTGTACGCTTCTGATACAATACCGTATATCTGCTCTTTGTATTACGGTCAAATCCATACTGAGTGAGCGTCTGTGTGTGACTCCAGAAATATATACGGAGATTGAGATTTTCCCCAAAACCGTATACAGCTGTCCGCTTCTGATACAGTACCCTATATCTGCTCTTTGTTTGATGGTCAAATCCATACTGAGTGAGCGTCTGTGTGTGACTTCGGAAATATATATGGAGATTACAATTTTCCCCTACACCGTATACAGTTGTCCGCTTCTAATACAGTACCGTATATCTGCTCTTTGTATTACGGTCAAATCCATACTGAGTGAGCGTCTGTGTGTGACTCCAGAAATATATACGGAAATTGCAATTTTCCCCTACACCGGATACAGCTGTCCTCTTCTGATACAGTACCATATATCTGCTCTTTGTATTACGGTCAAATCCATACTGAGTGAGCGTCTGTGTGTGACTCCGGAAATATATACGGAGATTTAAATTTTCCCCTACGCCATATAAAGCTGTACGCTCCTCATACAGTACCATATATCTGCTGGTATTTTTGGTACATTTTCCCAAACATGAGGAAGTATGGTGGAAGAGGCCGCGGACGTGGGCGCGGGGGCCAGCTAGGAATGATGGTGGTGGTGGTGCATCTGCTGGTAGTGCCAAAAGCACAATAGCACCTAAGGCAGAAGGTGTTGAGCCTGCGTCATCGTCTGGTTCCAGAAGACCTGGAAGGCTCCCTTTTTTGGGAGTAGGTAAACCGCTTTTAAAGCTGGAGCATCAGGAACAGGTTTTGGCTTACATTGCCGAAACAGCCTCCAGCTCTATCACCTCCTCTTCTGATCTTTAAAAAAATGCGAGTACTGAGTCGTCAGTGCAGGCTCCTGGTCAGGAACGACACCTTTCCTTGTGTCCTTCACCCCCACCAAAAGTGAAGGATGCAGCAGGCCACACTTCAGATTACTCCATGGAGCTCTTTTCACATACCCTGCTTGGGCTATTAAGTCAAATCCTGAATTCACCAGTCCAAGATGAATATGACATGGAGTGCACTGATGCACAGCCACTGCTATCTGATTCTGCTGGTACAATCACCCAGAGCACTACATTGCCCTCACAGTCTACTGAGCCAGAATCTGACCCTGATGAAACTCAGGTGTCCCTTCCCGCATGCTCTAACACCTTACACGGTGACACAGAGGAAGGTACAGATGAAATTGAAGAGGAGGTGATGGATGACCCGGATTGGCATCCATTGGGGAAGAGTGTGCCGCTGGCAATAGCTCAGAAGAGGAGGCATCGACATCGCAGCTGCGGTTATTTGGCAGGCTTGTAGCAGTCCAAAAATGTGTTAAAAAAACAAAAAGAGTTGCAGGACAGCTTGGCCATACGGTCAAATTAGCACTGCGTGCAAGCCCTGAATATTTATCTCATTGTAGGAAGAGTGCAGTGTGGCACTTTTTTGACCAAAATCCTATTGATGAGGCAAAGGTTATCTGTAAGAAGTGCGGAAGGACCTTTAGCCGAGGAAAAAATCTCAGAGAATTGAATACCAGTTGCAAGCTTAGACATTTAAACACCATGCACTTGCAAGCGTGGACGGACTACAAAACCTCACTGGCTTTGAACGCCTACATTGCCAAACTGATCTCATTAGAGATGGTGACCTTCCGTTTGGTTGAAAGCGCAGTGTTCCGAGAGCTCATGGCCTACGCTGTCCCACGCTATGACCTACCCAGTCGGCACTGCTTTTCTAGAAAAGCCATCCCTGCCCTTTACCTGCATGTGAAAGACCGCATTGTCCATGCACTCAAACAGTCAGTGAGTGGAAAGGTGCACCTCACAACAGATGCATGGGCCAGTAGGCATGGCCAGGGCCGTTACGTGTCCATCACTGAGCACTGGGTTAATGTGGTGGATACAGGGTCCACAGGGGACAGCGGCGGTGGACAGTGCTGCCTAGCCCATGCTATAGGCAACAGTTGGCTGTAGGCGTTCGACCCTCCTCCTCCTCCAGAAGCAAAAGCTCATCGACAAATCCCAGTTTCACGAGCACTCCATCTGCAGCTTCCAGTGTTGCACATGAGGTGTCCCACTATCGATCAGCTAGTGTTAAGCGTCAGCAGGCTGTTTTAAAGATGATGTCTTTGGGCGACAACAGACACACCGCGGAGGTACTGGCCGACTACTTGCAGTGAGAAACTGAGTCATGGCTGAGCAGTCTACATCTTGAGCCAGGCAAGGTAGTCAGTGATAACGGCCATAATTTTGTGGCGGCCATAGCCCTGGCAAAACTCAGACACATACCTTGCCTGGCTCACACCTTGAACCTGGTGGTGCAGTGCTTCATAAATAATTATCTGGAATTACCAGCCCTGCTCCATAAGGTACAAAGACTGTGCTCGCACATCCGTCGCTCGCCCGTAGACTCCAGTCATATGCAGAGGCAGCGATCGCTCCACCTCCCCAAACACTGCCTAATAATAGACGTTGCAACAAGGTGGCACTCCACCATGCACATAGTTGAGAGGCTGTGCGAACAGAGGCAAGCTGTAATGCATTTGTGGGAGGATCCACGGGCAGGCAGTTTGAGGGCGAGTGTGCAGTGGTCAAAGCAGAAAGACCTCTTTAAAGTCCTTCAGTGTTTTGAGGAATGCACACGGCTGTTAAGCGCAGACGATGCCATCATAAGCATGAGCAAACAACTTATGCATCTGTTAATG
The DNA here is from genome assembly GCA_033576555.1 of Oophaga sylvatica. NCBI lineage: Eukaryota > Metazoa > Chordata > Amphibia > Anura > Dendrobatidae > Oophaga > Oophaga sylvatica. The sequence goes on from JARQOD010000001.1 coordinate 685,949,370, forward strand.
CAAACTTTGATGTACATTAAAGATAAGGCGTCTGCAGCAGAGGAGGAGGAGGAGGGAAGCCTTCATGACAGACAGGCATTGTCTGCTCAGAGAACTGTCCTGGACGAGGTGGAGAAAGAAGAGGAAGAGGAGGATGAGCATGAGGGGGATGATTATTTTGGGGAGGATGATGCTTCTCAGGGGGCAAGAGAAAATGTTGGCTTGCCAAGGTCAGGTACAGGGTTTGTGCATGAATGGAGGGATGTGGATTTGGCAGAAAGTGCTCCTCCACCCACCACTGGCAGTGCATCATTGACACCTGGAACATTGGCCCACATGTGTGATTATGCCAAAATTATGAAGGATGATGACTACTGGTTGGCAAGCATCCTCGATCCATGCTATAAAGACAAATTACAGAACATCATGCCACAGGAGAACCTAGAGCTAATATTGGCAAACAAACAAGCAATTCTGGTCAACTATTTGTTAGAGACATTCCCAGCACACAGCAGCGGTGCAGGTTCTACAACGAGCCGTACTGGGCCAAATGGAAGAGGTGTTCGTGGTGCACACAGCTGAAGTGGCATTGGAGACAGGCGTTTCATGACCATGTTGTGGTCTGATTTCTCGAGTAATGCTCACACAACTGGTAATACTGAATCGATTGCAACAGACAGGAGACAACAGTTGTCAACTATGGTTCAAAATTACCTCTCCTCTCCTATCAATGTTCTCCCTCACAGTTCATTCCTTACAGGAGCTCGCTTGCCCTGCTGATAGTGTGCTATCAGAAAGAGTCTTCAGTGCTGATGGATCAATCCTGTCAGAAAGAAGTACCCGGCTGTCGACCCAAAATGTTGGTGATCTCACCTTCATTAAAATGAACCATGCCTGGGTTTCAAAGAATTTTATACCACCTTCCCCTGATACCACATAGGTTGCCAGCAAAATGGCTCGCTTTGTCCTCCTCTTCCTCTGACTTCTCCAATTCCTCCATTTGCAGCTGCTGACTGTCCAGCCTACACCTCAACATATGCCAGTACCCCCCCCCAAGGCCAGGGTCAGTAACTGGTGCACCCGGGCAAGTGCCGGTGCTTTGAGCAGGTGGGGGGGCCCACTCACCGTCAGACACACCTGCGTACTATGAGGGGCACTGTGCCAGTTCCTGGCGCCCTCAAGTGTGCCCCCCTGCTAGCTCAGGGCCCCAGCACTTGCAATACTTACCTCTCCCTGCTCCACCTCTGTGACGTCTTCCGCGTTTCCTGACAGTGACATTCATGTCAGAGAGCGAGATGATGTCACGTCTGTGCGCCCTCTGCCTGAACAGTCACAGTGCAGAGAGCTGGAAGATGGCGACGCTGAGGAGTCCTGAGTAGAGCAGTAATATGAGGAAAAAGAAACCACTATAATGTATGCACAACATTAAAAAAAACAATTAAAAACAATAGAAATTCCTGCATGGATCCCAACAAGCAATCGCTGACCTATAATCAACCTCCAAACAATGATCAAATGAATAAGTGCATGTCCTAAACAATATAACAAATGACGATAAATGGGCATATATGCTAAGTCCACAGAGAGAAAAATGTATAATGCATACACCTGAACGCAGTCACCATGATGTGATAATGAAAGGTAAAGTGCCCCCTGTCACAGCATAATGATAAAGGTATATCACCTCCCAAAATGTGAGTCAGAAAGACTCCCTATAATAGAAAAGGCTCACGTGTAGAAAGGCAAGGTCAGGGCTGCAAGTGGACAGTAAGCCCGATGGAGGCAATTGCAGGGGGACCCAGAGGCAGGGCGACCCAACGCGTTACGCCGCTACAAGGGCGGCTTCGTCAGGGGAAGTGCAAATGTGCTTGCAAAGCTGCAATTTGTACCTGTAGGCGGGGGATAATTGGAAGCAGGTGTGTCGCGTCATGAGGACTGGTACCGGAAGCCAGGAGAACCGGAAGTGAGGTGGCTATGGCAGGCAGACGTCTCTGCTAATGGGGAGCGCTGCACGGCGTCATATGGACGCCAAGCAGCGATCGCCATGGGAACCAATGGGCGCATGCGCAGCTCCCGGGAGCGGAAAAACAATGAATTGCAGCCACATCCAAAATAACAGGGGCTAATGTGATATGCGAAAAAAAAAACCTGATAAAAATAAAAAATGAAAACGGACAACTATACACACATGTGAACAAAAAAAAAAAAATAAAAAAAAATATACCCTTGACCTTAAAGGGTTGGACAAGTGTGACGGTGTCAAAGTATTTAAGCTTAGTCCTCTAATCCCTTGATCTCAGATTTGACCTGGACCAAGAGTTCCCTATCATGCGCGATTCCGTAAGCCTACCGCCACCAACAGCTTGTTGGAATACCACAGTTTTCATCCGGGCCACACCAAGAAGGGGGTTCCTGTGGGCCAGTTCCTCAGGGCCAGGAGAAACTGTACAGAGGATCTTGATTTTCGCCATCATGCCAGGGAACTGACTACAAGATTTAAAATGAGGGGGTATCCTAAGAGACATATTTCTCAAGCCTTCCAGAAAGCCAATGGATTGTCCCAAACATCACTTCTGGATTCCAAGGACAAAGTCTCAGACAATCGGATCCGTTTTATAACCACGTTCAATACGCATTGGCAGCAGGTAAGACATGTTCTGCAGAAGCATTGGAATATTCTAACCACTGATTTGTCTACCACACGGGTGGTCAGTCCTCATCCATTATTGACTGCGAGAAGAGCACCTAACCTTAGGGATATTCTAACTAGAAGCCACTGTAGGAGACCCACTGTCAGACTCAATTGGGGGATCCACCTTAGGGGCTCTTTCCCATGTGGAAACTGCAATATCTGTCCCTACATGTCTCCGACACGGGATGTCTTCTGTCACCCAACTGATCATACTCGACATCCACTTAAAACATATGTGAATTGCAAAACGATGAATGTCATTTATGCCATCGTCTGTCCATGTCCTCAGATTTATGTTGGACAAACTTCGCAGGAAATGCGTAGGAGAATACAAAGGCATTTTTCTTCCATCAATCTGGCAGCAACGGACGCCCGAAAAGGTAAAACGCTAACTTCGGTTGCTTCCCACTACCTTACTTACCATGCAGGAGCCCTGTCAAACACTCGAGTGATAGGCTTAGAACAGGTTCCCGGTTCTGACAGAGGGGGATCCCTCAGTCAGAAACTTCTCCAGGTGGAATCTAGGTGGATTTTTTCGCTACGTTCGGTGGCGCCTCTGGGCATTAACGAGGATCTTCTCATTCACCGGTTTTTAGGGTGAGGTCCGAATGGGGTGTCTAGGACTCTTGGCACGCATATTATATATATATGGAAATTTACATCTGTTTGGATTTCAGAAATTAGGGTTTTCTGGTGTCAGTTGTCAGTGTTTATCCCACGCCCTTTATTTGCTCCATTTCTTCTGTTTATCAGGCGATTGGGGGGTCTTTTGAGGGTCATTCTCATATTGGGGTATTCTTCACAGCAAGATTCATTGTTGTTTTTTATTTTTTGGATCCTCTGATCAGTGTTATCTTTGCAGTACTGAAGCCTCATTCATCGGCAGCCATGCCATCATCTCTTCAAGCTGAATCCTGTTGCTCATTGCTTTGGAATGGATCTATTTGGATTTCCGGGAATTCAGGAAGATTTCGATTTTGGAACAAGTTTGGCTTTACTCTGGAAGAAGCCACTTATCTCGAACTACCGCAATCATTATCACATGGCATTTTGGTCGGAGTTCGTTGCTCACTAGATTGTGGCATTATTGCATGCCCTGTCATATGGGTGGTGCCATTATCATGGTTACAAATATATTTTTCTCTTCATGAGCTCTGGACTTTATGGTTACCACTCTTAGCCTTGGGACTCATCCATTCTCCTAGGATGTCATGTGGCTCTAACAAGTCTATCCAGTGTGCTTAGGGCCTTTCTGATATGGCCCCCCGATTTATGGTGTGTCTTTCATTGTGCCTAATGTTCCCATTTTTGTGTACAAGTCTGTTCAGTCATCCGCTTTTTGTTTATTTTCTACCTATTTTCATTATTCTTTTATTATGGTTTCATTCATTGTTTGGTGTGCAATTATTTTCATGTTCATTGTCTGTCTTGATTTCTACTTTCCATCATTTATTTTTTATTTTTTATTTTCAATTTTATTTTTTATTTTTTATATACTTTTTTTTTATTTATTTATTTTTATTTTTTTTTACATGTGTGTATAGTTGTACTTTTCATTTTTTATTTTTTTCATATATATTTTTTTCATCTATTATTTATCATTATTTTTTGTATCATTGTTAGCTTTTTCATCTGTTTTTTTTTTTTGTAATCTTGGTTCATTTAGTAATTTATTTTGTCCTTACATGTAACCCCATTTCTATTTTTCACTAATTATTGTTTATATCCTTCTTATTCATTTTTTTGTCCATATTATTTCTGGCCATTTTTTTCATTATGGTATTTTTATCAGTTTTTTTTTTCGCATATCACATTAGCCCCTGTTATTTTGGATGTAGCTGCAATTCATTGTTTTTCCGCTCCCGGGAGATGCGCATGCGCCCATTGGTTCCCATGGCGATCGCTGCTTGGCGTCCATATGACGCCGTGCAGCGCTCCCCATTAGCAGAGACGTCTGCCTGCCATAGCCACCTCACTTCCGGTTCTCCTGGCTTCCGGTACCAGTCCTCATGACGCGACACACCTGCTTCCAATTATCCCCCCACCTACAGGTACAAATTGCAGCTTTGCAAGCACATTTGCACTTCCCCTGACGAAGCCGCCCTTGTAGCGGCATAACGCGTTATGTCGCCCTGCCTCTGGGTCCCCCTGCAATTGCCTCCATCGGGCTTACTGTCCACTTGCAGCCCTGACCTTGTCTTTCTACATGTGAGCCTTTTCTATTATAGGGAGTCTTTCTGACTCACATTTTGGGAGGTGATATACCTTTATCATTATGCTGTGACAGGGGCACTTTACCTTTCATTATCACATCATGGTGACTGCGTTCAGGTGTATGCATTATACATTTTTCTCTCTGTGGACTTAGCATATATGCCCATTTATCGTCATTTGTTATATTGTTTAGGACATGCACTTGTTCATTTGATCATTGTTTGGAGTTTGATTATAGGTCAGCGATTGCTTGTTGGGATCCATGCAGGGATTTCTATTGTTTTTAATTGTTTTTTTAATGTTGTGCAATAAAGCTTTTTTCATTTTTTGATTACTCAGTTGTGGTGTGCATACATTATAGTGGTTTCTTTTTCCTCATATTCCTATTCAGTTTTTGGACCACAGGTTGTGCACCCCTTTTGTCATATGTAATTTGTTTCATTTTCGCTGTGCGCCATTCCTTTGTTTTCAGAGTAGAGCAGTGACCAGCGAGGAGAGGTATTTCATTTTTTTTAATGTTTGGAGCAATATATGGGGAGCATTATACACTGGAGAATTATATATGGGGCCCATCATACACTTGAGCATCATAGATAGGGCCCATTATACACTGGAGCATCATCCATGGGGCACATCATATACTGGAGCATCATATGGGGCCCATTATATATGGTGCATCATATGGGGCACATTATATATGGAGCATCACATGGAGACCATTATATATGGAGCATTATATATGGGGACCATTATATTTGGAGCATTATATGGGGTTCATCATACACTAGAGCATCATATATGGGGCCCATCATATACTACAGCATCATATGGGATTCATTATTTATGGGGCATCATATAGGGCCCTTTAAATATGGAGCATCATATGGAGCACATATAGGGCCTATTCTGTATGGAGCATTATATGGAGCCCATTCTGTATTGAGCAATATATGGGGCTCATTATTCTGTATAGAGCAATATATGAAGCTCATTATTCTGTATGGCGCACTATGTGGTGCCTATAATACTGTATGGAGGACTATACTGTCCGTTTTTTGAGCTATTGTAGAATTTAAGATAGATATCACTCATGTAATGTAAGAAGTGAAGTATTTGGCATTGTACTATACCTATATTTCTCTGCCGTATCAGAGCATCATGAATTGTGGTGTGTGTTAAAGGGGCCCACTGAGACTCTTTGGCTCGGGGCCCACGAAAACCTGGAGCCAGCCCTGCCCCCCTCACAAGTTTAGCCAAATAACCCCCAGTTTTCAATGCGTTACTATTATTATAAAGTAAATTAAGGTTGACAAGCTTAAGTAATAAGAATTGATGTAGTTAGCATTGAAATGGGCACTGTAGGTGTGTTTACTCTCCTCCACTCACTGCCGACTTTTATTCCCCATTGACTTGCATTGGGGTCGGATTTTCGACTCCGACCCGACAATTTCTGTTAGTCGGCCGACTTCGTACGACTCGACTTTTGAGAAAGTTGGGTTTCACGAAACCCGACTCGACCCTAAAAAAGGCAAAGTCGCTCATCTCTAATATAGACCCCTCAAAGTGACTTCAAATGTGATGTGGTCCTTAAAAAAACGGTGTTGTAAATATGAGAAATTGCTGTTTAATTTTTAACCCTTAAAACTTCCTAAAAAAAAAAAATTTGGGTTCCAAAATTGTGCTGATGTAAATTAAACATGTGAGAAATGTTACTTACTAAGTATTTTATGTGACATATCTCTGTGATTTAAGTGCATGAAAATTCAAAGTTGGAAAATTGCGAAATGTTCAAAATTTTCGCCAAATTTCTATTTTTTTCACAAATAAACGCAAGTCATATCAAAGAAATTTTACCACTATCAGGAAGTACAATATGTCACGAGAAAACAGTGTCAGAATCACCGGGATCCATGGAAGCGTTCCAGAGTTATTACCTCATAAAGTGACAGTGGTCAGAATTGTAAAAATTGGCCTGGTCATTAACATGCAAACCACCCTTGGGGGTAAAGGGGTTTACAAGGGTAACAGGAAAAAATGGACCCCAAAATTTGTAGTGTAATTTCTGCGCATGATCAGCAAGTTTCCTAGCTCTGGCGACATGGATGCTGTCAAGATGACATCGGGTCTCCATGGGATCTATCGAGACCCCGCGTCACACCGCAGAGTCTCTGATCCGAAGGCAGAAGGGCTGTTAGCCCTCTGCTGGCTTCCAGGATGCTGCCATCGCGTTCGATCGCAGCATGTTGGGGGTTTAAAGTGCAAGGAGCAGTGCGTAACCACTCCTGGCACTTAGTACAGGGTGTCAGCTGTTAGAATCAGCTGACACTGGCGGTGATCACCCGTTTACCACCCGTGTGCGCGAGCAATCAAAATGACACAATAATCCGTCCCTGGTCAAATAGAACCAGGGCACATGGACGCATTATTATGTCAGATGTTAGAAAGGGGTTAATAATATAAAAATCTTGGGTAGTATGTTTATAGTTTATTGTGAATTACTGCAAAACAGTTTTTTTTAATAATTTTCAAGACTTAAATCTGTTTAGGAAAATTTTCACAAAACAAAAAAAAAGTGCCTGTTAAGTTAGTTATTACCTAGGCTATATTTGCTCTGTAAGAAGGGTGTGATGTAACCATCACAAAAACAACGAAAAACGGGCTTTTAGAAAAATGACAAATCTTTATTGAAACATATACACACATGTGTGTCAATGTACAGGTGAAAGTCGAAAAAACAATGCCGGACAAATGAGCCACAAGGACAAGTGCAAATATGGCACAAAAAGGGAGTCGCACATGCCCAGGCAACTAAAAGTACTAACTTGCTATTATTAGAATACCGACATAGTGTCCATATAAAACATGATACTGACGCCCCATATGCCAATGGGTCACCTATATGAAGCGGACATTAGTACTATTGAGGCATTATTATCAATTGCATACAAATGCATGTCCTTTTGGTGAAGCAAAGGAGAGGGTGCATGAATAAATTTCTATGCTACCTGCTTAAAAATGACCAGTGTCATAAAGACGTTGTTACCTCTCTCCAATGGCATAGGGTGGAAGCCTGGGTCTGCACGTCTGCCCCGACGCGCGTTTTCGGCACGATTGCCTTCGTCAGGGGCTCTGTGTTTAACTGGAAGTTTGAAGCGGTTTGCCAAAACCTATGCCCCCGATGTTTGCAGCTGTATGCTTTTTAAGATACTTGAGGCAAAGATATACTGACATATACCTGCCAAACATACAGTAGGTGTAACCACAGAAGTCTATGGGCGAATTAGAGAGATTTATACCTTAAATAATTCTTAATATTAAGTTTAGTCCAAATGTCTGCAATTAGATGGTTATTGTTATAATATTATAGTATAAGATATATTATTTAATGATGAATCCACAAACTGGAAAATATATGAATTGAGATGATCACTAGGAGAATGACAATTTAAGAAATACTCATTATTTAATCTATAATAATCCATCATGTAACCTATAATTTGTAGATCAGAATGATGAATATAGCACTCACTTTTCTATCCATATGACACATGTGGCCTCCAGCTTGTTTTCTCTGGTATACATTGTTTTTAATGGTACTCATTATACACAAGATTGCAAGTTTCATCAAGTCTTCTTGACGTTTACATGCAAGTGGCACTTTTTATAGTCTTTGCTGCCCCAACCTGCCTTTTCCTGCTTGCAGCAATTTCACAGAAAAGTTAATAAATCCCACTGACATTAAAACAATAAGGTAAATATGTAAATTTATAAAGATCCTTCAAGTTGAAAGCTCTGATGGGAAGGGACCTATATCAGTTTGTCTTATTGTTTACTGATTTTTTGTTACTTTCGTTATTTCTCAGTTGTCTGCTAATTGCTTTCCTTGATTGTAAAGTGAGACAAAATATGTTGGTGACATAGACAAAAAACTATTTTTATTATTATTATTATATTATTATTATTATTATTAGGGAATCCTTGATGAGATACAAGTATTAAAAAAATATTTGTCATTAAATCAATATTAAATATTGCCTGCTCACCACTACTGGAGCTACTTCTTCACCATCACCAGAGCTCCTGCAAACCCCCAACCTACTGTCTCCTTCCCCACCATCCTGTAGAATGTAAGCCCGAAAGGGCAGGGTCCTCTCCCCTCTGTATCAGTCTGTGATTGTTAGTTTGTTTACTGTACATGATATCTGTAATTTGTATGTAACCCCTTCTCATGTACAGCACCATGGTATCAATGGTGCTATATAAATAATAATAATAATAAAACATGCAATAAAAAAATTGTGATGCTTTCCATAAGAAAACCCCTTGACTTATACTGCTTTATAGGCAAACATTAGCATTGTCACCATAGACTCCTATTATAAAAATACATGCTATATGTGCAATATATGCTTTTTCAGGTGCCTTCATATAGAATAGCATAGTCGACTTCTGTGTAATTAAAAAACATGCCAAAAATGACATTTTTTTCATCATAGTGATTCACAAAAAGTGAATAAAAGGCAATCAAAAAATCATATGCACAAAAATATGTTATGAGTGAAAACAGCAAAAGGTACTGCACAAAACAAGCCCTAATATGGCTCATTTGGCAAAAAAATAAAAAAGTTACAGCTCTCAGAATATGGTGATGGAAAAAGAAATTCATTTTGCTAAAATACTGTTTTAGTTTGTAAAGCTTAAAAACAATATAAATCTGGTATCGATGTAATCGTACCGACCCGACGAACAAATCTGTCTTCTCACTTTTACCGCATAGTGAATGGTGAAAAAAAGAATAAAAACAATAACTAAATTGCTGGGTTTTGTTCATTCTGTGTCTGAAAAATATTAATAAAAAGCAATAAAAAAAATATTAATTATGCGCCCCAAAATGGTACCAAAAAATCTGCAACTCGTCCCACAAAAAATAAGCTCTCAAACAGCTCTGTTTGCCAAAAAATAAAATAGTTACAGCTCTCAGAATGTGGCGACAAAAAAAACCTACTTTTTATAAAGAAGCATTTTTACTGTGTGATATAAGCAAAACCTAAAAAAAAACCTGATTATAAATCTGGTATCACTGTAATAGCACTGACCTAAAGAATAAATCTGCCTTATCACTTATATAGAAACAGTGAACCGTGCAAAAATAAAAATAAGAAATATTCTTGTACTGCTGTCTATTTGTTTATTCTACCTCCCAAAAATCGGGACAAGGATCGGCGCACATTTATTCTGCCCTCTCCGCTGAGAGCTTACGTGGGGGTTTCAATGTAAATTCTATAAAAAACGCAATTCAGACAAAACCCCGGATGTAACCACTGACTTATGATGCCGATGGAATCACTCTGGACTGGTCTGTGTTCTGACAGTGTCCCATCATCTACGGTGTCTTTTTAGTGCACGAGTGTGGGCAACCACAGATCTCAGAGCACATGCCAAACGGAGTTCGCCTTATGGTGGGTGGTTCCATTGGGGGTTTAGTCTGAATCACATTTTCGTGGGATTTGTAGGAAAGACTAAGTGCAACATGAAAGAATGAGGGGAAGGGAGCCCAACACTAGGGAAGGGGGGAGTGGGGACCCCTAGGCAAATATAACATCACCCTGTTTGCCATGAACGTCCCTATATATGTTCTGTACCTATTGCCGAGCAGGAACCTAATCCCTAGCAGACCCTGGCAATAAGCCGTGCTTAGGGAAAGGTGGGATGAGAAATAGTCAATCCCCATTATAACTAAAGACAGATGGGATTGACAAACAATGGGAACACTTATCTTGAGTTGACTCAGATAACACATTCTCCAGCAACACCAAAGAGGAAGATAGCAGACTGCTATAGCTCTAAAGCCCCCATCACACTAAGCGAGATCGCTAGCGAGATCGCTGCTGAGTCACAAGTTTTGTGATGCAACAGCGATCTCAGCAGCGATCTTGCTATGTTTGACACTTACCAGCGATCAGGCCCCTGCTGTGAGATCGCTGGTCGTGTCAGAAATGCCTGGACATTTCTTTGGTCCTTGAGATCCCGCTGGGTAGCATGCATCGGTGTGTTTTACACCTTTTACCAATGATCTCGCTAGCATCTCAGCACTGAGACATATAGAAGATACATCGTTAGACAGGTCGCTACGGGTCGCCGATCGTTGCTGCATCTTGGGAAGATCTGACTGTTTGGCATCTCACCAGCGACCACATAGCGACGCAGCAACAATCCCTGCCAGGTCGTATCATTGTCGGGATCGCTGCTGCGTCGCTGAGTGTGACGGTACCCTAAGCCTCAGCATGAGGAAATGGAGATACACCGGTAACTCCCAGCAGCAGGCTGGGAGTCTATAAACACCTAGTCCAGGTGTGTCAATCAGAGCCGGAGAAAGGTAGCCACTGGGTCCAAGAGTCAGAAGGGTTAAGAAGGCATCTGCAAAGCCAAACGTTCTGCAGCTAGATGCAGTGCGACAGTCTGCAGTGTCTAACACACCCATGACAATGAAAATGTGATCTAGCTTTACTCTGAAAGCAATCAAAAAATGTTAACAATTAAAACTCTAATTTATCCTGCACGAAACCAGCCCACACTCAGGTCTATCATCAGTAACTGGAACTATAGAGGGTTCCCACATTACTGGTAGAACAAAGACTCTGAAAAAGCGACATGACTCTGACCACCTCAAATAAAATCCAGTGAATTCTGAGCTCCCAAATCCAAATCCAAATGTCCCCTTCCTTCTAAGCCCCACTGTGCCTAAACCATAGTAAACGAGTTTGGCATTATTGTAATGGAGAGTAGGCACTTAATTTCTGGGTGCATATCACCAGAAGCACAAGCTGGGCACAATATATGGGGGCGCTACAGTAGGGGGGCTCTACGCTGTATGGGGGCACAATGTTTGGGTACTAGACTGGCATATTTGCAGGATAAAGCCTAGCATGGATGTTACAAAATAGTCATTGCAGCCATAAATTAATTCGCTTAGAAGTACAGTTTCTACAATGGGGTCACTTTTGTTTTTTTTTTCTGTTCTGGCACATTCGGGGCTCTGCAAATGTTGCCCGTAAACTATTATAGCAAAATCTGTGCTCCAGAAGCCAAATAGCGCTCCTTCCTTCTCAGCCCTGACGTATGGTTTAATAGTAATTTCTGATAACATATGCGGCAGCACCTGCGTTCAGGAGAAATTGCGCAATAAATTGTGGAGTCTAGTTTCACCTATTAACCCTTTTGTACCTGACAAATATGCAGTAAATACAGCAATTACATTTTTGCCACTAAAACTAGGGGTCTAGTTTCCAAAATGGGGTCACTTATGGGGGTTTCAGTTGTTTTCACATGTCAGGGGCTCTTAAAATGTGACATAGATTCACAATCTATCCCAGGCAAATGGCGCTTCTTTCTTTCCTAGCCCTGCCATGTGCTCAAGCAGAAGTTTTTGACCACATATTGGATATGGTCGCTATGAGGGATTGCACAGGGGAAGGGGATGTCAACTTCGCTCACCTAGGGAGAGGGAAGAGAAGGACCCATAAGGGATCAGCTCTCTGGTGCCTCGACTTGCCCCAGGTCAGTCAGGGAACTGCACCGTGGGCAAATAGTCGCCGGAAAGGCTTCCCTTATAGGTACGAGTTATTGAGGACCTCCCAGTGAGGGGGGATATATATCACCAGTCCAGGCTGGGGATGTATATATAAACCTCCCAGCCATCACTGTCAGAGTTCCTTACTAAATAGTACAATATGCTGTCACCAGTTCCTCATTCGAAAAAAGCCACGTCCGACAAAAGGCTTATATCAGGTCAGAAACCAACCCGGATAGCGTATAATATACAACAAAGCATGTGGACGTGGGGATTCTTGTATCGAGATAAAAGAACAGCCCAAGATTCCTATTATATTTAATTGTCGAAAAAGCGCACTAGAAATATGCAGGTATATACATATACAGAACAATATACAAGTATGCAGTCAAAAATGTAGTACAAGGGTAGGGTATAGATAGGTTGCAAATACAGTGTTATTTAGCATGTGACCACAGGGAGACGCTGATAGATCACAGGTCCAAATCTTAGTTATATGCTTTTCCTGGCTTCGTCAGGTAACGAACCCTCCTGCCAGTAGAAAACTAAATCCAAAATGAGGCGCTGCTTTATATCTCATAGGCTGCTCCCTCCTACAGTCTGCTCCCACCCCTGGGATTGTTCAGCCTCTCTCCTCCCATATCTTAGAATATGATTTTCTGTCCAGAACCGTGGATGGCCCATAATTTTCCGCCTGAGCCTCTGAATGGGTTGGCGGCACCGCCACTCAGTTCCGCTGGATTTTATCTGCGCATGGAGAATAATATGCCTACCATGTGTAATTCCCGGTAGCTATGCTTTATAACTCAATAAAACAGAGTGCTACAGTTGGCTGCCGGGCACGAGCGTATGGGGGAAGGAATGCTGATTCCAATTATGCTCTCGGCTAGTCTCATATATATTGCATTCTTTTATTATAGGTCATTTTCCAGATTCAATACCTCAGAGTCTTGCTGTCACTTATAGTGCCACGCTGTCTCCATGTGCTTGAGTCAGACAAAAGATTCCAGTTTGCCTGTAGCTGCAGGAGAGTTCACACCCTGGTCTTAAGACCTTCAAAGAGCTTCTTCCTGGCGTTTAATTAAAGGAAAACATTGCATTGCTTTTTATGGCCTTGGGGAATGCATGTCAAGGGAGGGGGCTGAGTGGTCTGAAGCAAGTATTTTTGGGCCAAACTTATCTTGATGGGAAATTCCATCAGAAATCAAAATGATATAATTTTCCCATATATCACACCTCCCCCTTTAGAGGACTCTAGGGGGCATCACATTCCTGTGTTCCCCCCGAGAACTCTCCCGCAAACTCTCCATGGTCCTGGGGGTGGGCCAGGATGCGATGGCATCCACTTTCCCAGGCTCTGGCTTCAGAACCTCCCCACCTACCCGGTGACCCAGGTAGAGGATCTTGCTTGTGCCCAGCTGGCACTTTTCCGGCTTGATGGTCAAAACTGCTAGGTGGATCCGTCTAAGCACCAGCGTCGAATGCTCTAAGTGATCCTCCCATGTGGGACTGAAGATGGCAATATCAAACAGGTATGCAGCCATGTACCCTTCACGTCCCTGGAGCAGCGCATTGACTATCTGCTGTAAAGTGGCAGGGGCATTCTTCATGCCGAATGGCATCACGGTGGCTCATACTGTCCAAACGGGTTGATAAAGGCAGAGCGCTCCGGGGCCTCGTGGGTCAGAGGGATCTGCCAATATCTCCGGCTCAGATCCATGATGGTCAGGTACTTAGCACCGGCCAACTGATCGAGCAGGTCATCGATGCGTGGCATAGGGAATGCATCGGTGACCATGACAGCATTGAGCCCCCAGAATTCCACGCAGAACCAGGTTGTTTGGTTCTTTTGGGGGACGAAGACTACGGGTGACGCCCACACGCTGTTGGATGCCTGGATCATCCCCAGCTTCAGCATCTCCTGCCATCATTTTGTCCAGGAAGCGCAGGACGTACTCAACGACCAACACTCCAGGGTCTCCTTCCCATGCTTCTTTCACCAGAGCAAGGGGCCCTCGTACATGTTGCCTTTACAGGAGCTCGAAGGGGGTGATCCTCCTGGTAGGCAAATAGTAGGTGAGGGAGTAGCTCCCATGGGAGTCAACCAACATCCTAAGCATCTGCGTGAGGGTGCCATTGAACCGCTCGCACAAACCATTAGTCTGCAGATGGTACAGGCTGGCCACCAGATGATGCACCTCTATTTGCTTGCAAAGGGACTCCATCAGCTGTGACTTGAACTGGGTTCCTCGGTCAGTGAGCATTTCCTGGAGAAATCCCATTCTGGAGAAAATCTGCAGTAAAGCGTTGGCCATCTTGTCGGCCCGAGTGGACGTCGAGGCTACCGCTTCTGGGTACCGGGTGGCATAATCCACTACCGTTAGTATGTAGCATTTTCCAGAGCTACTGGGAACGGACAGCAGTCCTATGAGATCCACTGCCACCCTCTGGAAAGGCTCGTCAATGATGGGCAATGGCACCAGTGGGGCTTTGGGGCACCGCCCGCCGCGCCTTCCCCACTCTTTGACAGGTATCACACGAACGGCAGTAGGCAGCCTCATCGTCCCCCATTGTAGGCCATAGAAATGCTGGGCTAGCCTGGCTTTGGTCTTAGCGATTCCAAAGTGATCACCCATCGGAACCTCATGAAACAACTCCGGCCGGAACGGATATGGTACCACTAACTGTCGGTCCCTAGTCCACGCCTCTGGTGACTTTTGCTGAACCGACACTGGTCCCAGATCACCCGCTCGAGGTCTGAGTCTGTGAAAGGCTGTGTCGCCTGCTCCTTAAGGGCATTCAGGCCGACTTCGGCTTCCAATGCTTCCTGAAACCCCTGACTAGACGTAGCCAGAATGGACGAAAGTGGGACATCTTTCAGTTCCCTAGGACCCATCTCCAGGCATCCATCTGGCTCAGCCGCCACTTGTTCAGAAGGGGGAAGGCCATCGGACCTCCGTGATGCTCCTTAGGCTTCCAGCACTCCCACTCCTGGTGACAGCGGCCATGACCGCTGTAACCCTGGGTAGTGCCTGCCTCCCTTGGCTTCCACACAAGTTGCCAACCTGATCTCCTGGGTGTGGGGACCTCCTGCTCTGGGACCTTACCTGGAAGCTCCACCTCTCCTGTGATAGCCTCAACTCCATTGACACGCTCCCCTTCCTGCAGCTGTACAGAACCCAGCAGTTTGGACTCATCTAGGGCCCCTACAATCCCTGCAGCAGCTCCTCTTACTAACTCTGTTTCTGGCCCTGCAGCTACCTGCCCCCTACCTCTCCCTCCAGAGCACACTGTCTCATCACACCTGGGGGCATTCTCACACCTTCCTGTGTCTTCTGACTTCAGCTCATCTGCATGCGCTGCATGTGTCCTGTTAGCACAGGAGTGACTCTCAGCTCCCACCTCCCCCCTTGATGAAGAAAGGACAGGCAACACAATTACAACATTACTAGAAGTAGACAAATGAAGACACAGTGGGGGGACCAGGACTTGGGGTCTCAGTAGCCACATACTGTGACACTAGCCACCCCAAACCTGTCCCAAGTAAAACATTCGCGGGAATATTCAACGAAACTCCCACCTCCCTCATTCCTCTCCCGGAGAACCAGTCCAGATGAACCCTGGTGATGGACAGCACCGGTTCGACGCCTCCAATCCCGGAGACAGCGAAAGTTTTTCCAGGTATCAAGTCCTGGGGGGGACACCATCTCAGGCCACACGAGGGTCATCTCAGCACCGGTGTCCTGTAGTCCCATAGCAGTGGCGTGGTTTACAGTGACGGGTAGGTAGTTATCACGGGACCTCCCTCCACCCCCACCCACAGATATGACAGGGGATGGTTTTGGGGATGAGGATAGGGCCTTGGGGCACTGGGGACAAATGGCCCTGAAGGGTCCAGGTTGGTTGCAGAGTTAACACCTCCTGAGTTCTGCCCCTGGCCTGGAGAGGGAAACAGAGGGGGGCATCTCTTGCATTCTAGGGGCTGGGGAAACAGGGGTAGGATGAGTCTTACCCCCTCTCCAGGTACTGTGGGTGGCCCACTTAGCTTCAGTTATTGGCATATTCATCTGCGAGGGCAGCTGTAGCAGCGGCCTCCTTTAGTTTCCGGTCGCGGAGGTACTGCTGGAGGTCCTCAGGGCAGTTCCTCAAGAAGTGCTCCGTGACAAACGCTTCCTGGATCTCCTGGCCGGTGGTGAGCTTGAAAGAAGGCCTCCGATCTGAGCTGCATGGGGAGGAGGGCAGTAGTAGGGCGTTCTCCTGGGTAGTGCACTGGCGGCGAGACGTTTGGAGAGCCCGAGCGGGCCCCCCCATTGTTCACCGCTTTGTGGGAAACCAGTACAGTTATTCTCCGCGTTACGGTCTAGCTCTGCCGCCATCATTCTTTTCTGGCTTCAAGTGCTGTCAGACAGTCTTTTCAGCCCTCGGTCACGGACACAGCAGCAACCTGAGCACCCACACCTCTATAGTACTTGCACTCGGACTGTCTAGTGCTGAGCTGATTTTAAGACCCCAGCAGCAAAAGCTACTGCTGTTAGTCCTTACTGTCTGGGAGTAGGGATCCCACGCACACTATTATCTCAATCCCACCACTCTGCCACCAATCTGTGAAGGATTGCACAGGGGAAGGGGGTGTCGACTTTGCTCACCTCAGGGGAGGGGAGAGAAGGTCCCAGCAGGGATAGGCTTTCTGGCGCCACCACTTGCCCCAGGTCAGTCAGGGAACTGCACCGTGGGCAAATAGTCGCCGGAAAGGCTTCCCTTATACAGCTCTGGCAAAAATTAAGAGACCACTTTCGAATATTAAGTTTGTCTAACTTTTCTCTTTACAGGTATATTTTTGAGTAAAATGAAAATTGTTCTTTTAGCCTATAAACTTCTGACAACATGTCACCGAAATTCCAAACAATAAATTTTGTATTTTTTTTCTGACAAAGAAAAATGGTCAAAATTTAAAAAAAACTCAGTGCTTTCAGACCTCAAATAATGCAAAGAAAACAAGTTCATAATCATTTAGAAGCAACAATACTAATGTTATAACTCAGGAATAGTTCTGAAATCAATATTTTATAATAATAATAATTTTATTTCTATAGCGCCAACATATTCCGCAGAACTTTACATTATAGAGGGGACTTGTGCAGACAATAAACATTACAGCATAACAATAAACATAGATTAAAGTAAATACCAAGAGGAATGAGGGCCCTGCTCGCAAGCTTACAATCTATGAGGAAAAAGGGGAGACATGAAAGGTAAATGGTAACAATTACTTTCATTGTTCGGACCAGCCATAGTGTAAGAATCGGGTGTTCATGTAATTATGCATGAACCAGTTAACAGCCAAAGTATGTAACAGTACAGACACAGAGTGCTATTAAATGCATAAAGCGGTTGAGAACATAATACGAGGTACCTGATTATGGTAAAAAAAAATTTGAATGGGCCAAGAGGGATATTAGGTTAATGTGTTGAGGCGGTAGGCCAGTCTGAACAAATGCGCTTTTAGGGCACGCTTAAAACTGTGGGGATTGGGGATTAATCGTATTAACCTGGATAGTGCATTCCAAAAAATTGGCACAGCACGTGAAAAGTCTTGGAGGCGGGAGTGGGAGGTTCTGATTATTGAGGATGCTAACCTCAGGTCATTAGCAGAACGGAGGGCGCGGGTAGGATGCTAGGCTGAGACTAGGGAGGAGATGTAGGTTGTGCTGAGCCATGGAGTGTTTTGTGGGTGAGGGTAATAAGTTTTTACTGGACTCTGTAGTGGATGGGTAATTAGTGTAATGATTGGCACAAGGTAGAGGCATCGGTATAACGATTGGTGAGGAATATGATCCTGGAGGCAGCATTCAAGACAGATTGGAGAGGGGAGAGTTTGATAAGAGGGAGACCGATTAGTAGAGAGTTACAATAGTCCAGATGAGAATGAATAAGAGAAACAGTAAGGGTTTTTGCAGAGTCGAAAGTATGAAAAGGTCAAATTCTAGAGATATTTTTGAAGTGGAGATAACAAGAGCGAGCCAGTGATTGGATGTGGGGGGTGAATGAAAGCTTGGAATCAAGTATGACCCCAAGACAGTGGGCATGTTGCTGGTGAGTAATGGTGGAACCACACATGGAGATGGCAATGTCAGGCAAAGGTAGGTTAGTAGAGGGAGGAAACACGAGGAGTTCCATTTTTGACAGGTTCAGTTTGAGATAGAGGGATGACATGATGTTGGAGACAGCGGTAAGACAATCACTGGTGTTTTCTAAAAAGGTAGGCGTGATATCGGGAGAAGAAGTGTATAATTGGGTGTCATCAGCACAGAGATGGTACTGGAAACCAAATCTACTGATTGTCCAATAGGGGCGGTATACAAAGAGAAGAGGAGGGGGCCTACAACTGATCCTTGAGGAACCCCAACAGTAAAGGGAAGATGAGAGGAGGAGGAACCAGCAAAAGATACAGTGAAGGGACGGTCAGAGAGATAGGAAGGAGGAGAACCAGGAGAGAACGGTGTCCTTGAGGCCAATGGAGCAGAGCATAGTGAGGAGGAGCTGATGGTCCACAGTGTCGAATGCTGCGGAGAGATCCAAGAGAATTAGCATGGAGTAGTGACCATTAGATGTAGCAGTTAGTAGATCATTAGAGACTTTAGTGAGGGCAGTTTCAGTAGAGTTTAAAGAGTGGAAACCAGATTGAAGAGGGTCGAGAAGATAGTTATCTGAGAGATAGCGAATAAGACAGGTGTGGACCAGGCGTTTCAGGAGTTTAGAGATGAAGGGAAGATTAGAGATAGGTCTATAGTTAGCGGCACAGTTTTGGTCAAGGGACGGTTTTTTAAGTAATGGATGTATGATGGCATGTTTAAATGAGGAGGGCAAAATACCAGAAGAGAGAGGTTGAATATTTTTGTTAGGTGAGAGGTGACAGCAGGGGAAAGGGACTGGAGGAGATGTGATGGAATGGGGTCACTGATGCAAGTGGTAAGGCGAGAAGATGCAAGAAGCCTAATTACTTCTTCTTCTGAGACTGGATCAAAATCGGAGAGTGAACTAGATGCAGCGGGGGAGGGAGGACAGTGCATGGTATGAGGGGATTGGGAGATAATTTTCTGTCGGATGTGGTCAATTTTTTCTTTGACATAATTGGCCAGATCGTCAGCGTGGAGATCTGTGGTTGGGGCCTGCACTTTTGTGTTGAGAAGGGAATGAAAAGTGTCAAAGAGACGTTTAGTTTTATTGGATAGTGAAATGATGAGGGTGTTGAAATAGGTTTGTTTGGAGAGGTGCAGGCCAGAGTTGTATGTTTTAAGCATAAACTTGTAATGGATGAAATCTTCGGGTAGGTTAGATTTTCTACACAAACTTTTGGCGCACCTGGAGCACCGCTGCAGGAAACGTGTTTGCAGGTGTGCCACCCTTGTCGGCGTCTGTGTCGTATTATTCTATGTATAGGAGGTGAAATTTTATCCAGGGCACTTTGCAGGATTTCGTCGTAATGCTTCAGTGCAGAATCTGGACATGAGAGGGAGGAGATAGGGGCCAATGATGACTGCAAGTTCTTCATAAGTTTCTGGGTGTTAATGGCTTGCATGTTTCTATATGTGTGGAAAGTCGGGGTGACCTGAGCGGGATGGCAGTTCTTGATAGAGAATGAAAGAAGGTATTGGTCAGAGAGCGGGAGAGGGGAGTTTGTGAAATCATCCACTGAGCAAAGACGGGAGAAGACCAAGTCAAGGTAGTTCCCGTCTTCATGCGTGGGGGAGTTAGTATGCTGCAAGAGGCCGAAAGAGGAAGATAGAGATAAAAGGTGAGAAGCAGATGGGGAGAGGGGAAGAGCAGTGGGGATGTTGAAATCACCCATGATGAGGGTGGGGATGTCACAGGAAAGAAAATGTGGAAGCCAGGTGGCAAATAGATCCAGGAACTGATGACAAGTGCCAGGAGGATGATACACCACCGCCACTCGCATGGAGAAGGGGATGTAGAGTCTGACAGCATGGACCTCAAAAAAAGGGAAGATGTTATGTTTCGGTAGCTGAGGAGAAACAGCAAAAATAGCCAAAGTAGCAATACACCAGAGAGGCTGGAAACTACTGGGTTGCAGAACCCTAAACTAACCGCAACACTAGAAGTAGCCGTGGAGCGTACCTACGGTGATCCTAGATGCCTCGTCACAGCCGGAGAGATAGCTACACCTAAAGGCAGAAAGATGAAAGCTAACTGCCCCGTAGCAGAACCCCAGAAACAGGAAGCCCCCAAACATGTAATGGCGGTTAGACAAGAAAAAAATATGAACACAGACAGAAAATAGAATGAGCAAATGCTAGGGCCCAATACTGTCTTGATAGAAAAGTATAGGAAAGAATTCTGACTGCAACCCAAAAAACCCTGACAAAAATACCAACACTTCTGATTAACAAAAAACCTGAGATCACACGATCTCCACCACCTAAATCAGATCTCTGGTGTAACACACAGCAATTCAGCAAATAAAAAGTGACACAGGAACAGAGCAAAAGTGCAAACACAAACTGAGCACAAATGCAGCGCCAGGCCCCAACAGGGGACCAGGCTGAAGTCCACTGCAAGGCAGCAAACCAGCAAGGAAAATCCAACCAGAGGAAAAAAAAAATAGCAATTCACTTATCTGAATAAAGGCAGGAATGCAAGCTGAGCTCCAACCAAGACCTGGAAAAACAATTGATTACCGGCAAGGCTGATGGGAGTTCAGGTCACTTATATCAGACCATTCGGACCCAGCTGAAAGCCATTCAGCAATTGGTTCATTACCCTCAGCAACCACCGGAGGGAGCCCCAGCTCCGAAGTCGCCTCCAACGTGTTAACAACAGTTCCCCCCCCTTGAGGAGGGGTCACCGAACCTTTACTTGCGCAACCAGGCCGATCAGGATGAGCTCGATGATAGGCACGGATCAGTCTCCTAGCATGGATGTCCGAAGCAAACACCCAAGAATTGTCCTCTTGACCATAAGCTCTCCACTTAACCAAATACTGGAGTTTCCGTCTAGCAAAACGAGAATCCAATATTTTCTCAACCACATACTCCAAATTGCCCTCAACCAAAACATGGTCAGGAGGCGCAGCCATAGGAACCACTGGCTCAACAAACCTCTTCAATAAGGACTTGTGGAACAAGTTATGGATCTTAAATGTCCCTGGAAGAAGCAAACGGAAGAAAACCGGATTAAAAATTTCCATGATCTTATAAGGTCCAATGAACCTTGGCTTAAATTTTGGAGATGCAACCTTTATATGGATATTTCTTGAGGACAACCAAACCAAGTCTCCCACTTTAAAATGAGGACCATCAGTCCTATGCCGGTTGGCAAACTGCTGGGCCTTCTCCTGAGAGAGAGACAACCTCTCCACTACCTGGTCCCAAATCTGCTGCATACGCTCCACAATAGAGTCAACCCCCGGACAGACGGAAGCCTCCGCCTGTCCTGAAGAAAATCGAGGGTGAAACCCAGAATTGCAGAAAAATGGAGACATCAAGGTGGCAGAGCTATCCCTATTATTATGAGCAAACTCAGCCAAAGGCAAAAAAGAGACCCAGTCATCTTGATCAGCAGACACAAAACATCTCAAATAAGTCTCCAAGGTCTGGTTTGTTCTCTCGGTTTGTCCATTGGTCTGAGGGTGAAATGCAGAGGAGAAAGATAACTGAACACCAAGTTTAGAACAAAATGTTCTCCAAAATCTGGAAACAAACTGGACTCCTCTGTCAGACATAATGTTCTCCGGAATGCCATATAACTGAACACGTGTTGAAAGAACAAAGGCACCAATTCAGAGGAGGAAGGCAACTTAGGTAATGGCACAAGATGTATCATCTTGGAAAACCTATCACAGATTACATAGATAACAGTTATTCTCTGAGAGACAGGGAGGTCAGAAATAAAATCCATAGAGATATGGGTCCATGGCCTCTTGGGTACAGGTAATGGCATTAACAAACCACTAGAGCGAGAGCAAGTCCCACAGGACTGCACAAAGTCCCTGACGTCACGAGACAAAGTAGGACACCAAAAGGACCGACTCACCAAGTCTCTGGTACCAAAAATACCGGGATGACCAGCCAACGTGGAACAATGAATCTCAGACATCACACTCTTCTTCCACTGGTCTGGGACAAACAATTTCCCAACAGGGCAGCGTTCAGGTTTATCCTCCTGACATACTTCCAGAGCCAGTCTCAAATTGGGCAAGATGGCGGAAAGAACTACACCCTCTTTCAAAATAACAGCAGGATCAGTTAACTCAGGAGAATCCGCAAAGAAACTCCTCGAGAGGGCATCCGCCTTAACATTCTTAGTGCCCGGAAGAAAAGAAACCACAAAATTAAAACGTGTGCAAAATAAGGCCCACCTGGCCTGCCTAGGATTAAGTCGCTTGGCTGATTCGAGATAAACCAGGTTCTTATGGTCCGTGAGGACCACCACCTGATGTTCGGCTCCTTCCAGCCAATGTCTCCACTCTTCAAAGACCCACTTCATGGCCAATGTCATAATTACGTTCAGTTGGAGAAAATTTTCGAGAGAAGAAGGCACAAGGGTTACTCTTAGAGGTCTCCCGATCCCTTTGGGACAAAACGGCACCTTCCCCAATCTAAGAAGCATCAACCTCCACCTGAAACGGTAGAGAAACATCAGGCTGCCGTAGAACAGGAGCAGAAATGAATCTCTGCTTAAGTTCCTGAAACGCAGAAACTGCCTCAGGAGGCCAATTCACCACATCGGAGCCCTTTTTGGTCAACTCAGTCAATGGTTTAACAATACCGGAGAAACTACCAATAAATTTACGATAAAAATTGGCAAAACCCAAAAATCTCTGAAGAGCCTTCAATGTAGTAGGTTGAACCCAATCACAGATGGCCTGAACCTTGACCGGGTCCATTTCAATAACAGACGGAAAAAAATGAATCCCAGAAATAAAACCTTCTGTACTCCAAAAAGACACTTTGATCCCTTCACATACAGTGCATTCTCTCTCAAAATCTGGAACACAGTCCGAACATGTTTCACATGAGAGTCCCAGTCGTTAGAAAAAATCAGGATATCATCCAAAGAAACGATCAGAAATTTATCCACAAAATCCCTGAAAATATCATTCATAAAGGAGTGGAAGACGGAAGGGGCATTAGTAAGCCCAAAAGGCATTACTAGGTACTCAAAATGCCCCTCTGGGGTATTAAACGCCATCTTCCATTCATCCCCATGCTTAATGCGAATAAGGTTATACGCCCCCCTGAGGTCAAGTTTGGTAAACCAACTAGCACTTTTCACTCTGGAAAATAGGTAAGAAATCAAGGGTAACGGATATTGATATTTAACAGTGATTTTATTCAGGAGGCGATAATCAATACACGGCCTCAATGAACCATCCTTCTTGGCCACAAAGAAAAAACCTGCGCCCAAGGTTGAAGAGGATGGTCTGATATGACCCTTCTCCAATGACTCCTTGATATAAGATCGCATAGCATCGTGTTCCGGTACAGATAAATTAAAATGGTGACCTTTAGGAAATTTACCACCAGGCACTAACTCAATAGCGCAATCATAGCTCCTGTGAGGAGGTAAGGATGCAGACTTACTCTCACTAAACACATCCGAAAAATCCGTCAAAAAGTCAGGGACATCCTGAGACTGGGGAGAGGCAGAAAAAACAGGAGTGTCAGTATTAACACATTGGCAGCCCCAACAGGTCACAGACACAGATTTCCAATCCAAAACAGGATTATGAGTCTGTAACCAAGGGAAACCCAGTACAGTAATGTCATGCAGATTATGCAACACCAGAAATTTGCAACTCTCCTGATGATCTGGTTCAACCCTCATTATCACCTGAGTAGAAAACTGGGGTTTATTCTCCGCCAAAGGGGTAGAATCAATGCCCAGCAAAGGAATAGACTTCCGCAGGGGTATCATGGGAAACCCACAACGTTTGGCAAAGTCAAAATCCATCAGGTTAATAGCTGCTCCTGAATCAACAAAAGCCTGAGCCGAAAATGTGGACAGGGAGCAAATCAGGGTAACAGTCAACAGAAATTTAGTCTGAACACTACCCAAGACAACTGAGAGCGCAAAACGTCTTCCCCGCTTAGGGCAGACGGAAATAGCATGAGAAGCGTCACCACAGTAGAAACATAACCCATTGTGCTTTCAAACCTCACGACGCTGAGCCCCAGTAGTCACTCCATCACACTGCATGGGCTCAGGACCTGGCTCACAAGGCAACACCATCTCACGCATACCCCTGCGCTCACGCAAACGTCTGTCAATTTGAATAGCCAAAGACATAGAATCATTGAGACCAGAGGGAACAGGGAATCCCACCATAACGTCCTTTACATTTTCTGACAGACCCTTCTGAAAAAGGGCTGCCAAAGCATCATCATTCCATTTGGTCAGGACTGCCCACTTTCGGAATTTCTGACAGTACAGCTCAGCGTCTTCACGACCCCGATTTAATGCCAACAAGGTTTTTTCAGCTTGATCAGAGACATTAGGTTCATCGTACAATAACCCCAGAGCCTGAAAAAATACATCAACATCATTCAAAACACGATCCCCAGGTGTCAGGGAAAAAGCCCAATCCTGAGGGTCGCCGCGCAGCAGAGAGATGACAATTTGAACCTGCTGTGCTGCGTTCCATGAGGACTTAGGCTTCCAGGCAAAAAACAACTTACAGTTATTTTTGAAATTCAGAAATTTAGACCGATCCCCCAAAAATAAATCTGGTATCCTAGGATCCTAGGTTCCACAACCGGCAACCTATCAAGATAGGTAGCAATATTCTGAACCTCAGTGGCAAGCTGCTCCACACGGCCAGACAACTGTGCAAACTCCATTGAGGGAAAAAATTCCTCCTCAGCACCCAGAGAAAAAGAGGGAAAAAATGCAACAAACAGAGAAAAAAAAAATTTCTGACAACTCCCGTTCTTTTTCCTTTTACTATTTTTCCCCTTCTGTTGAGTACCATATAATTTTCAGTTTGGCCGGTAATACTGTTATGTTTCAGTAGCTGAGGAGAAATTGCAAAAAATAGCCAAAGAAGCAATACACCAGAGATGCTGGAAACTACTGGATTGCAGGACCCTGAACTAACCGCAACACTAGAAGTAGCCGTGGAGCGTACATACGGTGATCCTAGATGCCTTGTCACAGCCGGAGAGATAGCTACACCTAAAGGCAGAAAGATGAATGCTATCTGCCCCGTAGTAGAATCCCCAAAGAAATAGGAAGCCCCCAAACATGTAATGGTGGTTAGACCAGAAGAAAATACGAACACAGACAGAAAATAGAATGAGCAAACGCTGGGGCCCAATCTGTCTAGATAGAAAAGTATAGGAAAGAATTCTGACTGCAACCCAAAAGAACCCTGACAAAAATACCAACACTTCTGATTAACAAAAAATCCTGAGATCACACGATCTCTACCACCTAAATCAGATCTCTGGTGTAACACACAGCAATTCAGCAAATAAAAAGTGACATTGGAACAGAGCAAAAGTGCAAACACAAACAGCACAATTGCAGCACCAGACCCTAAAAGGGGACCAGGCTGAAGGTTACTGCTAAGCAGCAAGCAAGCAAGGAAAATAGAACCAGAGGAAAAAAAAAAGCAAATCACTTATCTGAAAGAGAGCAGGAATGCAATCTGGGCTCCAAGCAAGACCAGGAAGAACAATTGATTACCGGCAAGGCTGAAGGGAGTTCAGGTCATTTAAATCAGACCATTCGGAGCCAGCTGAAGGCCATTCAACAACCAGTTCATTACCCTCAGCAACACCGGAGGGAGCCCCAGCTCAGAAGTCGCCTCCAGAGTATTCACAACAGATGCCCCCTTGTCAGACCAACCGCATCCCCAGCAGTCAGTACGGTGATGCAATTACCTTGCACCCATGTGTCCTGTCTGGTCTATCTCCTTTCCATTTCATCCACTACAGTGTCTCCTGCTTAAGTCACTCAGCCCTGAGCTAACTGAGGCATTACTACTTCTACCTCTTGCATCAGGCCACCTATGTCTTGTATTAGCTCCAGCTTGAGGACTTCCAGTCTTAAGCGAACCTCTTCGTCTCTATACCGCAGGTTGAAGGTGGCAGCCGTCTTCTTCCCATTGCCTGCAGCTCTCTGTTGATCTGCTCCTTCTCAAGTCTTAGCTAGTGTTGAGTGATACTGCCCGATATTCCGAAATATCGGATCGGATTGGATCGGCCCGATACTCAAAAAGTATCGGGTATCGCCGATTCCGATACCGGAAACCCAATGCAAGTCAATGGGACAGAAATATCGTAATTGAAAAAACCTCTTTCTTTCCTTGTAAACACTAGATATACACACATAGAATACATATATATATATATTGTAAGCTTTTCAGGGGATATAGCTCTGAGATCGCCGTCCGGGTAGACGGAATGGCATAGAAACAGTTCATTCAGAGACAGCAGTTCTGGTAAAAACTGGCCGCAACCAGCTTTATTAAAGTCCACAGCAAACAGATAAAACAAATCATAAACATAAGACCTGGGCTTGTCCAGCCACTTACTACACTTAGATAGATTTCCCTATCTATCCGGGTCCCGACTCTAACAGCCTGGGCCAAAACAACACATATGTTCAGCATTTACCAGCATGGAGTTTCACAGAGTCTCCTCCTTGTGTCTGAAGGCACCTTCAACGTCCAGACTTGAGAGAGCTCCCCTCCTATTCAGCAGCTATCCGCATGGATTCCCACAGAGACTACTCCTGTGTCCGGGGTACATCGAGCACCCAGACTGAGACAGCTCAAACTCCTGGAGACTCCTTCTTGTGCCTGGACTCCTTGTCCAGACTAAGCGAGCTCTCTGACTGTGTTCGCAGACACCTACTTCTGGTCTCCTAATTAACAGCTGAATGGTTTCAGGCCTGAGCTGCAAGTGTGTACTGAATGTAAGGTGTAGTGACCTTTCTCTACCACTAGGTTTACAAAGCCACACATTTCCCTTATACCATACAGCACAGTACCTAGGTGAAATGTACACCCCATTCGACACATATTCCTTCACTGTCTCACATATCCCCCCCCTCTTCTCCAGACCGGAGGGCTGGTCATCCAGACCGGAGGGCTGGTCAACAATCCAAAAGAGACAGTGAACTCTGGACCAGTCATGGCCTTCATCAGCTTCATCTTCACTACTGTCATCTGTATCTTCACCTGAGCCATAGCCAACATCAGCTGTCTCTTCATCTCAAGCATCCGCACTACCCTGTACCCTCCCAGGCCTATGCTCTCTGCGGGCCTCGGGTATCCTGCACGGTTTCATCTTGACCTTAGGGCCGGGCTCAGTTTCGATATAGTGCCTGGCCAGAGAAGTACGACCCGGCACATCAGAACACTTCTGCTGACTCTCCAAACTCACTACCTCTGTACTTGGTGCACTGACCATGTGTCACCAACTATCACAGAAGGTATAGGGGGTTTTTTACTTTTCTCTAGTTCCCCTTGAACCCTCTTTAGCACATCTATTTTCTTGAATATCGGTGGACTCATAAAGTCTATTTCACAGACCTTAAGCTCCTCTGCCATGGTCTCTGACCATTTTAAGCTACTCTGTTCAAATGATTGGGACTGTAGAAGGAGCAGATCGTTTTTCTTTTGCAGTACACATAATTCATCCGCTAAGTCTCCAGCTGAATTGTAATGTTCTACCGTGACAACAGCATTCTTATATAGAGCCTTAGACTTATTGAGCAGCATTTGCTCTTGCAACGAAGAGATTCCCTGTATTCTTCCTTTTACTTCATTGACTTTCTCACGAAGATGCTCATGGCTTTCATCACACTCCTTCATCACAGTTTGGAGTTTTTTCTGAGAAGTAATCAATTCATCTGATACCTGTTGGACGTCCTTTATGTCTTTGGCCCCTTCTTCAGGCTCTTCTGGTAGAACATGCTCAGAAGCCCTACCGTCAGTCTTACATTCTACCTCTTCAGTCACATCATTATGGTCTCCAATATCTCCATTTATTCCAGCTCTCAAGTTCTCCTTGATAGCTGCATCTGTATACTCAGAACCCGCCGGATTCTTCTCTTCCACCAAGTTCTGCATCCCATCTGAGCTCCCGTGTGTCTGCAGCGGCAACGGAGTGACACACCGCTTTTCCCATTTGTTGGGACGTGGCTCCGATGTAGACTCCATGAAAGTGCGCTTGAGCTCACCAATGCCAGCCTGATGTCTCAAAATCTCATCTTGTGACTTATCCAGATCCTTGGTGTCACTCGGGAACACCGCTGGGGCTCCGGGCACCGAACTTCCAGCCTGAGCTTCACGAGTTGCAGCTACTGATCTGAACCGCAACTCGTCCACGCCGCTGTCTTCGGCAGAAACAGATTCCTGGACAGAGTCAGTCCCCATATCTTCAGTCTTGTTCCTCACAGCTTCACTTGAGACCTCAGCTTCTGATGATGCATCTGGCTTGGTGACCACCACTTCCATGACTTTTTTCACCTCTGCAGCATTACCTTCAGAGTCCTGGGCATGATGCAGCTCCATACCATACATTGATAACTTCTCATCTTCACCCGCATCCACTTGTGCTGTGTTCAGTTTCAGAGTCCTGCCTTTAAAGCTCAGCTCTCCTCCTTTCACCTTAGTCTTCGCCAGGGAACCGGCCAACTGTAAAACATCTTCAGATGCCATCTTCTGTCCGGCTGTAAGGTCAGCATCAGCTTTCTTCTCAGGACTCTCAACCTCCTCTGCTACCATGCCTTCCTCACTTGCACTGGTTGCTTTATGGTCAACAGATGATTCACTATCACTACCCCTGTCTGACCCCTTTTTCTCAGCCACATCTGGCTCACTTTCAGGGTTATACACTTCATTTTCATTCACATCCTGCTCACTGTCCAGGGTTATACAATTCATTTCATTCACATCCTGCTCACTTCAGGGTTATACAATTCATTCTCATTCACATCTTGATCTGGAACCTTAGTTAACATGCCATCCACAACATTAACTTCACCATCTGGTCCCTCAAGTATGTGACTATGTGACAACCCCAGCACTATACTTCTATATAGCTCAGGTACTAGGAGTTGGCTCACGACCGCTCCCTGGACTTCAGTGTCCCTATACAACAGGTGAGTGTTTATGGCAACATGAGGTAACCTCTCCTCAGAGCCAGGCTCTTGGGAAACCTCATTTAGAACACTTATATTTTCCTGTGCCGTTTTAAGAGTGGGGTCTCGCCACTGCTCACTCTCAAAATTGTCACAGGACACAGGTAAGTCAGGGACACTCGGTTCCCGAGAACCCCATCCTCGTCTCCCAACATCACCTGCAAAGGAATTTCATCTTTTTCACAGTCATCATCATTATCAATATCATTATCATGATTATGATCAGTATCATCATCACTATCATGATCATCATCATTATCATTATCAGCATCAGCATCATCTGGTCTCATCATTACATGATCATCATCATTATCATTATCATCATCATCATCATCATTATCACATAAGTTTAATGGCCCACTAGCATTGTGTTCCGCCCCTCGGGACTGCGCACCCTCAATAGGAGCTTCATCACACTGTCCATCAGAAACATTTTTCCCCCAGAGATCCTTAGACCGGGGAAAGTCATTACCCAATATGACGGGGGCACCAGGTTCTTCACTACCCCCACTTCACATGAAACCTCCCCGCGTTGGGGATCAAGTCCACGA
Organism: Oophaga sylvatica; assembly: GCA_033576555.1. NCBI lineage: Eukaryota > Metazoa > Chordata > Amphibia > Anura > Dendrobatidae > Oophaga > Oophaga sylvatica. The sequence continues at coordinate 685,979,545 of JARQOD010000001.1, forward strand.
CAGTCTCTGGGTAGACTTTGGTGTCTTCATGGACGCACACCACACTCAGGTGCTTATCAGGGAAGAAGTCCCTATCAATCAGGCTGTCACATACGGAAGTCACTGGACTCTCTGAGTCCAAGAGGGCCTGTGCTGGGCAGTCATTTACAACCACCGGGGACACCTGTGGTCCAGTCTCTTCGGCTGAGGTGGACACACACACAGGTTCTGCGCAGACAGAGAGGGATCTGCCAACATCACAATACATAGGCTCCCCCTCTATTGGACAGTTGGCTGCAATTTCACGACATCTCCAACACTGTCCATCACACTTTTCCACCCACATGTCCCCTCGGGCCTGAACCCGCTTATCAGCATACCCCATGTCCCCAACAGCTGGAACGCTCTTACCGCGAGAGTTCAGCGTCCGGGAACTCTGAAGTGACGACCTCTCAGACGGCTGGTCACGGAGACAGTCTTTGCTGGCGAAGGCCTTCTCCATCAGGCTGACCAGACGATTGGCGTCCTGGTGGTCTCCTTGTCCGACTTCTGGCTGTACCTCAGGAGGACATGCTCGGGTGTAGCGGTTCACTATCACCTTTCCAACTCCATAATCAGGTTTGCTGACTGCAGACTCCCAACTGCATCTCCAGTCATGAACTCCCCTGGCACGGGCTGTCACCGTAACACCCAGCCGGGTAAGAATCTCCGCTTTCAGCTTGGCATAGTCTTGGCTGTCCTGCTCGCTCAGGTCAGCATAGGCCCTTTGGGGTTCTCCAACCAGATAGGGTGCGACCATCATGGCCCATTCAGATAGGGGCAGATTCTCCTTCTCTGCCAGTCCCTCAAACCTAGTGAGATATACCTCCACATCATCACGAGGTGTCATCTTTTTCAGGGACCGTCTTACCGCCTTCTTTACAGCGGACAATGCAGGTGACTTTGCAACATTACTTTGGCACGATGCGCTGCAAGTCTTTTGTAGTGCTGCAACCTGCTCAAAAAACAACCGGTTATTCTCCTGCTGCTGCTGCAGGAATTGCTGCTCCATGCTTCGCTGGGCCTGGACCAGGTACTCAACGAGCTCCTCCATACTGCCAGACTTATCTGTCTCAACCACGGCAGTCTTATGTTGCACATTAACATGCGCCATTTGTTCAAACAGCGCCTCCATACTGTCATCCATGCTGTCAGACTTCTCTGTCTTAACAACGGCAGTCTTCACTCAAGACATACACACTCCACAGTCTTTTCCACAGAAAATTCAGCTCTGCTGTGCAGACACTTTTTTTTTTTTTTTCTCTGCAAACTCTATTAGGGCCACTGTCTCTTTAAGACTGCTCCAACAGACTTTTCCTTTGCTGCTGCACTCTCCACAGTCTTTTCCACAACAAGTTCAGCTTTGCTGTGCAGACACACTTTTTTTTTTTCTTTTGCAAACTCTATTAGGGCTACTGTCTCTTTAAGACTGCTCCAACAGACGTTTCTTTTGCTGACACACTTTTTTTTTCTCTGCTGCTGCTTCAACAGACTTCACCTTTTATTGCTGTCTCTCGCCACTGTGCTGCACGCACATTCTAGCCCTAATTGTATCAGCCACTGTGCTGCCCCAGCATTCTCCGCCAATTGTAAGCTTTTCAGGGGATATAGCTCTGAGATCGCCGTCCGGGTAGACGGAATGGCATAGAAACAGTTCATTCAGAGACAGCAGTTCTGGTAAAAACTGGCCGCAACCAGCTTTATTAAAGTCCACAGCAAACAGATAAAACAAATCATAAACATAAGACCTGGGCTTGTCCAGCCACTTACTACACTTAGATAGATTTCCCTATCTATCCGGGTCCCGACTCTAACAGCCTGGGCCAAAACAACACATATGTTCAGCATTTACCAGCATGGAGTTTCACAGAGTCTCCTCCTTGTGTCTGAAGGCACCTTCAACGTCCAGACTTGAGAGAGCTCCCCTCCTATTCAGCAGCTATCCGCATGGATTCCCACAGAGACTACTCCTGTGTCCGGGGTACATCGAGCACCCAGACTGAGACAGCTCAAACTCCTGGAAACTCCTTCTTGTGCCTGGACTCCTTGTCCAGACTAAGCGAGCTCTCTGACTGTGTTCGCAGACACCTACTTCTGGTCTCCTAATTAACAGCTGAATTGTTTCAGGCCTGAGCTGCAAGTGTGTACTGAATGTAAGGTGTAGTGACCTTTCTCTACCACTAGGTTTACAAAGCCACACATTTCCCTTATACCATACAGCACAGTACCTAGGTGAAATGTACACCCCATTCGACACATATTCCTTCACTGTCTCACAATATATATACATGTCATTGTGACATATATATATACATATATTTATAGTTCATACACTTCTACATAGTAAAATAGCCTCTGATTCAATTGCGGGCAATGCCGGCTTTTGTGAAAATACAGAACCACCCGACATGAAATGACACATGGTTTACATAGAGTTAACCATGTCATTTCATGTAGTTTGATATATGGTTTTCACTAACAATTACATGAGTGTATGTGTGCAAAATTTGACACATGTAATTTGACAATTAATGGTGTAAATTAGTTGTAAAAAAAACGCATTTTTTTGCTATGAATTTACACCTTTAATTAACCCCTACATGTGTCAAATTTTTCACACATACACTCATGTAATTGTTAGTGAAAACCATATATCAAACTACATAAAATGACATGGTTAACTCTATGTAAACCATGTGTCATTTTATGTCGGTCTGTAATTTCACAAAAGCCGTCAATTGAATTAGCGGCTATTATACTATGTAGAAATGTATGTATTATATAATATATATATATATATGTGTCACAAATTCAATGACATGTATATATATATATATAGATATATATATATATATATGAGGTGTAAAGTTGTTGCGTGGGCTCCTGCCCTATTTTCTCAACCAGACAGACAAAGCCAGTGAGTGGGGAAGATAATAATAGCCCAGAGAGGGACCATTATTTTTGCCCTCCCCCTGGCTACTAACATCTGCCCCCAGACACCCCAGAAAAGGCAAATCTATAATTAGATTCGCCCTTTCTGGCACTTTGGCCGTCTATTCCCATTGCCCTGTAGCGGTGGCGAATTGGTTAATAAGGGGTTAAAGCCACCTTGCTATTGAAAGGTGACTTTAAGCCAGGTTAATAATTGAGAGCTGTCAATTAGACAACTATCAATTATTAATCCTATTGCATGAAATAAAAATAAAACACACACACTTTAATTAAAAATCATTTTAATGAAATAAACACACAGTTTTTGACCATATTTTATTTTACTGCCATTCATTGCAAAGCCCTTGTTCACCTGTAATAAAAATAAAATAATAAAGCAACATTATTCTTACCTATCCGATGTTCAGTCAGGTCCCCCGATGTAATCCTTCTGAAAGGGTTAATGTTTACTGCAGGAACCGCAGCTAATGCTGACAGCCTCACAGTAAACCCCCGACTGAATCATCTCCTCTCCTGGCTGACAGGAGAGGAAGTGGTTAGCATAATTGATTGCTTCCCACTTTCACTTCAGGTCAGCCAGGGACACCGCACAGCATCAGTGACGTCAGAGGGAATTCCGGCTGACCTGAAGTGAACTGATTAACAAAAATAGGGGATCCCCTCGAAAAAAAAATGACGTGGGTCCCCCCTATTTTTGTTAACCAGCCTGATAAAGCAGACTACTGAGGCCTGATTTTTCAGGCTGTTAAGGAGCCAATATCCATGGACCTTGCAAGCCTGATAATACCAGGCCACAGCAGTCTGCTTATCTTGGCTGGTTAACAAAAATAGGGGATCCCCTCGAAAAAAAATGGCATGGGGTCCCCCCTATTTTTGTTAACCAGCCAGATGAAGCAGACTGCTGAGGCCTGGTTTTTCAGGCTGGTAAGGATCCAATATCCATGAACCTTGCAAGCCTGATAATACCAGGCCACAGCAGTCTGCTTAGTTTGGCTGGTTAACAAAAATAGGGGATCCTCTCGAAAAAAGAAATGGCTTGGGGGTCCCCCTATTTTTGTTAACCAGTCAAGTAAAAAGCAGACTGCTGCAGCCTGGTATTAAAAGACTGTCAAGGCCCATGTATTTTGGCCCTCAACAACCTAAAAATACCAGGCTGCAGCAGCCCCACAATTGGCGCATCCAAAGATGCGCCAATTGTGGCACTTTACCCGGCTCTTCCCACTTGCCCTGTAGCGGTGGCAAGCGGGGTAATAAGGGGTTAATGTCACCTTTGATTGAACGGTGACAATAAGCCCGGTTAATAATGGCGAGGCGTCAATAAGACACCAATCCATTATTAATCATAAAGTTTGTAAATTTGTAAAAAAATACACAGCCAGAAAAAAGTCTTTTAATGAAATAAAACACAACACAGTTTTCATTATTTTTATTTTACGCTCATCCTGCGACGCCATCGTTCTCCTGTAAAAAAACAAAAATAACAAACCAACACAAATACTCCCTGTCCAACGCAGTCCAAAATCACGAGTGTCCCACGACGAGTCCAGCTCTGCTACATCTACATGCCAGGCTGAGCATGGCATCCAGATGTAGCAGAGCTGCTTACCTGAGGTGATTCCCCGGCGGTGACGTCATCGGACTGGTTTACGGTCAGCTGTCGTGAGAGTACAGCTGGCCGAGATTACCCAGTACCCGGCATCACGTGCAGTTAACGCGAGATGCTGCACGTGACCGCCAGGGAGAGGGTAATGGCGGCCATCAAGGAGTCCAGGACGTGACCGCCGGGGATCTTCTGCCAGGTAAGTGCTGCTGACACCTGACAGACACGACTGACACTGACAGTGACACTTTCGGGAAGTTCCTGTGTCACGTACTTTGTTCTGTGACACAGGAACTCCCCATAGACTTTAGAGGAAAACTCAGATTCCGGTATCCGATATGACAAAAATATCGGATCTCAGAATCGGAATTCCGATACAGCGAATATCGGCCGATACCCAATATTTGCAGTATCGGAATGCTCAACACTAGTCTTAGCTGCTCTACTTCTTTCAGGTATGACAGGTGATACTCCAGGAGCATCCAGATATTCCCAAGGCTCTCCATGGATCCGACAATGGAGAATGGAACCATCCCATCTTCATCCATGACCTGGGCTTGATCATCAGCCGGGATCCTCACTCTCATCACACCGGACCTATTCACCATCTCCTGCATCACTTTCCCAAGTCTTCCGATGACTTTCCTCACCAGACCTCTGGGCACTTGAATGATGTCCTCCACCAATCCAAGCCGACTTTGAGCTCTTCTTGCTTGCTCCAGATGTCGAGCAGCTTCCTTATTCCTCCACATGATCATCTGTTTCGTTCGGAGGCATTGTAGATGCATATCTCTCAGGACAGCCACTAGCTTCACCGAGACTTCCCTAGTTGACAGTATGACCAACTGCTTCGTCTCCAGTGCCCAGTTCACACTACATGATTCTATTGCCTTTCTGAAGGCCTCATGCACATCCTCAATGGCACATGCTTCTCGCATGTTTTCGGGTACCTCTATTATACACTTGAAAAGTGAAGTCTCCCCTTCTTGAACATACTGTTGGAGCTCCTTGTCTTGAGCGTCAGCGCAGTTTTCCAAGACATCGACATTTCTTGTATGGCCATCGGCGTGGCACTTCCCCTGCTGGAGTTCTTCTCCCATGGATTTCTGGAGCTGGGCATTTGTTTCCTTCTCTATCTTGAGCTCTCGGAGAACTTTATCTAGCTCCTCTGCCAAGCAGCGATGCTCATCCTCTCTCTGGAGAAGCTGCTGCTGATGCTTCTCTTGGGCCTCTCTGAGCACCTCCATATCTTTCCATAGAGCTTAGTTCATAGTCTGACATGCTGACAGATGACCTCTGAGCTTAGAGACAGCTCCACCACTCTGTGCTCAATCACTTGTCTTAGGACCCTTTCTCGCTCGACTGTCTCTTTCACTGTCTCTTTAAGCAGCTCTGTCTCATGGTCCTGCTCTCTTTTAGCCAGCACATGTCACACCATCACTTCTTTAATTAAATTTTCAGATGGGCTCTCTTGCCCACCCACACTCTGCCTCTTCAGAGTTCCGCTTGTTCCTGCATCCGCAGGTTCAACTGTCTCTCGACGCTCAGTAACTTCAGAGAACTCCAGCTCTTCAGCATTTGGTACTCTGGAGACTGACTCTTCCTCATAATTTCTCTTCTTAGAGGGTGTAGCCTGTCCCGCCTTTCCGCGGCCCCTGCGGCGAGAGGAAGATCTGCCATTTTTACTCGGCTCCACCTTACTGCACTCGCTTTCCCTTGCGTCTGAGTCACAGTCTGCATTGGAGTCACTCCCACTCCCCCTGTCATCCTGGAACAGCAAGTTCCCACATAAACAGGTGTCTGCCCCCATTCCTGGAGCTACCCCGTTTCCCACGGTCACACGTTTGGTCACCCTAAAGTCCCCAAGTTGGTCTGACCCACACTTTCTTCCGGTCACCTGGAACGCGGGACTATCGACAATAGGTGTTACCTCCTTTTTACACATCACACCACCAGGAACCACTACAGCCGCCTGCTCCCTTAGGGTCATTCTGTCTCTACTCTGAGCAACCCCACACTTCATCAACCTCCAATGCATCCTCAAAGAACACAAAGTCCTGGCCCCTCTGAAAGGGGTACAATGCATTCGGTGGTATACCGCCATCTTGACCCTCGACACTTGTGAACATATCAAGCATCACTCTGTCCACCCTATAGTCCACAGTGAGCCCATGGATGCAGCAAAGCTTGACCTTTTTCTTGGTCAGACAGAGAACGAGAGGAGTTCCTGTCAGAGTCACCTGACTCTTTGAGTCCAGCCGTCCAGAGACTCCTTCACGGTGTAACATCTCGGTACACACCTGTAGACTGTCGTCGTACGGAAAGTCTATGCAGAATAAGTCAGACACAAACACTGCTGTTCCTCAGACATGTCCACTGAGGTAACCGATGCCGCCCCTTTTGGAAGCGCCGCCCCTTTTGGGCCACCATCCCTGTTTTGGGTCACCGCTCCCTTTAGGGACACCACCCCTCTCTGGGTTACACACCGTGGTCTCCCCCATGGCTCTACCAGACCCCAGTTCGCACAGACCCTTATGTCTCTTTGGGCTGGTACTGTTCCTTTAAGAGGTCACCCACTCTGGACCTCTGATGTCCTTATGGCACCTCACCAGCTCCTACTGGCACTGCCACAACCGCAGGCACCTCCGGCTGCCGCTCACAAGCTTCTGCTACCACTGCAGCTACTGCTGCTGCAGAACCTCTTGCTGTAACTTGCCACTGCAGCTCCCACTGCCGCAAGTCCCTGCACAGCTCCGCACCGCAGACTTCGTGGACCCGCCGATCCACAGTCAGCCGCTTGTCACTTTAGTGGCCCCGCCGAGCCACAGCAAACACCTCAGACGTGTTTTATAAGAAAAAAAAACAGTCTCTCATTGATCCCGATCAGCACAACACAGACTCCTGTCTGTTACACTCACGGCCACACAGGTTCCCGGACACCTCTTCTCCTCAGAGGCATCCCACAAATGCCAATATATAGTCTATTCCTGAACCCAGTCATCACAACACGGACTCCATTCCGTTATCTGTTGGTGTCAGCCACACAGGTTCCCGGACACCTCCTCTCCTCAGAGGTATCCTATCGGCATGCTCATTTCTCAATGACATGAACACAGTCTTTCTCTGACCACAGTAAGCATACCACAGACTCCTGTCTGTCACCTGTTGCCCACGCAGGTTCTCAGATCCCTCCTATCCGTAGAGGTCTCCAATAAACATTTCTCATTGACCCAGGTCAATATAACACTCACGGTTTTCAAGACCATCCGTTCCTTCTCTGGCTCCTGATAACCAGCACTGCAACATGTGCTCCTTGGACTGTTGCCCACAGTCTAGCACCAATTGTAAGGATTTGACTCGCTCAGCTGCGACGGGAGGTAATCAGGAGGCACGTTTCTCTCAAAAGTTCATCGGGTTTATTGCCCCATAAACCCACAAAGCAACATATAGTACACATGTCCAATATTTTAGACTCGGTCCTGGAGCCTCAACACACACAGGGGGGTTCCACCTCCCCACATACAGTCCCTGTGTTAAGCCTTAGCCTCCATTATATAGCTATGACCATAGCTAACAACATCACATGACTCGTCATGTGGTAGTGACATCAACACAGGTCCTTAAACACATACAAAGGTATGGTGATGCCCCTGCCCAGGGCTGAGGTACATGGGCAGCCCGACCCTCCCATCTCTCAGTGCTGCCCGTAACCCGGACCCAAGTGTATTAAATGACCCCTTAGTACTTATGTGCACTAAAGAAAACACTCCGGGTTACATCACAGGAAGCTGCCATCCCTGTGATACATACCTCCCGTTCAATATGTGACCATTAGTATCTCTACACCATGCACCTCTTCTCACCCACACATGGGTATAAGCTTCCTGATTTTGGCTATTTGCTGTTGTACTCCTCCTTCTCCTCATCCTCATCCTCATTCTCCACCACCATATCACCAGGATAACCGTGGTCTGTGATGCAACACACACATAATTTTTTAAAGGGTGTTTATGATGCCCGTAAAAATAAACTGTTATACAGTATGTTCATGTATAGCCCCAAGGGTAAATGTTTGTCAGCCCATACACTTAGTGCATGGATATTACGAGTCTTGGAGACCCACTTCGCTCTATTGGGAACATTTTTTATGAGGCCCTCCTCCACGTATCTTCCGAGGGACATTGGAGTGCCTAAAAATTTATGGCAGCCCTTGCATTCACTGCATAGGCAAACACTATGGGAGACTCACTCCCTAATAATGGGAACATTGTTTTCAGGAGGCCCTACTGTACGTCTCTTCAAAGGGGTATTGGGGTGCGTCCAAATTTTTGGCAGCCCTGCCACTCACTGCATACACAATAACAGTATAGGAGACCCACTGTTTAATAATGGGAACAACAAAGCATAGCCGGCTGATGGCTCTCTAAGAATAGTGAGGGCCGACTGATGGCTCTTTAAGCATAGTAAAGGCCACCTGATGGCCCTATAAAAATAGGCTTTGTGACTTTCTGAGTCCCTCCTTCATAAATGAAACAGGATGTGTCTGATGATGTGTCACACATCACATAGCCAGATAAGGTTGTAAAATGTTAAAATGACATTTCCCAGTGAATGCATTTGTCTTGGATAAAAGTAATTCTAAAGTTCAAAAACCCTACATGTGAACATAGCCCAAGGTGTGGAGGAGCATTTTTGTTATTGGTTATTTATTTTGCCTTATATACAAGTCATTACCCTGGAAAGGATATTCCTTAACATATTTTCCTGGAAAATCCATTTTGGTCTCATTTTTGTATGTTTTATTGTGAGTCTGTAAAAGTGGCGTAAGACTCTGACAACATTGTTCACAGCAGTGATCTGGGAGTCAGAAATGCTTCCAGGGGTCTTCCCCATGCTCTTCCATGTCATTTGAGCACTGTTCCCATCGATTTCTGCAATTTCTAGTCCCTCTGCAGACCGCCGGGGGGCTGCCGGAAAAATGCTTGAGTTCCCCATAGACTTACATTGGGCTCATTGCTTGGTTCGAATACCCGAACATTCCAATTTGTTCGACCCGAGCAATGAGCACCCGAGCATTTTAGAGCTCGCCCATTGCTAGTCATCTCCCATGAAGTCTACTTTGGCTCATACAACGACGAATGGTGCAATCTGACATTGATGTTCCTTGAGCTTGAAGTTCAATCTTTAATCTGTTTAGAAGTTTTCTTGGGCTCTTTTGTTACCATTCGTATTATCTGTCTCTTTAATTTGTCATCAATTTTTCTCCTGCGGCCACATCCAGGGAGGTTGGTTATAGTCCCATGGAGCTTAAATTTCTGAATAGTATGTGCAACTGTAGTCATAGGAACATCAAGCTGCTTGGACATGGTCTTATAACTTTTACCTTTAACATGTGTGTCTATAATTTTCTTTCTAATGTCCTGAGACAACTTTTTCCTTTGCTTCCTCTGGTCCATGTTGAGTGTGGTACACTCCATGTCACCAAACAGCACAGTGAGTATCTGTAGCACTCTATACAGGCCCACTCACTGATTCCAAGATTTTAGACACCTGTGATGCTAATTAGTGGACACACCTTGGTTTAACATTTCCCTTTTGTCACATTATTTTCAGGGGTACCATCATTTCTGTCCAGGCCTATTTCATGAGTTTAATTTTTTTTTAAAAAAATTATGTGGAAGCATGATTGAAATGCAATGTCTGACTTTCATTTGTTCATTTTCTTAGATTTTTTTTATTTATTATTACTTTTGTCATATTCAAGTTATTTCCGTCACCATTGTGGGTTTTTCTGTCATTAAACAAGGGGTACCAACAATTTTGACCATGAGTGTAAAGGAGGGCCTCATACTCATTCAAATTGTCATGTATCAGTATTCCTAGACTCATAAAGGCTATGCACTAAGTGCAGATCCTGCCAAAAATTAAAGGCATGGTCATCCATACACCCTTGAAGGCACCAACTGTATTGCCTCATTCAAATATTGTGAATAAAGTGTAGTTGTGGTACTCCTACACTCAAAAGCTTTGCATAAAGTGCAAAGCCAGTTAAATTATAAGTAGGCAAATAGGGTCATCCATAGACCCTAGAAGGAAACAACTGGCGAGCCTCAATCAAGTAAAGAACATTAAAAACACTTTATGTGATGCTATAATCTGGTGGTGTGTAAAAGTAAGGTCTAGGCCAGGCTTTGCTCATTGTTATCAGAGTAAGCCTGTCAGCACTTTCTGTTGACAGGTAAAAGCGTCTGTCTGTTATGAACCCCCTGTGGCTCTACAAATCCACTCATACAAGTCACTAGTGGCAGGGCAGCATAACAGCTCCAAGGCATAAAGGGACAGCTCATGCCAGGTTTCCAGCTTTCAGACTCTATAGCTGAAGTTCGCAGAGGAATTAAGAAGTACGCTGGTTTGGTCGGCCAGGTGTTGCTTGACCATATTTTCCCTCCATGTCAAAAATATTGCTCTTGGACGCTGGGAGGGTGTCATGAAACTGGCCCAGGCTTTTGACAGTGTAACCTTGCCTCTGTTGTACCTGGTGTGTTTCTCCCTCACCTCTCCTCCTTGGTTAGGCAAGGAAGCTTGCCCTCTACTGCTAGCGTTCTCTGATAGGAATTTTTCAATATGTTTTCCACAATGGTCTTCTGGTATAGAACCATTTTAGAAGACCTCTCCACTTCAGGAAGAAGAGATGCAAACCTCTCCTGTAGCATGGGTTTAGCAGGGTGAACAACCAGTACTCTTTTTTTGTCCAAGATGAATGTAACACAAGGGTCATTGAAAAGGCAATGGTTTATAAAGTCAGCCATATGTGCCAAGCTCCCTACAGCCAACACTTCCTTACCTCCAGTATGATAGTGACTTTCCATCTGCTCCTCCTCCCTCCTCTTCACACTATCCACGTAGGAGAGATGGGATGAAGGTTGTGTGGGTACTTGCCTTTAACGTGCTAGCCATCAATTCTTGTTCCTCCTTCTCTTCATCAGCCTTCGCATCCTAATTTTTACCCAATCTGCACTGAGCAGATGAGATGTGGCTGGGTTGTGTAGTATCTCCCTCTATTATGTCCTCCTTCTCCACCTGGTCTGCATGCAAAGCTTCATATTTAACTGTCAGCAGCAACTGTTTAATTAGGCACAGAAGCAGATTGTCGTGCTGATGATGGCATCTTCACTGCTCACCATCTTTGTGAAGTACTCAAAGACTTTAAGAACCACACAAATTTCAGACATTCATGTCAACTCTTCAGTCGTTATGTGTGGAGGCTAACCAGAATACCAACAGACGTGTTGGAGCTAGTATTCCACAACTAGCCTATGCTAGTCACCAAGCCTTGCCAGCATGTGCAGTGTGTAGTTCCAGCATGTGGGAACACCGGACACCAGTCAGTGAACTAGCACTTGCATGCGCTAAAGTAGAAGTACAGGAGTGGCGGCAGCTGTAGGCGACTTGTGGAAATGGGAGCTGACGTGGCATACCTTGAACATAATCTATGTCAAATCTGGGTAGGTGTTCAGAAACCGCTGATCTATCAAGTTGAGCACATGTGCCAAGCATGGTACATGTGTGAGCTTGCCAAGCTTCACAGCCGCCACCATGTTACGCCCATTATCACACATGACCATGCCTGGTTGGAGGTTTAGCGGCGAAAAACACAGATCTGTCAGGTCTGCTATTCCGCAAACCTACTCCAAAGTAGTGAATAAACCAAATCAAAAAAAATATTTATAAAAAATATATAAATTTATTAAGTCATAGTATTAAAATATAGGAAGCAATAAAAACACATGAAGGATGGAGGGAAACCAAATGACAAAATGTAAGGAAACCACTGCACAGAGATATTAGTAATGGGTATAATGAATAAATAACAGTGATAAAGAAGAAACTTCAATACAAATAGCCTATTATTTAAATAGATGTAGGAAACATCATAAACATTGACATAATAAAGTAGGCATAAAAAAGAAAGGACGTACAAGAGAATTATATATAGCAGTAGTCAGTACCCGTGGCTCTTGTGACTCCAATGTACATTTCGCCTGGTGGTTTTCTCAAGGAGTATTCCTTTCAGTAACTTTGCCGCGGTGTGCGTTTTGTTTCCTAGACAAATTAGCTTCAGCAGAGCCTGTTGCCTCTTCGCTGAGGCAGTGCTGCAGAACTTCCAGCTGATGTGGACGGCTGTGTTCTGAAATAGCACATCGTAGATAGGGGATGAGGAGGGGCAGGAGAGGCTTCAGTAAGTAGTGTAGGAGGTGGATGAAACCCTGATAGAAGTAGGAGCAGCAATCCTTGGCATTGGTAGAACGTGCCGTGACAGAGTGCTACTCGGCCCGGTCTCCACAATGTTCACTCAGTGTGCCCTCAGGGAAATGTAGCATCCCTGGCCACAAGCGCTTGTCCACTTGTCGGTACAAGGTGGGGACTAACAGATATTGGAACTATCAGGGTCAACATCTGACAGGTTGAGAAATTCTTCCTCTTTATAATCAACAGCTGCAGGGAGAAATGTTTTGGGTACACTTTGCTTCTATTCCATTTGATCAGGATCCCTTGGGCTGGTGGGCAGCGAACTATCATCTTCAGGGAACAAAGCAAGTGGTCCTTCCTCCTCACAATCGAGAACCATGGGAGCGGGCATCTCAGGAACACCTGGCACTTGTTCCCCTCTTTCGAAATCTTGTAACAGGCAGGGTCGCGACATACTTCAGTGGACCATTCGGTAGACACCCCTTCCTCTCCTTTTGGTCGATCCCCACAGAAGGGCCCATCGGGCCCAATTCGGCATTTCACCAGATTCACCTCCGCACGCCCAGGTACCGCAGACATCTTACTGTAGGCAGACAATGCCTTCTCCCTCACTTCTCGGCGTCCGACGTCGTGGCTCTGTCTCTTCTCGCCATACCATTTCTTCCAGGGACGGCATTCTCTCCAGTTAGCAGGACCTACAGAGGGGTGAGCGGATCTTTGCCGTCGTCTGTCTCAGGTAGGGCAACTTCAGGACAGGTGTCCCATTCTTCCACATGTCCAATACCCACTTCTGTGCCTGTCTGGTGGGCACTTCAGTCAGGATCGCTGTCCTCTCAAAGAAGCATACCCCCTCTGTAGTTGCTCTTCACCCCACGATATGAGGTTAAATTCTGGAGCTGCTGCTGCTGAAGCTTTCTTCATGCTCCGCACCTCTTCTCTAACTTCTTTCATCTTTTACTGTGAGTTACTTCGGGGTGTGGCATTGGACTCCAAGACAGCAGTAAGTGCTTCCTTCAGGCTCCCGATTTCTTCCCATATTTTCTGCATTCCCTGCCGTTATTCACGGGACCACTCTGGCTCTTCCTCATTCAGGGTTGGTACTTCGCAGCTCTGGACCATCCCTGTCAAGGATGCGGTCCCCTGCTCCTGCTCACCTATGCGCGCCTCTGCCCTAATTTCTGTCAAAGTCATTCGCGGATTAATTCACAGGCGCTCACGCAAGGCTTGCTTAAGCAGCGCATCCCTCAAGCCTGTCACCAGCTGATCCCGCAGTACTATGTCAGTAGACCCTACGCCTACACTGTCTCTCTTATAATCAACAGCTGCAGGGAGAAATGTATCGGGTACACTTTGCTTCTCTTCCATTTGATCAGGATCCCTTGGGCTGGTGGGCAGCGAACTATCATCTTCAGGGAACGAAGCAAGCATGGATCTCTTGCAGCGCATTCATGTAGTGGGTCACAGTCTCTTCCTCCCTTTGAACATGCCTAAATAAGCGCATGCGCAACTCTCCAACGTCTGTGGGGTCTCCGCACATTTTTCCCAGAATCTGTAACACCTTATTGAAGGTGTCACGCTCATGAGGGGACTGTAACATGATGGAATCCCTCACCTCCCCATCTAAAGCCATCATGGCAATCTCCGCCTCTAACACGGTGGTCATGGTATACATCCTCATCATTCCCCCGCCTCTCTCAGTCCAGTCCCATAACGGAGTGTTGCTTCCAAAAAATTTCAGGAGAATACCCAACATTGCCCCAGCAGTATATTGGCTCTGGGGCTCCCCTGATCGCTTGGTCTGCCACATCTGCGACCGTAGACTGCATCCTGCCGACTACGCCAAGTGTTATGAATGTGCTAGAGATGGTTTCTGAGCAGAGGCTCCCTCTGGTGGTTGCAGACAGTACTGAACCTTTCAGCGAGGAGTGGCAGTCTGGGATCGCTGACTGGTCTGATATGGGGGAGGTTCCCTCCCATGATGGTTGCCGGTGATCAATTGTTCTTGTCTCAATTGTGGTTCCTGGTTCATTTGGAAGTTTGCTGAGTCTTGCCTGCATCTTCTGCTATCAGATAAGATATTTTCTGCTTTTATTTTTGTGCTTGCTTTTTGCATTGTTCCCTGCACTTCTGTGGAGTTCAGCCGGGTCCCCTCCGGGGGGCTTGTGCACCTCTCAGTTTATCTGAAGCCACTGTTGTTTGTTCATTTGCTTTTTCCTGTTTTTTCAGTGGCTGCGGCTTGGTTTTGTTACACCAGAGATCTGATATAGATGGTAGAGATCGTGTGATCTCAGGTGTTTTCGCAATCAGAAGAGTTGGTATTTTTTAGGTTTTTTTTGGATTGCAGTACTTTTCTGTCTAGACAGACAGATTTTCTGTCTGTGTCTAACCGCCATTACATGTTTGGGGGCTTCCTATTTTCTTTGGGGATCTGCTCCGGGGCAGATAGCTTTAATCTTTCTGCCTTTAGGTGTAGTTATCTCTCAGGCTGTGACGAGGCGTCTAGGATCAACGTAGGAACGCTCCACGGCTACCTCTAGTTGTGTGGTTAGTTCAGGTTACTGCAATCCAATAGGTTCCAGCCTCTCTGGTGTATTGCCGTTTTGGCTTATTCTCCTCAGCTACCAAAACACAACAGCCAAGTGTGAGAGAGAAAGTTGCGAGATCCAGTGATGGGCAAGAGGCAGAGCAACTAGTTTAATAACAGGGGAATACTCCATGCAGGGAGGTAAAGGGTTAAACAGAGGATTAAACAGTTCAAATGGCAAAGGTATATGTGAGTTGAAGAACGACGGTTCAGATAACGGCAATTCTAATGGAAGTCAGTGGTTCCTAAGTCCATGAAATGAATAGCGCCCACAAAGGCTCACGCGGTGTCTTTTCCAAGAAGGTCATGTGGGTGACAATATCCTGCCTTCTGGCAGCAGTGGTCGGTCTCCGGTACCTTCCACTGGGCCTAGTCCATATACTGCAGTGGCTAACAAGGGTACGGGCCACAGTATGAGACCAACGTGGCTCTACAAATAAACACTGGTGAAGTCAGGGCGCAAGTGTCTGGGCAACTATTTGCTGGCAACGTCAAGTAACAAATGTCAGTCCCGTATGAGGTCCTTCTTGTGTGTCATGTGTGCAGTACTCACGGATACTCAGCGTATTGCGCTTGGTAGTCACCGGCACACTGCACCTCTCCCTCTCAGGTCCCCGCGATGGTGGAAGCTGACCTGCGTGACGCTGGTGCTCCCAGGATGGAGCATTTCTCTCTCTGGCTGCTGCAGCACGCCTAGCCCTTCTCTCTGCTGTGGCATGGCCAGCTCGGCTCTGTTCTGTGTCCATGGCTCGGCTCTGCTTTGTGTGCATGTCTCTGCTCTGTTCTGCAGCGGTCCCCCTACAGGCGACAGGGGCTCTCTCTCTGTGGCCTGTTGCAGCGCTGATACTCTATGGTGGGGGAAGGAGAAGCAGAGCACGTTTCTCACCACTCTGCGCTCTTTACTCTGTTGGCACCAAACTGACCTGCCGTGCTCTTCTGCATTTTATCTCACTGTTGCTGTGAGAGTTTTTCTCCTGTCTCTCCCCACCTCCCCGGGTCAAGAGGTTTGTCTGGTTCACTAAAGCTTCTCCCTGGGAACAGGGGACGCAGCCTCGACAGTTCCGGCCCCGGCAAGTAGGTGACCTCAGTGCAGTCGTCCCCATTACATCTTCAACTTGTATGTATCATGTGGTGTGTGACTGAACTCTGACATTGTGTCATGTGGTACACTTGGCGTCCAGTTTCAAATGACAAACATATATAAGCACTCTCCTTGCATCCCCTGTATATATGTGGTTGCTTCCTGATGAAGAAGTCATTTTAACTTTGAAACGTGTCGAATAAACAACAATTCTTTCATTACATCTTGCCTGATTGATGTAGAGACATCTTTAGCAGCGTGGAACTATTCCACTGAAATCCTTTTATATTCAATTTAGAGGCTCTGTAATTGGAATGAGAAGTTAAATCCTTTAATGGGCTTTACGCACAGCCACAAAGGTAGATTAAATTATTTTTTAGGCACACTCCTAATACAGACACGGCTGCAGAGTGCACAGAAGATTTTGAGCACAGTACCCCCACATAATGTAATAATAAATTTCACCCACAGAGCATGTTTACACATTTTTCCCACAGAAGCTGATAACAAATTGCACCTCCACAGGCAGGGTTGCAGAGTACACACAGTGGCTTAAAGGCACATAACTCACACAGATATGGGTTCAAAATTACACAGTTTGCAAGAAATGAATCATTTTTTACTGAAAAGATTGTTTTAAAAGTAAACTATGTACAAAATATCTTTGCTGCAAAAAAAAACACAAAAAAAACTTGATGGTAAGTCAATTTTTGAACAACCAAATGTTTATAGCAGGCCAATTTTGAAATTTTTTTTCAAACCAAAGAAAATTCATACATACCAAGTTGTAGAATATACTGTATGTGACAATAGTCAATTTTTAGAATAAAAATATTTTAACTGTACCAGGAAAAGCAGTTTGTAAATTTTAGCCCACTTTAATTTTACACAAAGCACATTAAACTGTATGGATGACTAATTAAATCAGGAAAAAAAATGTGAAAGTTTTTTTGAGTGTTATTATACTGTTTGCATAAGCAATATAATACCGATAAATTTTTAAACAAGTTTTGGAAGCTTGTATACCACCAAAATTTTCCCAAGAATACGTAAAACTCTGTAGATGAGCAATATAATACTGATACATTTTTAACAAGTTTTTTGAAGGTTAGATACCACCAAAATGTGGATGAGCAATATAATGCTAATGCATTTTTTACAATTTTTTTGAGGGTTAAATATCACAGAAATTAAACCAAGAACACGTAATACTTTGGATGTGCAATAAGATACAGTTAAAAAAATTTTGACAATTTTTGCAAGGGTTTTTGATAACACCAAACTCAGGGGCGTAACTAGGAAAGGCAGGGCCCCACAGCAAACTTCACAATGGGGCCCCCCCCGCGCGTTGCCAATCCCGGTCTACCCAAGTTGTGTTAAGAAAGATACCTTTATTATCCAAAATTAGAGGTTTTTGGACTAATGATAGTGAAATAACAGAAAAGAACCAACTCCCAGGAAGCAACTGAGGTAGTGAGGAAGGTAGGCTTTCTCCAGAGTAAATGTGTGAAGAAATTTGTAATCCAGCCTGCATGTGAGGAGTGACAGCCTCAGCTCTGCTACATGTGAGGAGTGACACCTCAGCTCTGCTACATGTGAGGAGTGACAGCCTCAGCTCTGCTACTTGTGAGGAGTGACAGCCTCAGCTCTGCTACATGTGAGGAGTGACAGCCTCAGCTCTGCTACTTGTGAGGAGTGACAGCCTCAGCTCTGCTACTTGTGAGGAGTGACAGCCTCAGCTCTGCTACATGTGAGGAGTGACAGCCTCAGCTCTGCTACATGTGAGGAGGGACAGCCTCAGCTCTGCTACATGTGAGTAGGGACAGCCTCAGCTCTGCTACATGCGAGGAGTGACAGCCTCAGCTCTGCTACATGTAAGGAGTGACAGCCTCATCTCTGCAACATGTGAGGAGTGACAGCCTCAGCTCTGCTACTTGTATAGCAAAGCTGAGGCTGTCACTCCGCGCATGTAGCAGAGATGACGCGGTCACTCACATGTAGCAGAGCTGAGGTTGCTACTTGTCACAAGTAGCAGAGCTGAGGTTGTTACTTGTCACATGTAGCAGAGCAGAGGTTGCTACTTGTCACATGTAGCAGAGCTGAGGTTGCTACTTGTCACATGTAGCAGAGCTGAGGTTGTTACTTGTCACATGAGCAGAGCTGAGGTTGTTACTTGTCACATGTAGCAGAGCTGAGGTTGTTACTTGTCACATGTAGCAGAGCTGAGGTTGCTACTTGTCACATGTAGCAGAGCTGAGGTTGCTGCTTGTCACATGTAGCAGAGCTGAGGTTGCTACTTGTCACAAGTAGCAGAGCTGAGGTTGCTACTTGTCACAAGCAGTAGAGCTGAGGTTGCTACTTGTCACAAATAGTAGAGTTGAGGTTGTTACTTGTCACAAGTAGCAGAGCTGAGGTTGCTACTTGTCACATGTAGCAGAGCTGAGGTTGCTACTTGTCACATGTAGCAGAGCTGAGGTTGTTACTTGTCACATGAGCAGAGCTGAGGTTGTTACTTGTCACATGTAGCAGAGCTGAGGTTGTTACTTGTCACATGTAGCAGAGCTGAGGTTGCTACTTGTCACATGTAGCAGAGCTGAGGTTGTTACTTGTCACATGTAGCAGAGCTGAGGTTGCTACTTGTCACATGTAGCAGAGCTGAGGTTGCTACTTGTCACATGTAGCAGAGCTGAGGTTACTTGTCACATGTAGCAGAGCTGAGGTTGCTACTTGTCACATGTAGCAGAGCTGAGGTTGTTACTTGTGACATGTAGCAGAGCTGAGGTTGTTACTTGTCACATGTAGCAGAGCTGAGGTTGTTACTTGTCACATGAAGCAGAGCTGAGGTTGCTACTTGTCACATGTAGCAGAGCTGAGGTTGTTACTTGTCACATGTAGCAGAGCTGAGGTTGCTACTTGTCACATGTAGCAGAGCTGAGGTTGCTACTTGTCACATGTAGCAGAGCTGAGGTTACTTGTCACATGTAGCAGAGCTGAGGTTGCTACTTGTCACATGTAGCAGAGCTGAGGTTGTTACTTGTGACATGTAGCAGAGCTGAGGTTGTTACTTGTCACATGTAGCAGAGCTGAGGTTGTTACTTGTCACATGAAGCAGAGCTGAGGTTGCTACTTGTCACATGTAGCAGAGCTGAGGTTGTTACTTGTCACATGTAGCAGAGCTGAGGGTGCTACTTGTCACATGTAGCAGAGCTGAGGTTGCTACTTGTCACAAGTAGCAGAGCTGAGGTTGCTACTTGTCACAAGTAGCAGAGCTGAGGTTGCTACTTGTCACAAGTAGCAGAGCTGAGGTTGCTACTTGTCACAAGTAGCAGAGCTGAGGCTGCTACTTGTCACATGTAGCAGAGCTGAGGCTGCTACTTGTCACATGTAGCAGAGCTGAGGTTGCTACTTGTCACAAGTAGCAGAGCTGAGGTTGCTACTTGTTACATGTAGCAGAGCTGAGATTGTTACTTGTCACATGTAGCAGAGCTGAGGTTGTTACTTGTCACATGTAGCAGAGCTGAGGTTGTTACTTGTCACATGTAGCAGAGTTGAGGTTGTTACTTGTCACATGTAGCAAAGCTGAGGTTGCTACTTGTCACATGTAGCAGAGCTGAGGTTGTTACTTGTCACATGTAGAAGAGCTGAGGTGGTTACTTGTCACATGTAGCAGAGATCAGGGTGTCACTCGTCACTAGTAGCAACCATGAGGCTGTTACTGGGCCAGGGGGAGGCTACTGGTGACTGAGGTCCCGTGCCCAACAGGGCCCAGGGGGAGGTTAGTGGTGACTTGAGGCTTGCGTCAAACAGGGCCCAGGAGCCCGAGGCCCTGTTGGAATGCGGGCCCCTTGCTGCCTGAGCCCTGTTGGAATGCGGGCCCCTTGCTGCCTGGGCCCTGTGTTGAATGCGGGCCCCCTGCTGCCTGGGCCCTGTTGAATGCGGGCCCCTTGCTACCTGGGCCCTGTTGAATATGGGCCCCCTGCACTGCAGCCTGGGCCCTGTTGAATGTGGGCCCCCTGCACTGCAGCCTGGGTCCTGTTGAATGTGGGCCCCCTGCACTGCAGCCTGGGCCCTGTTGAATGTGGGCCCCCTGCACTGCAGCCTGGGCCCTGTTGAATGTGGGCCCCCTGCACTGCAGCCTGGGGCCTGGGCCCTGTTGAATGTGGGCCCTGTTAGATGCTGCCTGCACCTGCCCTCCCAGTCACCATTGCAGCAAGCCTCTTCTCACTGTTGAGAGACTCACCCTGCTTGCCCGGGCCTCCACCTGCTTGTCCAGTCAGCCTGCTGCCTCATGTGGTCTGCCTGGCCGTCTGCTACACACGCTGTGACAGATGGACCATAATGCACTGGGCCGCAGCTTAAAGCTACAGTGCTCATTTCTGTTCGCTGTCTGCATTTACAACACTGTAGTGTCTCTTTAAAACAGCACAGTGTTGTTATGCATCAGCGTTCAGAGTCAGAAGCCTGAACACAATGTCGGGAGGGGGCCCGAGCGCGGATCGGGTTGCCAGCGTGCTCGGGCCCCCCTTTTTGCTCCTAATCACCGGGCCCCATATAGTAAGGGCTAGGGCTGTAATGCCCTGGTGGTAGGTGAAGCAGCTGCAGCAGGGACGGGCCCCCTTCTAGCCCGGGCCCTGTGGCAGCTGCTTCCCCTGCTTCCACGATAGTTCCGCCCCTGACCAAACTGTATCCAGGAACACACAATATTATATGGGTGAGCAATGTGTAGCCCTGGTGTGAAGGCACACGCAGTACCCTGGAGAATGTGTGGAGAGATAGCAGTTTAATGCTCAATGAACATTCATTTCAACACACACTTAGACACGCCCACAGGTATATAAAGTCTAGTCACATGCAGCATTCAGTCAGTTTTGTTTTTCCAAGTGAGTTTCCTGTCCTCGGACAGTGATTCAGTCAGTGAGTCATTCAGAGGTCCAGTCAGTCAGCAGCAGAGCTGAGTGCAATCTGTGTGCAGTTCAGAAAGTGGAGGCCAGTACAGGTGAGCCAGATCACCTCAGCCTGGTCAGAGCTGTGCCCCACTGATAGACAGACTGAGACTAGAGTTGAGCGATACTTTCCGATATCCTAAAGTATCGGAATCGGAATGGTATCGCCGATATCACTAAAATATCGGCGATACCCGATACCGATACCGGAAGTCCCATGTAAGTCTATGGGAACAAAATATCGAAATTAAAAAAAACCCATTCTTGCCTTGTTGGTTAATTGTACATGAAGGAAAACAAGAAAGAGTAATGTAGAATGTATTGGGGAAGGTTGAGGAGACATTAAAGGCATAGATGTTTAACCCAATCAAATGGAATAGCATAAATATTTTTTTTTTTTAAAGATGTTCGGATTGACGAAGAAATTGACAATGTTAACGTTTTTTATATTTTGGCAAATATGTATATTACACAACTTCCATGCTCTTCATCTTCACCTTTTTAACTTTTCACACACTTTCTCCTTCATAATCTTCTGCAGCATCATCTTTTTCATCAAATTATTCTTCATCTTCACCTTCTTTATCTTCTTCTTAAACTTCTTGCTATTCATCTTTGTTAACATTACTCATATTCTTCTTATTAAACTATTATTCTTATTCATATTCTGCTTCATCTTCTTCATCATATTCTTATTTGTGACAGAGAATCCTGTACTTGTAATCTGTCAAAGTATGAATTTTTCATCCTTCCGTTCTTGCTGTCACAAAAGATTTAAATTACAACAGTATTTGTCCGTGTTCAGTTTAGCCTGCAGCAGCAGGCATTTTCCAGGGGCACCACGAGGAGGAACGGACTCACCCCCATACACTGCTTAGTCTTCTTCTGCTTAGAATTTAGAGCATATATTTTGCTCTTCATTTTGGTCTTATACTTCATGTTCTTCTGCTTTTAGATCTTCTGCTTATTGTTCTTGTGTCTCTTGTTCCGTATCTTGTATTTGTAGCACAATCTTGTACCAGCTGATGTTACTGGGACACGGTTACTAAGCAGGAGGTACCTGTGCTCCAAAGCACTACCAAGGACCAGCAGACGTTGCTGGAACTCGGATACCGAGATGGAGGCACCTAGGCCAAAGGCACTGCGGAGAACCAGTTGACGGTACTGGAACCCGGAGGGGCAGCAGAAGGAAAAGAGCCAATGGCACAACCGAGGACCAGCTGACGTTACTGGGACACGGTTACTAAGCAGGAGGTACCTGTGCTCCAAAGCACTACCAAGGACCAGCAGACGTTGCTGGAACTCGGATACCGAGATGGAGGCACCTAGGCCAAAGGCACTGCGGAGAACCAGTTGACGGTACTGGAACCGGAGGGGCAGCAGAAGGAAAAGAGCCAATGGCACAACCGAGGACCAGCTGACGTTACTGGGACACGGTTACTAAGCAGGAGGTACCTGTGCTCCAAAGCACTACCAAGGACCAGCAGACGTTGCTGGAACTCGGATACCGAGATGGAGGCACCTAGGCCAAAGGCACTGCGGAGAACCAGTTGACGGTACTGGAACCCGGACGGGTAGCAGAAGGTACAAGAGCCAATGCAAGTAACGAGGACTAGCTGACTGTGCTGGAACCCGGAGGGGCAGCAGAAGGAAAAGAGCCAATGGCACAACCGAGGACCAGCTGACGTTACTGAACCCCAGTAACACAGGAGCAAGTGTTGACTGTGCTAACAGCACTTCCGAGCAACAACTGGCGGTGTTGGAGCCCAGGGTCAAGGAGGATGTTTAAATACTAGATCAAGTAATTTCCTTGTTACCTGTCAATTTTAAATGTCTATACTTCAAACAAGAGAAAGATAACCTTTACTACCATAAGATGATGATTTCATTTAAACTAATATCTAGATAAATAAAGAATTGACAAACATAAACACATACATTAACATGTTGAACAGCAATGCAAACCACAAAATAAATTAGTTAAGGAATCTGCTATACGGTTGTACATAAAAGCATACAAGTACATATCTGAATCCATTAATGATGGATAAGTAACAGTATGTACACCATTTTTATTGTATAGACAATGAATGTCTGACTTCAAAACATCATCAGCATTACAAGTTATCTGTGACATTACTAAAATGTTACATTTGCTGAATAATGTCACTAAACAGTTTATACAAAATTATACAATTTCCATCATGTAATACTCATAATATGTGGCAATAATCATGTTTATTAACAAACATAACCTTTAAAAAGTGCATAGTGCATAGTGAAAATTGCTATTTATGCCTGACTGTCGACTTGCAAGCATGACAACGGATAGATAAGGTATATATAGATGAGACTGCATAGCCACAGATGGTGAATGGCGATGTAATACTGTACCTCAATAAAGTGTGCGTCACTACTACATAATTTTTTTTATATAGCTTTATAAACAGGGTACGTGGATGTATGCTTGCGCC
Organism: Oophaga sylvatica; assembly: GCA_033576555.1. NCBI lineage: Eukaryota > Metazoa > Chordata > Amphibia > Anura > Dendrobatidae > Oophaga > Oophaga sylvatica. Next base: position 686,003,447 of record JARQOD010000001.1, read on the forward strand.
TTTGTTTTGACGCACAGACTGCCTTCCTGCTGAGACGCGTTGGGTAGTGAACAGTTGTGTGCAGTGTTCACTGTAGTCTGAGGTTTTCCTTTTTGGAGTGCAGATCACGCTCCAGTTAGTTCTTCAACCACTGCTGGTTGTAGTCTGCTGAGCGTGTGTCACTGGCACATCCTTGAAATTTTTCTCTAATTGTTGCTGCTCCATTCTATTACAAATAAATAAAATCTATTAGTGTGACGCGCTTCCATCCGTATACAATACATTGGTTGCAAACACTATAGAAGTACACAAAGGGGCCTTTCACACCTACTGAACAGTTGTGTGCAGTGTTCACTGCAGTCTCTGCGGAATAACCACACTTAGGCCTTATAACTTTTCAGACTTTCTTTATCAATCTACCAAGATGAAGAAGGCAGGGAGTAAGACACGTGGTCGTGGAGTTTCTTCAGGGAGAGGACGTGGGGATTCTGTGGCTGCTGCGGCCCCCAGTGACACAGCATCCACCAGTTTTCCCCGGGCCGTGAGCGTTCCTTTATGCGCACTTTTGTAGGAGCTCGGAGTACCCCCCTGCTGCGGGAAGAACAAATTAAAGCCGTTGTTGTTTGGATCTCAGCCAATGCATCGACTTCAATTGCTTCCACCTCCTCTCAGGACCACAGCACTGTTGGGCAACCATCTGTCTCTTCACCGCCTGGCAAATTGCCCAGGCAGTCAGAGAGTTGTGTACAGGAGCCAGCTGAGTGTCTGCTTCTGTTCTCAGAATCTATTGGCTTGCAAACAGGGGCCCAGCCAAGCAGCATTCTGTAATGTGAAGAAGAGGGAGTATGCAGTGATGCGCAACAGCTGTGTCTCTCTGAATCTGAAGAGGCGGGTGAGACAGTGCCGATGGTCAGCACACCGCAGAACGCATCTGATGATGATGATGAGACCCAGGTGCCAGTTTCTGTTGAGCATGGTGCTGGCCAGACCACCCAACAGCAGGTGTTGGAAGAGGGTAGTGGAGATGATGAGGTCCAATACCCAACATGGCATGAAGAACAGGAAGGTGGTGGGAGCAGCTCAGAGGAATAATAATAATATTTATTTATATAGCGCCATCATATTCCGCAGCGCTTTACAGTTTAGCAGTTTCAGAACACAAGTCATAAGTAACAACGTTAACAATACAATAATTTAAGCTAAATAAGTCGCCCCTGCTCGTGACAGCTTACAATGTACAATGAGATGGGGGAGATACAAAGTATAGGTGTTTATATACAATGGTGCATTTACAATGATGTTCCAGCCATCTTAAGGGACTGAGGGATGGAGATAGTGAATGGGCTAGAGACACACACACACTTACACAGAATACATAGAATGACTTTGATTAGTGAATGTGATAGGCCGCTCTGAACAAATGTGTTTTGAGGGAGCGCCTGAAACCATGCAAATTGTGGATAGTCCTAATTTCTTGGGGTACAGCATTCCAGAGGATTGGCGTAGAGCAGGAGAAGTCTTGGAGTCGGGAGTGGGAGGTACGTATTAGTGCAGAGGTTAGTCGAAAGTCGTTTGCAGAGCGCAGCAGTCGGTTAGGCCGATAGATAGAAATGAGGGAGGAGATGTAGGAGGGGTGCTGCACTGTGGAGAGCTTTGTGGGTGAGAACCAGTACTTTGGTTGAAAGCTGGGAGAGGCCTAGAGAAATGGTTAGTGATAGAAGGAAGATAGAGGAAGACATTGCCCCAACGGTACAAACAGGAGGGAGAGTTAGGCTGCAGACTCGGTTGCCTGTAGCCTCCAGTTTGGCACCTGTTCGGAGCAGTTGTCTTCCAAAAGTCAAAACGTGCGCTCCCAGGACTTGCACTGCGTGGTCCTTTTTTCACACACTTGCACATGATATTTGCTATGTGAAATGCAAGCTGTGTAATCAAAAATTAAAAATAGCTAAAAGTGTCAGTCACCTCAATACCACAAATATGTGGAAACATGTGCGGACAAAGCACGTAGTTGAGTTACAAAGACACACTGGAGATGTAGGCCAACCTACAGCAGCACCTACATCTTCAGGTTGTGTTGAAGCCTCTTCATCGAGCTCACACACAGCTGGTTATGCTTCCTCACAGGATCGCCATGGAAGAACCTCGGCCACTGTTGTCCAGAGACAAACTGTTATTCCACACACAGCAGCAAGTTCCCTGTCATCCTCACACTCCCAGGCCACAAAACAGCCAGCGGTAGCACAGGCATGGGATAAAAGACGGCCATACTCCGCAAACCATGCACGAGCACAGGCTCTGAATGCTGGCATTGCAAAACTCCTGTCCCTTGAAATGCTGTGATTCAGGCTGGTGGAGACAGACAGTTTCCGTAACTGAATATCATTGTCAATCCCACAATACAATGTGCCAAGCCGATTTCATTTCAGCAGGCAAGCCGTCCCTGGTCTGCAAAAGCATGTTGAGGGAAAAATTAAACATGCGCTACTAAAAGCCCTCAGTAGCAAGGTCCACCTGACCACCGATGCGTGGACCAGTACCCATTGTTATGATCTGCTACAACCAGTAAGGAAAGAAGGGAATTCTGTCCCTACAATACAACTAAGCTGAATCCCTACGATGTAACGGGGAACCTGATCCTGCGACCAGACCCGCTAAAGTCCTCATCTAGTGTGAACGAAGACCTATAGTTGCGAGGGAGTAATCCCTACAAGATCTAGGGACTGGGAGAAAAGGTGGACACCTCCTAACATAAATTGTAGCATGGATAATTAAACAGAAAAATAAATACTTTGTGATCCTAACATCAAGCAAAACTCACAGATTAAGGCACCTAAGCACCCGGCTAGCTTAACAGTAGATAATACAATGAAGTCAAGCAAAGCCAGAAGGGCGGAGCCAGACTAAATAGGGAAAAAAGGTCATGTGACCAGCAAACTGAAACAAAACCTAACAAGAGGGTTCTAACACCCATGGCCAGGGACAATACCTTTCCCTCACTGCCCATTGGGTCAATGTTGTGCAGCCGGGTACTGATCTTGCGAGTGGCGCTGTACGTGTTCTGCCAACTCCAAGGATTGCAGGAATCAAGTCTGTACACATTGATTCCTCCTCCTATTCCAGTTCCTCAGAATCATCGCTGCAGGAGCCGTCACGGTCTACCTCCACATGGACCCGTGAACGTTTACCTGTTGCGACCGATATGAGCACAGCCGTGTCCAAATGTCAACAGGCCATCCTGAAATTAATTTCCATGGGGAATCTTAGCCACACAGCGCAGGAGCTCTGTAATGCCATAAAGCAGGAGAGCGACGTGTGGTTTTTGGAAGAGAATCTACAGGCAGGCTTGGTAGTGTGTGACAATGGCCGAAATCTGGTGTCAGCTCTGGGCCTTGGCAACCTCACTCACATACCATGTCTGTCATATGTGCTCAACTTGGTCGTGCAGAGTTTTTTGAGGGACTATCCGGATCTTGATGCACTGCTGCACAAGGTCCGCCTAGAGTGCGCTCACTTGCGACGTTCCAGCATGGCCAGATCGCTGATTGCAGCTCTGCAACGCAGATTTCACCTTCATGAACATCGCATTATATGTGACGTACCCACCAGGTGGAATTCCTCGTTACATATGTTGGAGCGGTTGTGTGAGCAGCAGCCAACAGTAATGGAGTATCAGCTGCATCAGGCGCAGTCAACTCGCAATTTGCGGCGTTCACACTTCACCACTACTGAGTGGGCCTCTATAATAAGAATAATAATATTATTTATTTATATAGCGCCATAATATTCCGCAGTGCTTTACAGTTTAACAGTTTCAAAACACGAGTCATAAGTAACAACGTTAACAATACAATAATTAAAGCAAAATCAGCCGCCCCTGCTGGTGAAAGCTTACAATCTACAATGAGTGTGTGGAGATACAAAGTACAGGTGTTTATATACAATGGTGTTTTTACAATGATGGTCCAGCCATTTTAAGGAAGTGAGGGATGCATGGAGATAGTGAATGGGCTACACACACAGAATTACACATAGAATGACTTTGATTAGTGAATGTGATAGGCCACTGTGAACAAATGTGTTTTGAGGGAGCGCCTGAAACCATCCAAATTGCGGATAGTCCTAATTTCTTGGGGTAGAGCATTCCAGAGGATTGGCGCAGCGCGGGTGAAGTCTTGGAGTTGGGAGTGGGAGGTACGGATTAGTGCAGAGGTTAGTCGAAGGTCGTTTGCAGAGTGCAGCAGTCGGTTAGGCCGATAAATATAAATAAGGGAGGAGATGTAGGGGGGTGCTGCGCTGTGGAGAGCTATGTTGGTGAGAACCAGTAATTAGAATTGGATCCTATAATGAATGGGCAGCCACTGCCAGTGTAATGAGTGGCGAATAACTCTATGAAGGATATCTGCCACGTTTTGCGTGCGTTTGATGAGTCAACGCGGATGGCGAGTGCAGATGATGCACTAGTCAGCCTGACTGTCCCCCTTATCTGCCTGCTTCAAAAAACACTGCAAGCACTAAGGCATGAGGTTTTGGAAGAGGTGGAGGATGAGGAGTCACAAATTCCATCACCTTCTGGACAGTCAGCGCAACGTGGTTCCTCACAAAGGGCTGGAGGACTTTCAAAGTACCATGCTGTATCAACAATTGAACCTCCAGAGTCGCTGTCTATATTTTCATAACCATTACAAACTTTTAATGTATTTACAAAGCACATAATGTACATTTTTTGTCTATCCTTTTGTAATGCTATTGTGTTTCCATAAACTGATGTTACAGAATTATGATACAAAGTTTTTAAATTTTGAGTTTTAAATTTTGTAAATTTATATGTATTTGAAGGACTTTGTGAGGAGGATGAGGAGGAGTCAATGGAGGAGGAAGACATCGCTCCAGAGGGAGGTAGACAATGCTCTAGTCAGTATGTAGACCAAGGGTGGGGTGATGCACAGCAGGCGGAGATGACGCCTCTTGCAGGGGACAACGTTTCTTGGCCAGTTGGGAGTCTGCAGCACATGGTTGATTTCATGCTGCAGTGGCTGAGGAAACGACCGCCGCATCGAACACATTCACACCACGTCTGATTATTGGGTGTACACCCTCCTAGACCCTCGCTACCGGGACAACTTACAAAGCCTCATCACACCGTTGAACCGGGAGCGTAAATGCGGAAGTACCAAGACACACTGGTGCAATCCATAATGTTCTCCATTCCAGCCGAGAGCACTGCTGCTGCTACTGATTTACAAAGCAGCTCTGTGCGTCGAGGCAGTGGAGACAGCTCTGCAACAAGAGGGAGCACAAGCAGCGCCTCTGCACAGGGCAAGAACAGTATGTTCCAAATGTGTCGAAGTTTTGTGGCAGCGCCACCAATGTGTACACCATCCGAGACGGCTCCAGTCAGCAGGAGGCAACATTTCCGTAAGATGGTGACAGACTACATGTCTTGCCCTCTCAGTGTACTCCCAGATGGCTCTTCCCCATTCAAGTTTTGTGTCTCTAAGCTGGATACATGGCCAGAGCTTAGCCAGTATGCATTGGAGGTGCTGGCTTGATCTGCTGGCAGTGTATTATCGGAGCGCGTCTTTACTGCTGCAGGTGGTGTACTAACAGACCGTTGCATGCGACTATCCTACGATAATGTAGAACGGCTTACTTTTCTGAAAATGAACTAGGCATGGATCTCGCCTGAATTTGCCTGTCCGGTTTCAGATTAACTAACTGGTTGACAACGTTTTCCATGTCTCCTGTTATGTTCATCTTTCTACCACCTGAGCTATACTCCCTGGGCTACAACACTGCCAGTTGCTGCTCAGAAGTGTCGTGTCCACAGACCAATACACAAGCTATAGTGATAGTGGGGTTCAGTAACGCCTGCTGTTCCCTGCTGTGTGTCCGGCAAAAATTACTGCTACCTAGCTACACATGTTTAAAAAAACATGACATGTTAAAGTGGCTAGTGCTACACATAGATATCAGGCTACACCCTTATTTCTAAGCTGTAAACAAGTGAAACGTCAAATTTAAAACCATTCAATGATTAGTGTTGGTAACAAATCTGTAACTAAATAATTGTGACATATTATGGCAGATATCCACATGTCTAACACAAATGCTAACACAAAAGCATACTTATGCTATAGGGTACTGATGGTGAACCTTCTCACTCCATAACTTTGACCAATCCAACTCACATCATGCCTCAAATGCTGCAATGTTGGAAGTGCATAATGTGGGTTGAACTTTGACAACAGCTGCAGTGCGAAGGTTATCCTTCTGTGTTCTTGGCTTTTAAATAAAAGCATACAAGTAAATATAATAATACATTGTTGATTAAGGGACATGATGTACACCTGTAATATTGTGCAAACAATGGATGTAGGACTATTCCTCTTCAACATTACTTATATTTGTGTCATTTGAAAAAATACATATTTTAGTTAATAATTAAAAACCCATGTTCAGTAGCTGTGAAAGGCCCGTTTGTGTACTTCTATATTGTTTGCAACCAATGTATTGTATACGGATGGAAGCGCATCACACTAATAGATTAGATTTATTTTAAATGGAATGTAGCAGAACCAATTGGAGATAAATGAAAAGGATGAGCCACTGAGACACGCTCAGCAGAGTACAAGCAGCAGTGCTTGAACATGTAACTGGAGCGTGATCTGCACTCAAAAAAGTAAAAAACACAGACTGAAGTGAACACTGAAACACAACTGTCCACAATCTGTGAAAAGCTCCTTTCTGTACTTCTATAGTGTTTGCAACCAATGTATTGTATACGGATGGAAGCGCGTCACACTAATAGATTAGATTTATTTTAAATGGAATGTAGCAGAACCAATTGGAGATAAATGAAAAGGATGAGCCACTGAGACACGCTCAGCAGAGTACAAGCAGCAGTGCTTGAACATGTAACTGGAGCGTGATCTGCACTAAAAAAAGTAAAAAACACAGACTGAAGTGAACACTGAAACACAACTGTCCACAATCTGTGAAAAGCTCCTTTCTGTACTTCTATAGTGTTTGCAACCAATGTATTGTATACGGATGGAAGCGCGTCACACTAATAGATTAGATTTATTTTAAATGGAATGTAGCAGAACCAATTGGAGATAAATGAAAAGGATGAGCCACTGAGACACGCTCAGCAGAGTACAAGCAGCAGTGCTTGAACATGTAACTGGAGCGTGATCTGCACTCAAAAAAGTAAAAAACACAGACTGAAGTGAACACTGAAACACAACTGTCCACAATCTGTGAAAAGCTCCTTTCTGTACTTCTATAGTGTTTGCAACCAATGTATTGTATACGGATGGAAGCGCGTCACACTAATAGATTAGATTTATTTTAAATGGAATGTAGCAGAACCAATTGGAGATAAATGAAAAGGATGAGCCACTGAGACACGCTCAGCAGAGTACAAGCAGCAGTGCTTGAACATGTAACTGGAGCGTGATCTGCACTAAAAAAAGTAAAAAACACAGACTGAAGTGAACACTGAAACACAACTGTCCACAATCTGTGAAAAGCTCCTTTCTGTACTTCTATAGTGTTTGCAACCAATGTATTGTATACGGATGGAAGCGCGTCACACTAATAGATTAGATTTATTTTAAATGGAATGTAGCAGAACCAATTGGAGATAAATGAAAAGGATGAGCCACTGAGACACGCTCAGCAGAGTACAAGCAGCAGTGCTTGAACATGTAACTGGAGCGTGATCTGCACTAAAAAAAGTAAAAAACACAGACTGAAGTGAACACTGAAACACAACTGTCCACAATCTGTGAAAAGCTCCTTTCTGTACTTCTATAGTGTTTGCAACCAATGTATTGTATACGGATGGAAGCGCGTCACACTAATAGATTAGATTTATTTTAAATGGAATGTAGCAGAACCAATTGGAGATAAATGAAAAGGATGAGCCACTGAGACACGCTCAGCAGAGTACAAGCAGCAGTGCTTGAACATGTAACTGGAGCGTGATCTGCACTCAAAAAAGTAAAAAACACAGACTGAAGTGAACACTGAAACACAACTGTCCACAATCTGTGAAAAGCTCCTTTCTGTACTTCTATAGTGTTTGCAACCAATGTATTGTATACGGATGGAAGCACGTCACACTAATAGATTTGATTTTTTTCTAATATAATGGAGCTGCACCAATTCCACTAAATAAAAAAAAAAAAAAAAAAAAAAAGTGACACGTGCAGATGCCTACAAACAGCGGTGGATGCAGAGCAAACTGCAGCGTCACCTGCACTGTCACACACACACCTTGCACAGAGCTGTTAAAACAACACTGGCAAAATGAAGCTTTACACAGCGGTTGGTAAACTAGCCTGCCTCAAGCCCAGTAGTACACAAAATCGCAATATCTAACTGTCCCTCAGAGTCAGCACAGCAGCGTTCTGTCCCTAACTGAGTTCACAGCACAGTGACGCTAAAATGGCTGCGGCGCCTTTTATAGTGCATTCTGACATCATTTCAGCAGCCAATCACAGCCATGCCATTAGTTAAGATGACCGCATCATTACAGGATGTGCCCACACTTCGTAGGATTCCTCATTGGCTGACTAAAATCACATTGCCTCTCAAAGAATTATGGGAACTTCCGATTCCGGTATACGATATGGAAAAAGTATCGGAATTAAGTATCGGAATTCCGATAACGCGAATATCGGCCGATACCCGATACTTGCGGTATCGGAATGCTCAACACTAACTGAGACATTTTATTAAGAAGAAAGAAGTGAGTTGCAGATATACATCAGTCTCCTGTCCCAAGGACGGTGAAGGTTCAGAGACGTGCTCCTGCCTAGAAGATTACTGAGAGTCTGGCAACAAGCTTAAGAAAGAAGTTAAGAAAGGGACTGACTTTTATAACCTTTGAAGTGAGAAATGGTTATGCTACAAGCGCGGACAAGGCAAAAGGCACAGTGGTAGGAATTCTGAGTGCTATAGGATTGGAGAAGTCCTGCACATTGTCACCGGTCACTGGAGACCGAAGCACCACTATAGCTTCACGCATAGTGGTAGAAAACCCAGAGGCTTACTGGACCTTAGGTAGCAGCAAGCAGCCCCTGGAGTGTCGGTACGTAACTGGGGTCAGGGGGAGTGAGAACCTTGAGCCTGATCAGCAAGAATAGGAACTCAGCTCTCTCACAGGAAGGCTCCGACCACAACACTGACCGGGCAGTACAGCTTAGAGAAGCTGGAGTTTATAGAGGGAACTACGCTTTATGCTGGTTGGACTCGTCTTTGTGAAAGTAAAGGAGGCCCCTAACTTGTCCAGCTGCTACCTCAAAACACATTCTCCATTGGATCAGCCTCCCTGGGACCTGCCTTACCATCTTGCAAGTAAAAAGGTATGGAAAGACGCTGATGTGTGAGACTGTGTTATTTGATTGCGTCCCTGCACAACCCCACCATAACCATCGACCTGAGGGAAGAGTCCCACCTGTAGGGGACCCGACATCTAGCTGCCTCACCATCCCCTCAGAGATCTACAGCAGCGCTGGTACAAATTACCAGAGACTACAGGTGGCGTCACGAACTGTAAATATATCTATCCCCTGTAAATATACCCCCCCCAACATACGCCTGACCGCCAGGGCCACAGACCGAGCCACCGCTACCTGTGACAACCCCATAGACTTCTACGGGCTCGGCTCTGAGTACCCCATTGCCCTGGAAACCCACAATTGTGGTGCGTGGTCGAGACAAATTGGCGTCACGAACAGGATGCGAAACTCGCAAAATTGCGAGCCCTGTGTGCCTATGGAATTGTTTTTGTGAAAAAGAACTGTTTGCACTTTTGGCGCCAAAAATCGCCATCTTTGTCGCCATATTCGCGCCCTCAGGCGTTGGAGAAGAAGGTGGGCGTACCTTCGTGGGCGTGTACCCCCCTGTGGCGCGAAGAAAATGCCTGCCCTCTCAAAGTGCTATTACAACATGCGATCCTGCCCTACAGCAAAGGAGGTCCGCCTCCTCTTCACCTTTCCTGCAAAGAGGAGGAGACGCAAACCCCGCCTCCACGGAAGAGACCGGACGTCTCTGGAGGAAGAAAGAAGAACGCTCTGGAACATCATGGAAGCAGGACGTGTGCAGCCGAGCAGGGAAGCGGAGGAAGGCAGGCCCCGTGCCCCAGCCAAGCTGCCACTAGAACCGGAGTCATCCGTGGTCCTGCACCTGCAGCAAGCATTGCTGGAGATAAAAGAAGAAAATGCACGACTGAAAAAGATGATTTTGCCACAACCTGGATTTGAGGAGATCGAGAGACGCCGGCGTACCCTGGAGCAGCGGCGGCTGTGGGACGCGGTGATCTCTCCCTTCGATGACCCCCTACGTCTGGAGTTACCAAAACTTCTGCTGCCCAAGGCAAAGGAGCAACCGGAGGCTGCCCCCGAAAGTACCGATCCTGATCCCACCGGTGAAGCGGTGGAGGCGAAGGAGGTTGAGGAGGTACCGCCAGTTCCGGAACGCCCGCCCGGCCAGGAGGCCGCAGCAGAGGATCGATCCCCGATAGGGACACCGGAGGGGTCCTGTCCGTCATTACCAGACGTGGACTGGGACGAGATGGCGCGCCTGGATGACGTCGCCTATACCGCCCAGTGGGAATGTGAGTGGCAGCGTCGTGAGGAGAAACAACAACGCCAGCAGGAGGAAGAGCGGGAAGCTCAGCGGAATCGACAGCGGCAACATGCAGAGCTGATCGCGGACAAGGAGAGTGTCCGTCGAGAAAAAGGTACTCTGAGGGAACCGCGGCGGCAGGGGTGTGTGACAGAGTTCCAGCTCCGGAAGGGCTGGGGCTTCATAAGAGAACCGGGCCTCTACCCAGGGGTCTTTGTCAGCAGACGTGATGTAGAATCCCACCTACCGCAAGGCCATCCCGGGAGGGACCTAATTAATGGAGACATTGTCACCTATACACGACACTGGGGTATGAAGGGATGGTATGCCCTTAATGTCACAATCGTCCGTGACCCCGTCCCCGACGCAGGTAACGTCACCATTACCGCAGCGTCCCCGTCTCCAGCTCAAAACAGCACCAGGCCGTGCCCCAGCATCGCCCCCTGCAGGCTCCTCGCAAATGGAAGCAATGTCTACATACTCTTCATCACCTAGTCATCCTTCTGCATCGCAACTTGCGACCCAGTTTCCATCGCAATCTATGACACGATCGATATCGCTAACTGTAACGCAAATTGAAACGCAATCGGTGTCTCGCAAGGAGAAAGTACCCGTTGCGCCCCTAGAGGTTCGCACGAGAACTGTGGCGACCCAGACCCTAATAGCAGCACACGACTTGTTAGTCATGGGATCTAGGGACCATCGCATTGTTCCAGCCCCCGGGGTGGAAAATGTATTTGAAATAGTTAAACAGTAAAAACCGGTAAGATCCAGACAGGGGTCTTACCATATGTAATGTTGTAAAAAGTTTAAGAATGTTTGCCCAATTTTGCACTTTATTGCCAGAGATAATTTCTATGTTTTTCTATATTGAGTAGAATGCCCGGCTGGGTACCAAAGTAAAAAGTGAAAATTTAATGCATATTAGAAATGTATTTATATCTGTGTCTTTTTCTTGTTTTACAATGGACTTCGAGGCTGAGGACTGAGCCAGCCCAAGAACTGATTTTGTATATAGTTGCACCTTGTGCATTATCTTGGTTTTACATAAAAACCACCACAACTACCTCTGAATAATAAAACCCGTGTGGTGTGGCACTGAGTGAGGTCTGCATTCCTATGTCCTGCAGCCCACCCAGGACCCACGTTGAAGGTTTGGTGCGGGTCCTTCACAAGAATATTGTCGTCTATATATATGAACATGTATATTTAATATTTTGTATTTTTCTATATGTAATGTTTTGTTAGCAACGTTCAAGAAATCCTTACCTCCCGGATGGGACGAGTTAATGTTAATGTTTATTGCAAAAACAAAATTTCTGTCTCTTTGTATTTTACAGCCCGGGAGTGCTGTCGTTTACCATGGGGGAATGTGTAGCCCTGGTGTGAAGGCACACGCAGTACCCTGGAGAATGTGTGGAGAGATAGCAGTTTAATGCTCAATGAACATTCATTTCAACACACACTTAGACACGCCCACAGGTATATAAAGTCTAGTCACATGCAGCATTCAGTCAGTTTTGTTTTTCCAAGTGAGTTTCCTGTCCTCGGACAGTGATTCAGTCAGTGAGTCATTCAGAGGTCCAGTCAGTCAGCAGCAGAGCTGAGTGCAATCTGTGTGCAGTTCAGAAAGTGGAGGCCAGTACAGGTGAGCCAGATCACCTCAGCCTGGTCAGAGCTGTGCCCACTGATAGACAGACTGAGACATTTTATTAAGAAGAAAGAAGTGAGTTGCAGATATACATCAGTCTCCTGTCCCAAGGACGGTGAAGGTTCAGAGACGTGCTCCTGCCTAGAAGATTACTGAGAGTCTGGCAACAAGCTTAAGAAAGAAGTTAAGAAAGGGACTGACTTTTATAACCTTTGAAGTGAGAAATGGTTATGCTACAAGCGCGGACAAGGCGAAAGGCACAGTGGTAGGAATTCTGAGTGCTATAGGATTGGAGAAGTCCTGCACATTGTCACCGGTCACTGGAGACCGAAGCACCACTATAGCTTCACGCATAGTGGTAGAAAACCCAGAGGCTTACTGGACCTTAGGTAGCAGCAAGCAGCCCCTGGAGTGTCGGTACGTAACTGGGGTCAGGGGGAGTGAGAACCTTGAGCCTGATCAGCAAGAATAGGAACTCAGCTCTCTCACAGGAAGGCTCCGACCACAACACTGACCGGGCAGTACAGCTTAGAGAAGCTGGAGTTTATAGAGGGAACTACGCTTTATGCTGGTTGGACTCGTCTTTGTGAAAGTAAAGGAGGCCCCTAACTTGTCCAGCTGCTACCTCAAAACACATTCTCCATTGGATCAGCCTCCCTGGGACCTGCCTTACCATCTTGCAAGTAAAAAGGTATGGAAAGACGCTGATGTGTGAGACTGTGTTATTTGATTGCGTCCCTGCACAACCCCACCATAACCATCGACCTGAGGGAAGAGTCCCACCTGTAGGGGACCCGACATCTAGCTGCCTCACCATCCCCTCAGAGATCTACAGCAGCGCTGGTACAAATTACCAGAGACTACAGGTGGCGTCACGAACTGTAAATATATCTATCCCCTGTAAATATACCCCCCCAACATACGCCTGACCGCCAGGGCCACAGACCGAGCCACCGCTACCTGTGACAACCCCATAGACTTCTACGGGCTCGGCTCTGAGTACCCCATTGCCCTGGAAACCCACAATTGTGGTGCGTGGTCGAGACAGCAATATGAAACCAATACATTTTTGATCCATTTTTGAGGGTGTTGTATACGAAATGAACACCAGAACACAAAAATTTTTTTGGATGACTAACTGAATTCGGATAAATTTTTTAACACTTTTTTGGAGGGTTAGTTATCACAGAAATTTACCCCAAAGCACGAAATAGTTTTTGGGTAAGAAATTTAACCCAGTCAAATTTTTTAATGCTTTTTTGAAGTTTTACATACCACTGCAGTGTACCAATAAGTGTGTTAATAATAATAATAATAATAATAATAATCTTTATTTATATAGCGCCATCATATTCCGCAGCGCTTTACAGTTCAACAGTTTCAAAACACAAGTCATAAGTAACAACGTTAACAATTCAATAATTAAAGCAAAATAAGACGACCCAGCTCGTGAGAGCTTACAATCTACAATGAGGTGGGGGAGATATACAAAGTACAGGTGTGTATATACAATGGTGCATTTACAATGATGGTCCAGCCATCTTGAGGGAGTGAGGGATGGATGGAGATAGTGAATGGGCTACACACACACACACTTACACATAGAATGACTTTGATTAGTGAATGTGATAGGCCGCTCTGAAGAAATGTGTTTTGAGGGAGCACCTGAAACCATGCAAATTGTGGATAGTTCTAAGTTCTTGGGGTAGAGCATTCCAGAGGATTGGCAGAGCATGGGAGAAGTCTTGGAGTCGGGAGTGGGAGGTACGGATTAGTGAAGAGGTTAGTCGAAGGTCGTTTGCAGAGCGCAGCAGTCGGTTAGGCCGATAGATAGAAATGAGGGAGGAGATGTAGGGGGGTGCTGCACTGTGGAGAGCTTTGGGGGTGAGAACAAGTACTTTGAATTGGATCCTATAATGAATGGGCAGCCAGTGTAAGGACTGGCGAAGAGCGGATGCGTCCGTGTACCGATTAGCCAGATGGATGACCTTGGCTGCTGAATTAAGGATGGACTGGAGAGGGGATAGTCGAGTAATGGGGAGGCCAAGTAATAGAGCGTTGCAGTAGTCCAGGCAGGAGTGGATCAATGCTACAGTGAGGGTTTTTGTTGTTTCCATGGTGAGAAAAGGGCGGATTCTAGAGATGTTCTTTAGGTGTAGGCGGCAAGAGCGGGCAAGAGATTGTATATGGGAGGTGAAGGTTGGTGTCAAACATAACACCCAGACAGCGAGCCTGCTGCCGGGGTGTTATTATGGTGCCGCCCACGGAGAGGGAAATGTCAGATTTAGGGAGGTTAGTAGACGGTGGGAGCAGAAGAAGTTCAGTTTTGGAGAGGTTGAGTTTCAGATAGAGAGCGGACATGATGTTGGAGACTGCGGACAGACAGTCACTGGCGTTCTGTAGTACAGCGGGGTAAGGTCGGGGGATGACGTGTATAGTTGTGTGTCATCAGCATAAAGATGGTACTGAAAGCCAAATCTGCTGATGGTCTGTCCAATTGGGGCCGTGTAGAGAGAGAAGAGAAGGGGGCCAAGGACTGAGCCCTGGGGTACACCGACAGTGAGAGGAAGAGGAGATGACATGGAGCCAGAGAACGAAACACTGAAGGAGCGGTCAGAAAGATAGGAGGAGAACCAGGAGAGAACAGTGTCCTTAATACCTAGTGACTGGAGCCTAGACAGTAGGAGACGGTGGTCAACTGTGTCGAAAGCTGCAAAAAGGTCGAGAAGAATGAGCAGAGAGTGGTCACCGTTATGTTTTGCTGTAAGAAGGTCATTGGTCAATTTGATGAGTGCAGTTTCAGTCGAATGTAGGGGGCGGAAGCCGGACTGTGAAGGGTCTAGGAGGAAGTGAGTGGAGAGGTAACGGGTAAGGCGGGAGTAGACTAGGCGCTCCAAAAGTTTAGAGATGAAGGGGAGATTGGAGACCGGTCTGTAGTTGTGCAGGAAGGGTCGAGAGCGGGTTTCTTTAGTAATGGAGTAACGATGGAGTGTTTGAAGGAGGATGGGAAAATGCCAGAGGAGAGTGAGAGATTTAAGATTGTAGTTAGGTGAGTTGTGACAACTGGAGAGAGAGACTGGAGGAGATGTGAGGGAATGGGGTCGGTAGTGCATGTAGTCGGACGAGAGGAAGAGAGGAGTCTGGAGACTTCTTCTTCTTCTGTGATGGGATCAAATGTGGAAATTGAGCCAGGGGAAATGCAGGGAGGGATGGGAGTCACAGCACTTTGTGGTTGAGAGCAGATTTCCTGACGGATAGTATCTATTTTTTCTATAAAGTGGGAGGCCAGGTCGTCAGCACAAATGTCTGTGATAGGGGCTTGTGCTTTTGGCCTGAGGAGGGAGTGAAAAGTGTCAAAAAGTTTCTTGGGGTTGTTGGCTAGTGAGGAGATCAGGGTGGTGAAGTAGGTCTGTTTGGCGAGGTGAAGGGCAGCATTATAAGTTCTTAACATGAATTTTAAGTGGATGAAGTCTTCTGGTGTGCGGGTTTTTCTCCAAAGGCTTTCAGCACTCCTAGAGCATCGCTGAAGAAGTTGAGTTTGCAATGTGAGCTAGGGCTGTTTTACTGTGTGTTTGGAAGTTCTGAGGGTTAGCGGTGCTACTTGGTCAGGGGTGCTTCTAAGAGTGTCATTGTAGTGATGAACAGCCAGATTAGGACAAGAAAAAGAGTAGATTGGGGACAGCGATGCGTGTAGGGAGTCTGAAAGTGTCTGAGGGTTAGTGGCTTGTAGATTTCTGAATGTGTGGTAGGTAGGAGTGCGCTGGGGTGGTCGAGGATTTGTGAGGGTGAAGGAGAGAATGTTGTGGTCAGAGAGTGGAAGCGGTGAGTTATTTAGGTGGGAGATTGAACAGAGGTGGACAAAGACCAGTTCAATGGTGTTACCATCCTTGTCTGTCTCAGAGGTTGAAAGCTGTGAGAGGCCTAGAGAAGTGGTTAGTGATAGAAGCTGAGATGCAGATGTGGAAGTAGGACTGTTAATGGGGATGTTGAAGTCTCCAAGGATAAGGATTGGTAGTTCTGAGGACATGAAGTGCGGCAGCCAGGCTGAGAAGTGGTCAAGGAACCGGGTGGGCGAGCCTGGGGGCCGATATATGACCGCTGCTCTGAGGGAGAGGGGACGAAAGAGCCTGATGGTGTGGACCTCAAAAGAAGGGAATGAGAGTGATGGAATTGGGGGGATGACCTAGAAAGTGCATTGTGGGGACAGGAGTATGCCAATTCCACTACCATGTCTGTTTGCAGGTCTCGGGGAATGGGAGAACTGTAAGCCACCATAGGAAATGGCAGCAGGGGAGATCGTGTCAGAATCCTGAATCCAGGTTTCAGTGAGGGCCAACAGATGAAGAGAGTTGTTCAGAAAGCTTGAAAGCGTAATTTATATACTTCTATAATCAAAGTCTTTTCATAAAGTGCAAAGCCAGGGTAAAATTAGAAGGGCGGTCATCCATAGACCCCTGAAAGGCAACAACTAGCAATCATCCTTCAAAGTGTATTTGCTGTACTCCTACACTCATAAAGGTTTTACACAAAGTACAAAGCCAGGAAAAAATTATAAGGAGGGTGATTGTCACATACCCGCTTCTCAGCACGTGACTTGGGGTTGCACCTGCAAGGGTTAATCTATCTCCTCTCACTCAGTCCAGCATTAAACCTCTGTCTCATGCTGCAATGGGAGCAGAAATCACACCCGACACAGACCACTCACCCGATTCGCACACTCTGCCACCACTCACCGAACACACGGGCGATGAGTCCTTGAAGTACTACTACTATATGCCAATCACCATGATCACACACTCTAAGGCTATGGATTCTTTTAGAGCATTCAAGGTTCAAACTTATTAAAGTTTTAAGCGTTAATAGAAAAGGTACAGTGCTTACAATAAAAGGGTATAAAAAATATGGAAATAAAAAGTGACACACAAATATGCAAAACAGTTATAAAAATAAAAGGGAGAAAACTTTCAGAGATATCTAAACTTTGCAGTATGGTATTCTGCTCCCTGAGGGGGGGATGAATATGAAATGGCTCACATCAGCTTGGCTGTCTCTCAGTCTGTGAACAACCTTCTATGTGTAAATGCCTAATTTATAGATTTAACCTGGAGATCAGATTTCTGGACCAGCCTCCCATGTTAATATTCTAGTTCCTGGTTTGTGACTGGACCATGGCTACTTTACCAATGAATACATTATTTTTTTTCTAAACACTCTTTGTGTAACCTTGCTTTCTCATAGTACAGTAAATAGAAATTGTCAGGTTGCAATTTGGCCTCTCCCTTCAAAGGAGTCACAAGGTGTGAAATGTTTCCAATTCTGTGTGTGTCAGGAAGGCACCCTGGGGCTGGAGACCCTGAGACCAGGAAAGCTGTCTTTTCTCAGAATAACATATGTTATGACCTTTGTGAAGAGATACAGCCTAGAACAGATGCTAATTTACTGCTGGTCATACATTATTCATCTTACAAATACATATTTTCACTACAGTAATACGTACATTATTTTCAGATGTCCTATTCTTCTCCTTCTTTTTGGATGGGGGGACTGGCTACACCTGCTTCCTGCAGCCCGATTCCAAAGTGCCTGGGCTGTAAATGACCCAAGCTTCTGGTAGTGCTGTGCTGGAGCCCCTGACATATAGAAATGGGCAACAGCACACTGTGTCACCTGGACCATCAGCTACTCCAGCAAAAGAGGTGGGGAACTCCAAGGACAGTACATGCTCTCTGGGGTGATAGAAGCCTTGTCTCTAGCCACCTCAAGGAGCCTCTAACTGGCTCGTTTATTCCTCAGGAAGGGTTCATCCTGCTGCCTTCCTTCTGGAATCACACCCACTGCATAAAAGCTATGTTGCCCTCCATTTTGAGGAATGTGACCCTGGTTCCAGCCATGAGCTCTTTCAGCCTTTGAGGCAAGTGTTCTATCTCTACTGCATGATGATTGGAAGAGATGCGATGACGGATTCCAAACTCCCCCTTCTCCGCTAATGGTCGTAAGTAACAACCACCCCCAGGATGCCAACTCTCGGTACCTTGCAGCTAGCGGGCCTGATAACATTTCTCCAGTTCTGGTCCTGGCTCATCTCCTTGTCTCTTTTGACCAGCCTAGGCCTAATTCCTGGATTCTGGTTCTCCCATCCACAGTGTCAGTATTCCGGGTTTTCTAGGTAACTTTGTCAATGATTTTGCCCTTTGTTAAAATGGAGTTTGCTGTTTTGTGTGCCCTACTTCCTGTTCGTTTGTTTAAAACCCGGCTCAGGTGTTGGCTTCCTTGCTGGAGTATTCTGCTTCAGTTTCCCTGCAACCCAGCTGCTTTGTTCCTCACAGATCTTTTGTGTATTTACCGGGAAAGTGCATAACCAGGTTATCTTCAGGTGATTCTCAGCCACAGCAGCTTCTACCCATGGCTCTGGACATTCTCTGCATATGTAAGCTGCACTTACTGTATTATCACTAACCTGTTGACTTTGGAATTTAACCCTTGGTTCACTCCATCTGGTAAGAACTGTGTTTCTGAACTGTTGATGTTTAACCCTTTGTTCACTCCCTCTGGTGAGAGCTGTTGGAACTGTTACTGGAATCTTACTGACATATGAACTTGTTGTTGGACTTTACTGAATTAAAGGGTATGCCACACTAAACAGCGTCGTTAACGAGATCGCTAAAATACGTCACTATTTAGCGATCTCGTTAGCGACGTAGTTGTGTGTGGCATGTAGCAACGACGTGGCCCCTGCTGTGATCTCGTTGATCGTTCACTAGAGTTCTGGACCGTATTTTGATCATTGGCGTCCCGCTGGTGAGCCTGAATCGCTGTGTTTGGCACCTTTTGTGAACGATGTGCGACCTCGTTAACGACGCATTAGTCAGCGGCGCAGGCGGGACTTTGTTTTCTTTCGTTAACGCCCTTGAGCTCCTATTGGTGACCACAACATCTAATAACTGCGCCCCCATCTATTGTTTCCAGAGCGCTTTGTGCCCCAGCTATGCACAGATATGAGACGCCATTGTGATCGTCTAGCTTGGAAACATTATCTTGCGATCGCAACAGCATCTCATATCTGTGCTTGGCTGGGCGCATGGCTGCTGCGATCACTTTTCGTCGCAAGTGCGATTTGTTTATAGCGTACGTACGTCGTGACGTCAAGACGCCGGCGTCGTTCATGCGGCGCTATTACTTTATGGTTATAATGGTGGAAAGACAGCGTGCAGCGGCCTGGGGGGACAGAGAGGTGCGGTACCTGATAAAAAAGTGTGATGCATGGGACTATTGGTG
Source organism: Oophaga sylvatica (assembly GCA_033576555.1). Taxonomy (NCBI): domain Eukaryota; kingdom Metazoa; phylum Chordata; class Amphibia; order Anura; family Dendrobatidae; genus Oophaga; species Oophaga sylvatica. Next base: position 686,022,987 of record JARQOD010000001.1, read on the forward strand.
CAGCATACCCACAGAACGTCCCATGCATCACAAAAAATATGTCCTGCGCCGGATTCAGAGGGGCCTTGCTTGGCGTTTCGGGGTCCAGCGAACAACGAAGCAGATACGGAAGAAGCTGGCGGACCTGCGCTACCGGTCGAGCGATAGGGTCGCCAGCATCCGGGCAGAGCTTCGGAGGCGTCGTGGTGAGTGTTGTGACGGGAGTACCAGTAGTGATGGGAGTACAGCAGTGACGGGGTTTGTAGAAGGATTATTTCACTGAATTGTATTTTTTATTTGCAGCACCACCTGCAGCTGCACCACCGTCCCCCGCAGCCCCTGCATCACCAGTTCTCAGCTCCCCTTCACCTGCAGCCCCCGCATCACCTGTTCTCCGCACCCCTTCACCTGCATCTACCCGCCTCCACTGTTGGGGTCATCGTCCCAAGCCCCATCCACATCCCACCTAGGATTCTCTCCAGTGTCACCCTGTGACGCGTATGCTGGCTCGCCATCAGGTAATTTACGCACATAATATAAGCTTCCGACAAGTTTGACAACTTTGTTATATCTTAAAATGTGAAATGGCTGTTGTGATATATCTATTTTTCTGTGTTTCCCTAGCCGGCGGTGCCGCAGGTTCTGGGTGGGCCGTAAGTGGGTCGTCGGTGGATATGCAGTCACCCCAAAACCGTAAGTGCACAGCATATCATTTTTTTTATGTTTTGGCGCTTTTATAGAATAAAACCAATTTTATATAAAAATCATTATTTTTGCATCGCTTTATTCTGCGAGCTATAACTTTTTTATTTTTTTGCTGATGATGCTGTATGGTGACTCATTTTTTGCGGGACAAGATGACATTTTCAGCGGTACCATGTTTATTTATATCCGTCTTTTTGATCACGTGTTATTCCACTTTTTGTTCTGCGGTATGATGATAAAGCACTGATTTTTTTTTTTAAGAGGTTCACTAAAGGGGTTAACTAGTGGGACAGTTTTATAGGGGGGGTTGTTACGGACGTGGCGATACCAAATATGTGTAATTTTATTGTTTTGTTTTTTTTATTTACAGGAAAAAATGAATATATTGGGGAATATTTTTATTTTTTATGATTTTTTAAAAATTTTTTTTTTTATTTTTATTTTTTTACTTTTTTACTTTGTCCCAGGGTGGGACATCACTGTATAGGGTCAGATCGCTTGTGTGACAGGGTGCATCGCTCTGGCATCGCTGCAGGCTTCTCAGTGCCTGCTCTCCCTTATCTTGGATCCGGGGTCCTGCAGGGAGGAAGGACCCTCGGAACAGCGCGACACATCGCGCTGCTCTGAGGGTCTCAGGGGAGCACGCAGGGAGTCCCCTCCCTGCGCGATCCTCCCCTGTGCCCCTGGTACACCGCGATCATGTTTGATCGCGGTGTGCCAGGGGTTAATGTGCCGGGAGCAGTCCATGACCGCTCCTGACACATAGTAGCGGGTGTCAGCTGTGAAATATCGCAGCGTTTACAAGCGTTAGCACAGTTTTTTTTTTGTTAATGCACTTCATGTGCGCTCAAAACGCAGCGCAAAAAAACGCAAGTGTGAAAGTGTACATGTTGATGTTGCAACTGAATTCCCTGTTAACTGTTACCATTACCTCCACAGAAATCCCCACTGCCAGGACCTGCGGATGTCCCAGCGCCGGATGATGGCAGCCGTGCAACAACACGGGGTGATGCTGGAGAGTTTTCTGGCTGCCCTAGAAAGGGGGGCCAGTATTTAAATTTTTTTTTGTTTGTTTGTTTTTTTATTATTATTATTTCTATTTAATTGTTTTTTTATTTTTATTTTTTTATTACTGTTTGTTATATATATTTTATAATATATATGAAAAAATATATATATTATATATATTATGTTTATCTACGCAGGTGTGTTGTATTTTTTTTTTAGAATAAGGTTTTAGCGCTAGTGTGCCCAGGGCCTTTAAAAGAAATGTTGTAAATTTTTGAAATTTTTTTCATTACATTTTTTACCAATGCTGGTAGTCCTATGACCCAAGTAGAAACATGTAGATGTAATAAAAATACAAATTTTTAATAGTTGTCAACAAAATTGATGACATAAATAAGAATACAAGACCACACTTCACTAGATAAATAAGATTTTTTATTACAAAAAATTTAAGTATTTTAAAAAAATATACAACAAAAAACTTTAGAACAAAAATTAAAAACTACAACTGCTGGTAAGATGGATCGTTGCCATTACCACGTTGCCTCTGCGGTGTATAAAAATAAGGGGGAGCACCAACGTTTTGGTCTGGTGAATTTATCCCAATTGGGTTCGGCACAGGATTGTGTGGCCATGAGTAGTCCGGGTACTGCGGTCTTGACATGACGACATATCTGTTATCCAGGTTTCCAAAAGATGCTTGAGTCAGTACCTCAAACATGAGTCTCTCTGCATGAAGCCGCTGTACAGGATCCAGTGTAGGGAGCTTCTCATTAGCGAAGTATGCAAACCCTGTTATTTTAGTTTGGTCTTTTTCTGCGGTAAGAATTTTTTTCGCAATTTCAACCAATTCTGGAATAGCCGAGGTGTGAGCCTTCCTTTTCCTTCCTGAAAGTGAAAGCCGGCGCCGCACAGATGAGGATGGTGGCTCAACTGCTTCTTCATCTTGGATCAACGCCATGCTGTCTTGTTCAGTTGGAGGTGTGGAGACCGCCTCTTCTGTGTCCTGCATGAACAAAAAACATATGGTAAATCACAAAGAAAAAGAAATTAATCTTCACACTATAACACCCAAATACAGAAAAAATGTGAAAACGACACTTGTAAAGACAAAGAAATTTATCTTCACACTATAACACCCATATACAGCAAAATTGTGAAAACGACACTTGTAGATGGATAGGCCTCAACCGTTGAGCTAGATAAATTATCAGTACATGAAGGGATAAATTCTGCCATTTTATCTACATTTCACAATTATATTTTTTAAATTTAAGTCCACTTTGGCATGTACATTAAAATGTGTTGTAATACAAAGGTACTTACATGTATGACAGGGGAGTCCGGCTGGATCCACCAGTTTTTGGTACGCATCCTTCTTTTTAAGCCTGTTACAGTAATCAGCCGACTTTATTTTCCACAGGCACGGCATTGAGCGGTACATCTCGATAAACTCCCGCAAAAATTCCTGCTTATCGGCCATCTGTAATAAAAAAAGGATTATGTGAGAATGGCAGAATGGTTAAATAAAATGCTTACATACCCTATAACATAGAACACAGCAAGGATCATAAAATGGTGGTGGTGGGCGCAGCTGGAGTAAACAATGGCAGAGCTGGGATCATAAAATGGTGGGCGTGCCTGAACAAAACAATGGCAAAAAAAAAAAATTGATGGACGACAATGGTTAACAACAGCAGAGATCTAAAATGGATCTGTAAAATTAAAGAAAAAAAATAAAAATTAAATGTGACAAAAGAAATACCTACCTTACAAAACTTGTTTGTGATTCTGGAAAAAAAAAAATAGGGAAACTAAATAGCGTCACAAACCAGATCGCAGAGGATATAACGCCACAGACTGGATCGCAAAAAAAAAAACAACGCCGTAGACTGGAACGCAGCAACTGCAATAGTGGCGCAAACTGGATCGCAGTAGCTATAAAGGCTAGCAGGACACACTGGAACGATGCTGGAGATTTGAAAGAACCGCTTCTGCTCGAGAGCAATGGAGAGGAGTGCTGATACGTCGTCTTTTATGACGCGGTCATCCAATCACAAAGCGGGAGAGCTGTGATAAATATCTATGAGATAAATAGTGACCACCAATCTGTGATGAGGGGGGTGCAAAAGGTTGCGCTCAGTCACGCCTATCGAGGTCGTGATCTTTCACAGTACATGCAGTGTGGCACGTCCCAACGACCGCCAAAGTCGTTAAATAGATCGCTAACCGCTGATGCGTCGTTAATGAGATCGTCCAGTTTGGCCGCTACTAGCGACCTTAAAACGATCACACCAACGATAGCGTCGTTATCGTGATCGCTAGCGGGAACGTTTAGTGTGGCAGTACCTTAAGCCACAACTGAGATTAACTTGTTCCTGGACCTCCCTGTGTCTACTGCATACTTGGATCTGACTCTTCATACACCAGCAGTGTGTGAATCCAGCCACGTTACCTGTGCATCAGACTTACCTTATGGTCACATTTGTGTGAGGACTCCGTCGTAAGAACCTTACCGCCCTTGCTATAGAGGTTCAAGGACTTATATATCCGGATTCATATAACTGGACTTGTATATATATGGACTCGTTTCATTGCATGTCACTACGGGTTGTTTGTATATTGTTTTTGGGTGTTTTGCTGTTTCACAAATACACTATTTGCATTCAAAGAAACCCGTCTCTGATTGTTCATTGCCCCACGCTATCAGAATCCTCGAGTTGCTACAATAGTATAACAGGATACTTCAGCCAAAAAAGGGGATTCTGCTGGGGCAATGACGAAGACACGGGCAGACAAATTGTTCACCATAGTTAACTCCTTGCAGCAGGAGGTGGCGGCTGCACACAATCAGATTAGAGACTTGGAGTCTCGGGTTAATCACAATGCACAGGGGTTTGGTCAGGCTCTCCAAGATCTACGTACTAGGTTAGGAGTCCTGGAGGCCTTACCTACTGAGCCAACCTCATCCACCAGTATGCCCAAATTGCCTCCATTCCGTTTTAATGGTGACCGAAGTCAATTCCGTGGGTTTGTTAATCAATGTATATTATTTTTTGATGTACATGCCTCCTATTACCGGTCTGATAGATCTAAGGTTCTATGTATTATTATGTTGTTGATATCACGGGCACTGGCTTGGGCAAATCCTATGGTTGAAAGTCACGATACCCGTCTAAATAATTTGGACAATTTTCTGGCAGCCATGGCGCAAATGTTCGACGATCCCAACCGCCGTGCTACCGCTGAATCTGCCTTGCTTTCCTTACGCCAGGGGAAACGGTCAGTCATAGAATATGTTACTGAATTTAAAAGGTTAATGGTGGACACCCAGTGGGATAACAATGCTTTATTACCAATCTTTAGAAAGGTTTGTCAAATGCAATCAAGGATGAGCAAGCTCGTTCAGAGTCTCCACAGGAGTTTGAATTGTTTATACAGCACTGTGTACGTATTGATATCCGTTTAACTGAACGCAGACAAGAAAAATGGGCCGCTGTAAATTGCATTACTAATTTCTCTCTTCCGTCCAGGGAAACCACAGGCAAAAACCCGCGAGAGGCTGAGGAGGTGCCTATGCAGGTGGACACACTGCAGAGACGTGAGAGTAATGAACGCCGCGAATACCGTCTCCGTGAGCGCTTATGTTTCTATTGTGGTCAATCGGACCATTTCCTCATCAATTGTCCTAAATGTCCCAGGCGACCCAACAAGGTGTTGGCGGGTAGTAGGGGATTATGATAACACAGACGCTGAATCTGAAGTTTCAGAGACCAGTCTACATCTAGATGCGGTTTTCCCCCCAATACTGATGCCGACTTCCCCTAAAGATCAAGGGGAGAAATATTCACATTGTTCTCTTCCTATTCAGATTCAGTGGGAGGAACAGTGGATATCAAGTTCTGCCATGATAGACTCTGGAGCAGGTGGGAATTTAATGGATTCTTCTTTTGCCAAGGAACATGGTATTAAGACACAGCTAAGAGCTTCACCAATCACTATGGAAACGGTGGATGGTTCCCCATTAGTTTCTGGACCAGTAGATCGGGAGACAGTGCCTCTGGAGTGTAAGATGGAACCAGACCATAAAGAAACACTTTCATTCATGTTAATATCTTCTCCTCATTTTCCTGTAATTTTAGGAATTCCCTGGTTACGGTCACAAAATCCAAACATCAATTGGGAAACCAAGGAGATATCCTTTCTCCCGAAGTGCAGTTCTACCATCAGTCCAACTGTAGCGGCTCCAGTTACCCAGAAATTGGAAGAGGTGATACAGGTACCTACTCTCCCTCTGATTTATCAGGAATTCTCAGACATTTGTGATAAAGGGAAGGCAGATCAACTTCCCCCACATAGACCATATGACTGCCCCATAGAATTGCTTCCTGGAGCAGCGATTCCTTTCGGCCATGTTTACCCGTTGGCGGCTCCGGAATTAAAATCTTTACGAGAATATATAGATGAGAATTTATCCAAGGGGTTTATCCGACCATCTTCTTCACCAGCGGGAGCTCCAATATTCTTTGTAAAGAAGAAGGATGGTACTCTAAGACCCTACATTGACTACCGGGAGTTAAATAAGGTAACCATTCGTAACAGGTACCCGTTGCCCTTAATTCCAGAATTGTTGGAAAGAGTTCGCCAGGCCAAAGTATTTACCAAATTAGATCTTCGTGGGGCATATAATTTACTCCGTATACGGCCCGGAGACGAATGGAAGACAGCTTTTAGATGCCGGTATGGACATTTTGAATATTTGGTGATGCCATTCGGACTCTGTAACGCTCCTGCTGCTTTTCAACATTTAGCCAACGACATTTTCAGGGATTTATTGGACCAATATGTGGTAATTTACCTCGATGACATCTTAATCTTTTCTGACTCCTTACAGGAACATCAGGAACATGTCAAAACCGTACTTAGACGTTTGAGAGATAATCATTTGTACATCAAACTCGAAAAGTGTGAGTTCCATTGTACTGAAATTCAATTTTTAGGCTATATTATCTCGCCTCAGGGATTGAATGTGGAGTCCAGAAAGATCCAGGCAATCTTGGACTGGCCGGTACCAGGAAACATTAAGGAGGTACAACGATTCATTGGCTTTGCTAACTTTTATAGACGGTTTATCCGAAATTTTTCAGAAATTGTCCGTCCCATCACTCTCCTCACCAAGAAGGGGAAGAAGTTTGAATGGTCTTCGCAAGCTCAGGAAGCCTTTGATCGCCTGAAGAGTTGTTTTACCACGGCTCCAATATTGAAGCATCCAGATCCTGCACTGCCTTTTATCGTGGAGGTGGATGCGTCTGACTGCATTGGGAGCTATCCTCTCACAACGTACCGGAGACAAAGGTTTGCTGCACCCGTGTGCCTTCTTCTCTTGTAGGTTATCTTCTGCAGAACTGAACTATGATGTGGCAGATAAGGAACTTTTGGCAATTATTTCTGCCTTTAAGGAATGGAGACACCATTTGCAGGGGGCAACTCAGCAGGTAGTAGTACTCACAGATCATCGCAATTTGGAATTCCTTAAGTCTGCCAGATGTCTTTCTCCTCGACAAGCTAGGTGAAGTTTGTTCTTGAACCAGTTTAATTTTATTATTTCGTACCGCCCAGGTTCACGTAATGGGAAAGCTGACGCATTATCCCCAATCCATACCGTGGATTCCGTGCCTGGGACCCCGTCTAAGACCATCTTGTCAGAGGCCAATTTCGTTGGAGTGCTCCGGAACCGGGACTTGTGGCAGGAGATCAAGCTGGCCTATGACGGTGACGTATTTTTTTGCGGCTCCACCTGACAACGTGAATCTTGTCCTTCGGAATGGTGTGCGGCTTAGAGATCTATATATTTATGTCCCAGAGGCTGTAAGACTTCGAGTCTCAAATTGGTCCACGACTCTAAATTGGCTGGTCATAGGGGGGTACAGAAGACGCAGGAATTGTTAACTCGTTTTTTTTGGTGGCCTACCTGCTTGAAGGATGTGAATGACTATGTCCGCTCTTGTGAAGTTTGTGCCCGGTACAAGGTTCCTCGCGTTTCACCTACTGGTCTTCTTAAACCGCTACCTGTACCGTCTCGCCCTTGGGGGTCTATTTCGATGGACTTTATTGTGGAGTTACCCACCTCTGGTGGTAAAAATACTATTTTGGTGGTAGTAGATCGTTTAACGAAAGCTGCTCATTTCATTCCGTGTGCTGGTCTTCCCTCAGCTACAGAGACAGTAGATCTAGTTATCCAGAACATTTTCCGGCTGCATGGGGTACCAGATGAGATCATTTCTGACCGGGGAATACAATTTACCTCTAGATTTTGGAAAGGATTTTGTTCTGCGCTCCACATTAATGTTTGCTTGTCTTCTGCATACCATCCTCAGACCAACGGGCAGACCGAACGGACAAATCAAACCTTGGAGCAATATCTACGCTGTTACGTCAGTCATTTGCAGGACGATTGGCTGAAGCTACTTCCTTTAGCGGAATTTTCGTACAACAACTCCCAAAGCAGTTCCACGAAGGTAACGCCTTTTTTTGCCAACCTGGGTTATCATCCAAGTATTTTGCCTAGGTCTCCGGTTACTATTTCGGTACCAGCGGTTGAAGACAGAGTGACGGCGTTGCAACGTAATCTTGAAGTTTTGAAGGACTCCCTGACCACAGCACAGGAGCGTTACAAGAAGTCGGCCGATAGATTCCGGAAACCAGCACCTATGTATAAGGTAGGAGACTCGGTTTGGTTGTCCACCAAGAATCTAAAATTGGGTGTTCCTTCGCAGAAACTAGGACAGAAATTCATCGGTCCATTGAAGATCACTAGGATTGTGAGCTCTGTTGCCTGTCGGTTGAAGCTACCACGGACTTTAAAGGTACACCCAGTATTTCATGTTTCCTTATTAAAACCAGTCTCTCCTAACACGTTTCAGGGACGTATCGTACCTCCCCCTCCACCAGTGTTGGTTGATGGCGAAGAACAATTCGTGGTACAGGATATTGTTAATTCGAGACTTCATAGAAACCGGCTTCAGTATCTAGTTAGATGGCAAGGTTACTCTCCTGAAAATGATTCTTGGGAACCAGTAAGTAACATCAATGCGCCCCTGAAGATTGCTCAGTTTCATCGGAGATACCCGGACAGGCCTGGTCCAGGACCGTCCGGAGGCCGTCTTTAGGGGGGGGTAATGTCAGTATTCCGGGTTTTCTAGGTAACTTTGTCAATGATTTTGCCCTTTGTTAAAATGGAGTTTGCTGTTTTGTGTGCCCTACTTCCTGTTCGTTTGTTTAAAACCCGGCTCAGGTGTTGGCTTCCTTGCTGGAGTATTCTGCTTCCGTTTCCCTGCAACCCAGCTGCTTTGTTCCTCACAGATCTTTTGTGTATTTACCGGGAAAGTGCATAACAAGGTTATCTTCAGGTGGTTCTCAGCCACAGCAGCTTCTACCCATGGCTCTGGACATTCTCTGCATATGTAAGCTGCACTTACTGTATTATCACTAACCTGTTGACTTTGGAATTTAACCCTTGGTTCACTCCATCTGGTAAGAACTGTGTTTCTGAACTGTTGCTGTTTAACCCTTCGTTCACTCCCTCTGGTGAGAGCTGTTGGAACTGTTACTGGAATCTTACTGACATATGAACTTGTTGTTGGACTTTACTGAATTAAGCCACAACTGAGATTAACTTGTTCCTGGACCTCCCTGTGTCTACTGCATACTTGGATCTGACTCTTCATACACCAGCAGTGTGTGAATCCAGCCACGTTACCTGTGCATCAGACTTACCTTATGGTCACATTTGTGTGAGGACTCCGTCGTAAGAACCTTACCGCCCTTGCTATAGAGGTTCAAGGACTTATATATCCGGATTCATATAACTGGACTTGTATATATATGGACTTGTTTCATTGCATGTCACTACGGGTTGTTTGTATATTGTTTTTGGGTGTTTTGCTGTTTCACAAATACACTATTTGCATTCAAAGAAACCCGTCTCTGATTGTTCATTGCCCCACGCTATCAGAATCCTCGAGTTCCTACAATAGTATAACACACAGTCTGCCAGAACCCCAGTGGTAAAGAATGCAGCCTGGGTTCGGGCCTTCAATACAAAGTGTCATACAGCTGTGCAATGGCGTCAATATGACGAGCTGGGCGGCGCCTGTTGTTTTATAACACCTAATGATGTCACACAACCAGGCAATCACAGTAATGCCTCAAACAAGATGGCTACAGCATTTCAGTGATCCGCATGCAATCCCCGCATGCTTATTGGCTGTGTAGCAGCCGCCAAACATGAGGGGTGAGGATTAGAGTTTTACATCGAGCTCCGCCCAATACTCGCCAAGTAATGAGTATGTAGCGCCAGCATCTCTGCCTACAGTTCCTCTCTCTCTCTGCAGAGACATCAGTATGCTCACCGCCAAGGCTTCCGTTCTGCTCCTTCTGGGTCGGCTGGTGCCCAGGGTGCGTGCACTCATAGCAGATCTTCAGGCACTGTGCTTAGAGTGCACGCACACACACTTCCTCTTTCTTAAAGGAGATGTGCACGTTCCTCTAAAATGTCCCCAGCCAATAGCTGGAGGTCACTTACTATTTAAACCGCCTCCTCTAACATGGAGGTGCCTGTGCAATGTTGTGAGTTTGTGTCTAACACGCTTGTAAGTTCTCAGGTCCCTGTACTTGTAACCAAGTCTGCTGCACCCGCCAGTGCTCACCTCAATGACAGCAGAGCCAGCTGCACCCGCCAGTGCTCACCTCAATGGCAGCAGAGCCAGCTGCACCCATCAGTGCTCACCTCAATGGCAGCAGAGCCAGCTGCACCCGCCAGTGCTCATCTCAATTGCAGCAGAGCCAGCTGCATCCAGCAGTGCGCACCTAAATGGCAGCCGAGCCAGCTGCACCCATCAGTGCTCATCTGTCACTTAGACTGTCCTGTCTGCAACTGCGGTTCCTGTCATCTTCTCCGTCTGTCTGGATCAGTTGGATATTTCCCCGGGCTATTCCAGTTATCCACTCCTAGAGGTCAGCTGCCATCTACCCAAGGTCAGTCCTGAGTTGCACCTGGATCACGTCCCTTGTCTCTCCATGGACTGCGGTGTCGTTAGCTGCGGAGTGTCCGTGGTCAGATTGGGTGAGGCTCCTAGTCACACCCCTCCAGGTCTTACTTGAGCTTTGGCACAGTGGTTCCATCACCCAGCCCATTACAGAGTACATCCAAGCACCATGATACTCAAGTGATAACCTAGTATCACCAAGCACATTTGCTCATCCCTAAAGAATACTTGACATTTAGTATGGTGATAAATAAAAAAGTTATCAAGACTATTTTCAAGTGAACAATTAGCCAGGGAAAAAGTAAGAATTCAGTATACTGATCAATAAGACTAGTGAATAAGTCCTTTTTCAAATGTGTGAACTGTAAATGTTCAGAGAAATTAGATAATTTCAATATCTATAAATATGTATAATTAAATATAATAATATAATTTTAATAACATAAAAATAATTTTAAAAAACATATATTTTATCTAATATTTGTTACTTCTACTGCACACTGACCCATATCAAAGCAAGAAACATAAGAAGACACAGAGCCAGAAGTGTAGATATACAGAAGAAGATGTGATCAGGCTCCTTGCTTCTTCTCACCCTACAACTTGCACCAGTGATCCTATTCCCTCAAATCTCCTTCAGTACCTCTCCCCAGCTGTCACTACCCGCCTTACTAAAATATTTAGCCTCTCTCTTTCTTCAGGTATCGTTCTATCTTCATTCAAACATGCCATCAAAATCCCTTTACTTAAAAAGCCATCCCCGGACCAGAACAGGCTGCTAACTACAGACCAGTCTCTAATCTTCCCTTTATCTCCAAACTCCTGGACCTCTTGGTTCACTCCTATCTCTCAGATAACTCTCTATTTGACCCTTTACAATCTGATGACCGCACTTTACATTCTAGTGAAACTGCCCTTACCAAAGTCTCAGTGACATGTAAAAGTTTGGGAACCCTGGTCAAAATTACTGCTATTGTGAACAGTTAAGCAAGTTGAAGATGAAATGATCTCTAAAAGGGCAAAACTTAAAGGTGACACATTTACTTTGTATTTTAGGCAAAAAATATACTGTTATATTTTACATTGTAAAAATTACAAAAAGTATAATGGGCCGATGCAAAAGTTTGGGTATCTTTGGCGATTTGTGTGCTCAGATAACTTTGACCAAGATTTCAGACCTTAATTAACCCTAGGGTTATGGCTTGTTCACTATCATTGTTAGGAAAGGCGAGGTACATTTTTCCCAGCTTTATAAAAACCCAGCCTCCTCTAACCTTTTGCCAAAAAACTGCAGCCATGTGTTCAGCTCCATAGCTCTCTGAAAATGAAAATGGTGGAGGCCCACAAGCAAAAGAAGGCTATAAGAAGATAACAAAGCAATTTCAAGTTGCCTTTTCCTTAGTACAAAATAAAATTAAGAAATGGCAGTTAAGAGGAACAGTGGAGGTCAAGATAAGGTCTGGAAGACCAAGAAAAATTTCAGTGAGAGCTGCTCATAAGATTGCTAGAGGCAAATAAGAACCACCACCTGACTGCAAAAGACCTTCAGAAAGATTTAACAGACTCTGGAGTTGTGGTACATTGTTCTACTGTTCAGAGACACCTGCACAAATAAGGCCTTCACTGAAGAATCATCAAAAGAAAACCTCTACTGCATCCTCACCATAAAATTCAGCATTATAAGTATGCAAAATAACATCTAAACAAGCCTGATGAAATTTGGAAACAAGTCCTGTTGACCAGTGAGGTTTAAATAGAACTTTTTGGCCACAATGATCAAAGGTATGTGAGGAGAAAAAAGGGCTCATAATTTCAGGAAAAGAACATCTCGCCATTGCCAACCATTAAGTGAGGAGCTGGATCAATCATTTTTTGGTGTTGTGTTGCAGCCAATGGCACGAGGAACATTTTACGGATAGAGGGTAGAATGAATTCAATGAAATGTCAGCAAGTTCTTGATGCAAAAAAAGCTGAAGTTGAAAAGAGGATGGCTTCTACAAATAGATAATGATCCTAAACACACGTCAAAATCCACAATAGGCTACCTCAAAAGGTGCAAGTTGAAGGTTTTACAATGGCCCCCACAGTCTTCTGATCTGAACATAACTGAAAATCTGTGGATAGACCTCAAAATAGCAGTGCATGCAAGATAACCCAGGAATCTCACAGAACTGGAAGAATTTTCCAAGGCAGTATGGATGAAAATCTCTCTTAACAAAAATTGAAAGACTCTTGGCTGACTACAAAAAGAGATTACAAGCTGTGATACTTGCGAAAGGAGGTGCTACTAGGTAATAACCATACAGGGTGCCCAAACTTTTGCATTGGCCCATTTCCCTTTTTGTAATATTTAAAATGTAAAAAAGACTATATATGTTTTTTGCCTAAAATAAAAAGTAAATGTGTCATCTTTGACTTCAGCCCTTTTAGAGATTATTTCAACTTGCTTAACTGTTCACAATAGCAGAAATTTTGACAAGGGGTGTCCAAACTTTCACAAGCCACTGTAATGACCAATTGATAGCAAAATCCAAAGGTCACTACTCCTTGTTGTTGCTACTGGATCTCTCTGCAGCATTTGACACTGCGGATCACCAGATCCTCCTCACTATGCTCAGCTCTGTCGGTATCATGAACATTGTCCTCCCATGGTTCTCCTCCTATCTCTCTAACTGCTCCTTCACAGAAAATTTTGCAGACTCTTTTTCCTCTACTCTTACCCTTACTTACTATTGCAGTAAGTAATAAAAATGCCTCTCTCTCTCTTTCTCTCTCATTCTGACATTTAGCAAGAATTTATAACTATGGTAATCCTAATTGACCTAAAACGGGAAAGGTTTATTCTGATTTCATGTCAGATATTGAGAAAAACATACGTGTGACTTTTTATATAGTGTATGTAAACTTCTGGTTTCCACTGTGTATACGGATCACATATAGGGGCCATCAGGGCATTGTTTGTTACATGTGGCATGTCAGAAATAGGCTGTCAGACTTGCATTATGAGCTTGTGACCCTTACCTCTGACTTGCGCTCAGTCAGAAGTTGTGGTCACAAGATGGTGGCATGGGACTGGAGCGGTGCCAGGAACAGCTGAAGATGGTATTTAATACTAAAACCAGGAAACTTAGATTAGCAGCACCGCACCGGGAGTGGTACTTTGACATAAATCAGTTTTGAAATTTGTCAATTCCATCAAAAATGGACCCCGTATTGCATGCTAAAAATGCATGGGTCAGAAGACAATCATTGCTTCTTTGCCAACTAAGATATGTCTGAAAAAACTGTTTGTTGCCAAATATTTTTCAAAACTCACATTAAAAGCAACTGATTTTATGAAGCGTGCTTGCCAGCTTAAAAGAATTAATGTTTACTACTGAAAGAGATTTCAATACCCCTGCTTGAGAATTGAAGAATTCTGAAGTGTTTTGCACTCAGCCATTCTGTGACCCACCTATTCTCACTACTTTCTAAGTCCCCACAGAGACTCAAAGAGGCACAGACACTACTATATTGTCGTGTGCTGCCAATTGTAATGGTAATTACTCTTTCACCTTTTAACAGTGCCCTTTGAATTTATTCTGTTTGTGTTCTTAACATTGGACTCTTGAATGATCAGCTGTGCCAGATGTGTCATCAAAGACTTCACTCATGCTTGGCACTTAATGATGCCAATTATAGGGGGGGCAGTATGTAGGTTCACATGCTGAGCTTTTATCAGGGTCTTTAGACTGTAAAAATATAGCGATTCTTTTGATATTTGCAAATAAGGGAGCATATAATGTTCCCTGGAGAACGGCTGCGTGGTCAAAATTGAAGGACATTTTCTCATGGTCACATTTGACTATTGTGTTGAAATGCACACTTTGCCTGAGTGTCTAGAACTGGGTCAGGCTTTTTTTTCTATGAATTGGCAGTTTACATGCACGCAGATGTGCATTAAGAATGAAATGGCATTTGCATACTGTAATCTCCATAAGAGAATTTCATGCATGAAGACAGTAAGCTCCAACAATGACTTAATTAAACACATGCATATACAACTCCAATTAGGGCAAATGCCAGTTAGTTCTATTAATTAGGGTTAGATATGCCCATTGTTCTTGTTTGTATAAAGTATGTGCTCATTAAAGCACTTAGTCAGGAATTTATTTTTTCTCACAGTTTCCTGAACCTTAACCTCTGAAAATGGAACTTTTTGTTTGGTTTATCTTGTTTTCTTTGTTGACTTGCACCTGCTGTTAAAAACAAATAAACCAAAAGCAACTGTGTACTCAATAAAGACTATATTATTTGTGATCGGGTCATGCTTTTGCCTCAAAATAATGTGTATATTTCGTGTATTTTTGTGTAAACCTATTTTTTACTATTATTGCTTTTTTTCCGAAATCAAACAATTATTGTTCTATATAAATAAAAGACTGGAAAAATTAAACGTCCAAGGCATAAGGAGAAAAAGTAGGGACCAGTTTATCTTATTATTAAGAAAGGCTGTTAGACATTCAAGAGTGTGAATTTTATGTATCCTAGTCAACTGTCATGATAGTGTTGGGACTATGGGTGTTAACCAGGTCCCTAAAAATAGGGTTCCCTATTCCCGGATTACTCCTGAAGTTGGAGACGTTGGGTTAACGTGCCTTGCTATCCTCCTATTTCAACCCTTATCTGTCCCATTTCCCACTCAGGGTAATGGAAGCTGAAGTGTATAGGAACACACTAACCAGACAAACAAGTGAAGATGGACAGGGATAAATGAAAATACCAACCATACAAAATACACACACCAAACAACAGAGTGGGACACAGGGGAGTTTAAGGAAGGAGAAACCAAATAGGAGAGGATGTACCCACAGCCAAAACTCCAAGCAACAATCTCCTGAACAATCTCCAAATGCAAACTCCAACAATGAACAACACCACTAACTCCAGAACCAAGCAGTTAGAACTCACGCTGGCAATCCCTAAGTGCCAGAGGCGAGCATATATTGCATAGAGAAGTGGCCAACACTGACAAGCTGAGTCAATTCAAGTAGGAAAGCTCCAGGAGTTTCAACTGGACAGATCAACCCTTGCACTGCTAGTAAGGAAAATACAGCACAGTTTAACACGATGGTGAAGTACTTCTTGCCAGTGCAGGAGTATGTGAAACCTGACACTGCGGTCTTCTAGCTCCTCTCTGTCATGGTTTTCCTCTTATAAGAGTGATTTCCTGGTCCTCTGAGCTGGGTTTATCGGGGTGTGTCACTTGAGAAGACCGGACTACCTTTACTGCATGGACGTCAGATGCAGGTACCCACATTCTTTCCTCAAGACCGTAACCCTTCCAGTGTACCACATTCTGAAAAGATTGACTAACCAAGCGAAAATCGATAATTTTAGTAATATTGAATTCCAAATTTCCATCAAAAATGGTGGTGGACATGGTACAGAGGAAGTAATGTATGTTTTGAGTACAGATTGGCAAAACACATTATGAATCCTAAAAGTGGGTGGTGTTAGAACTCTCCTGTTAGTTTTTTTTATCTTGCTGGTCACATGACCTCTGTGGCCTATTTAATCCGGCTCCAACCTTCTGGCTTTGCTGGACTTCATTGTAACTTATACTCTTAAGATAGCCAGGTGCTTTGTTACCTAACTCAGACAGTTTTTGCTTGGTCTTTTGACCTCTATGTTCTATGTTCTTTGTTTTGCCTTTTGCTGCTACAACTTCTGTTAGGAGGTGTCCATCTTTTCTCCCAGTCCCTAGTCCTTGTAGGGATCCCTCCCTCACATCTATAGGTCTTCGTACAGACTAGCTGAGGACTTTAACGGGTCTGATCACAGGGCCAGGTTCCCCGTTACATCGTAGGGATCCAGCTTAGTTCTATTGTAGGGACAGACCTCCCTTCTTTCCTTAGTGCTTGTAGCAGATCATAACAGTAAGTCCAGCCCAAAAATATCTCTAAGGAAAGATTTCCAGTTTTCATCATGGTGTCGGTTCAGGATTTGGCTCAACGCCTGCAGGGACTCTCTCTGGAGGTGGCTGAGATCCAGCAACACAAGTAGTTGTTCTGGAGCACATTTCATGGAGCCAAAGGTACGTTTGCCTGATTTATTTTTTGGTGAGCAACAAGATTTTTTTTCTTTTAAAAATGCTTGCTTGTTGTATTTCCGTTTGAGACCCAGATCCTCTGGTGATGAATCTGAGCGCATAGGGTTCATAATGTCACTTTTGCGCAAAGAACCTCAGGACTGGGCCTTTTCTCTGCAACCTAGTGATCCATGCTTTAGATCAGTGGATAGTTTTTTTTCTGCTTTGGGGTTATTATATGATGATCCTGATCGTGTTTCATCAGCTGAGACAGAATTGAGACGTTTGAGACAGGGGTCAGGTAATGTGGAAAAATACTGTACTCACTTCCGTCGGTGGTCTACTCAGGTGAGGTGGAACGATTCAGCTTTGAAAAGTTTATTTCTTGCAGGGCTAAGTGAAAGGGTTAAAGATTTGCTGATTGCTTATCCCATACCTGGTAACTTGCAAGAGGCTAAGCAATTAGCCATACGGGTGGATAGGAGACTGCGTGCAAGGGTTAATGAGAGTAAATCCTCTGCCATGTCAGCTCCAAGTCTTGAGAGTTTCTGTTCTGACATTGGAGAGCCGATGGAGATCGGAGCGATGGCATCTCGCTCTCAGGAAAAAGACCGCCGGTTTTCTGAAGGTTTGTGCTTTTATTGCGGCAAATCTGACCATTTCATTAAGAACTGTGTTCTTCGTATGAACAAAAAAAAAAAAATGGTCAGTTTTGCCCGTATAGCCTGTTTAAATACTAAGGGCGTTTTTCTTTCTGCCACTTCTACTGCTGCTCAGGAAGAATTAATGGATTTTCGGGTATTTGTTGATTGTGGCTCCACTCTGAATGTGATTGATGGGGAATTCTTGGAAAAACTTAAATTAAAACCTAAACCTTTGTCATCCCCTATTGCTGTGGTTTCTGTTGATGGTTCTCCCTTGAAGAATGTTACTCACAAGATCTGTAAATTTCCTCTCACTATTAATGGTGTTCACCAAGAGAATTTGGATTTGGTAGTTTTGAATAATTTGCCTTCTCCAGTGATTTTGGGGTTACCCTGGTTAAAATTACACAATCCTGTACTGGACTGGTCTACCAATGAAATTAAGTCCTGGAGCCCCAAGTGTTATGACAAATGTTGTAACGGGCGTATTGCTGCTGTGGATAAAGGGGAATTACCTGTACCTATTCAGGATTTTTGGAAAGTTTTTTTCTGAGAAGGAATCGCAGATTTTGCCCCCTCATAGAGACTATGATTGTACTATTGAATTTGTCCCTGGAGCGACTCTTCCTAAAAGTCGTTTATTTAATTTAATTATTCCTGAGAGAAAGGCTTTGGAGGAGTACATACAGACAAGCTTGGCCGCCGGTCACATTAGACCTTCTAAGTCTCCTGTGGCTGTTGTTGGATTTTTTTTTGTTAAAAAAAGGACGGCGGTTTACGTCCTTGTTTGGACTTTCGTGAGATTAATAAAATTGCTGTACGCAATCCTTACCCACTGCCATTGATTCCTGATTTGTCTAACCAGTTAGTGGGGGCCAAGTGGTTTTCCAAAATTGATCTTCGGGGGGGCATACAATTTGTTGCGCATGAAGGAGGGTGACGAATGGAAGACTGCGTTTAACACTCCTGTGGGGCATTTTGAGAATCTGGTTATGCCTTTTGGTCTTACCAACGCTCCTGCATTTTTTCAGAATCTTATTAATGACATCCTTAGACCTTTGATCGGTAAAAGTGTGGGTGTGTATTTGGATGACATTTTGATTTATTCACCGGATCTGGAGTTTCATTGGCGGAGTGTGCGTGAGGTATTACAGTTGTTAATGGACAATTCGCTTTTTGCTAAACTGGAGAAATGTGAGTTCGCTGTACAGAGAATTCGTTTTTTGGGCTACATTATCTCCAGCGAAGGTTTTGAGATGGACCCGGTGAAAGTTCAAGCTGTGCAGGAATGGCCTAGGCCTATTGGTTTGAAATCGTTACAGAGGTTTTTGGGTTTCGTCAATTATTATAGAAAATTCATTAAAAATGTTTCTATTATTGTCAAACCACTGACCGATCTCACCAGGAAAGGTGCTAATGTGGTTCAGTGGACTACTGAGGCCATTGAAGCTTTTGTGTTTTTAAAGGAGAGCTTCAGCTCTGCTCCCATCCTTATGCAGACTGATGTGACTAAACCGTTTTTGGTTGAGGTTGATGCTTCTTCTGTGGGGGTCGGCGCGGTGTTGTCTCAGGAAAACACGGATGGAGTGCATCCTTGTGCTTTTTTTTCAAAAAAATTTCTGAGACTGAACTGAATTATGATATTGGTAATCGGGAATTATTGGCCATTAAACTCGCATTTGAACACTGGCGGCATCTCTTGGAAGGTGCTGAATTTCCCGTTCAGGTTTTCACGGATCATAAAAATCTGATCTATCTGGATGCTGCCAAACGCTTGAATGCCCGTCAGGCTAGATGGGCACTGTTTTTCTCGCGGTTTAATTTTTCTGTCACTTACATCCCAGATACTAAGATTGTGAAAGCTGATGCTGTATCTCACAGTTTTTCTCCCATGATTGGTACTGAGGAGGAGGAGAACATTTTACAAGAAGGGTTGTGATTGCTGATTTGGACTCTGTGTTGGAAGATGAGATTCTTAAAGCACAGGAGAATGCCCCATCTAACACTCCCCATGGGAGGTTGTTTGTGCCTGGGACCTTTAGGAGAGATTTGTTTGTGGAGTGTCATGAGTCTCGGTTGGCAGGTCATCCTGGAATCTCTGAGACCAAGAGACTTGTGGGTCGCAGTTTTTGGTGGCCTGGATGGCAGAAGGAAGTCATTAAGTGGGTGTGTCAGTATACTGTGTGTGCTAGATCTAAGTCTTCACATACTTCTGCTGCGGGGTTGCTTTGCCCTCTGGAGGTTCCTAGTGCACCTTGGACACATTTGTCTATGGACTTTATTACTGACCTTCCCCCTTCTGAGGGTTTCACTGTCATCTGGGTGGTCGTGGACCGTTTTAGCAAGATGTGTCACTTGGTTCCTTTCATCAAACTGCCCTGTGCTAAGACTCTCGCTAAGGCCTTTGTCAAGGAAATTGTCAGACTACGTGGTGTTCCTACTGACATTGTTTCTGATAGGGGACCTCAGTTCATGGCTCGTTTTTGGCGCGCCTTTTGTGACAGGTTGGGAGTTCATTTGTCATTTTCATCCGAATATCATCCTGAGTCTAATAGCCAGACAGAAAGGAAAAACCAGGATGTTGAGCAGTTCTTGTGTTGTTTTGTGGCAGACAATCAAGAGGGGTGGTCTGAGTTTCTGCCACTTGCTAAATTTGCTCTTAACAATCATACATCCTCCTCTGCTGGTTGTTCGCCTTTTTTTTGTTGTACTGGGAGACATCCGTCGTTTGGGTCATTCTCCAAATTGGTATCAGCCGTGCCTGAAGAGGAAAATTTTTCTGGTGATTTGGAGAGAGTTTGGACGGATGTGTGTGGTAATCTTCAGGAGGCTAACAGAAAATCTAAAGGGTACTTTGATAGGAAACGGCAAGATGTTTTGTTTGCTATTGGTGGCATGGTTTCGTTATCCTCTAAGAATCTGAGGTTGAGGATTCCTTCTAAAAAATTGGGTCCCAAGTTTGTAGGGCCCTTTAAGGTGCTTCAGGTTGTTAACCAATCGGCTGTTAGGTTGGAGGTTCCTACCTCCTGGAAGATTAATCCGGTGTTTCATGTTTCTCTGTTGAAAAGAGCTGATGTGTCGGATGGAGACTCCGCTGCCACTGTTTCCCCGGTGGTGGAGGACGAGGAATATGAAATTTCTCGCATCCTAAATTCTAGACGGTATAGAGGGAGTTTGCAGTATCTCGTCGCTTGGAAGGGTTTCGGACCCGAGGATAACTCAAGGGTGAGGGCGGATTATGTTTCTGCGTCCAGACTTGTCAGAGCGTTTCACAAGAGGTTTCCGAATAAGCCTGGTCCTAGGGGATCCGGAGGATCCTCTTAGAAAGGGGGGGGGGGTACTGTTAGAACTCTCCTGTTAGGTTTTTTTTATCTTGCTGGTCACATGACCTCTGTGGCCTATTTAATCCGGCTCCACCCTTCTGGCTTTGCTGGACTTCATTGTAACTTATACTCTTAAGATAGCCAGGTGCTTTGTTACCTAACTCAGACAGTTTTTGCTTGGTCTTTTGACCTCTATGTTCTATGTTCTTTGTTTTGCCTTTTGCTGCTACAACTTCTGTTAGGAGGTGTCCATCTTTTCTCTCAGTCCCTAGTCCTTGTAGGGATCCCTCCCTCACATCTATAGGTCTTCGTTCAGACTAGCTGAGGACTTTAACGGGTCTGATCGCAGGGTCAGGTTCCCCGTTACATCGTAGGGATCCAGCTTAGTTCTATTGTAGGGACAGACCTCCCTTCTTTCCTTAGTGCTTGTAGCAGATCATAACAGGTGGAAAAGCAAGGTGAAACGCTACTGGATTGACGATGGCCACAAACTTATAAGGACCGATGAACTTGGGTACCAATTTCCTAGAACTTAACAACTTAACATTCCTTGAGGACAGCCACACAAAATCATAAACACACAGGTCTGGAGCCACCAAACGTCTGTGATCAGTCACACTCTTATATTTGGACCCCATCTTCTTCAAATTATCAAGAACACCTTGACACACTGATGTTGATGAAGAAAACTTAAGAAGAAAACCGTTCCATCTCAGCCCCAGACGGACGAGTAAGAGGGGTCTTAGAACGCGTAGAAATACTGCAGGCAGCTACATACACCTGAACATCGTGGTGCACTGCAGACCACCAAAAATGCAGAGTAAGGAGATCTTAGTTGGCTTTAGTAGCAGGATGCCTGGCCAAGACCAAATCATGTTGTTTGCTTACAACTTTAAGACAGAGATTCACAGGAGCAAACAGTTTACCTTAAAGACAAGCAGGGGCGTCCCCCTCAGCCTCTACAACCGCCCTCTCCAAATCAGAATAAATAATTGCAATAACTTTCTGTAAGATATGAACTGGTTCGCAATTATCTCCTCCCCCAGAGAAAACAACAGGATAAGGCATCCATCTTAATGCTCTTATTCCCTGGCCTATGCATCACAAAAAAGTTGGATTTAATGAAGAACAATGACCAAAAGATTTTTATGATCGGTGATTGCCATGATTGGATGCACTGCCCCATCAAAAAATTGCTGCGGTTATTGATGCCATGTAATTTTTACTTTTTTTAATAAAGTGAAGCATTCATGGAAGCTGGACTTTCCCACTTTTTTTTTCATCCAAAAAATGTTGCCACTCTTCAAAAGCCAATTACCAATGTCAGAATTTTTCTCAGGAGATGAGTTTCTTTAAAAGTAAGCACACAGGCGCCATTTACTTGGAGATGCGCCTTGCTACAAAACAGCCCCCACTTCAGACGCGTCAACCTCTACAACGAATGACTGAGTGGCATCAGGGTGTATAACAATTGGGGAAACAAAATACTTCTTTAAAGTATCAAATGCCTCACTGACTGTACTTGACAGTTTTGAAAAGTACCTCCTTTTCTGTCAAAAATTTGTTGAATACCGAAAAGTTTTTGATGAGCTTATTGTAGTAGTTGGCGAAACATAAAACCCTTTAAATTTTAAGAACGATCCCAATACAGTATCACCCGGACTTTAGCCGGATCCATGCGAAAACCGGTGGCCAATAAGTAATAACCCAGAAAAAGGATCTCTTGAACTGAGAACATACATTTATCTGGTTTGAAAAATAATTTATTGTCTCTGAGTATCTGCAAGACCTGCCTGACATGTACCTGATGTGATTCGAGTTCAGGCGAATAAGTCAACTTGTCATCTAGCTAGATCACCACAAATTTACATGCCAGGTGACAAAAAATGTAAGTGCTGAAAGACGGGGCATTACTCATCCCATATGGCATCACAAAGTTTTCATAGTATCCCTTAGGTGTGTTATTGCTACCTTCCACTCATCCCCCTCCTTAATTCAAATGATATTATATGTACCTCTGAGGTCCAGTTTAAAAAAACATTTTGCCCTGACGATCTGGTTAAAGAGGTCTGGAATGAGAGGGAGAGGATATGGATCCTGGACCGTGATATGATTAAGTTCGCGGAAATCTAAGTGGTGGCATAACTCCCCATCTTTTTTCTTAACAAAGAAAAAAACGACTTCAATGAAAGATGAGGAAGGTCTGATATAACCCTTAGCCAGACTTCCGGCTATATAATCCTTAATGGCCTGTTTCTTTGGACCAGAAATATTATATATAGAGTTGAGCGATACTTTCAGATATCAATAAGTATCGGATAGGAATGGGTATCGCCGATACCCAAAAAGTATCGGCGATACCCGATACCGATACCGGAAATCCAATGCAAGTCTATGGGACAAAAATATCGGAATTAAAAAAAACCCATTCTTGCCTTGTAGGTTAATTGTACATGAAGCAAAACAACAAAGAGTAATGTAGAATGTATTGGGGGAGGTGGAGGAGACATTAAAGGCATATATATTTAACCCAATCAAATGGAAAAGCAGGAATATTTTTTTTTTTTAAAGACGTTCGGATTGACAAAGAAATTGACTATGTTGTTAATGTTTTTTCTATTTTGGCACATATGTATGTGTGGAGCCCAGCTGCGACTGAATCCATATCTCCCAGAAGGGTGCACTGAAAGAATATCCCACTAGAGGTCATTATACACATGCACACACGTTCACTTATCCCAAAGACCACCAGAGGGAGCTGTTTTAGACATATAATAGACAGTTACACAGGAAACATGTAGTTAGTTCAGTGCAGCCATCTTAGAGGGCTCATTCAGTCAGTCTGCAGGAAGGTGAAGTGCAGAGCTGAGATTGAGAGGCTGCAGAGCTATTCAGTTCACAAGCAAGTGGAGTCTAGTAAAGAGTGAAACAGCAATCACTCCAGCCTAGTCAGAGCTGAATCTAGGAGTGTAGCTCAGAGAGAAAGCGTGCCGACGCTTAGAGAGCGGTGAAGAGGCAAACCACCAACTGCCAGTGTGTGATCGTGTGAGGATCCGGGTAGGCCGAAGGCGAGTGGAAAGTTAATGAGGTAGAAAAGCCTTTATAGCTTACCTCAGCAAGTATTCACCGGACACTGGGGTCCGAGCCTATAGGGATCTCCACGACCCATTAGGAGAACACCGGAGTTCCTGGAGGACTACAAGTCCCAGGAGTACCACAGAGCTGATACGTAGCAGGATCAGGAGGACGGAGTCTAGCCGTGCACAGCAAATAGAGACTGTGTACTTCAAGAAGAGGTCCAACCACAAGGTCAGCCAGGTACAAGACGGAGACTAAGTTAGGCCCAGCTACACGCAGGCCAAGACTTCATTACAAAAAAGCAGAGAACAGGAGGCCACACACCTACTCAGTGGAGGAATCTGGATGTGCACCTTTCACCCTACAGTGCTCCGGGAAGTGCCTGCAACATCTTCAGTAAAGGTACCAAAGTGACTTATGTGTGTGTCTCCCTTATTGCCCCTGACTGCCGGGTCCCCGTCTGTCCTGCATTCCTATACATCTATCTGCCCTGGAGGAATCAGCCTTACTTGTGGAAGGCTTA
The DNA here is from genome assembly GCA_033576555.1 of Oophaga sylvatica. NCBI lineage: Eukaryota > Metazoa > Chordata > Amphibia > Anura > Dendrobatidae > Oophaga > Oophaga sylvatica. Next base: position 686,047,364 of record JARQOD010000001.1, read on the forward strand.
ACCCCTTCCCGACCTTTGACACAGCGTATGCGTCATGAAAGTCGGTGCCATTCCGACCTATGACGCATACCCTGCGTCATGAAAGGATCGCGTTCCTGCGGGCCGGGAGACCGGGGTCACTCAAAGGTCACCCGACCCGCAGTTACAGGACCCTTTGTGCTTCACCGCAGGGGGGTTGGCTTAACCCCCCCGTGGCCACGATCGCTCTGATTGGCTGTTAAAAGTGAAACAGCCAATCAGAGCAATCTGTAATATTTCACCAATTTAATTGGTGAAATATTACAATCCAGCCATGGCCGATGCTGCAATAGCATCTGCCATGGCTGGACACCGAGACCTGACCCCCCCACACCGAGTCACGGCGGCGATCGGCCGCCGCCACCGAAAGATGGCAGCGATCGGTCACCGCCGTCACTAACAGCTCCCCTCCTCCTTTGCTCCGGTGCCCCCACCTTCCGATCCCCCCCCCTAACCATCCGACCCCCCTACTCACCTCTCCCGATCCACCGATGTCCCTGGATCGGTCCCGGCGTCCGCCCGGGCCTCTTCATGGGCGCCGCCATCTTGGAAAATGGCGGGCGCATGCGCAGTGCGCCGGCCGGCCGGCGCATGCGCAGTGCGCCCCACAGTGTCCAAAAATTTATTTTGATCACTGTGATAAACTGTCACAGTGATCAAAATAAAAAAAAGTAAATGAACCCCCCCTTTATCATAGGTAGGGACAAATAAAAAAAAAATAAAGATTTTTTTTTTTTTTTTTTTTTCCTATTAGGCCCTGTGCACACGTTGCAGATTTTGCCGCGGATGCGCAGCGATATCCGCCGCAGATCAGCAGCGAAATCCGCCGCGGATCCGCAGCAAAATATGCCGCGGATCCGCAGCAAAATCCGCAACGTGTGGCGGATTTCGCTGCGGATCCGCGGTGGATTTCGCTGCTGATCCGCGGCTGATTTCGCTGCTGATCCGCAGCGGATTTCGCTGCGGATCCACGGAGGATTTCGCTGCTGATCCGCGGCTGATTTCGCTGCGGATCCACAACTGATTTCGCTGCGGATCCGCGACTGATTTCGCTGCAGATCCGCGACTGATTTTGCTGCGAATCCGCAGCGGATTTTGCTGCTGATCCGCGGCGGATTTCCCTGCTGATCCGCGGCGGATCCGCGGCTGATTTCGCTGCTGAATCGCGGCGGATTTCGCTGCTGATTCGCGGCGCATTTCGCTGCTGATCCACGACTGATTTTGCTGCTGATCCGCAGCGGATTTCGCTGCGGATCCGCGGCGGATTTCGCTGCTGATCCACGACTGATTTTGCTGCTGATCCGCAGCGGATTTCGCTGCGGATCCACGGCGGATTTCGCTGCTGATCCGCGGCGGATTTCGCTGCGGATCCACGACTGATTTCGCTGCGGATCCGCGACTGATTTCGCTGCAGATCCGCGACTGATTTTGCTGCGAATCCGCAGCGGATTTTGCTGCTGATCCGCGGCAGATTTCGCTGCTGATCCGCGGCGGATCCGCGGCTGATTTCGCTGCTGAATCGCGGCGGATTTCGCTGCTGATTCGCGGCGGATTTCGCTGCTGATCCGCTGCGGATTTCGCTGCTGATCCGCTGCGGATTTCGCTGCGGATCCGCGGCGGATTTCGCTGCTGATCCACGACTGATTTTGCTGCTGATTCGCGGCTGATTTCGCTGCTGATTCGCTGCGGATCCGCGGCTGATTTTGCTGCTGATTCGCGGCGGATTTCGCTGCTGATCCGCGGCTGATTTCGCTGCTGATCCGCGGCTGATTTCGCTACTGATCCGCGGCTGATTTCGTTGCTGATCCGCGGCTGATTTCGCTGCTGATCCGCGGCTGATTTCGCTGCTGATCCGCGGCGGATTTCGCTGCTGATCCGCGGTGGATTTCGCTGCGGATTCGCGGCGGATTTCGCTGCTGATCCACGGCGGATTTCGCTGCTGATCCGCGGCGGATTTCGCTGCTGATCCGCGGCGGATGTCGCTGCTGATCCGCGGCTGATTTCGCTGCTGATTCGCGGCGGATTTCGCTGCTGATTCGCGGCGGATTTCGCTGCTGATCCCCGACTGATTTTGCTGCTGATTCGCTGCGAATCCGCAGCGGATTTCGCTGCTGATCCGCGGCTGATTTTGCTGCTGATCCGCTGCTGATTTCGCTGCTTATCTGCGGCGGATTTCGCTGCTGATTCGCGGCGGATTTCGCTGCTGATCCCCGACTGATTTTGCTGCTGATTCGCTGCGAATCCGCAGCGGATTTCGCTGCTGATCCGCGGTTGATTTCGCTGCTGATCCGCGGCTGATTTCGCTGCTGATCCGTGGCGGATTTCGCTGCTGATCCGCGGCGGATTTCGCTGCTGATTCGCTGCGGATCCGCGGCTGATTTTGCTGCTGATCCACGGCGGATTTCACTGCTGATTCGCGACTGATTTTGCTGCTGATTCGCTGCGGATCCGCAGCGGATTTCGCTGCTGATCCGCGGCTGATTTCGCTGCTGATCCGCGGCTGATTTCGCTGCTGATCCGCGGCGGATTTCGCTGCTGATTCGCTGCAGATCCGCGGCGGATTTTGCTGCGGATCCGCGGCTGATTATCTGCTGATTCATCTGCGCTAGCGGGTATAGCATAACGCGATCGCGTTATGCTATACCGTTACCAGCCGGTCACCGCTACGTGTTGAACGGGCTGGTAAAACGCAATATGAACCCAGCCTTAGGGTTAGAACTAGGGTTAGGGTTAGCATTAGGGTTAAGGTTAGAATTACGGTTAGGGTTGGAATTAGGGTTAGGCTTGTAGTTAGGTTTATGGTTAGAGTTGGGATTAGGGTTAGGGGTGTGTTGGGGTTAGGGTTATGATTAGGGTTTGTATTAGGGTTAGGTGTGTGTAGGGGTTAGGGTTGGGGTTAGGGGTGTGTTGGAGTTAGGGTTGGAGTTAGAATTGAGGGGTTTCCACTATTTAGGCACATCAGGGGGTCTCCATACGCGACATGGAGCCACCATTGATTCCTGCAAATTTTGCGTTCAAAAAGTCAAACAGTGCTCCCTTTATTCCAAGCCCCGACGTATGCCCAAACAGTGGTTTATCCCAACATATGGGGTATCAGCGTACTCGGGAAAAATTGCACAACAACTTTGGGGGTTCTAATTTCTCCTGTTAACATTGGGAAAAAAAATTGGGGACTAAAAATTATTTTTGTGGAAAAAAAATGATTTTATATTTTCACGGCTCTGCGTTATAAACTTCTGTGAAGGACTTGGAGATTCAAAGTGCTTATCACACATCTATAGGAGTTCCTTGGGGGATCTAGTTTCCAAAATGGGGTCACTTGTGGGGAGTTTCTACTGTTTAGGCACATCAGGGACTCTGCAAACGTAACATGACGCCCGAAGACCATTCCATCAAGTGGGCATTTCAAAACGTCGCTACTTCCCATCCGAGCCCCGACGTGTGCCCATACAGTAGTTTTCCCACATATGGGATATCAGCATACTCAGGACAAATTGGACAACAACTTTTGGGTCTAATTTCTCATGTTACCCTTGGGAAAATAAAAAAATTGGGGACTAAAAGATCCTGATTGTGGAAAAAATATGATTTTTTTATTTTCATGCCCGGGCGTTATAAACTTCTGTGTAGCCCTTGGGGGTTCAAAGTGCTCACCACACATCTAGATAAGTTCTTTGCCGGGTCTAGTTTCCAAAATGGGGTCACTTGTGGGGAGTTTCTACTGTTTAGGCACATCAGGGGCTCTGCAAACGTAACAAGATGCCCGCAGACCATTCCATCAAGTCGGCATTTCAAAGCGTCACTACATCCCTTCCGAGCCCTGACGTGTGCCCAAACAGTGGTTCCCCCCCACATATGGGGTACTAGCGTACTCAGGAGAAACTGGACAACAACTTTTGGGGTCCAATTTCTCCTGTAACCATTGTGAAAATAAAAAACAGTGGGCTAAAAAATAATTTTTTGAGAAAAAAAATGATTTTTTATTTTCGCGGCTCTGCGTTATAAACTTCTGTGAAGCACCTGGGGGCTCAAAGTGCTCACTATGCATCTAGATAAGTTCCTTAGGGCGTCTAGTTTCCAAAATGGGGTCACTTGTGGGGGAGCTCCAATGTTTAGGCACACAGGAACTCTCCAAATGCGACATGGCAACCGCTAAATATTCCAGCATATTTTCCATTCAAAAAGTCAAATGGCGCTCCTTCCCTTCTGAGCCCTGCAGTGCACCCAAACAGTGGTTTATGACCACATATGAGGTATCTGTGTACTCAGGAGAAATTGCCCAACAAATTTTAGGATCCAATTTATACTGTTGCCCATGTGAAAATGAAAAAAACTGAGGCTAAAAGAAAATTTTTGTGAAAAAAAGTACTTTCTTTTTTTTACGGATCAATTTGTGAAGCACCTGGGGTTCAAAGTGCTCACTATGCATCTAGATAAGTTCCTTAGGGGGTCTAGTTTCCAAAATGGGGTCACTTGTGGGGGAGCTCCAATGTTTAGGCACACAGGGACTCTCCAAATGCGACATAGCAACCGCTAAATATTCCAGCATATTTTCCATTCAAAAAGTCAAATGGCGCTCCTTCCCTTCTGAGCCCTGCCGTGCGCCCAAACAGTGGTTTATGACCACATATGAGGTATCTGTGTACTCAGGAGAAATTGCCCAACAAATTTTAGGATCCAATTTATACTGTTGCCCATGCGAAAATGAAAATAACTGAGGCTAAAAGAAAATTTTTGTGAAAAAAAAGTACTTTCTTTTATTTACGGATCAATTTGTGAAGCACCTGGGAGTTCAAAGTGCTCACTATGCATCTAGATAAGTTCCTTAGGGGGTCTAGTTTCCAAAATGGGGTCACTTGTGGGGAGCTCCAATGTTTAGGCACACAGGGACTCTCCAAATGCGACATGGCAACCGCTAAATATTCCAGCATATTTTCCATTCAAAAAGTCAAATGGCGCTCCTTCCCTTCTGAGCCCTGCAGTGCACCCAAACAGTGGTTTATGACCACATATGAGGTATCTGTGTACTCAGGAGAAATTGCCCAACAAATTTTAGGATCCAATTTATACTGTTGCCCATGTGAAAATGAAAAAAACTGAGGCTAAAAGAAAATTTTTGTGAAAAAAAAGTACTTTCTTTTTTTTACGGATCAATTTGTGAAGCACCTGGGGGTTCAAAGTGCTCACTATGCATCTAGATAAGTTCCTTAGGGGGTCTAGTTTCCAAAATGGGGTCACTTGTGGGGGAGCTCCAATGTTTAGGCACACAGGGACTCTCCAAATGCGACATAGCAACCGCTAAATATTCCAGCATATTTTCCATTCAAAAAGTCAAATGGTGCTCCTTCCTTTCTGAGCCCTGCCGTGCGCCCAAACAGTGGTTTATGACCACATATGAGGTATCTGTGTACTCAGGAGAAATTGCCCAACAAATTTTAGGATCCAATTTATACTGTTGCCCATGTAAAAATGAAAATAACTGAGGCTAAAAGAAAATTTTTGTGAAAAAAAAGTACTTTCTTTTATTTACGGATCAATTTGTGAAGCACCTGGGAGTTCAAAGTGCTCACTATGCATCTAGATAAGTTCCTTAGGGGGTCTAGTTTCCAAAATGGGGTCACTTGTGGGGGAGCTCCAATGTTTAGGCACACAGGGACTCTCCAAATGCGACATGGCAACCGCTAAATATTCCAGCATATTTTCTATTCAAAAAGTCAAATGGCGCTCCTTCCCTTCTGAGCCCTGCCGTGCGCCCAAGCAGTGGTTTATGACCACATATGAGGTATCTGTGTACTCAGGAGAAATTGCCCAACAAATTTTAGGATCCAATTTATACTGTTGCCCATGTGAAAATGAAAAAAACTGAGGCTAAAAGAAAATTTTTGTGAAAAAAAAAGTACTTTCTTTTTTTTACGGATCAATTTGTGAAGCACCTGGGGGTTCAAAGTGCTCACTATGCATCTAGATAAGTTCCTTAGGGGGTCTAGTTTCCAAAATGGGGTCACTTGTGGGGGAGCTCCAATGTTTAGGCACACAGGGACTCTCCAAATGCGACATAGCAACCGCTAAATATTCCAGCATATTTTCCATTCAAAAAGTCAAATGGCGCTCCTTCCCTTCTGAGCCCTGCCGTGCGCCCAAAAAGTGGTTTATGACCACATATGAGGTATCTGTGTACTCAGGAGAAATTGCCCAACAAATTTTAGGATCCAATTTATACTGTTGCCCATGTGAAAATGAAAAAACTGAGGCTAAAAGAAAATTTTTGTGAAAAAAAAGTACTTTTTTTTTTTTTACAGATCAATTTGTGAAGCACCTGGGGGTTCAAAGTGATCACTATGCATCTAGATAAGTTCCTTAGGGGGTCTAGTTTCCAAAATGGGGTCACTTGTGGGGGAGCTCCAATGTTTAGGCACACAGGAACTCTCCAAATGCGACATGGCAACCGCTAAATATTCCAGCATATTTTCCATTCAAAAAGTCAAATGGCGCTCCTTCCCTTCTGAGCCCTGCCGTGCGCCCATACAGTGGTTTATGACCACATATGAGGTATCTGTGTACTCAGGAGAAATTGCCCAACAAATTTTAGGATCCATTTTATCCTGATGCCCATGTAAAAATGAAAAAATTGATGCTAAAAGAAAATTTTTGTTGGAAAAATTAAAATGTCCATTTTTTCCTTCCACGTTGCTTTAGTTCCTGTGTCGCACCTGAAGGGTTAATAATCTTCTTGAATGTAGTTTTGAGTAGCTTGAGGGGTGCAGTTTTTATAAAGGTGTCACTTTTGGGTATTTTCTGCCATATAGACCCCTCAAAGTGACTTCAAATGTGAGGTGGTCCCTAAAAAAAATGGTTTTGTAAATTTTGCTGTAAAAATGAGAAATCGCTGGTCAACTTTTAACCCTTATAACTTCCTAACAAAAAAAAATGTTGTTCCCAAAATTGTGCTGATGTAAAGTAGACATGTGGGAAATGTTATTTATTAACTATTTTGTGCCACATACTCTCTGGTTTAACAGAATAAAAATTAAAAATTTGAAAATTACAAAATTTTCAGAATTTTCGCCAAATTTCCATTTTTTTCACAAATAAACGCAAAAATTATCGACCTAAATTTACCACTAACATGAAGCCCAATATGTCACGAAAAAACAATCTCAGAATCGCTAGGATCCGTTGAAGCGTTCCTGAGTTATTACCTCATAAAGGGACACTGGTCAGAATTGCAAAAAATGGCAAGGTCTTTGAGGTCAAAATAGGCTGGGTCTTGAAGGGGTTAACATCTAGCTGCACAATATTAACCCTTCAGTGGATCTGCATAGCAGCGCTGGTCATCCTGACCAGATACCACAAGTGGCGTCACGAATCCCCATATCAATGTACAATTCACGTGTAAATATCCCCCATTTTCAGTGAGCGCCCAGGGCAACGGACCGAACTGTGCTACCCGTGACTTTCCCCATAGAAATCAACAGGCTCGGTGCCGAGTACCCCACGGCCCTGGCGGACGACTCATATGTTTCACAACTTCCATGCTCTTCACCTTTTTTACTTATGCCACACTTTCTCCTTCATGATCTTCAGCAGCATCATCTTTTTCATTAACCCCTTCATGACCCAGCCTATTTTGACCTTAAAGACCTTGCCATTTTTTGCAATTCTGACCAGTGTCCCTTTATGAGGTAATAACTCAGGAACGCTTCAACGGATCCTAGCGATTCTGAGACTGTTTTTTCGTGACATATTGGGCTTCATGTTAGTTGTAAATTTAAGTTGATAATTTTTGCGTTTATTTGTGAAAAAAATGGAAATTTGGCGAAAATTTTGAAAATTTTGTAATTTTCAAATTTTTAATTTTCATTCTGTTAAACTAGAGAGTTATGTGACACAAAATAGTTAATAAATAACATTTCCCACATGTCTACTTTACATCAGCACAATTTTGGGAACAACATTTTTTTTTGTTAGGAAGTTATAAGGGTTAAAAGTTGACCAGCGATTTCTCATTTTTACAGCAAAATTTACAAAACCATTTTTTTTAGGGACCACCTCACATTTGAAGTCACTTTGAGGGGTCTATATGGCAGAAAATACCCAAAAGTGACACCTTTATAAAAACTGCACCCTCAAGCTACTCAAAACTACATTCAAGAAGATTATTAACCCTTCAGGTGCTTCACAGGAACTAAAGCAACGTGTAAGGAAAAAATGGACATTTTAATTTTTCCAACAAAAATTTTCTTTTAGCATCAATTTTTTCATTTTTACATGGGCATCAGGATAAAGTTGATCCTAAAATTTGTTGGGCAATTTCTCCTGAGTACACAGATACCTCATATGTGGTCATAAACCACTATATGGGCACACGGCAGGGCTCAGAAGGGAAGGAGCGCCATTTGACTTTTTGAATGGAAAATATGCTGGAATATTTAGCGGTTGCCATGTCACATTTGGAGAGTCCCTGTGTGCCTAAACATTGGAGCTCCCCAACAAGTGACCCCATTTTGGAAACTAGACCCCCTAAGGAACTTATCTAGATGCATAGTGATCATTTTGAACCCCCAGGTGCTTCACAAATTGATCTGTAAAAAAAAAAAAGTACTTTTTTTTCACAAAAATTTTCTTTTAGCCTCAGTTTTTTCATTTTCACATGGGCAACAGTATAAATTGGATCCTAAAATTTGTTGGGCAATTTCTCCTGAGTACACAGATACCTCATATGTGGTCATAAACCACTGTTTGGGCGCATGGCAGGGCTCAGAAGGGAAGCAGGGCCATTTGACTTTTTGAATGGAAAATATGCTGGAATATTTAGCGGTTGCCATGTCGCATTTGGAGAGTCCCTGTGTGCCTAAACATTGGAGCTCCCCCACAAGTGACCACATTTTGGAAACTAGACCCCCTAAGGAACTTATCTAGATGCATAGTGAGCACTTTGAACCCCCAGGTGCTTCACAAATTGATCCGTAAAAAAAGAAAGTACTTTTTTTTCACAAAAATTTTCTTTTAGCCTCAGTTTTTTTCATTTTCACATGGGCAACAGTATAAATTGGATCCTAAAATTTGTTGGGCAATTTCTCCTGAGTACACAGATACCTCATATGTGGTCATAAACCACTGTTTGGGCGCACGGCAGGGCTCAGAAGGGAAGGAGCGCCATTTGACTTTTTGAATGGAAAATATGCTGGAATATTTAGCGGTTGCCATGTCGCATTTGGAGAGTCCCTGTGTGCCTAAACATTGGAGCTCCCCCACAAGTGACCCCATTTTGGAAACTAGACCCCCTAAGGAACTTATCTAGATGCATAGTGAGCACTTTGAACCCCCAGGTGCTTCACAAATTGATCCGTAAAAAAAAGAAAGTACTTTTTTTTCACAAAAATTTTCTTTTAGCCTCAGTTTTTTTCATTTTCACATGGGCAACAGTATAAATTGGATCCTAAAATTTGTTGGGCAATTTCTCCTGAGTACACAGATACCTCATTTGTGATCATAAACCACTGTTTGGGCGCACGGCAGGGCTCAGAAGGGAAGGAGCGCCATTTGACTTTTTGAATAGAAAATATGCTGGAATATTTAGCGGTTGCCATGTCGCATTTGGAGAGTTCCTGTGTGCCTAAACATTGGAGCTCCCCCACAAGTGACCCCATTTTGGAAACTAGACGCCCTAAGGAACTTATCTAGATGCATAGTGAGCACTTTGAACCCCCCAGGTGCTTTACAGAAGTTTATAACGCAGAGCCGTGAAAATAAAATATCATTTTTTTTTCTCAAAAAATGATTTTTTAGCCCACTATTTTTTATTTTCACAATGGTTACAGGAGAAATTGGACCCCGAAAGTTGTTGTCCAGTTTGTCCTGAGTACGCTAGTACCCCATATGTGGGGGGGAACCACTGTTTGGGCACACGTCAGGGCTCGGAAGGGATGTAGTGACGCTTTGAAATGCCGACTTGATGGAATGGTCTGCGGGCATCTTGTTACGTTTGCAGAGCCCCTGATGCGCCTAAACAGTAGAAACTCCCCACAAGTGACCCCATTTTGGAAACTAGACACCGCAAAGAACTTATCTAGATGTGTGGTGAGCACTTTGAACCCCCAAGGGCTACACAGAAGTTTATAACGCCCGGGCATGAAAATAAAAAAATCATATTTTTTCCACAATCAGGATCTTTTAGTCCCCAATTTTTTTATTTTCGCAAGGTTAACATGAGAAATTAGACCCCAAAAGTTGTTGTCCAATTTGTCATGAGTATGCTGATATCCCATATGTGGGAGAAAACTACTGTATGGGCACACGTCGGGGCTCGGATGGGAAGTAGTGACCTTTTGAAATGCCCACTTGATGGAATGGTCTTCGGGCGTCATGTTACGTTTGCAGAGTCACTGATGTGCCTAAACAGTAGAAACTCCCCACAAGTGACCCCCATTTTGGAAACTAGATCCCCCAAGGAACTCCTCTAGATGTGTGGTGAGCACTTTGAATCTCCAAGTCCTTCACAGAAGTTTATAACGCAGAGCCGTGAAAATATAAAATCATTTTTTTTCCACAAAAATAATTTTTAGTCCCCAATTTTTTTCCCAATGTTAACAGGAGAAATTAGAACCCCCAAAGTTGTTGTGCAATTTTTCCCAAGTATGCTGATACCTCATATGTGGGGATAAACCACTGTTTGGGCATACGTCGGGGCTTGGAATAAAGGGAGCACTGTTTGACTTTTTGAACGCAAAATTTGCAGGAATCAATGGTGGCGCCATGTCGCGTATGGAGACCCCCTGATGTGCCTAAATAGTGGAAACCTCTCAATTCTAACTCCAACCCTAACCCCAACACACCCCTAACGCCAACACACACCTAACCCTAATACAAACCCTAATCATAACCCTAACCCCAACACACCCCTAACCCTAATCCCAACTCTAACCATAAACCTAACTACAAGCCTAACCCTAATTCCAAACCTAACCCTAATTCCAACCCTAACCCAAATTCCAACCCTAACCGTAATTCTAACCTTAGCCCTAATGCTAACCCTAACCCTAGTTCTAACCCTAAGGCTGGGTTCATATTGCGTTTTACCAGCCCGTTCAACACGTAGCGTTGACCGGCTGGTAACGGTATAGCATAACGCGATCGCGTTATGCTATACCCGCTAGCGCAGATGAATCAGCAGATAATCAGCCGCGGATCAGCAGCAAAATCAGTCGCGGATCAGCAGCAAAATCCGCCGCGGATCAGCAGCGAAATCCGCCGCGGATCAGCAGCGAAATCCGCAGCGGATCAGCAGCGAAATCCGCCGCGGATCAGCAGCGAAATCCGCCGCGGATCAGCAGCGAAATCCGCCGCGGATCCGCAGCGAAATCAGTCGCGGAACCGCAGCGAAATCAGGCGCGGATCCGCAGCGAGATCCGCAGCGAAATCCGCCGCGGATCAGCAGCGAAATCCGCCGCCGATCAGCAGCGAAATCCGCTGCGGATCAGCAGCAAAATCCGCCGCTGATCAGCAGCGAAATCCGCCGCGGATCAGCAGCGAAATCCGCCGCGGATCAGCAGCGAAATCCGCTGCCGATCAGCAGCGAAATCTGCAGCGGATCAGCAGCGAAATCCGCCGCCGATCCACAGCGAAATCCGCCGCGTATCAGCAGCGAAATGCCGCGCGCGATCAGCGCGATAAAATCCGCCGCGGATCAGCAGCGATGTCCGCCGCCGATCAGCAGCGAAATCCGCCGCGGATCAGCAGCGAATCCGCGCGATCAGCAGCGAAATCCGCCGCGGATCAGCAGCGAAATCCGCAGCGGATCCGCAGCGAAATCCGCCCGGATCAGCAGCGATGTCCGCGCGGATCAGCAGCGAAGTCCGCCGCGGATCAGCAGCGAAATCCGCCGCGGATCAGCAGCGAAATCCGCCGCGGATAAGCAGCGATATCCGCCGCGGATCCGCAGCAAAATCAGCTGCGGATCAGCAGCAAAATCCGCTAGGAAAAAAAAAAAAAATTCTTTATTTTTTTTATTTGTCCCTACCTATGATAAAGGGGGGGTTCATTTACTTTTTTTTATTTTGATCACTGTGACAGTTTATCACAGTGATCAAAATAAATTTTTGAACACTGGGGGGCGCACTGCGCATGCGCCGGCCGGCGGGCGCACTGCGCATGCGCCCGCCATTTTCCAATATGGCGGCGCCCATGAAGAGGCCCGGGCGGACGCCGGGCCCGATCGTGGGACATCGGTGGATCGGGAGAGGTGAGTAGGGGGGTCGGAAGGCTGGGGGGGGGGATAGGAAGTGGGGGCAGTGGACCAAAAGAGGAGGGGAGCTGTAAGTGACGGCGGTGACCGATCGCTGCCATCTTTCGGTGGCGGCGGCCGATCACCGCCGTGACTCGGTGTGGGGGGGGTCAGGGCTCGGTCTCCAGCCATGGCAGATGCTATTGCAGCATCGGCCATGGCTGGATTGTAATATTTCACCAATTAAATTGGTGAAATATACACATTGCTCTGATTGGCTGTTTCACTTTTAACAGCCAATCAGAGCGATCGTGGCCACGGGGGGGTTAAGCCAACCCCCCTGTGGTGAAGCACAAAGGGTCCTGTAACTGCGGGTCGGGTGACCTTTGAGTGACCCCGGTCTCCCGGCCCGCAGGGACGAAATCCTTTCATGACGCCACATAGGCGTCATGGGTCGGATTGGCACAGGTTTTCATGACGCCTACGTGGCGTCATGGGTCGGGAAGGGGTTAAATTATTCTTCATCTTCACGTCATTTATTTTCTTCTTAAAGTTCTTGCTATTCATCTTTTTGTTAACATTACTCATATTCTTCTTATTCAACTATTATTCTTCATCATATTCAACTTCTTCATCTTCTTCCTATTCATCTTCTTCATCATATTATTATTTGTGACACACATTCCTGTAGTTGTAATCTGTAAAAGTTTGAAGATTTCATCCTTCCGTTCTTGCTGTCACAAAACATTTAAATTACAACAGTATTTGTCCGCGTTCAGTTTAGCCTGCAGCAGCAGGCATTTTCCAGGGGCACCACGAGGAGGAACGGACTCACCCCCATACACTTCTTAGTCTTCTTCTGCTTATAATTTAGAGCATATATTTTGCTCTTAATTTTGGTCTTATACTTAATGTTCTTCTGCTTTTTGTTCTTCTGCTTCTTGTTCTTCTGTATCTTGTAGTTTGTCTCAATCATCTTTGTCCTGTTGGTGATCTTCTGGGTAATCTTTTATTTCTTCTTTGTGATGGTGTTCAGGCTCCTTGTCTTGATGGTCGTCGTCCTTGGGGACGTCTTCTTCCGGGTGGTCTTCAGGGTCGTCGTCGTCTTCAGGGTCCTCGTCTTCGGGCTCGTCGTCTTCTTCGGGGTCCTCGTCCTCTTCGGGGTGTTTTTCAGGGTCGTCGTCTTCAGTGTTGGAGATCCAGAGTGATTACCAAAAAAACATTTCAAAAATCTTCAACTTGGAAATGTAGCTGAAGGTACAAGAAGGCTGAGTAACTTCCGACAACCAGCTGATGGTACTGGAACCCGGACGGGTATCAGATGGTACAAGAGACAATGGAAGTAAGGAGGACCAGCTGACTGTGCTGGAACCCGGAGGGGCAGCAGAAGGAAAAGAGCCAATGGCACAACCGAGGACCAGCTGACGTTACTGGGACACGGTTACTAAGCAGGAGGTACCTGTGCTCCAAAGCACTACCAAGGACCAGCAGACGTTGCTGGAACTCGGATACCGAGATGGAGGCACCTAGGCCAAAGGCACTGCGGAGAACCAGCTGATGGTACTGGAATCCGGACCGGTAGCAGAAGGTACAAGAGCCAATGGAAGTAACGAGGACCAGCTGACTGTGCTGGAACCCGGAGGGGCTGCAGAAGGAAAAGAGCCAATGGCACAACCGAGGACCAGCTGACGTTACTGGGACACGGTTACTAAGCAGGAGGTACCTGTGCTCCAAAGCACTACCAAGGACCAGCAGACGTTGCTGGAACTCGGAGACCGAGATGGAGGCACCTAGGCCAAAGGCACTGCGGAGAACCAGCTGACGGTACTGGAACCCGGACGGGTAGCAGAAGGTACCCATGAAAATTTAGTTGACAGGCTGCGAGCCGGCCGCAGTTACGGAATCCCACAGTCCTACAGTGGGTGATTGTCCTATTGTCAAAACGGAAACAGCCTTTATTTACATATCCCGCAGCACACATAGGAAGCACCTAAACTGCAGGCACCATAGAGTCGGCTAACCCGACCGCAAACACGACATGACAACTTATTGGAGGCTAAGTGACGTTGACATTGACAGGAAACAGCTGGCATGCTGTAACCAGTCTGGGCAGGAGTGAGTACCCGTGCAATTACACTTCCGAGCACCAACTGGCGGTGTTGAAGCCCAGGGATGACAGGAGAACAGGGTGGAGGCAGCAGGACTTTTTGCCGTTCACACAGCAGGGGAACAGCTGACATTACTGAACCCCAGTAACACAGGAGCAAGTGTTGACTGTGCAAACAGCACTTCCGAGCACCAACTGGCGGTGTTGAAGCCCAGGGATGAGAGGAGAACAGGGTGGAGGCAGCAGGACTATTTGCGGCCGTTCACACAGCAGGGGAACAGCTGACATTACTGAACTCCAGTAACACAGGAGCAAGTGTTGACTGTGCAAACAGCACTTCCGAGCACCAACTGGCGGTGTTGAAACCCAGGGATGACAGGAGAACAGGGTGGAGGCAGCAGGACTTTTTGCCGTTCACACAGCAGGGGAACTGCTGACATTACTGAACCCAGTAACACAGGAGCAAGTGTTGACTGTGCAAACAGCACTTCCGAGCACCAACTGGCGGTGTTGGAGCCCAGGGATGACAGGAGAACAGGGTGTAGGCAGCAGGACTTTTTGCCGTTCACACAGCAGGGGAACAGCTGACATTACTGAACCCCAGTAACACAGGAGCAAGTGTTGACTGTGCAAACAGCACTTCCGAGCACCAACTGGCGGTGTTGGAGCCCAGGGATGAGAGGAGAACAGAGTGGAGGCAGCAGGACTTTTTGCCGTTCACACAGCAGGGGAACAGCTGACATTACTGAACCACAGTAACACAGGAGCAAGTGTTGACTGTGCAAACAGCACTTCCGAGCACCAACTGGCAGTGTTGGAGCCCAGGGATGAGAGGAGAACAGGGTGTAGGCAGCAGGACTTTTTGCCGTTCACACAGCAGGGGAACAGCTGACATTACTGAACCCCAGTAACACAGGACCAAGTGTTGACTGTGCAAACAGCACTTCCGAGCACCAACTGGCGGTGTTGGAGCCCAGGGATGACAGGAGAACAGGGTGGAGGCAGCAGGACTTTTTGCCATTCACACAGCAGGGGAACAGCTGACATTACTGAACCCCAGTAACACAGGAGCAAGTGTTGACTGTGCAAACAGCACTTCCGAGCACCAACTGGCGGTGTTGGAGCCCAGGGATGACAGGAGAACAGGGTGGAGGCAGCAGGACTTTTTGCCGTTCACACAGCAGGGGAACAGCTGACATTACTGAACCCCAGTAACACAGGAGCAAGTGTTGACTGTGCAAACAGCACTTCCGAGCACCAACTGGCGGTGTTGAAGCCCAGGGATGAGAGGAGAACAGGGTGGAGGCAGCAGGACTTTTGGCCGTTCACACAGCAGGGAACAGCTGACATTACTGAACCCCAGTAACACAGGAGCAAGTGTTGACTGTGCAAACAGCACTTCCGAGCACCAACTGGCGGTGTTGAAACCCAGGGATGACAGGAGAACAGGGTGAGGCAGCAGGACTTTTTGCCGTTCACACAGCAGGGGAACAGCTGACATTACTGAACCCCAGTAACACAGGAGCAAGTGTTGACTGTGCAAACAGCACTTCCGAGCACCAACTGGCGGTGTTGGAGCCCAGGGATGAGAGGAAGACAGGGTGGTAGGCAGCAGGACTTTTTGCCGTTCACACAGCAGGGGAACAGCTGACATTACTGAACCCCAGTAACACAGGAGCAAGTGTTGACTGTGCAAACAGCACTTCCGAGCACCAACTGGCGGTGTTGGAGCCAGGGATGAGAGGAGAACAGGGTGAGGCAGCAGGACTTTTTGCCGTTCACACAGCAGGGAACAGCTGACATTACTGAACCCAGTAACACAGGAGCAAGTGTTGACTGTGCAAACAGCACTTCCGAGCACCAACTGGCAGTGTTGGAGCCCAGGGATGAGAGGAGAACAGGGTGTAGGCAGCAGGACTTTTTGCCGTTCACACAGCAGGGGAACAGCTGACATTACTGAACCCCAGTAACACAGGACCAAGTGTTGACTGTGCAAACAGCACTTCCGAGCACCAACTGGCGGTGTTGGAGCCCAGGGATGACAGGAGAACAGGGTGGAGGCAGCAGGACTTTTTGCCATTCACACAGCAGGGAACAGCTGACATTACTGAACCCCAGTAACACAGGAGCAAGTGTTGACTGTGCAAACAGCACTTCCGAGCACCAACTGGCAGTGTTGAAGCCCAGGGATGACAGGAGAACAGGGTGGAGGCAGCAGGACTTTTTGCCGTTCACACAGCAGGGGAACAGCTGACTTACTGAACCCCAGTAACACAGGAGCAGTGTTGACTGTGCAAACAGCACTTCCGAGCACCAACTGGCGGTGTTGGAGCCCAGGGATGAGAGGAGAACAGGGTGGAGGCAGCAGGACTTTTTGCCGTTCACACAGCAGGGAACAGCTGAATTACTGAACCCCAGTAACACAGGAGCAAGTGTTGACTGTGCAAACAGCACTTCCGAGCACCAACTGGCGGTGTTGGAACCCAGGGATGAGAGGAGAACAGGGTGAAGCAGCAGGACTTTTTGCCGTTCACACAGCAGGGGAACAGCTGACATTACTGAACCCCAGTAACACAGGAGCAAGTGTTGACTGTGCAAACAGCACTTCCGAGCACCAACTGGCGGTGTTGGAGCCCAGGGATGAGAGGAGCGCAGGGTGGAGGCAGCAGGACTTTTTGCCGTTCAACAGCAGGGGAACAGCTGATATTACTGAACCCCAGTAACAAGGAGCAAGTGTTGACTGTGCAAACAGCACTTCCGAGCACAACTGGCGGTGTTGGAGCCAAGGGATGACAGGAGAACAGGGTGAGGCAGCAGGACTTTTTGGCGTTCAGACAGCAGGGGAACAGCTGACATTACTGAACCCCAGTAACACAGGAGCAAGTGTTGACTGTGCAAACAGCACTTCCGAGCACCAACTGGCGGTGTTGGAGCCCAGGGATGAGAGGAGAACAGGGTGGAGGCAGCAGGACTTTTTGCCGTTCACACAGCAGGGGAACAGCTGATATTACTGAACCCCAGTAACACAGGAGCAAGTGTTGACTGTGCAAACAGCACTTCCGAGCACCAACTGGCGGTGTTGGAGCCCAGGGATGAGAGGAGAACAGGGTGAAGGCAGCAGGACTTTTTGCCGTTCACACAGCATGGGAACAGCTGACATTACTGAACCCCAGTAACACAGGAGCAAGTGTTGACTGTGCAAACAGCACTTCCGAGCACCAACTGGCGGTGTTGAAGCCCAGGGATGACAGGAGAACAGGGTGGAGGCAGCAGGACTTTTGCCGTTCACACAGCAGGGGAACAGCTGACATTACTGAACCCAGTAACACAGGAGCAAGTGTTGACTGTGCAAACAGCACTTCCGAGCACCAACTGGCGGTGTTGAGCCCAGGGATGAGAGAGACAGGGTGGAGGCAGCAGGACTTTTTGCCGTTCACACAGCAGGGGAACAGCTGACATTACTGAACCCCAGTAACACAGGAGCAAGTGTTGACTGTGCAAACAGCACTTCCGAGCACTAACTGGAAGTGTTGAACCCAGGGATGAGAGGAGAACAGGGTGGAGGCAGCAGGACTTTTTGCCGTTCACACAGCAGGGGAACAGCTGACATTACTGAACCCAGTAACACAGGAGCAAGTGTTGACTGTGCAAACAGCACTTCCGAGCACCAACTGGCGGGTTGGAGCCCAGGGATGAGAGGAGAGCAGGGTGGAGGCAGCAGGACTTTTTGCGTTCACACAGCAGGGGAACAGCTGATATTACTGAACCCCAGTAACATAGGAGCAAGTGTTGACTGTGCAAACAGCACTTACGAGCACCAACTGGCGGGTGTTGGAGCCAAGGGATGACAGGAGAACAGGGTGTAGGCAGCAGGACTTTTTGCCGTTCACACAGCAGGGGAACAGCTGACATTACTGAACCCCAGTAACACAGGAGCAAGTGTTGACTGTGCAAACAGCACTTCCGAGCACCAACTGGCGGTGTTGAAGCCCAGGGATGACAGGAGAACAGGGTGGAGGCAGCAGGACTTTTTGGCGTTCAGACAGCAGGGGAACAGCTGACATTACTGAACCCCAGTAACACAGGAGCAAGTGTTGACTGTGCAAACAGCACTTCCGAGCACCAACTGGCGGTGTTGGAGCCCAGGGATGACAGGAGAACAGGGTGTAGACAGCAGGACTTTTTGCCGTTCACACAGCAGGGGAACAGCTGACATTACTGAACCCAGTAACACAGGAGCAAGTGTTGACTGTGCAAACAGCACTTCCGAGCACCAACTGGCGGTGTTGGAGCCCAGGGATGAGAGGAGAGCAGGGTGGAGGCAGCAGGAATTTTTTACAGCAGGGGAACAGCTGACATTACTGAACCCCAGTAAAAACAGGAGCAAGTGTTGACTGTGCAAACAGCACTTCCGAGCACCAACTGGCGTGTTGAAGCCCAGGGATGAGAGGAGAACAGGGTGGAGGCAGCAGGACTTTTTGCCGTTCACACAGCAGGGGAACAGCTGACATTACTGAACCCCAGTAACACAGGAGCAAGTGTTGACTGTGCAAACAGCACTTCCGAGCACTAACTGGCATGTTGAAACCAGGGATGAGAGGAGAACAGGGTGGAGGCAGCAGGACTTTTTGCCGTTCACACAGCAGGGGAACAGCTGACATTACTGAACCCAGTAACACAGGAGCAAGTGTTGACTGTGCAAACAGCACTTCCGAGCACCAACTGGCGGTGTTGGAGCCCAGGGATGAAGAGAACAGGTGTAGGCAGCAGGACTTTTTGCTGTTCACACGAGGGAACAGCTGAATTACTGAACCCCAGTAACACAGGAGCAAGTGTTGACTGTGCAAACAGCACTTCGAGCACCAACTGGCGGTGTTGGAGCCCAGGATGAGAGGAGAACAGGGTGGAGGCAGCAGGACTTTTTGCCGTTCACACAGCAGGGAACAGCTGACATTACTGAACCACAGTAACACAGGAGCAAGTGTTACTGTGCAAACAGCACTTCCGAGCACCAACTGGCGTGTTTGGAGCCCAGGGATGACAGGAAAGGGTGTAGGCAGCAGGACTTTTTGCGTTCACACAGCAGGGGAACAGCTGACTTACTGAACCCCAGTAACACAGGAGCAAGTGTTGACTGTGCAAACAGCACTTCCGAGCACCAACTGCGGTGTTGAAGCCCAGGAGAAGGAGAACAGGGTGGAGGCAGCAGGACTTTTTGCCGTTCACACAGCAGGGGAACAGCTGAATTACTGAACCCCAGTAACACAGGAGCAAGTGTTGACTGTGCAAACAGCACTTCCGAGCACCAACTGGCGGTTTGGAGCCCAGGGATGAAGGAGAACAGGTGGAGGCAGCAGGACTTTTTGCCGTTCACACAGCAGGGAACAGCTGAATTACTGACCCCAGTAACACAGAGCAAGTGTTGACTGTGCAAACAGCACTTCCGAGCACCAACTGGCGTGTTGGAGCCCAGGGATGAGAGGAGAACAGGTGAGGCAGCAGACTTTTTGCCTTCACACAGCAGGGGAACAGCTGAATTACTGAACCCCAGTAACACAGAGCATGTGTTGACTGTGCAAACAGCACTTCCGAGCACCAACTGGGGTTTGGAGCCCAGGGATGAGAGGAGAACAGGTGGAGGCAGCAGACTTTTTGCCGTTCACACAGCAGGGGAACAGCTGATATACTGAGCCCAGTAACACAGAGCAAGTGTTGACTGGCAAACACACTTCCGAGCACCCAAATGGCGGTGTTGGAGCCCAGGATGAGAGGAGAACAGGGTGGAGGCAGCAGGACTTTTTGCCGTTCACACAGCAGGGAACAGCTGACATTACTGAACCCCAGTAACACAGGAGCAAGTGTTGACTGTGCAAACAGCACTTCCGAGCACCAATGGCGGTGTTGACCCAAGGATGAGAGGAGAACAGGTGGAGGAGCAGGACTTTTGCCGTTCACACAGCAGGGAACAGCTGACATTACTGAACCCAGTAACACAGGAGCAAGTGTTGACTGTGCAAACAGCACTTCCGAGCACCAACTGGCGGTGTGGAGCCAGGGATGACAGAGAACAGGGTGTAGGCAGCAGGACTTTTTGTTCACACAGCAGGGAACAGCGACATTACTGAACCCCAGTAACACAGGAGCAAGTGTTGACTGTGCAAACAGCACTCCGAGCACCACGCGGTGTTGAAACCCAGGATGACAGGAGAACAGGGTGGAGGCAGCAGGACTTTTTGCGTTCAAAAAAAAAAAAAAAAAAAAAAAAAAAAAAAAAAAAAAAAAAAAAAAAAAAAAAAAAAAAAAAAAAAAAAAAAAAAAAAAAAAAAAAAAAAAAAAAAAAAAAAAAAAGGGGGGGGGGGGGGGGGGGGGGGGGGGGGGGGGGGGGGGGGGGGGGGGGGGGGGGGGGGGGGGGGGGGGGGGGGGGGGGGGGGGGGGGGGGGGGGGGGGGGGGGGGCTTTTTGCCGTTCAGACAGCAGGGGAACAGCTGACATTACTGAACCCCAGTAACACAGGAGCAAGTGTTGACTGTGCAAACAGCACTTCCGAGCACCAACTGGCGGTGTTGGAGCCCAGGGATGAAGGAGAACAGGGTGTAGACAGCAGACTTTTTGCCGTTCACACAGCAGGGGAACAGCTGACATTACTGAACCCAGTAACACAGGCGCAAGTGTTGACTGTGCAAACAGCACTTCCGAGCACCAACTGGCGGTTTGGAGCCAGGGAGAGAGGAGAGCAGGGTGGAGGCAGCAGGAATTTTTACAGCAGGGGAACAGCTGACATTACTGAACCCCAGTAACACAGGAGCAAGTGTTGACTGTGCAAACAGCACTTCCGAGCACCAACTGGCGGTGTTGAAGCCCAGGGATGAGAGGAGAACAGGGTGAGGCAGCAGGACTTTTGCCGTTCCACAGCAGGGAACAGCTGACATTACTGAACCCCAGTAACACAGAGCAAGTGTTGACTGTGCAAACAGCACTTCCGAGCACTAACTGGCAGTGTTGAAACCCAGGGATGAGAGGAGAACAGGGTGGAGGCAGCAGGACTTTTTGCGTTCACACAGCAGGGGAACAGCTGACATTACGAACCCCAGTAACACAGGAGCAAGTGTTGACTGTGCAAACACACTTCCGAGCACCAACTGGCGGTGTTGGAGCCCAGGATGACAGGAGAACAGGGTGTAGGCAGCAGGACTTTTTGCTGTTCACACAGCAGGGAACAGCTGACATTACTGAACCCCAGTAACACAGGAGCAAGTGTTGACTGTGCAAACAGCACTTCCGAGCACCAACTGGCGGTGTTGAAGCCCAGGGATGAGAGAGAACAGGGTGGAGGCAGCAGGACTTTTTGCCGTTCACACAGCAGGGGAACGCTGACATTACTGAACCCCAGTAACACAGGAGCAAGTGTTGACTGTGCAAACAGCACTTCCGAGCACCAACTGCAGTGTTGGAGCCCAGGGTCAAGGAGGTTTTTGTAAAAATATATAAAGTATTTGCCTTGTTACTTTGCAATTAAAATGTAGATACTCAAAACAAGAGAAAGATAACCTTTACTACCATAAGAGATGATTTTAATTAAACAAACGTATATAAATAAAGAATTGACAAAAATAAACGCATACATTAACATGTCTAACAGCAATGCAAACCAAAAAAATTTTTGGTAATGAATTGATATAGGGTTTTTAAAATAAAAGCATACAAGTACATTGCAGAATACATTAATGATGTATAAGTAACAGTATGTACAACTGTTATATTGTATAACAATGAATGTAGGACTTAAAAACATCCTCAGCAATACAAGTTATCTGTGACATCCCAAAAAAATTCATTTGGTGAATAATGTCACTAAACCGTTTGTACAAATATATAAAATCTCCATCATGTAATACTCTATATGGGCCAATAATCATTTTTATTAACAAATATAACCTTTAAAAAGTGCATAGTGATAGTGAAAATTGCTATTTATGCTAACTGTGGACTTGCAAGCATGACAACGATAGATAAGGTATATATAATGAAGACTGAAAAGCCACAGATGGTGAATGGCGATCTAATACTGTACCTCAATAAAGTGTGCGGGACTACTCCAATCTTTTTTCATAAGCTTTATAAACAGGGTACGTGCATGTATGCTTGCGCCTTTGTTTGGACGCACAGACTGTCTTTGTGCTGTCACGCGTTGGGTCGTGGAGCTCTGTGCGTCTTATACGCAGACTAACATTCACGGTGCGCATCGTTCATCATTGCTAGCGTACCGACAACAAAGCCGTTGTCATGACAGCTTTACTCAGTAAACATGCACCTATGATGAAACATACACGCATGTGCCCTATTAGAGAAGAAGCTACAAGAAAAACGGTGTGAGGTGTGGCCGCAGCCTTTTTTTAAGGTACAGTATTATATCGGCATTGTACAGGTGTCGCTATTCAGTCTGATAACTAATCTCATTCACCTTTTCTATCACTTGTCGTTGTTTCAGCAACACTTGCAGGTATATTTTTGCTATTGTCACTATGCAAAATTTTCTTTTTCGAGGTAATGCCTGATTTGTGCCCTGATTATCAGGATTACATGATGGACCTATAGATATAGGTGTAAAATTGTAAATTAAATATGTATATTTGAATGACACAAATCTAAGTTATGATGAGGAGGATTAGTCCTACATCCATTGTTTGCACTATATTAGAGGTGTACATCACGTTCCTTACCAACAATGGATTATTAAATGTACTTGTATGCCTTCATTTAAAACCCGAGAACACTGAAGCTAACCTTCGCACTGTAGCGTTGTCAAAGTTCAACCCACATTATGCCTTCCAACCTTGCAGCATTTGAGTCATGATGTGAGTTGATTTTCAAAGTACTGAGTGACAAGTCGCCATCATTACCCATAGCAATAAGTTGCTTTTGTGTTTGCATTTGTGTTGGACATGTCATATCTGCAATAATATGTTCAAATTTGTTAGTTACAGATTTGTGCCAAAGACAATCATTTTTATGGTTGTAAAGGTGGCGTTTCACTCGTTTACAGCATTGAAATAATGGTTTAGCCTCATATGTATGTGTAGCACTAGCCACTTTGACTTTTCATGTTGTTTTCACATGTGTAGGTAGCAGTATTATGCCGGCCACAGCAGGGAACACAGGCGTTACTGAACCCCACAAACACATCACTATTGTTATTATCTGTGCATCCACACACTTCCGAGCAGCAACTGGCATTGTTAAAGCCCAGGGTCAGGAGGGTGTAGGCAGAGGCCTAGTATGATCTGTTGTCAAGTTGATTTTGATGTAGCATGAATTTTGCCAGACGCACAGCAGGGAACAGCAGGCGTTACGACCCCACAAACACATCAACGTTGTTTAGATCTGTGCATCCAACACTTCCGAGCAGCAACAGGCGTTTGAAGCCCAGGTCAAGGAGGGTGTAGGCAGAGCCTAGATATGATCTTTTGTCAAGTTGATTTTGAGTAGCATGAATTTTGCCAGACACACAGCAGGGAACTCATGCGTTACTGAACCCCACAAACACATCAACGATTGTTTAGATCTGTGCATCCAACACTTCCGAGCAGCAACTGCGTGTTGAAGCCCAGGGTCAAGGAGGTGTAGGCAAGGCCTAGATGATCTGTTGTCAAGTTGATTTTGAGTAGCATGAATTTTTGCCAGACACACAGCAGGGAACACAGGCGTTACTGAACCCCACAAACACAATCAACGATTGTTTAGATCTGTGCATCCAACACTTCCGAGCAGCAACTGGCGGTGTTGAAGCCCAGGTCAAGGAGGTGTAGGCAAGGCCTAGTATGATCTGATGTCAATTGATTTTGAGGTAGCATGAATTTTTGCCAGACACCAGCAGGGGAACAGCAGGCGTTACTGACCCCACAAACACATCACGATTGTTTTGATCTGTGCATCCAACACTTCCGAGCAGCAACTGGCTGTGTTGAAGCCAGGGTCAAGGAGGGTATTAAAAAAATATTGAGTTTTTTAATTGTTACTTGGCACTTGGAAATGTATGTACTCAAAACAAGAAAAACTTAAGCTTTACAGACAATAAAATGATGAATTCAATAAAAAAAAAAGTAAACACCCTTAAAATATAAACGCATATAACACATGCAACAAGAAAGGAACACCACACCACAAACAATTACTTTTAAAAATATAGGGAGAATAAATGAATGAATACAAGTACTTTTTGTTTTTATTAATGATCGTAAGGAACGTATGTAAAACCATAATATAGTGCAGACAATGAATTTTGTATAGAAAGCATCATCATTAAAATTTATAAGTGACAGTCACACACATTTAAATACTTTCATTTATGAAAATTGGATACTTCGAACACCAATAATACAGTCCAGCATGGACTCATTGATTTAATGACGCACTTAATGTAATAGAAAAAAAAAATTTTTTAAAATACTGCATGCATTGTCAAAATTAAAGTGTGTGCCTGCAAGTGGAGGTGAAACAAAGGCAACGATAGCAAGGTATATACTATGTCTCATCAACAGTGCATACCTCTGATGGCGGAATGGGATGTCATACTGTACGTCAATAAAGGCTGCGGCAGCACTCATGCACTTTTGCTTTTACACTGTTAAGGGGAAAAGCATGTATGTTTGCGCAAGGCTTTATCGGCCAACACTACCTTCCTACTGCACGCGTAGGGTAGGGGTAGCGTCTGGCTATTATATGACTCTCTCTACAGTGAGGTTACGCAGCGTTATTCACATAGGGCCGCAACAAAGACACATCAGTAATGATTTACTGTCAAACATCCACCTAGCAACGAAACAAGCACGTTCCCTCTTCACAAGCTACAAGACAAACAAGCATGATGGGTGACGCTGTCTTTATTGAGGTACAGTATTAGATCGAGATTGTCCATGATAACAGGCACTGTGATACCTATATACCATTATCAATTTATATCTGTTGTGGTTGTTTCAACAGCACTTGCAGGTATAACTACCTATTGTCAGAATGCATGATGCACTTTCTAGATGTAAAAAATTATTATTGCACCTTATTATCAGGTGTAGATGCTGGCCATTTCATAAATGGTGTGTGAAGTTACAGTTGTCCTCAGTCTTAGTATTTTAATATGTCTGTCAGATATAGAACTCATGATGATGATGATGATGTTTATGATTCGTACAGCCATTGACTGCATTATGTTACCGGTCGAGATACCGTTCCTTAAGCAGCATTAATGGATAATGATGAAATGTACTTTTATGCATTCATTTCAAAAAGTAAACCCTATGTATTATTTTTGGTTACCATTTGTACTCGCCATGTGCATATATGCGCTGTGATGGCAAATTAATATTTGTACATTTTTCAGATTAAAATGTATCATTTTAGGGCTGGAAAACTTTAATTTTTCCTATTTTGAGCATAACAATCAGGGTGTCGGCTCTTCCCTATGTGGAGCAAGTTAGACATCTGTTGTTGTGTGCATGTGGAGGGAGCAGGAGACTTCTTGCCGGACACACAGCAGGGGAACAGCTGGCGTTACTGAACCCCACAAACATATCAGCGATTGTTTTGATCTGTGCATTCAGCACTTCTGAGCAGCAACTGGCAGTGTTGTAGCCCAGGAAGTAGAGTTCAGGTGGTAGAAAGATGAACATAACAGGAGACATGGATAACGTTGCCAACCAGTTATTTAATCTGAAACCGGACAGGCAAATTCAGGCGAGATCCATGCCTTGTTCATTTTCAGAAAAGTAAGCCGGTCTACATTATCGGAGGATAGTCGCATGCGACGGTCTGTTAGTACACCACCTGCAGCACTAAAGACGCGCTCCGATAATACACTGGCAGCAGGGCAAGCCAGCACCTCCAATGCATACTGGCTAAGCTCTGGCCATGTATCCAGCTTAGAGACCCAAAACTTGAATGGGGAAGAGCCATCTGGGAGTACAGTGAGAGGGCAAGACATGTAGTCTGTCACCATCTTACGGAAACGTTGCCTCCTGCTGACTGGAGCCGTCTGGGATGGTGTAGACATTTGTGGCGCTGACACAAAACTTCGCCACATTTGGAACATACTGGTCTTGCCCTGTGCAGAGGCGCTGCTTCTGCTCCCTCTTGTTGCAGTGCTGTCTCCACTGCCTCGACGCACAGAGCTGCTTTGTAAAGCAGTAGCAGCAGCAGTGCTCTCGGCTGGAATGGAGAACATGATGGATTGCACCAGTGTGTCTTGGTACTCCCGCATTTTACGCTCCCGGTTCAACGGTGTGATGAGGCTTTGTAAGTTGTCCCGGTAGCGAGGGTCTAGGAGGGTGTACACCCAATAATCAGACGTGGTGAGAATGTGGGCGATGCGGCGGTCGTTTCTCAGGCACTGCAGCATGAAATCAACCATGTGCTGCAGACTCCCAACTGGCCAAGAAACGCTGTCCCCTGCAAGAGGCGTCATCTCTGCCTGCTCTGCATCACCCCACCCTCGCTCTACATACTGATTAGAGCATTGTGTACCTCCCTCTGGAGCGATGTCTTCCTCCTCCATTGACGCCTCCTCATCCTCCTCACAAAGTGACCCCTGCCTAGCCCTTTGTGAGGAACCACGTTGCGCTGACTGTCCAGAAGGTGATGGAATTTGTGACTCCTCATCCTCCACCTCTTCCAAAACCTCATCCCTTAGTGCTTGCAGGGTTTTTTGAAGCAGGCAGATAAGGGGAACAGTCAGGCTGACTAGTGCATCATCTGCACTCGCCATCCGCGTTGACTCATCAAACGCACGCAAAACGTGGCAGATGTCCTTCATAGAGGCCCACTCAGTAGTGGTGAAGTGTGAACGGCGCAAATTGCGAGTTGATTGCGCCTGATGCTGCTGATACTCCATTACTGCTGGCTGCTGCTCACACAACCGCTCTAACATATGTAACGTGGAATTCCACCTGGTGGGTACGTCACATATGATGCGATGTTCAGGAAGGCGAAATCTGCGTTGCAGAGCTGCAATGCGCGATCTGGCCATGCTGGAACGTCGCAAGTGAGCGCACTCTAGGCGGACCTTGTGCAGCAGTGCATCAAGATCTGGATAGTCCCTCAAAAAACTCTGCACGACCAAGTTGAGCACATGTGCCAGACATGGTATGTGAGTGAGGTTGCCAAGCCCCAGAGCTGCCACCAGATTTCGACCATTGTCACACACTACCAAGCCTGGCTGGAGATTCGCTGGCAAAAACCACACGTCGCTCTCCTGCTTTATGGCATTCCACAGCTCCTGCGCTGTGTGACTTCGATTCCCCATGGAAATTAATTTCAGGACGCCTGTTGACGTTTGGCCACGGCTGTGCTCATATCGGTCGTAACAGGTAAGCGTTCACGGGTCCATGTGGAGGTAGACCGTGACGGCTCCTGCAGCGATGATTCTGAGGAACTGGAGTAGGAGGAGGAGTCAATGTGTACAGACTGGATTCCTGCAATCCTTGGAGTTGGCAGAACACGTACAGCGCCACTCGCAAGATCTGTACCCGGCTCCACAACATTAACCCAATGGGCAGTGAGGGAAAGGTATCGTCCCTGGCCATGGGTATTGGTCCACGCATCGGTGGTCAGGTGGACCTTGCTACTGACGGCGTTTAGTAGCGCATGTTTAATTTTTCCCTCAACATGCTTTTGCAGACCAGGGACGGCTTGCCTGCTGAAATAAAATCGGCTGGGCACATTGTATTGTGGGACTGCCAATGCCATTAAGTTACGGAAACTGTCAGTCTCCACCAGCCTGTATGACAGCATTTCAAGGGACAGGAGTTTTGCAATGCCAGCATTCAGAGCCTGTGCTCGCGGATGGTTTGCCGAGTATGGTCGTCTTTTCTCCCATGCCTGTGCTACCGATGGCTGTACAGTGGCCTGGGAGTGTGAGGATGACAGGGAACTTGCAGCTGTGGGTGGAATAACACTGGGTCTCTGGACAACAGTGACAGAGGTTCTTCCATGGCGATCCTGTGAGGAAGCCGAACCAGCTGTGTGTGAGCTGGAGGAAGAGGCTCCAACACGAGCTGAAGATGTAGGTGGTGCTGTAGGTTGGCCTACGTCTCCAGTGTGTCTTTGTAACTCAACCACGTGCTTGGTCCGCACATGTTTCCACATATTAGTTGTATTGAGGTTACTGGCACTTTTACCTCTTTTTACTTTTTGATTATACAGCTTGCATTTGACATAGCAAATATCTGCAAGTGTGTCAAAAAAGGACCACGCAGTGCAAGTCCTGGGAGCACCCGTTTTGGCTTTTGGAAGAGAACTGCTCCGAACGGGTCCCAAAGTGGAGGCTACAGGCAACTGTGTCTGCAGCCTACCTCTCCCTACTGTTTGGACCGTTGGGGCAATCTCTTCCTCAGAGCTGCTACCACCACCTTCCTGTTCCTCACGCCATGTTGGGTCTTGGACCTCATCATCTCCACTACCCTCTTCCAACACCTGCAGCTGTTGGGTGGTCTGGCCAGCACCATGCTCAACAGAAACTGGCACCTGAGTCTCATCATCATCAGATGTGTTCTGCGGTGTGCTGATCATCGGCACTGGCTCACCCCCTCTTCAGATTCAGAGAGACAAAGCTGTTGCGCATCACTGCATATTCCCTCTTCTTCACATTCCAGAATGCTGCTTGGCTGGGCCCTTGTTTGAAAGCCAACAGATTCTGAGAACAGAAGCAGAGACTCAGCTGGCTCCTGTACAGAGCTCTCTGACTGCCTGGGCAATTTGGCAGGCGGTGAAGAGACAGATGTTTGCTCAACAGTGCTTTGGTCCTGAGAGGAGGTGGAAGCAATTGAAGTCGATGCGTTGGCTGCCATCCAACCGACAACGGCTTCTATTTGTTCTTCCTGCAGCAGGGGGTTACGCCGAGCTCCTACAAAAGTGCGCATAAAGGAACGCTCACAGGGAAAACTGGTGGATGCTGTCTCACTGGGGGCGGCAGCAGCCACAGAATCCCCATGTCCTCTCCCTGCTGAAACTCCACGCCCACGACCACGTGCCTTACTCCCTGCCTTCTTCATCTTGGTAGATTGATAAAGAAAGGCAGAAAAGTTATAAGGCCTAAGTGTGCTTATTCCTCAGAGACTGCAGTGAACACTCCAGACAACTGTTCACTAGCTCTGAAAGGCTCCTTTGTGTACTTCTATAGTGTTTGCAACCAATGTATTGTATACGGATGGAAGCGCGTCACACTAATAGATTTGAGTTTTTTGAAATAGAATGGAGCAGCACCAATTAGACAAAAATGTCAAGGATGAGGCAGTGACACACGCTCAGCAGACTAAAACCAGCAGTGGTTGAAGAACTAACTGTAGCGTGATCTGCACTCAAAAAAACAAACCTCACAGACTGCCGTGAACACTGCAGACAACTGTTCACTAGCTCTGAAAGGCTCCTTTGTGTACTTCTATAGTGTTTGCAACCAATGTATTGTATACGGATGGAAGCGCGTCACACTAATAGATTTGAGTTTTTTGAAATAGAATGGAGCAGCACCAATTAGACAAATATGTCAAGGATGAGACAGTGACACACGCTCAGCAGACTAAAACCAGCAGTGGTTGAAGAACTAACTGTAGCGTGATCTGCACTCAAAAAAAGAAACCTCACCGACTGCCGTGAACACTGCAGACAACTGTTCACTAGCTCTGAAAGGCTCCTTTGTGTACTTCTATAGTGTTTGCAACCAATGTATTGTATACGGATGGAAGCGCGTCACACTAATAGATTTGAGTTTTTTTTAAATAGAATGGAGCAGCACCAATTAGACAAAAATGTTAAGGATGAGGCAGTGACACACGCTCAGCAGACTAAAACCAGCACTGGTTGAAGAACTAACTGGAGCGTGATCTGCACTCAAAAAAAAAAACCCTCACAGACTAGAGTGAACACTGCACACAACTGTTCACTATCTCTGAAAGGCTCCTGTTATGATTTGGTAGCTGAGGAGAGCAGGCAAAAAGGAAATACACCAGAGCAGTTGGAAACTATGAGAATGCAGTACCCTGACTAACCACCACAACTAGAGGCAGCCGTGGAGCGTTCCTACGTTGGTCCTAGACGCCTCGTCACAGCCTGAGAAACTAACTACACCTAAAGATAGAAAGAGGAAAGCTATCTGCCCCGGAGCAGATCCCCAAAGAACATAGAAAGCCCCCAAACATGTAATGGCGGTTAGACAAGAAGAAATACTGACACAGATAGAAAATAGTATGAGCAAACATTGGGGCCCAAACTTACTAAATAGAAAAGGATAGGAAGGGCACTTACTGCAATCCCAAAAAACCCTGAAAAGCACCAACTCTACTAATTTCAAAAACACCTGAGATCACACGACCTCTACCACCTAAATTAGTTCTCTGGTGTAACCAAAAACAAAACAGCAGCCACTGAAAAAACTGGAAAAAGCAAATGTACAAACATCAGTGGCTGAACTGAACTGAGAGGGCAAAAGCCCCCAGAGGGACCCTGAAGGCCCCCACAGAAGTGCAGGACAAAATGCAAAAATCAAGCACAAAAACAAAAAGAAGAAAATGTCTTATCTGTTAGCAGGAGATTCAGACACGACACAGCAGGCTACCAAGGAAACAGGAATCAAGGATTGAGACCAGAACAATTGATCACCGGCAACCCTGATGGGAAGGCGACTCCCTTATATAAGACCAGTCAGTAACACCTGATTCCCAATCCTCACAATCTTCACTGGACAGTCCAGTACCATTTGTAACCACCAGAGGGAGCTTCTGCTCAGAACTCATTTTCAGCCTATTCACAACAGTACCCCCCCCTTGAGGAGGGGTCACCGAACCCTCATTTGAGCAACCAGGTCGGTCAGGATGAGTTCTATGATATGCACGGATGAGTCTCCTGAGCATGGATGTCCGAAGCAAACACCCAAGAATTGTCTTCCTGACCATAACCTCTCCATTTAACCAAATACTGGAGTTTCCGTCTAGAAAAACGAGAATTCAATTTTCTCAACCACATACTCCAGATTGCCCTCAACCAAAACAGGGTCAGGAGGCACAGTAGTAGGAACCACTGGCTCAACAAACCTCTTCAACAAGGACTTGTGGAACACGTTATGGATCTTAAATGTCCCTGGAAGAAGCAAACGAAAAGAAACAGGATTAAGAATCTCCATGATCTTATAAGGTCCAATGAACCTAGGCTTAAATTTAGGAGATGCCACTCTCATAGGAATATTTCTTGAGGACAACCAGACCAAGTCCCCCACTTTAAACCGAGGACCATCAGTCCTATGCCGGTTAGCAAACCGCTGGGCCCTCTCCTGAGAGAGGGACAACCTCTCCACTACCTGGTCCCAAATCTGTTGCATACGCTCCACAACAGAGTCAACACCTGGACAGACAGAAGCCTCCGTCTGTCCTGAAGAAAATCGAGGGTGAAACCCAGAATTACAGAAAAATGGAGACATCAAAGTGGCAGAGCTAGCCCTATTATTAAGAGCAAACTCAGCCAAAGGCAAAAAAGAGACCCAGTCATTCTGATCAGCAGACACAAAGCATCTTAGATAAGTCTCCAATGTCTGGTTTGTTCTCTCAGTTTGACCATTGGTCTGAGGATGAAACGCCGAGGAGAAAGACAATTGAACACCAATTTTACAACAAAAGGTCCTCCAAAATCTGGAAACAAACTGGACTCCTCTGTCAGACACAATGTTCTCAGGAATGCCGTGTAAACGAACCACGTGCTGAAGGAACAAAGGCACCAATTCGAGGAGGAAGGCAACTTAGGTAATGGCACAAGATGTATCATCTTGGAAAACCTATCGCAAATCACCCAGATGACGGTCATTCTCTGAGAAACAGGGAGGTCGGAAATGAAATCCATAGAGATATGAGTCCATGGTCTCTTGGGCACAGGTAATGGCATCAACAAACCACTAGAACGAGAGCAAGGCTTGGAGCGAGAGCAAGTCCCGCAGGACTGCACAAACTCCCTGACATCACGAGACAAGGTAGACCACCAAAAGGACCGACTAACCAAGTCTCTGGTACCAAAAATTCCGGGATGACCGGCCAACGTGGAACAATGAATCTCAGACATTACACTCTTTTTCCACTGGTCCGGGACAAACAATTTCCCAACAGGGCAGCGCTCGGGCTTATCCTCCTGACACCCCTCCAGAGCCAGTCTCAAATTGGGCGAGATGGCGGAAAGAACTACACCCTCTTTCAAAATAACAGAAGGATCAGATAACTCAGGAGAGTCCGCCAGGAAACTCCTCGAGAGGGCATCCGCCTTAACATTTTTAGTGCCAGGAAGAAATGAAACCACAAAATTAAAACGTGTGAAAAACAAGGCCCACCTGGCTTGTCTAGGATTAAGTCGCTTGGCAGATTCCAGATAAACTAGGTTCTTATGGTCCGTAAAGACCTGGCTCCCTCCTGCCAATGTCTCCACTCTTCAAAAGCCCACTTCATGGCTAATAACTCCCGATTACCCACGTCATAATTACGTTCAGTAGGAGAAAATTTTCGAGAGAAAAAGGCACAAGGGTTACTTTTAGAGGTCTCTGGATCTCTTTGGGACAAAACGGCACCTGCCCCAATTTCAGAGGCATCAACCTCCACCTGAAATGGCAGAGAAACATCAGGCTGCCGTAGAACAGGAGCAGAAGTGAATCTCTGCTTAAGTTCCTGAAATGCAGAGACTGCCTCAGGAGGCCAATTCACCACATCAGAACCCTTCTTGGTCAAATCAGTTAATGATTTAACAATAACAGAGAAATTACCAATAAATTTACGATAAAAATTGGCAAAACCCAAGAATCTTTGAAGAGCCTTTAATGAAGTAGGTTGGACCCAATCACAGATGGCCTGAACTTTGACCGGGTCCATTTCAATAACAGATGGGGACAAAATGAATCCCAGAAATGAGATCCTCTGAACGCCAAAAAGACACTTTGATCCCTTCACATACAGAGCATTCTCTCTCAAAATCTGGAACACAGTCCGAACATGTTTTACATGAGAGTCCCAGTCATTGGAAAAAATCAAGATATCATCCAAATAAACAATCAGAAATTTATCCACAAAATCCCTGAAAATGTCATTCATGAAGGACTGGAAGACAGAAGAGCATTAGTGAGCCCAAAGGGCATCACAAGGTACTCAAAATGCCCTTCAGGGGTATTAAATGCCGTCTTCCATTCATCCCCGTGCTTAATGCGAATAAGGTTATATGCCCCCCTGAGGTCAAGCTTGGTAAACCAAGTAGCGTTTTTCACCCTGGAAAACAGATCAGAGATCAAGGGTAAAGGATATTGATATTTCACAGTAATATTGTTCAAGAGACGATAATCAATACACGGCCTTAATGAACCATCCTTTTTGGCCACAAAGAAAAAACCGGCACCTAAGGGTGAAGAGGATGGTCTGATATGACCCTTCTCCAATGACTCCTTGATATAAGACCGCATAGCGTCATGTTCAGGTACAGACAAGTTAAAAAGGCGACCTTTAGGGAATTTATTACCAGGCACTAATTCAATAGCGCAGTCATAGCTCCTATGGGGAGGTAAGGATGCAGATTTACTTTCGCTAAACACATCAGAAAAATCAATCAAAAAGTCAGGAACATCCTGAGCCTGGGGGGAGGCAGAAAAAACAGGAGTGTTGGTATTAACACATTGGCAGCCCCAACTGGTAACAGACACAGATTTCCAATCCAAAACAGGATTATGAGACTGTAACCAAGGGAAACCCAGTACGATAATGTCATGCAGATTATACAGAACCAAAAATTTGGAACTCTCCTGATGATCAGGTTCTACCCTCATTATCACCTGAGTAGAGAACTGAGGTTTATTCTCAGCCAAAGGGGTAGAATCGATCCCCAGTAGGGGAATAGACTTCCGTAGGGGTATCAAGGGAAACCCACAACGTTTAGCAAAATCAAAATCCATCAGGTTAATAGCTGCTCCAGAATCAACAAAAGCCTGAGCAGAAAATGAGGACAGAGAGCATATCAGGGTAACAGTTAATAAAAACTTAGTCTGAACACTACCCAAGACAACTGAGCGTGCAAAACGTCTTCCCCGCTTAGGGCAGACTGAAATAGCATGAGAGGCATCACCACAGTAGAAACATAACCCATTGCGCTTTCGAAATTCATGACGCTGTGCCCCAGAAACCACTCTATCACACTGCATGGATTCAGAAGCAGGTTCACAAGGCAACATTATTCCACGCATACCTTTCCGCTCACGCAAACGTCTGTCAATTTGAATCGCTAATGACATAGAATCATTGAGACCAGAGGGAACAGGGAATCCCACCATAACATCCTTTACATTATCTGACAGTCCCTTCCGAAAAAGAGCTGCCAAAGCGTCGTCATTCCATTTGGTCAGGACTGCTCACCTACGGAATCTCTGACAGTATAACTCAGCGTCCTCAAGCCCTGACTTAATGCCAACAAAGTTTTTTCAGCTTGATCAGTGACATTAGGCTCATCGTACAATAACCCTAAAGCCTGAAAAAACGCATCAACATCACTCAAACAGGATCCCCAGGTGTCAGGGAAAAAGCCCAATCCTGAGGGTCGCCGCGCAGGAGAGAGATGACAATTTGAACCTGCTGCGTTGCGTTCCCTGAGGACTTCGATTTTAAGGCAAAAAACAATTTACAGTTATTTTTGAAATTCAGAAACTTAGCTCGATCCCCTAAAAACAAATCTGCCATGGGAATCCTAGGTTCCACAACAGGCAACCTAGCAAGATAGGTAGCAATACTCCGAACTTCAGTGGCAAGCTGATCCACACGGCCAGACAACTGTGCAAACTCCATTGAGAGAGAGAAAAAAAAAATCCTCCTCAGCACCCAGAGATACAGAGGGAAAAAAAAAATGCAACAAACAGAAAAAAAAAAGCTCTGACAACTCTGACAACTTTTTTTTCTTTCCACAATATTTTTCCCTTCTGTGAGTACCATATAATTTTTAGTTTAGGCCGGTGATACTGTTATGATTTGGTAGCTGAGGAGAGCAGGCAAAAAGGAAATACACCAGAGCAGTTGGAAACTATGAGATTGCAGTACCCTGACTAACCACCACAACTAGAGGCAGCCGTGGAGCGTTCCTACGTTGGTCCTAGACGCCTCGTCACAGCCTGAGAAACTAACTACACCTAAAGATAGAAAGAGGAAAGCTATCTGCCCCGGAGCAGATCCCCAAAGAACATAGAAAGCCCCCAAACATGTAATGGCGGTTAGACAAGAAGAAATACTGACACAGATAGAAAATAGTATGAGCAAACGTTGGGGCCCAAACTTACTAAATAGAAAAGGATAGGAAGGGCACTTACTGCAATCCCAAAAAACCCTGAAAAGCACCAACTCTACTAATTTCAAAAACACCTGAGATCACATGACCTCTACCACCTAAATTAGTTCTCTGGTGTAACCAAAAACAAAACAGCAGCCACTGAAAAAACTGGAAAAAGCAAATGTACAAACATCAGTGGCTGAACTGAACTGAGAGGGCAAAAGCCCCCAGAGGGACCCTGAAGGCCCCCACAGAAGTGCAGGACAAAATGCAAAAATCAAGCACAAAAACAAAAAGAAGAAAATGTCTTATCTGTTAGCAGGAGATTCAGACACGACACAGCAGGCTACCAAGGAAACAGGAATCAAGGATTGAGACCAGAACAATTGATCACCGGCAACCTTGATGGGAAGGCAACTCCCTTATATAAGACCAGTCAGTAACACCTGATTCCCAATCCTCACAATCTTCACTGGACAGTCCAGTACCGTTTGTAACCACCAGAGGGAGCTTCTGCTCAGAACTCATTTTCAGCCTATTCACAACAGGCTCCTTTGTGTACTTCTATAGTGTTTGCAACCAATGTATTGTATACGGATGGAAGCACGTCACACTAATAGATTGAGTTTTTTTAAATAGAATGGAGCAGCACCAATTAGACAAAAATGTCAAGGATGAGGCAGTGACACACGCTGAGCAGACTACAACCAGCACTGGTTGAAGAACTAACTGGAGCGTGATCTGCACTCAAAAAAAACAAACCTCACAGACTAGTGTGAACACTGCACACAACTGTTCACTATCTCTGAAAGGCTCCTTTGTGTACTTCTATAGTGTTTGCAACCAATGTATTGGATATGGATGGAAGCGCGTCACACTATAATTTCAATTGAATGGAGCAGCACCAATTACACTAAAGAAAAAAAAAAAGAGTCTGTGAGTGACACGTGCAGATGCCTACAAACAGCGTTGGATGCAGAGCAAACTGCAGCGTCACCTGCACTCACAAACCTTGCACAGAACTGTGAAAACAACACTGCAAGGAAAAAGGATGATTTACACAGCGGTTTCTCAAATAGCCTGCCTACACAGCAATTCACAAAAACGCTATCTGTAACTGTCCCTCAGAGTCAGCAGAGCAGCGTTCTGTCCCTAACTTTATTCACAGCACAGTGAAGCTAAAATGGCGGCGGCGCCTTTTATAGTGCATTCTGACATCATTTCAGCAGCCAATCACAGCCATGCCATTAGTTAACATGACCGCAGCATTACAGGATGTGCCCACACTTCTTAGGATTCCTCATTGGCTGAATAAAATCACACTGCCTCTCAAAGAATTATGGGAACTTCCGATTCCGGTATACGATATAGGAAAAGTATCGGAACTAAGTATCGGAATTCCGATACAGCGAATATCGGCCGATACCCGATACTTGCGGTATCGGAATGCTCAACACTAATTATATAACCTGCTCTTAGGCAGCTTAGCCCCAGCAATAAGATAAAGGGTGCAATCATAAGGACGATGAGGAAAGAGCTCTTGAGACCCCTGTTCTGAAAACACATCCCCAAAGTCAAACAGGTATTCTGGCAGAGACCGGATATCCACCCTGGCTAATCCAAGCAGTGTCCTTGACAGTACTCATTTCACCTTACCACCTCCCAAGTCTGCCAGTCCACTGCAGAATTATGCAATGTGAGCCACGGAATTCCAAGAGCTGCAAGAGAACGCGTCCTCTAGCATATAACAATCAATAAATTCAGAAAGCATGACCCCTAACCTGCAGCTATATCCCTCGGATGACCTGAGTAAAATACCCCTGGTCAATGGTGCTGAGTCAATGCCGATTATGTTGATAGATCTGGATAGTTTATGTGGCTGGAGACCCTGGTCCTGGACAAACCTGGCGTAAATCAGATTAAACCCTGCCCCTCTGTCCAGAAAGGCTGAAAAAAGCACCTTACTTTTGTCAAAATGGATCACGACCGGTAAAAAAAATTGTGACCTACCCACTGAGGAAATATGTACACCCGGGTTGCTAACCTCTCAGCAAACCGGGCTCCTTAGTTTTCCGGTCAGCTGTTTGTGATTAAGTATGGATGGAAAAAGTACCCACGAAATGACTTTTCCTACCACAGAAAAACATCCTTCCTATTTACACCGAATTTCAGGAGGACCAGTAAAATGAGTCTTTCCCCCAACTGCATGGATTCCACGGTTGACTCAGTCCTATGTTCCCTTGACCCCAGGCCCTCCATAAGTTGGAGAGTCTCAGTATGTCTCTAACAAAGGTGGCCGTCCACCCGGAGAGTCGGACACATGGCTACAGAAAACGGGGTCCCATAAAGAGCGAAAGTGTCCCAGAAAGGCTGTCACCTCTAGGCTGAATTGCTGCAGTTGCCCTGCCATAGCAGCCACCGGATCCATAAAGGATCAAAAAGGTATGGGCCAGTGTTAGTGTCACAATGGTGTTTGGATTATGGGTGCTAAGCAGGTGCCTAAAACTAGGGGTGCCCTTGGCTATCACTGTCACCCGGATTACTCCTGAAGGTGGAAAGGAGAGGTTCACGTGCCATGCTATGCTCCAATTCCAACCCCTATCAGTCCCCTCCTCCACCCAGGGTAGTGGGAAGCTGAAGTGTATAGGAACACACTAACCAGACAAAAAAGGGAAGATGGACAGGGATAAATGCATATACCAACCAAATAAAATACACACACCAAACAACAAAGCGAGACACAGGGGAGTATAACAAAGGAGAAACCAAATAGGAGAGGATTAGGATGTGCACACAGACAAAAATCCAAGCAACAATCACCTGAACAATCTCGAAACGTCAACTCCAACCACAAACGCTTCGAACTTCAGACAGTTAGAATTAACACTGGCAATCCCTAAGTGCCAGAGGAGATGGGATGACGTTTTTATTGGTACCATTTTTCGGGCACATGACATTTTTTGATCGCTTTTTATTCCAATTTTTGAGAGGCAGAATGAACAAAAACCAGCAATTCATGAATTTCTTTTGGGGGGGAGAGTTTACACCGTTCCGCATGTGGTAAAATTGAAAAAGCAGTTTTATTCTTCTGGTCAGTACGATTACAGTGATACCTCATTTATTTTTTTATGTTTTGGCGCTTTTATATAATAAAAACTATTTTATAGAAAAAATAATTATTTTTGCATCGCTTTATTTTGAGAGCTATAACTTTTTTATTTTTCCGGTGATGGAGCTGTATGGTGGCTTGTTTTTTGCGGGACAAGATGATGTTTTCAGCGGTATCACATTCATTTATATGTGTTTTTTTGATCGCGTGTTATTACACTTTTTGTTTGACGGTATGATGATAAAGCATTGTTTTTTTGCTTTGTTTTTTTTGTTTATATGGTGTTGACTAAAGGGGTTAACTACTGGGACAGTTTTATAGGTCGGGTCGTGACGGACACTGTGATGCTAAATATGTGTATTTTTATTGTTTCGATTTTTTTAATTCAAATATTTATTTATTGAAGGAATAAATATTGATTTTTTTATTATTTTTTTAAATATTTTCACAATTATTTCAAATTTAATTCTTACTTTTACACTTTGTCCCACTATGGGACACTCATTTTGTGCAGGCTGTTCACTTCTATAGCATGCAGATCTTTTTTATATATGGAGTGATCCCCCTTTTTCGATGTGTGAGAGCTTTACACCACAGTATGGCGTTTTGCCCACAAATCCCATACTCCTGGGTTTATGTTTATTTTTATGTTCAGTAAGTTACAAAAGCACTGTGCTAATTATATATGTCACTAACATTTTTAAATCTATCTTTTCTATGTATGTGAGCCCTCGCGGGCAGGGTCCTCTCTCCTTCTGTACTTGTGTGTCCCTTGTCTAGCACACGTTTATTGTACCTGTCTATATTTTCCCTTTTCATATGTAAAGCGCCATGGAATAAATTTCGCTATATAAATGTGTAATAATAATAATAATAATATATATCTATTCTATCTATTCTAATGGTTGACGCTGTGATTTTACTGTACGCGGCTGATGAAATGTCTTGTTTTCAAGAAGACGGGTGCGTATAAATCGGATGGCACACGCTGGTCTGTGTGCTGTACGATTTTTTTCTCACATCCATTGACTTCCATTGGCGAATTTTGTGTGATGTACGAGGACAATCGCAGCATGCTGTGATTTTTTTTCTCAGTCAGATCTGAGCTGAGAAAAAAAATGCAGAGAAGCAGGGAGTCATAGAATAACATTAGCCAGAGTGCAATCCGATATTTTTATCGGATTGCACTTGTACGTTTTTCTCGCAAATGAGTATGAGCCCTTAAAGTGTAAAAAGTACCATTTACTTCGTACAAATAAGTTCTATAATGCACATCATTTAGACAAATGTAAATGATTTTTAAATAAAAGTACAATAACTATATGCACAGTTTTCTGCAACTGCAAAGTCTTAATACACAAAGTACAGTCTACAAAGTTGTTAAAAGCTTAATGTGGAAGTTTCCAGTTGGTTGGTATGTTATCTGGCACAACTTCAAAAGGAAGATAAGTGTAACAAGTCATCCAAGAATGCTCTTTTTACAGCCCAGAATGTCTGTTCACAAATGTCTAAGATATTCTGGCTAGCTTGTTCTGTTCTGTAGCCAGAAAGAACTCGTGGTCGATATCAATGTGTTTACATCTTGTGTGTAAATTTTGCTTGCTATCTGCATTGACATCCTCTACCTTTAGTACAAACTTAACTAACAATTTCTAAGATATTTCACTTTTGACTTTCTTTGCTTCATAGATTCCCAAAGCTACACAAGTCTGTACTAAATAACTGTAGGCAGGGATAAAGGTAATTTTCACTAGAATTACAATTTCATCTAGTTGTTTAACAGAGTTTTGCGGAGTTGCACAAAGTACACAAAACACTGGCAGATCTGCAGAAAACTTCTGGCAGTTATCGCAATCCATTGGCACCCTGTGATCATATCACAGGGGTGCTGAAGGCATATTAGAACACTGCGACCCCCTCCGATGTGCTGTTAGTGACCCTGTCTTTGATTGACAGCGGCAATACACAGGTTAACAGCTGTTAGAGGCAGATACGGGGCTGTTAGAGGCAGATGATGGCTGAATAGCATTTGGTAGGAAATATGCAGGCTCAGCTTGTGAGCCCACATCAAAGTTGGTGAGATGCACTGCGTGCTGGAGGATTCTCCGGTGTCAGCATCGGGAATAGCAGTCATGTGACCACAAATAAGCGATATGCATACTCCTGGCCACAATAAGACTAGACTGTTTATGGCCTTGCTCAATACACTTGCACATACAATATATAATTAGAAAATATATACTTAATATATAAACACATACGATATGTACACATATACAGTATATATGCACACACCTAAACTATATTTACACATATAAAAAGCACCCTACCTCAGTACCATTCAGCACCAGTTCCTGTGCCCCTCTATGCCTCCTTAACATCTACTGTAGGCTCCATCCCTCAACTTTTGCACTACCTGCACCATTCATGCTGTTTGGGCTAAAAGTGTGCAGCATGCTGCAGGACAAACCAGAGAGGGATAACCTCCTACATGGCCCCACCTGCGACTACAACTCACTGCTTATTACCATATAATCTGTCTGCTCTTATATGGAAAACTATTGGTACCTGAGAGAAGGATTGGAGAGTCAGGAAGAGGAGCCACGTGAGTACACACTACACAGGGCTACCTGCACAGAAATAGTGACACTGTGACTGCCAAATATGGTGACAGCCATATTCATCATTATGTATTGTGCCAATGGACACTACCTGAGTAGTATGCCTCAGGGGGCAGCAAAAGCATCCTTCTGCAGGAAAATTGTGCTGTCCTCTGAGACAGCTTAGATCGCCACCTGAAACAAGATGTCCATCTCACCGTATTGCAGATACAACCCTGGGTAAGTTTGATAAAATGCA
The DNA here is from genome assembly GCA_033576555.1 of Oophaga sylvatica. NCBI lineage: Eukaryota > Metazoa > Chordata > Amphibia > Anura > Dendrobatidae > Oophaga > Oophaga sylvatica. The sequence goes on from JARQOD010000001.1 coordinate 686,088,985, forward strand.
GATTTATTGTTACTTTCAGAATTCAAGTTTAACAATTCATAAACATTCTTCTTGTCTTCATGATGATTCTTTAAATCATCCTGGTAAGATAGATAGCATTAACATTCCACCATGCAACCTCCACCCACTTCAAAATGTCATCACTAGAGTTGAGCGATACTTTCCGATATCCTAAAGTATCGGAATCGGAATGGTATCGCCGATATCACTAAAATATCGGCGATACCCGATACCGATACCGGAAGTCCCATGTAAGTCTATGGGAACAAAATATCGCAACTAAAAAAAACCCATTCTTTCCTTGTAAACACTAAATATACACACATAGAATACATATATATATATATACATGTCATTGTGACATATATATATATACATATATGTATAGTTTATACACTTCTACATAGTAAAATATCCTCTCATTCAATTGCCGGGTAAAGCCGGCTTCAGTGAAAAGACAGAAGCACCCGACATGAAATGACACTTGGTGTACATAGGGTTAACCATGTCTTTTCATGTCGTTTGCTATCTGATTTGCACAAACAATTAAATCAGACTATGTGTGCAAAATTTCACACCTGTAGGGTTAATTAAAGGTGTAAATTCGTTGTAAAAAAAACGGACTTTTTTTGCTACGAATTTACACCTTTAATTAACCCCTACAGGTGTGAAATTTTGCACACATAGTCTGATTTAATTGTTTGTGCAAATTAGGCTGGAGTCACACACAACCACAAAAAATCGGTCCGTTTTAGACGGTTGACAATCGGATCAAAATAAAAACATCACACATCCTTCTGGCATCCGATTTTCCTTCAAAGATGCGATTTAATCGCATGTGTGTGTACCTTGTAACATCCGATTTTCATCCGACTTGCGAGATTTTCTCGCAGGCTTGCAAAACTGACATATAATGGATCCAAAAGAATAGTATTTAAATGCCAAAAGAAAGAATAGATATATACACATAGAGCACATATATTATATATATATATATATATATATATATATGTCATTGTGACATATATATATATACATATATTTATAGTTCTTACACTTCTACATACTGTTATAGCCGCTAATTCAATTGCCGGCTTCAGTGAAATCACAGAAGCCGACATGAAATGATACATTGTTTCCACACATTTAACCATGTAATTTCATGTATTTTTATATATGTTTGAAACATACAATTACATGAGTATATGTGTGCTAAATTTCAGACATGTAGGGGTTAATTAAAGGTGTAAATTCGTTAAAAAAAAAATGCGTGGGCTCCCGCTGTATTTTCTCCACCAGACAGACAAAGCAAGCGAGTGGGGGCAGATAATAATAGCCTAGGGAGGGTACATTTTTTTTGTGCCCCCCCTGGCTACTAACATCTGCCCCCAGACACCCCAGAAAGGGCAAATCTATAATTAGATTCGCCCTTTCTGGCACTTTGCCCGTCTATTCCCATTGCCCTGTAGCGGTGGCGAATGGGTTAATAAGGGGTTAAAATGACCTTGCAATTGAAAGGTCACTTTAAGCCAGGTTAATAATTGATAGCTGTCAATTAGGCAACTATCAATTATTAATCCTATTGTATGAAAGAAAAATCAAACACACACACTTTAATAAAAAATAAGTTTAATTAAATAATCACACAGTTTTTGACCATATTTTATTTTCCTGCTAAAACCATTTCCTGTAATAAAAATAAAATAAAAAAGCAAAATTATACTTACCAATCCGATGTACAGTCAGGTCCCACGGTGTAATCCACCAGAAAGGGTTAACAGGTTAAAGGTCGCAGAGAGCTAATAATGCTGTCTCAGACCTGTATTCCCCTGAATGAATAAGTTCCTCTCCCAGCGAAAGTAGAGGAATAGATTCATGAATGGAGCTTAATTGATTTCTTGCCAATTTAACTGTAGTGACCTGACCTAAAGGGAAAGTGGACACAATCAATTAAGCTTCATTCATGAAACACATCCTCTCCTGTCGCCAGGAGAGGAACTTATTCATTCATGAGCTTTGAGCTGAGCATGCAGGATTACTTGCACTGCTTGGCTCAAAGCTAGTTAACCCTTTGTGAAGGATTACAGCGTGGGACGTGACAGATCGGCGGAATAGGTAAGAATAATGTTGTTTTATTTCTTTTTCTTTATTTTAGGAGATCAATGGCTTCGCACGGATTTAGTGTAAAATAAAATATGGTCAAAAAAATGTGTTTTTATTTCATTAAAATTATTTATTCTTAAAGTGTGTGTGTTTTTTTATTTACTTCAATAGGATTAATAATTGATAGTTGTCTAATTGACAGCTATCAATCATTAACCTGCCTTAAGGTCACCTTTCAATTGCAAGGTGACAGTAAGGTGAGATTAACCCATTCGCCACCGCTACAGGGCAATGGGAATAGACGGGCAAAGTGCCAGAAAGGGCGAATCTAATTATAGATTTGCCCTTTCTGGGGTGTCTGGGGGCAGATGTTAGTAGCCAGGGGGGGCACAAAAAAATGCACCTTCCCTGGGCTATTATTATCTGCCCCCACTCGCTTTGCTTTGTCTGTCTGGTGGAGAAAATACAGCGGGAGCCCACGCATTTTTTTTCAACGAAATTACACCTTTAATTAACCCCTACATGTCTGAAATTTTGCACAAATACACTCATGTAATTGTATGTTTCAAACATATATAAAAATACATGAAATTACATGGTTAAATGTGTGGAAACAATGTATCATTTCATGTCGGCTTCTGTGATTTCACAAAACCCGGCAATTGAATTAGCGGCTATTACAGTATGTAGAAGTCTAGGAACTATAAATATATGTATATATACATGTCACAATGACATGTATATATATATGTATGTGTTCTATGTGTATATATCTATTCTTTCTAGTCTTTATTAAAGCTGTCAGTGTGATTTTACAGTATAGGCGGGGATGAATTGCCGGCTTTTCTAAAGGACACCGATGCGATTTCATCGCAAGTCACACAGTGTGGTCCGTTTGTAATCAGATTTTTCATCGCTCCCATAGACTTGCATTGGCGATTGTCGACCGACAATCGGTGACAATCGCAGCATGCTGCGATTGTACACGGACGTTTAAAACGGACCACAAAAAATCTGATACTGGGAGCTGCTCCATAGATTAACATAGGTCCGACTGCAATGCGATATTTCATCGCATTGCAGTCGTCCGATTTTGTCGCCAGTGTGACTCCGGCCTTAGATAGCAAAGGACATGAAAAGACATGGTTAACCCTATGTACACCAAGTGTCATTTCATGTCGGGTCACCCGACATGAAATGACACTTGGTGTACATAGGGTTAACCATGTCTTTTCATGTCCTTTGCTATCTAATTTGCACAAACAATTAAATCAGACTATGTGTGCAAAATTTCACACCTGTAGGGGTTAATTAAAGGTGTAAATTCGTTGTAAAAAAAACGGACTTTTTTGCTACGAATTTACACCTTTAATTAACCCCTACAGGTGTGAAAATTTTGCACACATAGTCTGATTTAATTGTTTGTGCAAATTAGATAGCAAAGGACATGAAAAGACATGGTTAACCCTATGTACACCAAGTGTCATTTCATGTCGGGTTCTGCATTTTCACAAAAGCCGGCAATTGAATTAGCGCTATTATACTATGTAGAAGTGTATGAACTACAAATATAAATATATATATATATGTGTCACAAATTCAATGACATGTATATATATATATGAGGTGTAAAATTGCTGAAAAAAAATGCGTGGGCTCCCGCCCTATTTTCGCAACCAGACAGACAAAGCCAGTGAGTGGGGGCAGATAATAATAGCCCAGAGAGGGACCATTATTTTTGCCCCCCCCGGCTACTAACATCTGCCCCCAGACACCCCAGGAAAGACAAATCTATAATTAGATTCGCCCTTTCTGGCACTTTGCCCGTCTATTCCCATTGCCCTGTAGCGGTGGCGAATGGGTTAATATGGGGTTAAAGCCACCTTGCTATTGAAAGGTGACCTTAAGCCAGGTTAATAATTGAGAGCTGTCAATTAGACAACTATCAATTATTAATCCTATTGCATGAAATAAAAATAAAACACACACACTTTAATTAAAAATCATTTTAATGAAATAAAGACACATGTTTTTGACCATCTTTTATTTTACTGCAAAAACCATTTCCTGTAATAAAAATAAAATAAAAAAGCAAAATTATTCTTACCTATCCCATGCACAGTCAGGTCCCACGGTGTAATCCTTCAGAAAGGGTTAATGTTTACTGCAGGGACCGCAGCTAATGCTGCAGCCTCACAGTAAACCCCAAATGATTGAGTTCCTCTCCTGCCTGACAGGAGAGTAAAGGCTGGGTGTCACATAACGATACACCAGCGATCCCGACAACGATATGCACTTGTCAGGATCGCTGGTGTATCGCTACATGATCGCTGCTGAGCTGCCAAACAGGCAGCTCAGGCAGCGATCTGGGACAGCGACACTGCGGGTAACATCGCTTAAGGGCCCGTCTCACATAGCGATATCGCTACCGAGATCGCTGCTGAGTCACTAGTTTTGTGACGCAGCAGCGAGCTCACCAGCGATATCGCTGTGTGTGACATTCAGCGACGATCAGCCCCCTGCCGGGTATCGCTGATCGTCGCAGAAATGTCAGGACCTTTTTTTGATCGCTGGTTTCCCTCTGACAGGCACGCATCGCTGCGTGTGACAGGCGGGAGACCAGCGATCCGCTGGTAACCAAGGTACACAGCGGGTTTCCAGGCACCGCGCAGCGCTTGGAAACCCGCTATGTACCTTGGATACCAGCTCCCTGCATTAGGGCGCTGGTATCCAAGGTACACAGCGGGTTTCTAGGCACAGCCCCGCGCCTGGAAACCGCTGTGTACCTTGGTTACCAGCGGATCGCTGGTCTCCCGCCTGTCACACGCAGCGATGTGTGCCTGTCAGCGGGAAACCAGCGATCAAAGGTCCTGACATTTCAGCGACGATCAGCGATACCCGGCAGGGGGGCTGATCGTCGCTGAATGTCACACACAGCGATATCGCTGGTGAGCTCGCTGCTGCGTCACAAAACTAGTGACTCAGCAGCGATCTCGGTAGCGATATCGCTATGTGAGACGGGCCCTTAAGTGGAAAGCTTAATTGATTGCTTTCCACTTTCACTTCAGGTCAGCCAGGGACACAATCAGTGACGTCAGAGGGAACTGATTAACAAAAATAGGGGTTCCCTTCGAAAAAAAAATGGCGTGGGGTCCCCCCTATTTTTGTTAACCAGCCAGATGAAGCAGACCGCTGAGGCCTGGATTTTCAGGCTGTTAAGGAGCCAAGATCCATGGACCTTGCCAGCCTGATAATACCAGGCCACAGCAGTCTGCATATCTTGGCTGATTAACAAAAATAGGGGATCCCCTCGAAAAAAATTGGCGTGGGGTCCCCCCTATTTTTGTTAACCAGCCAGATGAAGCAGACCGCTGAGGCCTGGATTTTCAGGCTGTTAAGGAGCCAAGATCCATGGACCTTGCCAGCCTGATAATACCAGGCCACAGCAGTCTGCATATCTTGGCTGATTAACAAAAATAGGGGATCCCCTCGAAAAAAATTGGCGTGGGGTCCCCCCTATTTTTGTTAACCAGCCAGATGAAGCAGACCGCTGAGGCCTGGATTTTCAGGCTGTTAAGGAGCCAAGATCCATGGACCTTGCCAGCCTGATAATACCAGGCCACAGCAGTCTGCATATCTTGGCTGATTAACAAAAATAGGGATCCCCTCGAAAAAAATTGGCGTGGGGTCCCCCCTATTTTTGTTAACCAGCCAGATGAAGCAGACCGCTGAGGCCTGGATTTTCAGGCTGTTAAGGAGCCAAGATCCATGGACCTTGCCAGCCTGATAATACCAGGCCACAGCAGTCTGCATATCTTGGCTGATTAACAAAAATAGGGGATCCCCTCGAAAAAAATTGGCGTGGGGTCCCCCCTATTTTTGTTAACCAGCCAGATGAAGCAGACCGCTGAGGCCTGGTTTTTCAGGCTGGTAAGGATCCAATATCCATGGACCTTGCAAGCCTGATAATACCAGGCCACAGCAGTCTGCTTAGCTTGGCTGGTTAACAAAAATAGGGGATCCCCTCGAAAAAAAAACGGCGTGGGGATCCCCCCTATTTTTGTTAACCAGCCAAGTAAAATGCAGACTGCTGCGGCCTGGTATTAAAAGACTGTCAAGGCCCATGGATTTTGGCCCTCAACAGCCTGATAATACCAGGCTACAGCAGCCCCACATTTGGCGCATCAAAAGATGTGCCAATTGTGGCACTTTACCCGGCTCTTCCCACTTGCCCTGTAGCGGTGGCAAGCGGGGTAATAAGGGGTTAATGTCACCGTTGATTGCACGGTGACAATAAGCCCGGTTAATAATGGAGAGGCGTCAATAAGACACCGATCCATTATTAATCCCAAAGTTATTAAATGTATAAAAAAAAGACAGCAAGAAAAAAGTCTTTTAATGAAATAAAAGAGACAACACAGTTTTCATTTTTTTTATTGTACTCTCATTCCTGCGACGCCATCTATCTCCTGTAAAAAAAGAAAAAAAACAAACCAACAGTATACCACCTGTCCGACGCAGTCCATAACGACAGTCCCACGACGATCCAGCTCTGCTACATCGCAATGACAGGCAGAGCCTGTCATTGCAACGCAGCACAGCTGATTACCTGCTTCCCCGGCGGTGACGTCATCGGACTGACTGCTTTACGGCCGCGATTACCCAGCAGTCACTGCAGTTATCGCGAGAAACTGCATGTGACCGCCGGGGAAAGAAGATGGCGGCCATGAAGCAGTGCAGGACGTGACCGCCGGAGATCTTCTGCCAGGTAAGTGCCGCTGACTCCTGACAGACCCGACCGACGGACACTGACAGTGACAGTGACAATCCCGATTCCGGTATCCGATAAGACGAAAATATCGGAACTCGGAATCGGAATTCCGATACAGCCAATATCGGCCGATACCCGATATTTGCAGTATCGGAATGCTCAACACTAGTGTTGAGCATTCCGATACCGCAAGTATCGGGTATCGGCCGATATTCGCGTTATCGGAATTCCGATACTTAATTCCGATACTTTTTCCATATCGTATACCGGAATCGGAAGTTCCCATAATTCTTTGAGACAGGCAATGTGATTTTAGTCAGCCAATGAGGAATCCTACGAAGTGTGGGCACATCCTGTAATGCTGCGGTCATCTTAACTAATGGCATGGCTGTGATTGGCTGCTGAAATGATGTCAGAATGCACTATAAAAGGCGCCGCCGCCATTTTAGCGTCACTGTGCTGTGAACTCAGTAAGGGACAGAACGCTACTCTGCTCACTCTGAGGGACAGTTAGATATTGCGATTTTGTGTACTACTGTGCTTGAGGCAGGCTAGTTTACCAACCGCTGTGTAAAGCTTCATTTTGCCAGTGTTGTTTTAACAGCTCTGTGCAAGGTGTGTGTGTGACAGTGCAGGTGACGCTGCAGTTTGCTCTGCATCCACCGCTGTTTGTAGGCATCTGCACGTGTCACTGACTCTTTTTTTTTTTTTTTTTTTTTTTATTTTGTGGAATTGGTGCAGCTCCATTATATTACAAAAAAAAATCAAATCTATTAGTGTGACGTGCTTCCATCCGTATACAATACATTGGTTGCAAACACTATAGAACTACACAAAGGAGCTTTTCACAGATTGTGGACAGTTGTGTTTCAGTGTTCACTTCAGTCTGTGTTTTTTACTTTTTTTAGTGCAGATCACGCTCCAGTTACATGTTCAAGCACTGCTGCTTGTACTCTGCTGAGCGTGTCTCAGTGTCTCATCCTTTTCATTTATCTCCAATTGGTTCTGCTACATTCCATTTAAAATAAATGTAATCTATTAGACTAATAGATTAGATTTATTTTAAATGGAATGTAGCAGAACCAATTGGAGATAAATGAAAAGGATGAGCCACTGAGACACGCTCAGCAGAGTACAAGCAGCAGTGCTTGAACAAGTAACTGGAGCGTGATCTGCACTCAAAAAAGTAAAAAACACAGACTGAAGTGAACACTGAAACACAACTGTCCACAATCTGTGAAAAGCTCCTTTCTGTACTTCTATAGTGTTTGCAACCAATGTATTGTATACGGATGGAAGCGCGTCACACTAATACTATTAGTGTGACGCGCTTCCATCCGTATACAATACATTGGTTGCAAACACTATAGAAGTACAGAAAGGAGCTTTTCACAGATTGTGGACAGTTGTGTTTCAGTGTTCACTTCAGTCTGTGTTTTTTACTTTTTTGAGTGCAGATCACGCTCCAGTTACTTGTTCAAGCACTGCTGCTTGTACTCTGCTGAGCGTGTCTCAGTGGCTCATCCTAATAGTATTAGTGTGACGCGCTTCCATCCGTATACAATACATTGGTTGCAAACACTATAGAAGTACAGAAAGGAGCTTTTCACAGATTGTGGACAGTTGTGTTTCAGTGTTCACTTCAGTCTGTGTTTTTTACTTTTTTGAGTGCAGATCACGCTCCAGTTACTTTTCAAGCACTGCTGCTTGTACTCTGCTGAGCGTGTCTCAGTGGCTCATCCTAATAGTATTAGTGTGACGCGCTTCCATCCGTATACAATACATTGGTTGCAAACACTATAGAAGTACAGAAAGGAGCTTTTCACAGATTGTGGACAGTTGTGTTTCAGTGTTCACTTCAGTCTGTGTTTTTTACTTTTTTGAGTGCAGATCACGCTCCAGTTACTTGTTCAAGCACTGCTGCTTGTACTCTGCTGAGCGTGTCTCAGTGGCTCATCCTAATAGTATTAGTGTGACGCGCTTCCATCCGTATACAATACATTGGTTGCAAACACTATAGAAGTACAGAAAGGAGCTTTTCACAGATTGTGGACAGTTGTGTTTCAGTGTTCACTTCAGTCTGTGTTTTTTACTTTTTTTAGTGCAGATCACCTCCAGTTACATGTTCAAGCACTGCTGCTTGTACTCTGCTGAGCGTGTCTCAGTGGCTCATCCTAATAGTATTAGTGTGACGCGCTTCCATCCGTATACAATACATTGGTTGCAAACACTATAGAAGTACAGAAAGGAGCTTTTCACAGATTGTGGACAGTTGTGTTTCAGTGTTCACTTCAGTCTGTGTTTTTTACTTTTTTGAGTGCAGATCACGCTCCAGTTACTTGTTCAAGCACTGCTGCTTGTACTCTGCTGAGCGTGTCTCAGTGGCTCATCCTAATAGTATTAGTGTGACGCGCTTCCATCCGTATACAATACATGGTTGCAAACACTATAGAAGTACAGAAAGGAGCTTTTCACAGATTGTGGACAGTTGTGTTTCAGTGTTTCACTTCAGTCTGTGTTTTTTACTTTTTTTAGTGCAGATCACGCTCCAGTTACATGTTCAAGCACTGCTGCTTGTACTCTGCTGAGCGTGTCTCAGTGGCTCATCCTTTTCATTTATCTCCAATTGGTTCTGCTACATTCCATTTAAAATAAATGTAATCATTAGTGTGACGCGCTTCCATCCGTATAACAATACATTGGTTGCAAACAATATAGAAGTACACAAACGGGCCTTTCACAGCTACTGAACATGGGTTTTTAATTTTTAACTAAAATATGTATTTTTTCAAATGACACAAATATAAGTAATGTTGAAGAGGAATAGTCCTACATCCATTGTTTGCACAATATTACAGGTGTACATCATGTCCCTTAATCAACAATGTATTATTATATTTACTTGTATGCTTTTATTTAAAAGCCAAGAACACAGAAGGATAACCTTCGCACTGCAGCTGTTGTCAAAGTTCAACCCACATTATGCACTTCCAACATTGCAGCATTGAGGCATGATGTGAGTTGGATTGGTCAAAGTTATGGAGTGAGAAGGTTCACCAATCAGTACCCTATAGCATAAGTATGCTTTTGTGTTAGACATGTGGATATCTGCCATAATATGTCACAATTATTTAGTTACAGATTTGTTACCAACACTAATCATTGAATGGTTTTAAATTTGACGTTTCACTTGTTTACAGCTTAGAAATAAGGTGTAGCCTGATATCTATGTGTAGCACTAGCCACTTTAACATGTCATGTTTTTTTAAACATGTGTAGCTAGGTAGCAGTAATTTTTGCCGGACACACAGCAGGGGAACAGCAGGCGTTACTGAACCCCACTATTACTATAGCTTGTGTATTGGTCTGTGGACACGACACTTCTGACAGCAACTGCAGTGTTG
>JARQOD010000001.1:686106762-686165247 GCA_033576555.1 Oophaga sylvatica
CTGGACAACATGCCGATTCTTCCAGGCGATCCGTGGGAACATACCACTTTGGGGACTCGAGAAGAGGCTTCAACACAACCTGAAAATTAGGGCCTGTAGGTTGGCCTACTCTCCAGTTGTCTTTGAACCAACTACGTGCTTTGTCCGCACATGTTTCCCATATTTGTGGTATTGAGGGACTGACACTTTAGCTATTTTTAATTTTTGATTACACAGCTTGCATTTTCAATAGCAAATATCATGGCAAGTGTGAAAAAAGGACCACCAGGCAAGTCCTGGGACGCACGTTTGACTTTGGAAACACAACGCTCCGAACAGGTGCCAAACGGAGGCTACAGGCAACCGGCCCTGCAGCCTAACTCTCCCTCCTTTTTTGTACCGTTGGGCAAGTCTTCCTCTATCTTCCTTCTATCACTACCATTTCTCTAGGCCTCTCCCACTTTAAAACCCAAAGTGGGGGTTCTCACCCACAAAGCTCTCCACATGCAGCACCCCTCCTACACTCCTCCTCATTTCTATCTATCGCCTAACCGACTCTGCGCTCTGAAAAACGACTTTCGATAACCTTGCATAATACGTACCTCCCCACTCCCGACTCCAAGACTTCTCCTGCTCTACGCCCAATCCTCGGAATGCGTACCCCAAAAATTAGGACTATCCCAAATTTGCATGGTTTAGGCCTCCCTCAAAACACATTTGTTCAGAGCGGCCTACACATTCACTAATCAAAAGTTATTCTTTATTCTGTGTAAGTGTGTGGTGCCCTACCCATTCACTATCTCCACCCCATCCTTAAGAGGCTGGAACATCATTGTAAAATCACCATTGATATAAACACCATCTTTGTATCTCCCCCACCATTGTACATTGTAAGCGTCACACAGGGGGGGACTTATTTAGCTTAAATTATTGTATTGTTAACGTTTTTACTTAGACTTTGTTCGAACTGCTAAACTGTAAAGCGCGCGGAATATGAGGCGCTATATAAATAAATATTATTATTATTCCTCTGAGCTGCCCCACCACCTTCCTGTTCTTTCAGCCATGTTGGGTATTGGCCTCTCATCTCCCACTACCCCTTCCAAACCTGTGTTGGGTGGTCTGGCCACACCATGCCAACAGAAACTTGCACTGGGTCCATCATCATCATCAGTGCGTTCTGCGGGTGCTGACCACGGCACTGGTCTCCCCCCTCTTCAATTCAGAAGACCGCTGTTGCGCATCACTGCATACTCCCTCTTCTTCCATACAGAACGCTTGCTGGGCCCCTGTTTGCAAGCCAATAGATTCGAGAACAAAGCAACACTCAGCTGGCTCCTTACACAACTCTCTGACTGCCTGGGCAATTTTTTTGCCAGGGGGCGGAAAGAGACAGATGGTTGCCCAACGTGCTGTGGTCCTAGAGGAGGTGAAGCAATTGAAGTCATGCATTGCTGAGATCCAACAACAACGGCTTAATTGTTTTCCCGCAGCAGGGGGTACTCCGAGCCCACAAAAGTGCGCATAAGGAACGCTCACGGGGAAAACTGGTGGACTGGTCACGGGGCCGCACAGCCACAAACCCCCCGCCTCTCCCGAAGAAACTCCCACACCACGTGCCTTACTCCCTGCCTTCTTCATCTTGGTAGATTGATAAAGAAAGTCGAAAAGTTATAAGGCCTAAGGTGGTTATTCCGCAGAGACGCAGTGAACACTGCACACAACTGTTATAGGTGTGAAAGGCCCCTTTGTGACTTCTAATGTTTGCAACCAATGTATGATAGGGGATGGAAGCGCGTCACACTAAAAATTTATTATTTGTAATAGAGTGGAGCAGCAACAATTAGAGAAAAATTTCAAGGATTGCCAGTGACACACGCCAGCAGACACAACCAGCAGTGGTTGAAGAACTAACTGGAGCGTGATCGCACTCCAAAAGGAAAAAACCCAGACTACATGGAACACTGCACACAACGTTTCACTACCCAACGCGCCAGCGGAAGGCAGTCTGTCCAAAACAAAGGCGCAAGCAACATCCCGACCCTGTTTTATAAAGCATTAAAAAAAATTTTGTATAGTGACGCACACTTTATTGAGGTCAGTATTACATCGCCAACACCATTGTGGCTATGCATCTCATCATATATCCTTATCTATCCGTTGTCCATGCTTGCAAGTCGACAGTCAGGCAAACTACAATTTTTCACTACACTATGCACTTTTTAAAGGTTATTTTTGTTAATAAACAGATTATTCCAATAATATTGATATTACATATGGAAATTGTATAATTTTGATAAACTGTTTAGTGACATTATTCAGCAAATGTAACATTTTAGTAATGTCACAGATAACGTAATGCGATGATGTTTTGAAGTCAGACATTCATTGTCTATACAATAAAAATGGTGTACATACTGTTACTATCCCATTAATGGATTCAATAGACTTGTATCTTTTATGACAACCGTAAGCAGATTCCTTAACTAATTTATTTTGTGTTTGCATTCTGTTCAACAGTTAAGTATGTTTTATGTTTGTCAATTCTTTTTTATTCTAGATATTAGTTTAAATGAAACACAACTTAGGTAGTAAAGGTTTCTTTCTCTTGTTTGAAGTAAGACATTTAAAATTGACAGGAACAAGAAATTACTTTACTAGTATTTAAACATCCTCCTTGACCCGGGCCCAACACCGCCAGTTGTTTGCTCGGAAGTGCGTTTAGCACAGTCAACACTTGCTCCGTGTTACTGGGGTTCAGTAACGCAGCGGTCCTCGTTGTGCCATTGGCTCTTTCCTTCTCTGCCCCTCCGGGTTCCAGACCGCAGCTGGTTTCCCGCATGCCTTTGGCCTAGGTGCCTCCACTTGGTATCCGAGTCCAGCAACGTCGCTGGTCCTTGGTAGTGCTTTGGAGCACAGGTACCTCCTGCTTATAACCGGGGTCCCAGTAACTCGCTGGTCTCGGTTGTGCCATTGGCTCTTTTCCTTCTGCTGCCCCTCCGGGTTCCGTACGCACGGTTCTCCGCGTGCCTTTGGCCTGTGCCTCCATCTCGTATCCGAGTTCCACAACGCGCTGGTCCTTGGTATGCTTTGAGCACAGGACCCTCCTGCTTAGTAACCGTGTCCCAGTAACGTCAGCTGTCCCGGTTTGCCATTGGCTCTTTTCCTTCGCTGCCCCTCCGGGTTTCCAGTACCGTCAGCTGGTTTCCCCGCAGTGCCTTTGGCCAGGTGCCTCCATCTTGGACCGAGTTCCAGCCTCGCTGGTCCTTGGTAGGCTTTGGAGCACAGGTACTCCTGCTTAGTAACCGGTCCCAGTAACGCGCTGGTCCCGTTGTGCATTGGCTCTTTTCCTTCTGCTCCCCCTCCGGGTTCCAGTACCGTCACTGGTTCTCCGCAGTGCCTTTGGCCTAGGTGCCTCCACTCGTATCCGAGTTCCACAACGTCTGCTGGTCCTTGGTAGTGCTTTGGAGCACAGGACCCCCTGCTTATAACCGTGCCCAGAACGCACTGGCCTCGGTTGTGCCATTGGCTCTTTTCCTTTGCTGCCCCCCCGGGTTCCAGACCGTCAGCTGGTTCTCCCATGCCTTTGGCCAGGGCCTCCATCTCGGTATCCGGTTCCAGCAACGCTGCGGTCCTGGTATGCTTTGGAGCACAGGTCCTCCTGCTTAGTAACCGTGCCCAGAACTCAGTGGTACAAGATTTGGCACAAAACAAGATACGGAACAAGAGACACAAGAACAATAAGAGAAGATCAAAAGCAGAAGAACAGAATATAAGACCAAAATGAAGAGCAAATATATGCTCAAATTAAAAGCAGAAAAGCTAACGTGTAGGGGGTGGTCCTTCCTCCCGTGGTCCCCCTGGAAAATGCCTCTGCTGCAGGCTAAACTGACACGGACAATACGTGTAATTTTTAAAACTTTTGTGACAGCAAAACGGAAGGATGAAAAATTCTACTTTGACGTTACAAGTACAGGAATTCCTGTCACAAATAAAATAGAGAAGAAGATGAAGCAGAATAATGAATAAAATAAAGTTAATAAGAAGAATATGATAATGTTAACAAAGATGAATGCAAGAATTTTTTAAAAGAAATAAAGAAGGTGAAGAGAAAAAATAATTTGATGAAAAAGATGATGCGCAGAAATTAAAGGAGAAAGTGGTGAAAAGTAAAAAGGTGAAGATGAAAGCAGGAAGTTGTGTAATAACATATTTGCCAAAATAAAAAAACTTTAACATTGTCAATTTCCTTCGTCAATCCGAACATCTTTAAAAAAAAAAATATTTATGCATTTCCATTTGATTGGGTTAAACATCTATGCCTTTAATGTCTCCTCAACCTTCCACAATACATTCTACATTACTCTTTGGTTGTTTTCCTTCATTACAATTAACCAACAAGGCAAGAATGGGTTTTTTTTAATTTCGATATTTTGTTCCCAAAGACTTACATGGACCTTCCGGTATCGATATCGGTATCGCCGAAAATTTTAGTGATATCGCGATACCATTCCGATTCCGATACATTAGGATATCGGAAAGTATCGCTCAACTCTACTCAACACTAGTCATCACTTGGCATAATTACTCTATCAGGTATGAGGTGTTTCAGATCTTCATTTTCTCACTGAAGTTTTAGTTATTTGCAGCCTATAAAAATTTACTGACAAAAGTATAGCTTCTGCAATAAAAAGATAGGTCCCAAACATATTATTATTATTATTATGTATTTATATAGCACCATTGATTCCATGGTGCTGTACATGAGAAAGGGTTGCATACAAATTACAGATATCACTTACAGTAAACAAACTAACAATGATCGACTGATACAGAGGGCAGAGGACCCTGCCCTTTAGGCTTACATTCTATGGGAGGTGGGGAAGGCGACAGCAGGTTGGTGGGTTGCAGCAGTTCCAGTGTTGTTGAGGCGATATCTCCGTAGTGGTGAGGAGGTAGCTGTTATTTACGGTAGCTGAGGAGTGCGGGTAAAAAAGGCAATACACCAGAGAAGTTGGAATCTATGAGATTGCAGTACCCTGACTAACCACCACAACTAGAGGCAGCCGTGGAGCGTTCCTACGTTGGTCCTAGACGCCTCGTCACAGCCTGAGAAACTAACTACACCTAAAGATAGAAAGAGGAAAGCTATCTGCCCCGGAGCAGATCCCCAAGAACATAGGAAGCCCCCAAACATGTAATGGCGGTTAGACAAGATGAAATACTGACACAGACAGAAAATAGTATGAGCAAACGTTGGGGTCCAAACTACCTAAATAAAAAAGGATAGGAAGGGCACTTACTGCAATCCCAAAAAACCCTGAAAAGCACCAACTCTACTAATTTCAAAATCACCTGAGATCAAAACCCACCTCTCCCACCTAAATTAGTTCTCTGGTGTAACAAAATCAAAACAGCAGCCACTGAAAAAACTGGAAAAAGCAAAAGTACAAACATCAGTGGCTGAACTAAACTGAGAGGCAAAAGCCCCCGGAGGGGACCCTGAAGGCCCCCACAGAAGTGCAGGACAAAATGCAAAAATCAAAAAATGCACAAAAACAAAAAGAAGAAATGTCTTATCTGTTACAGAGATGCAGACACGACACAGCAGGCTACAAAGGAAACAGAACTCAAGGATTGAGACCAGAACAATTGATCACCGGCAACCCTGATGGGAAGGCACTCCCTTATATAAGACGAGTCAGTAACACCTGATTCCACTCCTCACAATCTTCACATGGACAGTCCAGTACCGCTTGTAACCACCAGAGGGAGCCTCTGCTCAGAACTCATTTCAAGTCCATTCACAACAGTACCCCCCCCTTGAGGAGGGTAAGCGGAACCCTCATTTGAGCAACCAGGTCGGTCAGGATGAGTTCTATGATATGCACGGATGAGTCTCCTACATGGATGTCCAAGCAAACACCCAAGAATTGTCTTCCTGACCATAACCCTCCACTTAACCAAATACTGGAGTTTCCGTCTAGAAAAACAGAATTCAATATTTTCTCAACCACAAACTTCATATTGCCCTCAACCAGAACAGGTCAGGAGGCAAAGCAGTAGGAACCACTGGCTCAACAAACCTCTTCAACAAGGACTTGTGGAACACGTTATGGATTTTAAATGTCCCTGAAGAAGCAAACGAAAAGAAACAGGATTAAGAAACTCCTGATCTTATAAGGTCCAATGAACCTAGGCTTAAATTTAGGAGATGCCACTCTCATAGAATATTTCTTGAGGACAACCAACCAAGTCCCCCACTTTAAACCGAGGACCATCAGTCCTATGCCGGTTAGCAAACCGCTGGGCCCTCTCCTGAGAGAGGGACAACCTCTCCACTACCTGGTCCCAAATCTGGTTGCATACACTCCACAACAGAGTCAACACCTGGACAGACAGAAGCCTCCGTCTGTCCTGAAAAAATCGAGGATGAAACCCAAATTACAGAAAAATGGAGACATCAAAGTGGCAGAGCTAGCCCTATTATTAAGAGCAAACCGACAAAGGCAAAAAAGAGACCCAGTCATCCTGATCAGCAGACACAAAGCATCTTAGATAAGTCCCCCAATGTCTGGTTTGTTCTCTCAGTTTGACCATTGGTCTGAGGATGAAACGCCGAGGAGAAAGACAATTGAACACCAAGTTTAGAACAAAAGTCCTCCAAAATCTGGAAACAAACTGGACTCCTCTGTCAGACACAATGTTCTCAGGAATGCCGTGTAAACGAACCACGTGCTGAAGGAACAAAGGCACCAATTCAGAGGAGAAGGCAACTTAAGGGTATGCCACACAAACAACATCGCTAACGGGATCGCTAAAAAACGTCACTATTTAGCGATCCCGTTAGCGATGTTGTTGTGTGCGGCAGCTGCCAGCGACGAGCTTCCTGCTGTGATCTCGCTCGTCGCTGGAATCGTTCCGGACCCTATTTTCGTCGCTGGCGCCCCGCTGGTAAGTATAATCGCTAAGTGTGGCACCCTTTTTTAGCGATTTAGCGGTACTTTTGTACCGCTAAAGTCGTTAATGAGATCGCTAACCGCGATAGCGTCCTTAACGATATCGCTAAAATAGGTAGCTACTAGCGATATAGAAACAATCCCGCTAGCGATCTCATTAGTATGCGACGCTAACGAGATCGCTAGCGGGATTTGTAAGTGTGGCAGTACCTTTAGGTAATGGCACAAGATGTATCATCTTGGAAAACCTATCACAAATCACCCAGATGACGGTCATTCTCTGAGAAACAGGGAGGTCGGAAATGAAATCCATAGAGATATGGTCCATGGTCTCTTGGGCACAGCAATGGCATCAACAAACCACTAGAGCGAGAGCAAGGCTTGGAGCGAGAGCAAGTCCCGCAGGACTGCACAAATTTCCCCGACATCACGAGACAAGGTAGGCCACCAAAAGGACCGACTAACCAGTCTCTGGTACCAAAAATTCCGGGATGCCCAGCCAACCGGAACAATGAATCTCAGACATCACACTCTTTTTCCACTGGTCCGGGACAAACAATTTTCCAACAGGGCACGCTCGGGCCTATCCTCCTGACACCCCTCCAGAGCAAGTCTCAAATTGGGTGAGATGGCGGAAAGAACTACACCCCTTTCAAAATAACAGAAGGATCAGATAACTCAGGAGAGTCCGCAAGGAAACTCCTCGAGAGGGCATCCGCCTTAACATTCTTAGTGCCAGGAAGAAAGGAAACCACAAAATTAAAACGTGTGAAAAACAAGGCCCACCTGGCCTGTCTAGGATTGAGTCGCTTGGCAGATTCCAGATAACCAGATTCTTATGGTCCGTAAGGACCACCACCTGATGTTTGGCTCCCTCCAGCCAATGTCTCCACTCTTCAAAAGCCCCACTTCATGGCCAGTAACTCCCATTACCCACGTCATAATTACGTTCAGTAGGAGAAAATTTCGAGAGAAAAAGGCACAAGGTTACTTTTAGAGGTCTCTGGATCTTTTTGGACAAAACGGCACCTGCCCCAATTTCAGAGGCATCAACCTCCACCTGAAATGGCAGAGAAACATCAGGCTGCCATAGAACAGGAGCAGAAGTGAATCTCTGCTTAAGTTCCTGAAATGCAGAGACTGCCTCAGGAGGCCAATTCACCACATCAGAACCCTTTCTGGTCAAATCAGTCAATGGTTTAACAATAACCGAGAAATTACCAATAAATTTACGATAAAAATTGGCAAAACCCAAAAATCTTTGAAGAGCCTTTAATGAAGTAGGTTGGACCCAATGACAGATGGCCTGAACCTTGACCGGGTCCATTTCAATAACAGATGGGGACAAAATGAATCCCAGAAATGAGATCCTCTGTACGCCAAAAAGACACTTTGATCCATTCACATACAGAGCATTCTCTCTCAAAATCTGGAATACAGTTCGAACATGTTTCACATGAGAGTCCCAGTCATTAGAAAAAATCAAGATATCATCCAAATAAACAATCAGAAATTTATCCACAAAATCCCTGAAAATGTCATTCATGAAGGACTGGAAGACAGAAGTAGCATTAGTGAGCCCAAAGGGCATCACAAGGTACTCAAAATGCCCCTCAGGGTATTGAATGCCGTCTTCCATTCATCCCCGTGCTTAATGCGAATAAGGTTATATGCCCCCCTGAGGTCAAGCTTGGTAAACCAAGTAGCGATTTTCACCCTGGAAAACAGGTCAGAAATCAAAGGTAACGGGTATTGATATTTTACAGTAATATTGTTCAAAAGACGATAATCAATACACGGCCTTAATGAACCATCCTTTTTGGCCACAAAGAAAAAACCGGCACCTAAGGGTGAAGAGGATGGTCTGATATGACCCTTCTCCAATGATTCCTTGATATAAGACCGCATAGCGTCATGTTCAGGTACAGACAAGTTAAAAAGGTGACCTTTAGGGAATTTTACTACCAGCACTAATTCAATAGCGCAGTCATAGCTCCTATGGGGAGGCAAGGATGCAGATTTACTTTCGCTAAACACATCAGAAAAATCAGTCAAAAAGTCAGGAACATCCTGAGCCTGGGGGAGGCAGAAAAAACAGGAGTGTTGGTATTAACACATTGGCAGCCCCAACTGGTTACAGACACAGATTTCCAATCCAAAACAGGATTATGAGACTACAACCAAGGGAAGCCCAGTACGATAATATCATGCAGATTATACAGAACCAAAATTTTACAGCACTCCAGATGATCAGGTTCAACCCTCATTATCACCTGAGTAGAGAACTGAGGTTTATTCTCAGCCAAAGGGGTAGAATCGATCCCCAGTAGGGAATAGACTTCTATAGGGGTATCAAGGGAAACCCGCAACGTTTAGCAAAATCATAATCCATCAGGTTAATAGCTGCTCCAGAATCAACGAAAGCCTGAGCAGAAAATGAGGACAGAGAGCATATCAGAGTGACAGTTAATAAAAACTTAGTCTGAACACTACCCAAGACAACTGAGCGTGCAAAACGTCTTCCCCGCTTAGGGCAGACTGAAATAGTATGAGAGGCATCACCACAGTAGAAACATAACCCATTGCGCTTTCGAAACTCATGACGCTGTGCCCCAGACACCACTCTATCACACTGCATGGGTTCAGAAGCAGGTTCACAAGGCAACACCATTCCACGCATACTTCTCCGCTCACGCAAACGTCTGTCAATTTGAATCGCTAATGACATAGAATCATTGAGACCGGAGGGGACAGAGAATCCCACCATAACATCCTTTACATTATCTGACAGACCCTTCCGAAAAAGAGCCGCCAAAGCGTCGTCATTCTACTTGGTCAGGACTGCCCACCTACGGAATCTCTGACAGTATAACTCAGCGTCATCAAGACCCTGATTTAATGCCAACAAGGCTTTTTCAGCTTGATCAGTGACATTAGGCTCATCGTACAATAACCCCAAAGCCTGAAAAAATGCATCAACATCACTCAAAACAGGATCCCCAGGTGTCAGGGAAAAAGCCCAATCCTGAGGATCGCCGCGCAGGAGAGAGATGACAATTTGAACCTGAGGACTTAGATTTTAAGGCAAAAAACAATTTACAATTATTTTTGAAATTCTGAAACTTGGCTCGATCCCCCAAAAACAAATCTGGCATGGAATCCTAGGTTCCACAACAGGCAACCTAGCAAGATAGGCAGCAATACTCCGAACCTCAGTGGCAAGCTGATCCACATGGCCAGACAACTGTGCAAACTCCATTGAGAGAAAAAAAAAAAAAAATCCTCCCCAGCACCCAGAGATACAGAGGGAAAAAAAATGCAACAAACAGAAAAATATCTCTGACAACTCTGACAACCTTTTTCTTTCACAATATTTTTCCCTTCTGTGAGTACCATACAATTTTCAATTTTTAGGCCGGTGATACTGTTATGTTACGGTAGCTGAGGAGTGCAGGTAAAAAAGGCAATACACCAGAGAAGTTGGAATCTATGAGATTGCAGTACCCTGACTAACCACCACAACTAGAGGCAGCCGTGGAGTGTTCCTACGTTGGTCCTAGACGCCTCGTCACAGCCTGAGAAACTAACTACACCTAAAGATAGAAAGAGGAAAGCTATCTGCCCCGGAGCAGATCCCCAAAGAACATAGGAAGCCCCCAAACATGTAATGGCGTTAGACAAGATGAAATACTGACACAGACAGAAAATAGTATGAGCAAACGTTGGGGTCCAAACTACCTAAATAGAAAAGAATAGGAAGGGCACTTACTGCAATCCCAAAAAACCCTGAAAAGCACAAACTCTACTAATTTCAAAATCACCTGAGATCACACGACCTCTACCACCTAAATTAGTTCTCTGGTGTAACAAAATCAAAACAGCAGCCACTGAAAAAACTGGAAAAAGCAAAAGTACAAACATCAGTGGCTGAACTAAACTGAGAGGGCAAAAGCCCCCGGAGGGGACCCTGAAGGCCCCCACAGAAGTGCAGGACAAAATGCAAAAATCAAGCACAAAAACAAAAAGAAGAAAATGTCTTATCTGTTAGCAGGAGATGCAGACACGACACAGCAGGCTACAAAGGAAACAGAACTCAAGGATTGAGACCAGAACAATTGATCACCGGCAACCCTGATGGGAAGGCGACTCCCTTATATAAGACCGGTCAGTAACACCTGATTCCCACTCCTCACAATCTTCACTGGACAGTCCAGTACCGCTTGTAACCACCAGAGGGAGCCTCTGCTCAGAACTCATTTCAAGTCCATTCACAACAGGTACCTGGTCATTGCAGGCTGTAAGCTTCCCTGAAGAGATGGGTTTTCAGGTTCCGTCTTAAGGATCCGAGTGTGGTTGATAGGCGGACGTGTTGGGGCAAATAATTCCAGAGGATGGGGGATATTCGGGAGAAGTCTTGGAGGCAGTTGGGTGAGGAGCAAATAAGTGTGGAGGAGAGAAGGAGGTCTTGGGAGGATCGGGGATTACGTGAGGCAAGGTATCGGGAGATTAGTTCAGAGATATATGTAGGAGACAGGTTATAGATGGCCTTGTAGGTCAGTATTAGTAATTTGAACCGGATACGCTGAGGGAATGGGAGCCAGTGTAGAGATTTGCAGAGGGGAGAAGGGGAGGAGTAAAGAGGAGAGAGATGAATTAGTCAGGCAGCAGAGTTAAGGATGGACTGGAAAGGTGCGAGGGTGTTAGCATGGAGGCCACAGAAAAGGATGTTGCAGTAGTCGAGGCGGGAGATGATGAGGGCATGCACAATCATTTTAGTAGATTGAGGAAAGGATGGATTCTGGAAATATTTTTGAGCTGGAGGTGACAGGAGGTAGAAAGAGCTTGTATGTGCGGTTTGAAGAACAGGGCAGAGTCAAGGGTTTCTCCGAAGCAACGGACTCCTGGTACGGGGAAAGCGTGATGTCGGTAATTGTGATAGATAGGTCAGGTAAGGAAGATCTGTGAGATGGGAGAAAGATGATGAGTTCAGATTTGTCCACATTGATTTTGAGGAAGCGAGAGAAGATGGAGGATATGGCTGATAGACACTCCGGGACTCTGGACCGCAGAAAGGTGACGTCTGGGCCAGAGAGGTAGATCTGAATGTCATCAGCCTAAAGGTGGTACTGGAATCCATGGGACTTTATGAGTTGTCCCAGGCCACGTGTATTGATTGAGAAGAGTAGGGGTCCTAGAACAGAGCCTTGGGAGACTCCAACAGAGGGTGTGTCGAGGAGGTGGTGTGGGAGTGGGAGATGCTGAATGTGCAGTTGGAAAGGTATGAGGAGATCCAGGATAGGGTGAAGTCCTTGATGCCAAAGGAGGGGTAAGGATCTATAGTAGGAGGCAGTGGTCAACTGTGTCAAAAGCAGAGGACAGGTCTAGAAGCAGGAGTATAGAGTATTGTCCGTTCGCTTTGGCTGTAAGTAGGTCATTAGTAATTTTGGTCACGGCAGTCTCAGTGGAGTGATGGGGCGGAAACCAGATGACATTGCACCTTTACTGCAGAGGAGTATACACTTTGGAGCAGATTTATCAAAGCTTTTTGCAACAAAAATTGCCTAAAAGCTTTGAAAAATTGCTAAATTTTTGTGCAATGTGGGGTGACCTAGCATTTTCACACCAATTTGGATTCAGCTCCGCCAAATTGTGCAGAGCTGTGGCGGAGCCAGGGTGGGACTGGGTATGGTCATGCCCCCAGTCGAATTCATCAAATCTGCCTGTGTTTTCTATTCCAAAATGCTACTCCAGTGTCCGACTGGAGTAGCATGTCTCGCACAGTACATGGGGGTGTATGCTACTTCATTAAGTGATGTGCACCTCATAATGAAATTGGTGCTGTGTATTCTGTGTTACACCATAACTCAAGCTTGTTCTAAGCCACTCATGGTGAATTGGCCCCTTATACTTATATGGCACAGAATCAAACATAAATACAGTAGGCCTCAGAATACCTTCATAAAAAAAAGTTTTATTGAAGTACAGTAATATTTATTGCTTATTAAAGCTTGGAGGTTGTACTGGGCCTGAAAAGAGACAAAAACCTGACTCTCATAAGTCAAAATTACAATTTACAAAAGTTTTGTTTTAGAAATTATTATTTTTATACAGTGCTTTTGTTTGTATATTTGAGTCAAGTGCAATATTAGCAAGGATCACATGTAAAACTAAAATTAACCATAATATTAGCAGGTCACTTAAATAATTCTTGGTATCCTAAAAAGCATTTACCAAATGGACAGAAATTGAAAAATAAGCGCACACGTCTGCCTTTCCATCTCTGCTGCTATTAAGGCCTATGAAGTCCAAAAGAGTTAAGTCAACTTATTAATAACATCTCCCATAAGCTTCTCTACACTCAATTAAAGAGGACCAGTCGGCATGATTTTGGATTGTAATCTAAAGACAGTGTAATAATGATGCGTTAATGCAAATTAAATTGATTCCTTTTTTAAGAAATCCATGTTCTCATTGTTCAGTAATCCCCCTGTTGAAGGTATATGCTAATGAGGCGCAAGGACTCCAAGGCTGGCTGTTGCACTTGGTCTTCTCCTGCTTGTCTGATTATTATCTTCCCCCTGCCTGCCTCTAGTCTTTGACTGACAGGTAACAGATTTTTCACTAATCTGCCTTCTTCAGCTGAAATCTTGTGAAGGTGCCATAATTCCTACTCCATACTCTCTTCCCCTTCCATGCTACACCCCCCATGCTGCCTCCTCTTCATAATGTCTACCGACGCAGCTTCCTCTGAATACTGAGCCTTCACTCCCACGTTTCCTCCCTCTGCACACAGCCCCAACATACTGGGCCCTCAGAATAACACCCCCATCTTACCTGTGGTCACAGCGGGATAACTATATTATGCCGCTGGTAGGGTTGAGCATTCCGATACTGCAAATATCGGGTATCGGCCGATATTGGCTGTATCGGAATTCCGATTCCGAGTTCCGATATTTTCGTCATATCGGATACCGGAATCGGATTGTCACTGTCACTGTCAGTGTCCGTTGGTCGGGTCTGTCAGGAGTCAGCGGCACTTACCTGACAGAAGATCTCCGGCGGTCACGGGCTGGACTGCTTCATGGCCGCAATCTTCTTTCCTCGGCGGTCACATGCAGTTTCTCGCGATAACTGCAGTGACTGCTGGGTAATCCCGGCCGTAAAGCAGTCAGTCCGATGACGTCACCGCCGGGGAAGCAGGTAATCAGCTGTGCTGCGTTGCGATGACAGGTTCTGCCTGTCATTGCGATGTAGCATAGCTGGATCGTCGTGGGACTGTCGTTATGGACTGCGTCGGACAGGTGGTATACTGTTGGTTTTTTTTTTTTCTTTTTTTACAGGAGATCGATGGCGTCGCAGGAATGAGAGTATAATAAAATTAATGAAAACTGTGTTGTCTCTTTTATTTCATTAAAAGACTTTTTTCTTGCTGTGTCTTTTTTTTAAACATTTAAAAACTTTGGGATTAATAATGGATCGGTGTCTTATTGACGCCTATCCATATTAACCGGGCTTATTGTCACCGTGCAATCAACGGTGACATTAACCCCTTATTACCCCGCTTGCCACCGCTACAGGGCAAGTGGGAAGAGCCGGGTAAAGTGCCACAATTGGCACATCTTTTGATGCGCCAAATGTGGGGCTGCTGTAGCCTGGTATTATCAGGCTGTTGAGGGCCAAAATCCATGGGCCTTGACAGTCTTTTAATACCAGGCCGCAGCAGTCTGCATTTTACTTGGCTGGTTAACAAAAATAGGGGGGATCCCTACGCCGTTTTTTTTTCGAGGGGATCCCCTATTTTTGTTAACCAGCCAAGCTAAGCAGACTGCTGTGGCCTGGTATTATCAGGCTGGCAAGGTCCATGGATATTGGATCCTTAACAGCCTGAAAAACCAGGCCTCAGCGGTCTGCTTCATCTGGCTGGTTAACAAAAATAGGGGGGACCCCACGCCAATTTTTTTCGAGGGATCCCCTATTTTTGTTAATCAGCCAAGATATGCAGACTGCTGTGGCCTGGTATTATCAGGCTGGCAAGGTCCATGGATCTTGGCTCCTTAACAGCCTGAAAATCCAGGCCTCAGCGGTCTGCTTCATCTGGCTGGTTAACAAAAATAGGGGGGACCCCACGCCATTTTTTTTTCGAAGGGAACCTCTATTTTTGTTAATCAGTTCCCTCTGACGTCACTGATTGTGTCCCTGGCTGACCTGAAGTGAAAGTGGAAAGCAATCAATTAAGCTTTCCACTTAAGGGCCCGTTTCACATAGTGATATCGCTACCGAGATCGCTGCTGAGTCACTAGTTTTGTGACGCAGCAGCGAGCTCACCAGCGATATCGCTGTGTGTGACATTCAGCGACGATCAGCCCCCCTGCCGGGTATCGCTGATCGTCGCTGAAATGTCAGGACCTTTTTTTGATCGCTGGTTTCCCGCTGACAGGCACGCATCGCTGCGTGTGACAGGCGGGAGACCAGCGATCCGCTGGTAACCAAGGTACACAGCGGGTTTCCAGGCGCGGGCTGTGCCTAGAAACCCGCTGTGTACCTTGGATACCAGCGCCCTGATGCAGGGAGCTGGTATCCAAGGTACACAGCGGGTTTCCAAGCGCTGCGCGGTGCCTGGAAACCCGCTGTGTACCTTGGTTACCAGCGGATCGCTGGTCTCCCGCCTGTCACACGCAGCGATGCGTGCCTGTCAGAGGGAAACCAGCGATCAAAAAAAGGTCCTGACATTTCTGCGACGATCAGCGATACCCGGCAGGGTTCGTCGCTGAATGTCACACACAGCGATATCGCTGGTGAGCTCGCTGCTGCGTCACAAAACTAGTGACTCAGCAGCGATCTCGGTAGCGATATCGCTATGTGAGACGGGCCCTTAAGCGATGTTACCCGCAGTGTCGCTGTCCCAGATCGCTGCCTTAGGCTAGTTTCACATTTCCGGCGGGCGCCTTGCGGCGCCCCCGGCATTTTGCCGCAGCGCCGCATGTGAAAACCTTTCACACTTCCGGCGGCCAAAATGCGTTTTTTTGCCGGATGGTTTCTGATGCTTGGAGAGATAAGAAATCATCCGGCAAAAACAAAAAACGTTACATGCAGCGTTTTTTTTCCGGACGCCGCAATGTACATTTGCGCCGCATCCGGACAAAACCGCATGCAACGCATTGACATGCGGCGCCATCCGGCGCTAATGCATGTCAATGCGAAAAAAGCCGCATGCGGCGCATCAGATTTTCAGATGCGGCGCTGCGGCAAAATTCCGGGGGCGCCGCCAGGCGCCCGCCGGAAATGTGAAAGAGGCCTAAGCTGCCTGTTTGGCAGCTCAGCAGCGATCATGTAGCGATACACCAGCGATCCTGACAAGTGCATATCGTTGTCGGGATCGCTGGTGTATCGTTATGTGACACCCAGCCTTTACTCTCCTGTCAGCCAGGAGAGGAACTCATTCATTTGGGGGTTTACTGTGAGGCTGCAGCAATAGCTGCGGTCCCTGCAGTAAACATTAACCCTTTCTGAAGGATTACACCGTGGGAGCTGACTGTGCATGGGATAGGTAAGAATAATTTTGCTTTTTTATTTTATTTTTATTACAGGAAATGGTTTTTGCAGTAAAATAAAAGATGGTCAAAAACATGTGTCTTTATTTCATTAAAATGATTTTTAATTAAAGTGTGTGTGTTTTATTTTTATTTCATGCAATAGGATTAATAATTGATAGTTGTCTAATTGACAGCTCTCAATTATTAACCTGGCTTAAGGTCACCTTTCAATAGCAAGGTGGCTTTAACCCCATATTAACCCATTCGCCACCGCTACAGGGCAATGGGAATAGACGGGCAAAGTGCCAGAAAGGGCGAATCTAATTATAGATTTGTCTTTCCTGGGGTGTCTGGGGGCAGATGTTAGTAGCCGGGGGGGGCCAAAAATAATGGTCCCTCTCTGGGCTATTATTATCTGCCCCCACTCACTGGCTTTGTCTGTCTGGTTGCGAAAATAGGGCGGGAGCCCACGCATTTTTTTTCAGCAATTTTACACCTCATATATATATATATACATGTCATTGAATTTGTGACACATATATATATATTTATATTTGTAGTTCATACACTTCTACATAGTATAATAGCCGCTAATTCAATTGCCGGCTTTTGTGAAAATGCAGAACCCGACATGAAATGACACTTGGTGTACATAGGGTTAACCATGTCCTTTGCTATCTGATTTGCACAAACAATTACATCAGTCTATGTGTGCAAAATTTCACACCTGTAGGGGTTAATTAAAGGTGTAAATTCGTAGCAAAAAAGTCCGTTTTTTTACAACGAATTTACACCTTTAATTAACCCCTACAGGTGTGAAATTTTGCACACATAGACTGATTTAATTGTTTGTGCAAATTAGATAGCAAAGGACATGAAAAGACATGGTTAACCCTATGTACACCAAGTGTCATTTCATGTCGGGTCACCCGACATGAAATGACACTTGGTGTACATAGGGTTAACCATGTCTTTTCATGTCCTTTGCTATCTAATTTGCACAAACAATTAAATCAGTCTATGTGTGCAAAATTTCACACCTGTAGGGGTTAATTAAAGGTGTAAATTCGTAGCAAAAAAGTCAGTTTTTTTTACAACGAATTTACACCTTTAATTAACCCCTACAGGTGTGAAATTTTGCACACATAGACTGATTTAATTGTTTGTGCAAATCAGATAGCAAACGACATGAAAAGACATGGTTAACCCTATGTACACCAAGTGTCATTTCATGTCGGGTGCTTCTGTCTTTTCACAGAAGCCGGCTTTACCCGGCAATTGAATCAGAGGATATTTTACTATGTAGAAGTGTATAAACTATACATATATGTATATATATATGTCACAATGACATGTAATATATATATATATATATATATATGTATTCTATGTGTGTATATTTAGTGTTTACAAGGAAAGAATGGGGTTTTTTTAGTTACGATATTTTGTTCCCATAGACTTACATGGGACTTCCGGTATCGGTATCGGGTATCGCCGATATTTTAATGGTATCGGCGATACCATTCCGATTCCGATACTTTTGGATATCGGAAAGTATCGCTCAACTCCGCTGGACATCAAGGCAGGTAGCTGATGAGTGCCCCTCTGCCAATGCTCCGGCCCTCATATTTATTTCATTTATACAGCACAAATAATTCCACAGCACTTTATAGACATCATTATCACTGTCCCATTTGAAGCTCACAACCTAATTCCCTATCAGTATGCCTTTGGAGTGTGGGAGGAAACCGAAGAACCTGGAGGAAACCCAAGCAAACACAAAGAGAACATAAAAACTCCTTGCAGGTGTTGTTCTTGGTGGGATTTAAACCCAGGACCCCATCACTCCAAAGCAACAGTGCTAATCACTGCAGCACCATGCTGCCCATATGTTAAAATGTATTCACGTCTGAAAGACACAAATGCAATTAAATATAAAAAGAAGGGAAATAATCTTTTACTGATTCTCTGTGGGCAGACAGAAAATGTTTGTTAGTGACCCGTGGGCCATTTGTTGTGCAAGCATATGTGTGCCGTCCAATTTATACTCAACCATCTTCTTGAAAACAAGTCAGCCGCGTACAGTAAAATCACAGTGTGAACCATTAGAATAGAATAGATATATATAAATAGAATGGATAGATATAAAGTTGTCAGTGACATAATTATAATTAGTACAGTGCTTGTGTAGCTTACTGAACATGTATTTAATTAATAAATAAATATCTGAAAAAAATGGTGTGGGATCCCTGAAATTTTATTAACAGGCAGAGGAAAAGAAGATACCTAGGGGCTGATGTTTGTAGCCTAGGAAGGGGGTAGTTCACACGGAGCTTCCCTGGCTATTAATGTCAGCTCACAGTTGTATACTTAGCCTTTACTGGTTAATAAAATGGGGACCCCCCATAAAAATTTAAGTAGGGTCCCCCTATAATTAATAACCAGCAAAGGCTAGGCAGACAGTTGCGGGCTGATGTTAATAGTCAAGGAAGGGGCCATGGATATTGGCCCCTCTCAGACTAAAAGCATCAGCTCTCAGCTGCCCCATAAAAAGCGCATCCATAATATGTGCATGACAGCGTGGCAAACACCGCTTTTGATTGGCGGTAAAATCATTACTGCCGCTAGAGAGCCGCGGTTCCCACGCTGTCAAATGACAGTGTGAGCCCGTAGCTGTGATTGGAAGTATAAATTTGTATAATATCTTATAGATATGCCTTTTATGGGCAGCTGTGGGCTGCTATTTTTAGGCTGGGGGGGCCAATATCCATGGCCTCTTACCAGCCTGAGAATACCAGCCCCCAACTGTCAGCTTTAGCAAGGCTGGTTGTCAAAAAAGGTGGGACCTCATGTAGTTTTTTAAAATTATTTATTTATAGCACAGGCGTCAGCTGATGAATAGCCTCTCCTGCTCTCACTGTTCAAAATGGCAGCAGGCATCGGATGATGGGAGCAGTAGTCCTATCTGCCGACACCAATGACAGGAGGTAAACTTTATACTCATTTGACAGAAGCGTGGCTGTCTGACCAGTGATGATGATTTTACCGCCAATCAAATGCATTGTTTGCCGTGCTGTCATGCACATTACAGCGCTACAAACACCCGGTGTTCAGAGGGCCGAACCCGAACAGTAATAAGGACGTCATGGTGTTTGGTGTCCGTGCCTGATCAGGAGGTGTTTGGTACAGAGGCTTAACTTTACTGTTTGGGTTTGCCCATCTCTAAGATGCACAGTTTTTGAAAGAAAGATAATATCGCTGATATTATATCAGCTCACCCTTGATGGAAACTCCCTGTGAGTTTCAGTGTTGGAATCACATCAGTGTATACTTGCAAGGAAGGTAAGGATTCATCTACAGTCCATAAAATGCAAAAAGGTTTATTGTTTCTTTATAAACTATAACAAGCACTACTGCATACACCTTAGAAAAGGTTCGAGTTGAGGATAAGGGGTGTGAGGAAAACGAGACTTTATACTAGAATATGGTATATTATACGACAAGAATTGGGGACATTATACAAGAATTGGGGACATCATATCAGAATGAAGGACATTATACCAGCATGGGGGACATTATATCAGAATTGAGACATTATAACAGGATGGATGACCGTCAAGGATAACAGCAGGGGAAATAGAGCAGATCCCACTGCTATTACCGGTTTGTCAGGGAGAACACCGGATGGTTCACGCAGATACCACTGCTGCCACCATTTTGTCACAGATAACACCGGAGAGATCACATAAATCCCATCGCTGTCACCAGTTTGTCAGGGAACGCAACTCCGCTGTATCTAGGTGTCAGGACAATGACATAATTGACTGACAAGTGATGGACGAGGCCGCGGCTGCTTCCACTACTATTCCGGTTATTGGGACACTCACAGTCAGAGTATGGTATATACACCTCCGAGTCCAACGCATGGAATATATATTGTAGGGATTTGCTCTGGTAGGTAGTGGCAGGGCCGCAGTAATGAGGCAACACACAGGCTTAAAGTCCAACTTCAGGTGTTTAATGTCACTTTAAACACCAGGATTACAAAAACATACCAAAAACACAAATATACTCCGACTTGGAGAACCACTGGTCCCAGACTCACCCTTGCTGGGACGGGCTTAACTAAGTAGCTGCCAGGTCAGCAACGACCGCCAGGTGCCATTCCCCGGGTGGTCTGGAGTTTAGATGCTAGTGCTTGTTTCCAGCACGTGTCATCCAAAACAAATCCATGCTGGCTCCTGCCAAGCTCCTCCTATTCCGATCTCCTTCTCACACTCACCCTCACCATTACATAGCCCCTAACCACACCCACAGGTGAGGGACACATCACCTGGGCTGATCACGTGACCATGACATCATCACAGGTCCTTGTGTTTAGGGAAAATCCCGACTAAACTTTAACCTGCTGGCAGAAATATATCTCCCATCCAGCAAAACACCCTTTGCTGTACCACAATATATATATATATATATATATATATATATATATATATATATATATACCCCTAAACGATTACTGTCTACTCCACAATATCAGAAGGAACTATTAGCTGCCACAATCAATCATGGCTTTAGGGGTTTGGTTTACAGAGCAAGAGGAACAGAGCTATTACATTTTATATATTTAACCCAGAAAGGTAGGCAGTGTTTATAAAAATATACAAAAGATATTACAAAATGGAACAGAACAATACAGAATATACAATTACATACGATAAAAATGAATAACAAAAGAGAGGTACTAAACATGATGTTGCAGGAATGGCTCTTATCTTTATGGAGAGAAGTGCTCCGATTAGGAAAATGGAACACTCTCATAGAGAAACGTGTCTTCCAGAGTAAACAATGACAGAAATCCAAACTGTGGTTTTTATTAGATCAAACTTACACCATCATACCTCCCCTTGCTGAGCTCATATGGGAGCTAGTCATGGGATGTGCTGGGTTATTTAGAAGTTTATGAGATCCCCAACTTTCAAGATATCTTCCCACCCTGGAGGTCCAAGGCGGTAGATATTGTTGTCATGTTTCCTATCACAATTTTAGCTTTCTATAGCAATGAAACTTGGCATGGATAGCATCATCCATCTGTCAAATATTAAGTTGAAGGGGTTAGAATGGCCTTTTGGTGATTTTAGTGAATCCATTATGTTTGACCCTTCGATACAGCGCCAAAAACATATCTTCCAATAGATATTAGATCAATGCAAACCCCAATATTAATCACTGACCACTGGCTCCAAAGTGTCTCAGAAAAGCCCTTTTAATAGAGGAAGCTCTTGCTTCAGAAATGTACTTCTCCGTATCTGCATGAGCGAATCCCAGTTTTGGTGGCTGGTTCCCAGAGCAGATCAATAATGTAAAGTGCTGCAGTATATGTTGGTATAATAGAAATAAAAATTATTATTATATTATTATAAGTGATGATCAAATGGTGAAATATTTGGATTCGGGAAAATCTGCACAAATAATTTCTAATATCCGTGTATTCATGCCAAATAATGAATCCAATGCAAGTCAATGGGAAAGCCAAATGTTTTACAGCTGTACCCAACAAACAGGTCTGGGGACATGGAAACAAAGCTGAAATTGATGGGAAAAAGCTAAAACTAAATGGAACAGCATGGAGAAGATGCCTGCATGTCTTTCTGACTCACATATGGTATCTGGGAATAATGTTGTCAGACTACAGTCATGGCCAAAAGTTTTGAGAATGACACAAATATTAATTTTTACAAAGTCTACTGTTTCACTTTTTCTAATGGCAATTTGCATATACTCCAGAATGTTATAAAGAGTGATCAGCTTAACAGCAATTACTTGCAAAGTCAATATTTGGCTAGAAAATGAACTTTATCCCCCAAAACACATTTCAACATCATTGCATCCCTGCCTTAAAAGAACCAGCTAACCTCTTTTCAGTGATTGCTCCATTAACACAGGTGTGGGTGTTGATGAGGACATGGCTGGAGATCAATCTGTCATGATTAAGTAAGAATGACACCACTGGACACTTTAAAAGGAGGCTGGTGCTTGGCATCATTGTTTCTCTTCTGTTAACCATGGTTATCTCTAAAGAAACACGTGCAGTCATCATTGCAATGCACAAAAATGGCCTAACAGGGAAGAGTATCGCAGCTAGAAAGATTGCACCTCAGTCAACAATCTATCGCATCATCAAGAACTTCAAGGAGAGAGGTTCCATTGTTGCCAAAAAGGCTTCAGGGCACCCAAGAAAGACCAGCAAGCACCAGGACCGTCTCTTAAAAGTGTTTCAGCTGCGGGATTGAGCTACCAGCAGTGCAGAGCTTGCTCAGGAATGGCAGCAGGCAGGTGTGAGTGCATCTGCACGCACTGTGAGGCGGAGACTCTTGGAGCAAGGCCTGGTCTCAAGGAGGGCAGCAAAGAAGCCACTTCTCTCCAGAAAAAACATCATGGACAGACTGATATTCTGCAAAAGGTACAGGCAGTGGACTGCTGAGGACTGGGGTAAAGTTATTTTCTCTGATGAATCCCCTTTTCGATTGTTTGGGACATCAGGAAAACGCCTCATTCGGAGAAGACAAGGTGAGCGCTACCACCAGTCTTGTCTCATGCCAACTGTTAAGCATCCTGAAACCATTCATGTGTGGGTTGCTTCTCAGCCAAGGGAATTGGCTCTCTCACAGTCTTGCCTAAAAACACAGCCATGAATAAAGAATGGTACTAGAATGTCCTTCAAGAGCAACTTCTCCCAACCCTCCAAGAGCAGTTTGGCAATCAAAAATGCCTTTTCCAGCATGATGGAGCACCTTGCCATAAAGCAAAGGTGATAACTAAATGGCTCAGGGAACAAAACATAGAGATTTTGGTCCATGGCCTGGAAACTCCCCAGATCTTAATCTCATTGAGAACTTGTGGTCAATCATCAAGAGACGGGTGGACAAACAAAAACCTAAACATTCTGACAAAATGAAAGCATTGATTGTGCAAGAATGGACTGCTATCAGTCAGGACTTGGTCCAGAAGTTGATTGAGAGCATGCCAGGGAGAATTACAGAGGTCTTGAAGAAGAAGGGTCAACACTGCAAATATTGACTTGCTGCATTAACTCATTCTAACTGTAAATATAAGCTTTTGTTACTCATATGTTTGCAATTATTATATTTCTGTCTGTGATAAAAACATCTGCCAAACACACATAAAAACCAGAGGCCAGCAGAACATGTGAAAATATAATATTTGTGTCATTCTCAAAACTTTTGGCCATGACTGTATACACCATGTTCCAAATTATTATGCAAATTGTTTTAAGTATCATAGTGTTTTTTTTATGAAACCCATTGATGGTATTGTGTCTCAGAGTTCTTTAAATCACTGAAATCAATCTCAGATACCTGTGATAATTACGGTAGTTTGCCATGTGAGCCCAATAAAAGGAAAACTGGATGTTCCACACTATTAAGCAGGCCAGAGTTTTCAAGTAAGATGGGAAAGAAAAAGGATCTCTGCTGCTGAAAAGCATCAAATAGTGCAATGCCTTGGTCAAGGGATGAAAACATTAGATATTTCCCGAAAACTTAAGCGTGATCATCATACTGTTAAAAGATTTGTGCCTGATTTTGAGCACAGACGTGTTCGTGCTGATAAAGGCAGAATGAGGAAGGTTTCTGCCAGGCAAGTTCTTTTGATTAAGAGAGCAGCTGCTAAAAAGCCATTACAAACCAGCAAACAGATATTTGAAGCTGCTGGTGCCTCTGGAGTCCCTCGAACCTCAAGGTGTAGGATCCTTCAAAGGCTTGATGTGGTGAATAAACCTACTATTCGGCCACCCCTAAACAGTGCTCACAAGCAGAAACGGTTGCAGTGGCCCAGACATACATGAAGACTAATTTCACAGGTCTGCAAGAAAATTTTTTTCAAGAGCTGTTTTGGTTATTCCACGTAATCTTTATGTTTTTGAGTGCGCTGAATCCGAAAATGACCTCCGTTTTGTCATAGGACATCACGTTTTCTGACAATTTAAGTAACTATTTTAAATAAGACAATACCTCAAAATAAATGAAAATAGACTCATAAAATTAATTTTTTTGACAAACGTTTCATGAAAATAATTTTTTTAACTGCCATGAGCTCACTAACACACACTAAAATTGATTTTTCTTCCCTGTGAGGCTTCTCTTGGTACATTTACGCTTGTGAGTAGCATCTGTAATGTCTCTTTGAAGCGTCCAACAGTAGTCTGCCATCATTGTAATGCTCCATCTTCCCTGGTATCTTCTTTCCATCTCTTTAATGTCCTGGTGGAATCATTCACCTTGCTCTTCACTCACAGCTCCCAAATTTTCAGGAAAGTTGTCAAGGTGGGAATGGAGGAAATGCACTTTCAAACTCATCAGGCAACCTAAAGCTTTCAGCATTCGTCTGACGATTTTTTTGCAGTCAGGGTTTTTGTTATTGCCTAAAAATTTCTCTACGACCTCTTTAAATGCAATCCACCCTTCTTTTTGAGGATGCGTCATGGTATTGATAAACTCTTGATCAGCTATAAGCCTTCTAATGTCTGGTCCGGCGAAACACACCTTCCTTCAATTTTGCCTCCGAGAGGCCTGGAAACTTGGTGACCAAGTATTTGAAGCATTCTCCATCTTTTGGAAGTGATTTTACGAATTGCTTCATCAATCCCAATTTTATGTGGAGAGGTGGTAGAAGAACTTTATGGGGAGGAACCAAAGTTTCTCGGAGGACATTTTTTTCACCAACTGTGAGCACCCTCGGCTGCCAATTCATCTTGGTCCAGTGATTTTGTCGGTCTCGACTGTCCCATAGACACAGAAAACAAGGGTATTTTGCATACCCAGCTTGTTGCCCGAACAGCATGCACAAGCCTTTCAAATCCCCGCACACTTGCCAACCGTGGTCTTCATATTTAAGTTTACGAAGAACCAATTCCAAGTTCTTGTAGGTTTCCTTGTGGTGTACGGAATGACCTACAGGGATGGAAGCATAAAAACTGCCGTTGTGGAGTAAAACTGCTTTGAGACTTCTTTTTGAAGAATCTATAAAAAGACGCCATTGCACTGAATCATATTGGATTTTGAATTGACCCATCAAACCTTCGACATTGATGCAATAAATCAACTTATCTTCCTGGGCAAAGTAAGGAACGAACTTGTTTTCACGATGTCTGAACCATGAAAAAGACTCTCCTGGCAACAATAAATTCTTGCTTTTGAGCCTTGATCCGAGTAACTCAGCGGCATCTTTGGGAAGATTCAAGTCTCTTACTAAATCATTCATCTCCTCCTGGTAAAACAATTTTGGTCTTGAATCATCTTCAATGTCAGAACTTGATTCATCATCTGGTTCAGGTATGATTCCACCTTCATCGGAGCTAGGTATCTCTTCCAAGGTAGCAGGGGCCTTGGGTACTGGTATATCTGTGCCATGGGGGATGGGACGAATTGCTGAGAGAATATTGGGGTATGAAATGGAATGCTTCCATTTTGAATTATACCCTTTCACATCGCATGAACAAAAGTAACAATCGTCACTATGGTTCTTTTGCTCTCGCCATACCATAGGAATCCCATAATGGAAAGCTTTTTTCTTACCCTTGAACCAATTTCGGAGGTCCTCAACACACCGTTTGCACACTTTATGAGGCGCCCAAGCTTTATCTTGATCTCCAAGCTTTAGTCCGAAATATGCGAAGTATACTTTTTTCACAAAGTCTGTAATATTCAGCTGTTGCTTCAGCACTGTATATTCACCACAAATGTAACAGAAACTGTCAGGTGAATTAAAACACTTCGCTGAGCCATAATGCTAATTTTGGGAAACACGGTTGAATATGACGAGCTAACACGAACTGAGATGAAAAAGTGTGAACAGGCGAGAACCAAGCAAAAACAATTGAAACAAGCCCGGGCATGTCAGAGCCCACTCGTTTAGCTTGCAACATGTTGATGCTGGTTTCATTAGCTCACTCTGAAAGTTCTTTTCTTTGAAAGTTATATTTTTTGGGCATTGTATATCTTCAATGCATTGATGTGAATTAATTAATAGTAATTTTGACTTTCAAAACCCAAAGATAAAAAAAAAAAAAAAATTGAGAAAAATTTACTAAATTTGAAGAGAATTTTGCATTTTGTGGCAAATCCTGACATCCAGGATTTTTTCAATATTTTTTTCGTTTTCAGCACACCAAAATACATGGAAATTAGATGAAAATAATCAAACAGCTTTTCAGTCGCAGACCTGTGTTTCAAACAGTCTAGTTTACTGATGAGTATCGAGCAACCCTGGATGGTCCAGATAGATGGAGAAGTGGATGCTTGGTGGATGGCCACCGTGTCCCAACAAGGCTGCGACGTCAGCAAGGAGGTGGAGGAGTCATGTTTTGGGCCAGAATCATTGGGAAACAGCCCTTTAAGGTTCCTGAAGGTGTGAAAATGACCTCTGCTATGGGGCTGCTATAAGAATAAAAGGAGATAAACTCATGGTGTGGCCACCGTCTTCCCTGACCTCAACCCTTTAGAGAACCTTTGGAGTATCATCAAGCAAAAGATCTATGAGGGTGGGAGGCAGTTCACATCAAAATAGCAGCTCTGGGAGGCTATTCTGACTTCATGCAAAGAAATACAAGCAGAAACTCTCCAAAAACTCACAAGTTCAATGGATGCAAGAATTGTGAAGGTGATATCAAAGATGGGTTCCTATGTAGTGTTGAGCGATACTGCTCGATATCTAAAAATATCGGATCGGAATGGTATCGCCGATATCACTAAATATCGTCGATATCCGATTCCGATACCGGAAGTCCCATGTAAGTCTATGGGAACAAAATATCGCAACTAAAAAAACCCTTTCTTTCGTTGTAAACACAAAATATACACACATAGAATACATATATATATATACATGTCATTGTGACATATATATATATATATTTATAGTTTATACACTTCTACATAGTAAAATAGACTCTGATTCAATTGCCGGGTAAAGCCGTGACATACCCCATAGAAGTCGACGGGCTCGGTGCCGAGTACCCCCAAAACCTCTGGCTCTGTGCGACTCAACTTGGGCGTCACGAACAGGATTCTGTAGCTCGCTATAAGCGAGTCCTGTGTGCCTGAATTGAACTGGTTTTGTGCTTGAGAATTGCTAAAATCATCAGAGAATGTATTTGCCATTTTTCCGCCATATCTGCGTCACGACGAGGCACTGGTGAAGAAGAAGGGCGTGCTCTTCGTGGGTGTACACTCACTCAGTGGCGCGAAAACGATGGCCGACCACTCTAAATGGTACTGCAATGTAAGATCGTGCCCCACAGCTCTTGAGTTCCGCCTCCTCATCCTCCTCAGTGTGCGGAAACTAACACGAAGGTCCCGCCTCACTACAAAAGAGGGGCCCTCTCCAGATGCTAATGACACATGTGACTTGGCAGAGATGGCTAATGGACACGAGCAGAAGTGTGAAGGGATGGATCAGTCAGAGCTCTCCCCCCACGGAAGCGACCCGATCGCCACGGAACCACCGTTGGGCACCCGGCCTGGAAACCCTCCTAAGCTGCAAGAAGCGGAGGATACCCTAAGAGGCCTGGCCCGGCACGGGAGGAGGTCGCCAGGATGGAAGCCAGCTGGCGTGCCCTAAAACTAAACTTGGAGCGGCGCCAATCCCTCTTACCTGAAGTGTCTGTACCGGAAGGTGAGGCACCCGTTCTAGTAGAGGAGTCCGTGCGGGCATCCCAGCCCTTGCAATGTGATCCGGTTGACGTTGTCGCAGTGGAGGCACCCGTTCCTGCAAAAAACGCTGCACCGGCAGCACCCCAGATCCCGCTGTCTGCCCTCATCGCTGAGACAGAAGAAGCGACACCCGTCCTCATGGAGGAGGCCGCGCAGGCACCAGAGGTCTACCTGTCTGTACCGGAGCCCCGACTGTCATCTGTTCCAGAGCCGGCTGCTTCCTCCGCAGGTGAGCGCCGCCAGGACTGTCGGGCGCCAGGAGAGCTGCCGCAAACCGGACATCGTAAGCTGCAGTTTGATGCTGGAGACATGGAGATGCTGGTGGAGGAGAATTACAACCGGCGTCAGGAGGAAGAGTGGAGACGTCGGGAGAGAGAAGCCGAGCGACAAAGGGAGCAGCGCGAATCCCAGAAGCTTCGCCAACGTCACATCGAGAAGGACCGGGCAGATAAGGACAGGATGAGAAAAGATAAAGGAACCCTGAGGGAGCCGCGGCGTAAGGGTGCAGTACGGAGCTTTAAATTGAAAGCTGGTTGGGGCTTCATCCAGGAGCCTGGACTTTATTTAGAAGTGTTTGTAAACCCGGCGGGACGTGGAGACTCACCTCCCAGAAGGACACCCGGGGAGGGACCTGTTGCCAGGAGACTTGGTAAGTTACACCCGACACTGGGGTTACAATGGATGGTATGCCCTAAATGTCACCAGGTGCGACCCCTGGTCCCCAGAGTGTCAGGAACCTGTGAGACCCTCGGAGCCTTCAGCCTCCCACATACAGGCCTCTGCACAAGTGCCCACCCCACGCCGTAAATCTCCCCAGCCTCCCTCAGTGGTCTCCTCAGCAGCCCCAGCTATGGACATGATAATGATAGCTGGCCAGTACCCGGCGCCTGTTAGGGTTCGTTCAGTCCGGGACATAGGGCTCCAGACCCGGAGGGAGATGAAAGAGGTGGCCACACAGACACAGATAGCGGGTCACGACTTGACTGTACAGGCCACACGACGTCATCAGGTCCTGATGGTCATTGGTGTCTCGGATGTTTGGCAAGCATCAGAAGAGTACCAGGTGGTACCTGGAACACCCCTGCCAAAGAATTATAAATAACCCGGACAGGGTCCCTGTATGTAAATAGTTAAATTGTTGATGTACCCGGACGGGTGAATGTTCATAAAAAAGTTTTTTAATTTAATAAAAAAAACAACACAGTTTTCATTACTTTTATTACAGTCTCATCCTGTGACGCCATCGATCTCCTGTAAAAAAATGAAAAAAAAAAAAACAGCAGTATACCACCTGTCCGACGCAGTCCATAGTAACGAGTGTCCCACGACGATCCAGCTCTGCTACATCAGAATGACATCAGAGGCAGGCAGGCAGGCAGAGCCTGTCATCCCGGCGCAGCACAGCTGATTACCTGCTTCCCCGGCGGTGACGTCATCGGACTGGTTTACGGCCGGGATTACCCTGCAGTCACTGCATTTATCGCGAAAAACTGCATGTGACCGCCAGGGAGAAGATAATGGCGGCCATCAAGCAGTCCAGGACGTGACCGCCGGAGATCTTCTGCCGGGTAAGTGCCGCTGACTCCTGACAGACCCGACCGACGGACACTCACAGTGACAGTGACAAATCCGATTCCGGTATCCGATATGACGAAAATATCGGTACTCGGAATCGAAAGCCCGATACAGCTAATATCGGCCGATACCCGATATTTGCAGTATCGTATCGCTCAACACTATTCCTATGTTAA
Source organism: Oophaga sylvatica (assembly GCA_033576555.1). Classification (NCBI taxonomy): domain Eukaryota; kingdom Metazoa; phylum Chordata; class Amphibia; order Anura; family Dendrobatidae; genus Oophaga; species Oophaga sylvatica. The sequence continues at coordinate 686,136,717 of JARQOD010000001.1, forward strand.
CATGTAACTTGGCCTGTTAGGATGTTTTGGAGTTAAATAGCTTTTTTGTTCAGTGAATGTGACCTCCTAATGCTGCAAATTCTACAAATGAGCATTTTCAGTTCTTTAAAACATATCAAATGTTTAGAAATTCTACTGTGCCTAATAATTTGTAACAATGCATTTTGAGTTTTTATTCATTTTGGAGATTATACTGTTATCATTGGTTTCTTCAATAAAATTCGATGTATACTTTAACGGGTGATGACTTTTATTAGACTGACTGTCATTTGCACCGACCACTTAGGAAAATCAGAGAAAAATATAATTTGCATAATAATTTGGAACATGGTGTAGTGACGGTTTTACGGATTTCTAAAAAGACCTACCAAACCAAACCAACATTTTTTTTTAAAGTGAAAAATGCTAATAAACATTTTTTCCTTCATAATTATATGTATATACCGCTAAATAAAGAAAAAAAATTATACCTCCCCTTTAGCATATGTTCACACTGAGCATTTTGGCTTTAGTTTTTCCTTTAACATTTGGGGGGGCTCTCACTCCTAAATTTGGGAGGTCCCTCCCTCATGTGAAATAATTAGCAATATAGTAGAATACATACTCCCCATCCCTTTACAATGCCATTTCAAACATGCCCAGTTGAATTTTGGGCTTTGCCGGCCATCACCACCATGTCCACTACCATTCATTATGTGTTCCTCACAATTTGCAGAGTGCCAGCAGGTGCCATGAAACCTGAGTTTGGTAAGAGCCCTCAGGTGGTCCTGTATCATACATTTGGGAGAGCTCTCACTCCTACATTTTGGAGGTCCCTTCCTCATGCCAAATCATTAGCAAGATAGTGGAATACATATTCCCCATCCCTTTACAATGCCATTTCAAACATGCCCATTTGAATTTTGGGCTTTGCCCGCCACCACCACCCTGTCCACCGCCATGTCATTATGTGGCGCTCGCTTTTATTTTCAGAGGGCCACCAGGTGCTATGAAACCTGCGTTTTGTAAGGTCCTCAGTTCATTTTTGCCACCGAACCCAATGGAACCACTGTCATAGCGGGTGAAGTTGCTGTAAGGTGAATATAATGCAGGAGTTGGGGGAGCTGTATGATCAATGTCAGGATATTGTATTCCACCAGACTAGGGATGAGTGAGTAGTGAAATACTCGAACTCGCTGTATTCATTACGAGTAGCTCCTAATACTTGGGTATTCGTAACGAGTAGCGAGTCCAATGTAAGTCTATGGGAAATGTGAGTAATGGGCAGAGAATGTGTGTGGGCGGAGAATGTGTGTGGGTGGAGACTATGTGCACGGAGAATGTGTGGGGTCTGTGGGGCTGTGTGTGTGTGTGCGGGCCTGTGCAGGGCTGTGCCGGCCTGTGGCCGGGCCTGTACGGGTCTGTGCCCTACTCTGCCAGCTTGTGCTCTGCCGGGCTCTGTGGGCTCTGCCGGGCCTGTGCAGGGCTGTGCTGGCCTGTGCTGGACTGTGCCGACCTCTGCCGGGGCTGTGCCGGGCACTGCCGGGGCTATGCCGGCCTCTGCCGGACCTGTGCGGGGATGTGCTGGGCTCTCCCGGGGCTGTGCGGGGCTGTGCTGGCCTCTGCCGGGGCTGTATGGGGCTCACCAGGCTCGGGCTCAGGGTTTATTATTTTAATATTATTTGCAGGAGACGAGGGCTTTTGGGAATTAGGTGTGTGCAGTGAGTATGTACGCTATGTTATGTGTTGTATGTTATGTGTATGTACTGTATGTTATATGTTGTATGTTCTGTATGTCTTTTTTTTTCTTTTTACTTTCACCACATTAGCCGGATGATGGGAATACTACTTTCTCATCATCCGCTAATGCTGTCACTATAGCAGGCGTAGCCGGATGGGACAAGTAGTCCCTCTGGACGATACCCGCACAGCCAGCAGAGCCCGAGCCCGGCAGAGCCCCGCACAGCCCTGGCAGAGGCCAGCACAGCCCCGCACAGCACCGGCAGAGCCCAGCACAGCCCCGCACAGGTCCGGCAGAGGCCGGCACAGCCCCGGCAGAGGGCAGCATAGCCCGCAGAGCCCAGCACAGCCCTGCACAGGCCCAGCAGAACCCATAAGATCCTTCAGAGTAGGGCACAGACCCGCACTGGCCCGGCACAGGCCGGCACAGCCCCGCACAGGCCCCGCACACACACACACAGCCCCACAGACCCCCACACATTCTCCGTGCACACATAGTCTCGGCCCACACACATTCTCCACCCACACACATTCTCTGCCCATTACTCGCATTTCCCATAGACTTTTTTTTTTAACATTCACCACATTAGCCGGATGATGGGAATACTACTTTCCCATTATCCGCTAATGCTGTCACTGTAGCAGGCATAGCTGGATGGGACAAGTAGTCCCATTGGATGATGCCCGCACAGCCAGCAGAGCACGAGCTGGCAGAGCCCCGTACAACCATGGCAGAGGCTGGCACAGCCCACAGAGCCCCGCACAGGCAAGGCAGAGGCCAGCACAGCCCCGCACAGGTCCGGCAGAGCCCGGCACAGTCCCGGCAGATGCCAGCACAGCCCCGCACAGGCAAGGCAGAGGCCAGCACAGCCCCGCACAGGCCTGGCAGAGCCCGGCACAGCCCCGGCAGAGGCCGGCACAGCCAGGCACAGCCAGGAACAGGCCTGCAGACCCCGGGACAGCCCTGCACATGCCCCGCACACACACACACACACAGCCTCACAGACCCCAGCACACATTCTCCGCACACACATAGTCATAGCCTATGACTCATAGGCTATGACTATGACGCTGAGCCGCCAGCCAATCACATTAATGCCACAACAAAGAAGGTGGAGGCTTTACTGTGATTGGCTATGCCGGGCAGAAGATCCGAATATTGCGAGGCGAGTAGTGAAATTTACTCGCTAGGATTCGAGTAACGCATTACTTGCCGAGTACCGAATCCTAACGAGTATACTCGCTCATACCTATACCAAACACCAAAATCATGAGAATTAAATTCGAATACAGTGTATGCAAGTGAGGACCTGTATTGTGGTCAGACTGTCAGGCCTGAAACCCATGTCAGGAATATGTACAAACCTCATTTTACTTGGAAGCAGCATCCTCAAGGTAAAAAGACAGGGTTGCCATTGACCAATCTGCACAAGACCAAGCACTTCTTCTGGAAATTACCCAACCAGGCAGAACGTATCCTTTGCATGGTTTTCAGCAACAATGGAGTAATTACAGGATATGTCTCAGAGAGTGATGAGGTCTGTGGAGTATATTACTCAGGTGACAGACAGTGCTACAGAGCTCAAATAAAGGCCTTAGCGTGGCAATTAACATGTTTCAATATGTGTAAGACTGTGGCCCGAATAGATCTGTGGAGCATATTAAACCAGTCTCTTAGACGTGATTAAAATGTACAGAAATTGGCCAATACCCCATCACCATTTTTTATAAGGTGTAGAAAATGTAAGGGAAGCGACAGTTTAATAAAGAGACAGAAGTCTCATTTAGGAGCCTGGAAAAATCAGCAATGGTCTTTGTCCAGCAGCGGACAATGTAAAGTTATAACGAATATGTACAGTATACCCTATATAGCTAACAATTGGTGAACAGACATTTATGCTGAAAAGGGACAACTGAACTGAACACTGCGTTGGGACAATGAACTGGACGTGGTTGCTCACTGTTCTGTCTGTGCAATTGCAGGTTGTGGACAGGAGGTCTCAGCACCTCCTTCCTGGACAGTAGAGTGGGAATGACGTAACACAGGGGAAGGGTGAGTTGTTTCACAATCAGACACAGATTTTGTACTCAGGCGTTCCGCCCATATTCTGGGGTGCAGCGTATATGAGCAGTACTGTATATGATGTATGCTAATAGAAGTATTATGTTGACTTTCCATTTATAAAGGGATGTGTGGGTAACAGAGGCGTAGCTAGGGTTTCGGTTTAGGGGGGGCCGAAACTTCTGAGTGGGCCCCTAACCAGAGAACCTCAGCAAATGACCACGCTGTTGCCAAAAATAATCTATATATAAAAAGACCAATATTGATATCACCGCCATATGGTCAGTGGCAAATAATACCAGTCCTACAGAACATATAATAGATTACAGCAGATTTACAGATAATTGAGTCGCCCGCCAGGGCCTGTGGGGTACTCAGCACCGAGCCCGTTCACTTCAATGAGGGATGTCACGGGTAGCACAGCTCGGTCCGTGGCCCTGGGCGCTCACTTAAAAAGGGGGAATATTTACAGGGGATTAAAGAATTTACAGTTTGATCGTGACGCCACCTGTGGTACCTGGTCAGGGTGACCAGAGCTGCAGGGTAGATCCACTGAGGGGTTGTTACTGGGCAGCAAGGTGTTAAGTCTTCCACAGGCAAGACTGGGTCCCTCAGGTAGATGGCGGTGCTGGGGTGCAGGACGGAGAAGGGGAATTCAGCCGCAGGAGTAATAAGGCAAACAACACAAAAGTCTCTTTCTGTACCTTTACTGGTGGGATAGCAGGCACGTCCCGGGTTGCTGGCAGGGTGGAGGATGCACGTTCAGTATTCCCACTGAGTAGGTGTAGGGCCTCCTTACTCCTGTAGTGTGAGTTTCTGACCTGTATATAACGAAGTCTAACTCTGTGTTCACTTATACGCCCGGCTGACTTTGTGGTGAGGCCTTCTCTTGGATAGAACAGTGTCTCTGTATGCAGGGCCCTGCTAGACTCCGTCTTCCTGACCCCGGTTACGTATCAGCACTTGTGGGCCCCTGCGACTTGAAGTCCCGCAGGGTCTCCGGTATCTCCCACTAGTCGTGTAGATTCTAGCAAGCTCGGACCCGGTGTCCGGTTGTTCAGAGTAGAGGTAAGCTATCAATGCTGTTTCAACCTCTGTTACTCTCTTCTCTTCTTCCACTCGCCTTTCGTCCTACTCCGACCCTTAACATAAGCACACTAGCAGTAGATAGCTGATTCTTCTCTCTCTTCACCGCTCTCAAAGCGTCGGCACGCTTGCTCCCTGAACTGCACTCAGTTGACTCAGTTCTGACCAGGCTGAAGTGGCTATCTCTCTCCACTTGTACTAGCCTCCACACATTGAACTAAGCTCAAAGCTGCAGTCTTCAGGTTCTCTCACAACTCTCTTGTCTAGGCGTAGACTGACACACTCTCTCAACTCTGAGGTGACTAGACTAGACTCGTTCTCAGCTAGACTGCCTGACTGCTATGACTTCACTACCCTTATATACTGCAAAAGGGCTCTCTCTTTGGTGGCTCTAGGGAATGGTGAAGGTTTGTTGTGTTCATATCAGGTCTCCGTGGGTGTTACCTTTGGTGCATCCCCCTGGGGCATGAGACTCCAGGCACAGCTGGGCTACACATAATGACTTACTGCTGACGTTCTTTCTGATGGAATTGTTCACTTTTCATGTCTTTTCCATCTGGCCCAGACCGACTTCTCCAGCCAGGACTCGACTGCAGAGAATACAACAAAGACACGTTTCACTTCTCATATTTTCAGCACTGTCACGGTCACCAATTGGACTATTCTCAAAGTGTACAAACTCCTCATCCTGCTGATACCCCAATACTGAGCTGCTGCTGCCATATGTGTCCCTATTACTGCACCTATTGTGTAGTTCTGTGTGACCTCTAAATTCTAAAGCAACCCTCTATAATATAGTAATGCCAAGTGCAAGTGCCCTAGAAAACAGTGCCCGCATTTTGTCCCCTAGAATGTAATATTGCCCCGTGTGCCCCTTTGACAGTCACAGTAACCAGAGTTCCACTATAACAATAAGTGTTCACTTTACACTTAATAATGTCCCGAGTCTCCCCCCTGTACAGCTCCCCTATACACAGTGTGATGCCCCCTCACTGGATATATACTGACCCCTTAATATCCCCAAACTATTTAATGGCTCCAACATTGTATGATGGCCTCGCCACTATAATCCCCACACTGTATGATGGCACCGCCACTATAATCCCCACACTGTATGATGGCCCCGCCACTATAATCCCCACATTGTATGATGGCCCCGCCACTATAATCCCCACACTGTATGATGGCACCGCCACTATAATCCCCACACTGTATGATGGCCCCGCCACTATAATCCCCACACTGTATGATGGCATCCTCACTGTAATTTTCACATTGTATGATGGCCTCCTAGATAGCATCCATATAGCATAATACACCAGATAGTCCTCAATATAGTATAATGCACTCCCCATAGGCAGCCTCTGTATTATAATGCACCCCCATAGGCAGCCTCTATATTGTAATGCACTCCCCATAGGCAGCCTCTGTAGTATAATGCACCCCCCGTAGGCAGCCTTTGTATTATAATGCACTCTAACCTCTGTAGTATAATGCACCCCCCATAGGCAGCCTTTGTATTATAATGCACTCCCCATAAGCAGCCTCTGTATTATAATGCACCCCCATAGACAGCCTCTGTATTGTAGTGCACCCCCATAGGCAGCCTCTGTATTATAATGCACCCCCATAGGCAACCTTTGTATTATAATGCACTCCCCATAAGCAGCCTCTGTATTATAATGCACTCTCCATAAGCAGCCTCTGTATTATAATGCACTCCCCATAGGCAGCCTTTGTATTATAATGCACTCCCCATAAGCAGCCTCTGTATTATAATGCACTCCCCATAGGCAGCCTTTGTATTATAATGCACCCCCATAGGCAGCCTTTGTATTATAATGCACTCCCCATAAGCAGCCTTTGTATTATAATGCACCCCCATAGGCAGCCTTTGTATTATAATGCACTCCCCATAGGCAGCCTCTGTATTATAATGCAGCCCCCATAGACAGCCTCTGCATTATAATGCACTCCCATAGGCAGCCTCTCTATTATAATGCACTCCCCATATGCAGCCTTTGTATTATAATGCACCCCGATAAGCAGCCTTATTTATAATGCATTCCCCATAGGCAACCTTACTTATAAGGCACCCCCATAGGCAGCCTTATTTATAATGCACCCCCATAGGCAGCCTTATTTATAATGCACCCCCATAGGCAGCCTTATTTATAATGCACCCCCATAGTCAGCCTTATTTATAATGCACCCCCATAGGCAGCCTTATTTATAATGCATCCCATAGGCAGTCTTATTTATAATGAACCCCATAGGCAGTCTTATTTATAATGTACCCCATAGGCAGTCTTATTTATAATGCACCCCATAGGCAGCCTTATTTATAATGCACCCGAATAGGCAGCCTTATTTATAATGCACCCCCATAGGCAGTCTCATTTATAATGTACCCCATAGGCAGTCTTATTTATAATGCTCCCCATAGGCAGTCTTATTTATAATGCACCCCATAGGCAGTCTTATTTATAATGCACCACATAGGCAGCTTTATTTAATGCACCCCCATAGGCAGCTTATTTATAATGACCCCATAGGCAGTCTTATTTATAATCACCCCATAGGCATCTTATTTATAATTACCCCATAGGCAGCTTATTTAGCACCCTAGGCAGTTATTTATAATGACCCTAGGCAGCCTTATTTATAATGCACCCAGCATAAGCAGGCAGTCTTATTTATAATTACATAGGCCTTATTTGCCCCATAGGCAGTCTTATTTATAATGACCCATAGGCAGTCTTATTTATAATGCACCCCATAGGCAGTTATTTTACCATGGCATTTATTTATAATGCACCCCATAGGCAGTCTTATTTATAATGCACCCCATAGGCATCTTATTTTAATCACCCCATAGGCAGCTTATTAATCCCATAGCAGTATATAATGACCCTAGCTCTTATTTATAAGCCCCTAGCGTCTTATTTATAATGCACCCCATAGGCAGTCTTATTATAATCACCCCATAGGCAGTTTATTTATAAGCCTAGCAGTCTTATTTAATGCACCCCATAGGCAGTCTTATTTATAATGCACCCCTAGCACTTTATAATGCACGCGCATAGCTAGCCTTTTATAATGACCCATAGCAGTCTTATTTATACCCCATAGGCAGCTTATTTATAATTCACCCCATAGGCAGTCTTATTTATAATGCACCCCATAGCAGTCTTATTTATAATGACCCCATAGGCAGCTTATTTATAATGCACCCCATAGGCAGTCTTATTTATAATGTACCCATAGGCATTTATTTATAATGCACCCATAGGCAGCTTATTTATAATGCACCCCATAGGCAGCTTATTTATAATCACCCCTAGGCATCTTATTTATTAATGCTATACCCCATAGGCGCTTTTTAAATTACCCCATAGGCACTTATTTATAATGTACCCCATAGGCACTTATTTATAATGACCCATAGGCACTTATTTATAATGCACCCCATAGGCAGCTTATTTATAATGCACCCCATAGGCAGCTTATTTATAATGACCCCATAGGCAGCCTTATTTATAATGCACCCCATAGGCAGCTTATTTTAAGACCCCATGCAGCTTATTTATAATAATAGTATATAATCACCATGGCAGTCTTATTATAATTACCCATAGCAGTCTTATTTATAATACCCCATGGCATCTTATTTATAATGACCCATAGGCAGTCTTATTTATAATTCACCCCATAGGCTGCTTATTTATAATGCCCCCATAGGCGTCTTATTATAAGCACCCCTAGGAGTCTTATTATAATGACCCATAGGCAGTCTTTTTTATAAGCCCCCTAGAGCTTATTTTAATGCCCCCATAGGCAGCCTTTTTATAATGCACCCTAGGCAGCTATTATAAGACCATAGGAGCCTTTTATAATGTCACCCATAGCGCTCTATTTATAATGCACCCCATAGCAGCTTATTATATATCCCCCCATAGGCAGCTATTTATAATGACCCCATAGGCAGTCTTATTTATAATCACCCCATAGGCAGTCTTATTATAATGCACCCCTGGCGCTTATAAAGCACCCCTAGGCACCTTATTTATAATGTACCCCATAGGCAGCTTATTTAAATGCACCCCATAGCATCTATTTATATTGACCCATGGCAGCCTTATTTATAATGCACCCCATAGGCAGCTTATTTATAATGCACCCCATAGGCAGTCTTATTATAATGACCCCATAGGCATCTTATTTATATGCACCCATAGGCAGTCTTATTTATAATCACCCCATAGGCAGCCTTATTTATAATGACCCCATAGGCAGCTTATTTATAATGCACCCCCATAGGCAGTCTTATTTATAATGTACCCCATAGGCAGTCTTATTTATAATTCACCCCATAGGCAGTCTTATTTATAATTCCCCCATAGGCAGTCTATTTATAATGTACCCCATGGCAGCTATTAAATGACCCCCATAGGCACTTATTATAAGACCCCTAGGCAGCTTATTTATATGCACCCCATGGCAGTCTTATTTATAATGTCACCGCATAGGCATTTATTGAAATGCACCCCCATAGCAGTCCTTATTATAATGCTACCCCATAGGCAGCTATTTTAATCCCCCATAGCAGTCTATTATAATGTACCCAAGCAGCTATATTATAATGCTACCCCATAGGCACTTATTATAATGCACCCCATAGCAGTCTTATTTTATGCACCCATAGGCAGTCTTATTAATGCACCCCTAGGCAGCCCATTTATAATGCCCCCATAGGCAGCCTATTTAAATTCACACCTTAATAGGCATCTTATTTATTGACCCTAGCAGTCATGCACCCCATAGGCAGTCTTATTTATAATCACCCCCATAGGCAGTCTTATTTATAATTCACCCCATAGGCAGCCTTATTTATAATGTCCACCCCATAGGCAGTCTTATTTATAATGTACCCCATAGGCAGTCTTATTTATAATGCTACCCCATAGGCAGTCTTATTTATAATGCACCCCATAGGCAGTCTTATTTATAATGCACCCCATAGGCAGTCTTATTTATAATGTCACCCCATAGGCAGTCTTATTTATAATCACCCCATAGGCAGTCTTATTTATAATTCACCCCATAGGCAGTCTTATTATAATGCACCCCATAGGCAGTCTTATTTATAATGTCACCCCATAGGCAGTCTTATTTATAATGTACCCCATAGGCAGTCTTATTTATAATGCACCCCATAGGCAGTCCTTATTTATAATGTACCCCATAGGCAGTCTTATTTATAATGCACCCCATAGGCAGTCTTATTTATAATTCACCCCATAGGCAGTCTTATTTATAATGCACCCCATAGGCAGTCTTATTTATAATGCACCCCATAGGCAGTCTTATTTATAATGTACCCCATAGGCAGTCTTATTTATAATGCACCCCATAGGCAGCTTATTTATAATGCACCCATAGGCAGCCTTATTTATAATGCACCCCATAGGCAGTCTTATTTATAATGTACCCCATAGGCAGTCTTATTTATAATGCACCCCATAGGCAGTCTTATTTATAATGCACCCCATAGGCAGTCTTATTTATAATGCACCCATAGGCAGCTCTTATTTATAATGCACCCCATAGGCAGCCTTATTTATAATGCACCCATAGGCAGTCCTTATTTATAATGTCACCCCATAGGCAGTCTTATTTATAATGCACCCCATAGGCAGTCTTATTTATAATGCACCCCATAGGCAGTCTTATTTATAATGCCCCCCATGCGCCAGTCCTTATTTATAATGCACCCATAGGCAGCTTTATTTATAATGCACCCCCATAGGCAGTCTTATTTATAATGTACCCCATAGGCAGTCTTATTTATAATGCACCCCATAGGCAGTCTTATTTATAATGCACCCCATAGGCAGTCTTATTTATAATGCACCTCATAGGCAGCCTTATTTATAATGCACCCCATAGGCAGCCTTATTTATAATGTACCTCCATAGGCAGTCTTATTTATAATGCACCCCCATAGGCAGTCTTATTTATAATGTACCCCATAGGCAGTCTCTGTATGATAATGCAGCCCCATTACAAAAATAATAAATCCTGTACTCACCTCTCTTGCTCCCGGCTCCTGCGCTGCTCACTGCTCTCCCTCTCTTCTCCTGACAGCGGGCACCGGGCAGTGACGTCATCACGCCCGCTGTCAGATGCTGAGAGGGGATTATGGGAGAGAAGGAACGCTCGCTCCTTCTCTCACAATGCGGTCAGCTGTATCAGCTGCATGCCGATACAACTGACCCTCCGAAGACAGGCGAAGGGCCCCCTGCTGGCACTGGGCCCCCCACGCCTGCTCAGGGGCCCCATAACGGTCGGGCAGCAGAGCAGGGAGATCGATTCTCCCTGCTCTGCCCCAGAATGTAACTGTATCGATGCGCTGTGCACACCGATACAGTTTAGTAGCATAGCTCCGGGTGGGCCCCCTAAGAGCGCGGGGCCCGGGCCACCGCCCACTCTGCCCCCCCGGTAGCTACACTACTGGTGGGTACAATTTAAGAACTAGCAGGATATATAGAGAGCATGGTTCATTACTCATATTATTATTCTGTGTAATGCTAAAACCTGAATAATTGTGTGGAGCATATTAATGCAGTCACGTACCAAAATGTCCAAGTACACAACTACACTATGTTCCAAATTATTATGCAAATTATATTTTTCTCTGATTTTCCTAAGTGGTCGGTGCAAATGACAGTCAGGTTAAGTGCACATGTTCAGGATTATTTGGGTTTTTATCGCTTTTTTTCGCGGGAAAAAACGCATCAAAAACGCATGATTAAGCATCCTATCATTTAGAATGAATTCCGCAATTTTTGTGAACATGGTGCGCGAAAAAAACGCATCTCGGAAAAAGAACCAACATGTTCATTAATTTCGCGGAATTCCATCATTTTTCCCGCTATATTATTGACCTAGAAAGTTCAGGAAAATATTGCGGTAAAAATGCGCAAAATCCGCGCAAAAAACTCACCAAAAACGCGGAAAAAAAACGTGAAAAAACGCGCGTTTTTACCGTCAGGTTTTGCTCAGGAAAATTCTGCACAAATTCCTGACGTGTGCACTTAGCCTCAGTCTAATAAAAGTCATCACCCGTCAGAGTATACATAGAATTTTATTGAAGAAACCTCTCAATGATAACATCTCCAAAATGGAAAAAAACTCAAAATGCACTGTTCCAAATTATTAGGCACAGTAGAATTTCTGAACATTTGATCTGTTTTAAAGAACTGAAAATGCTCATTTGTGGAATTTGCAGCATTAGGAGGTGACATTCACTGAACAAAAAAACTACTTAACTCTAAAACATCCTAACAGGCCAAGTTACATGCTAACATAGAAACCCTTCTTTGATATCACCTTCACAATTCTTGCATCCATTGAACTTGTGAGTTTTTGGAGAGTTTCTGCTTGTATTTCTTTGCATGAAGTCAGAATAGCCTCCCAGAGCTGCGTTTTTGATGTGAACTGCCTCCAAACCTCTCAGATCTTTTGCTTGATGATACTCCAAAGGTTTTCTATAGGGTTGAGGTCAGGGGAGTTTATCTCCTTCTATGCCCATAGCAGCCAATGACTCCAAGGTATTCTTTGCAGCATGAGATGGTGCATTGCCATGAATGAAGATGATTTTGCTCCTGAAGACTCGTTTCTGCTTTTTATACCATGGAAGAAAGTTGTCAGTCAGAAACTCTATATACTTTGCAGAGGTCATTTTCACACCTTCAAGAACCTTAAAGGGCCCTACCAGCTGTTTCCCCATGATTCCGGCCCAAATCATGACTCCTCCACCTCCTTGCTAACGTAGCAGCCTTGTTGGGACATGGTGGCCATCCACCAACCATCCACTACTTCATCCATCTGGACCATCCAGGATTGCTCAACACTCATCAGTAAACAAGACTGTTTAAAAATCAGTCTTCATGTATGTCTGGGCCCACTGCAACCGTTTCTGCTTGTGAGCACTGTTTAGGTGTGGCCGAATAGTAGGTTTATGCACCACAGCAAGCCTAAGGGTATGTTTCCACGATCAGGAAACATTCCGGATTAGCTGCGTGTTTGACGCTGTGCGTTGGCGCAGCGTCAAACACGCAGCGTCCAGATGTTACAGCATAGTGGAGGGGATTTCAAGAAATCCCGTCTCCACTATGCGTAAAAATACGCAGGCGGAAGACCTGCGTTTCCGGACATGCGGCGCGTCTTTTTAGACCGCAGCATGTCCTAGCGTCTTGCGGCGATGCTGCGTCGCCGCAACGGAAATAACACAGGGCTATGCAGCCCTGCGTTCTCTCCGGATGTGTTCCGGAGGTGTCCGGAACACATCCGGAAAGAGCGCACGTCAAAAAGGGGGTGGGGCTTTGGGCGGTGCGGAATTTCCGCTCCATCCAAAGCGCTGTGGTTCCGGACCGTGTAACCACAGCCTTAGAAGGATCCTACACCTTGAGGTTCGAGGGACTCCAGAGGCACCAGCAGCTTCAAATATCTGTTTGATGGTTTGTAATGGCTTTGTAGAAGCTGCTCTCTTAATCCGATGAACTTGCCTGACAGAAACCTTCCTCATTCTGTCTTTATCAGCACAAACACGTCTGTGCTCAGAATCAGCCACAAATCTCTAAACAGTATGATGATCAAGCTTAAGTTTTCGGGAAATATCTAATGTTTTCATCATCAAGGCATTGCACTATTTGATGCTTTTCAGCAGCAGAGAGATCCTTTTTCTTTCCCATATTACTTGAAAACTCTGGCCTGCTTAATAGTGTGGAACATCCAGTTTTCCTTTTATTGGGCTCACATGCCAAACTAATTATCACAGGTATCTGAGATTGATTTCAGTTATCTAAAGAACCCTGAGACACAATACCATCAATGGGTTTCATTTACTAAAAAAAACAAAAAATGCTATGACACTTAAAACCGATTTGCATAATAATTTGAAACATAGTGTAAAGATCAACATCAGGTACCAGATGCACACTTAACCCCTTTCTGACATCAGACGTACTATTCCATCCATGTGACCTGGGCTTTACTTCCCATGGACGTACTCTCAAGATCACATCTCACCACCTGTGGACTTGACCCGATCCCATCCCACTTCATCCCAAACCTCACCACAGTCTTCATCCCAACCCTAACCCATCTCTTCAACTTATCACTAACAACTGGTGTTTTCCCCTCAAGCTTTAAACATGCCTCAATCACACCTATCCTCTAAAAGCCCTCTCTTGACCCATCCTCTGTATCTAGCGATCGCCCTATATCACTTCTCCCCTATGCCTCAAAACTACTGGAGCAACACGTTCATCTTGAATTATCCTCCCACCTCTCTTTTTGCTCCCTCTTCGAACGCTTACAATCTGGCTTCCGGCCACACCACTCCACTGAAACTGCCCTAACTAAGGTCACCAGTGACCCATTAACCGTCAAGGCCAAGCGACACTACTCTGTCCTCCTCCTCCTGAACCTGTCCTCTGCCTTTGACACAGGAGACCATTCCCTATTACTACAGACCTTCTCATCCCCTGGTTTCACAGACATGGCCCTGTCTTGCATCGCATCATACCTAACAGACCGTCATTTAGCATCTCCCACTCACACACCACCTCCTCACCGCGCCCCCTATCTGTCGGAGTTCCGCAAGGTTCAGTCCTAGGGCCCCTGCTCTTCTCCATTTACACCTTCGGCCTCGGACAGCTCATAAAATCTCACGGATTTCAGTATCACCTCTATGCTGATGACACACAGATCTACATCTCTGGACTAACCAGAATCCCTCAATGTCTGTCCGCTATTTCATCCTTCTCCTCTAGATTTCTAAAACTTAATTTGGACAAAACAGAATACATTATCTTTCCCCCATCTCACGCGACCCCCCCAACGGACCTCTCCATTAAAGTAAACGGCTGCCCACTCTCCCCAGTCCCACAAGCTTGTTGCCTCGGGTTATCCTTGACATTGATCTCTCTTTCAAGCCACATATACAAGCCCTTTCTATTTCCTGCCGACTTCAACTCAAAAAATATTTCACAAATCCATACATTCCTCAACCAAGAATCTGCAAAAACCCTAGTCCATGCCTTCATCAGCTCCCGCCTTGACTACTGCAACCTCCTGCTCTGTGGCCTCCCCTCTAACACTCTCGCACCCATTCAATCTATTCTAAACTCTGCTGCCCAACTAATCCACCTGTCCCCCCCACTATTCCCGGCCTCTCCCTTCTGTCAATCCCTGAACTTGCTCCCATTACCCAAAGACTCCAGTTCAAAACCATAACTGTGAGATACAAAGCCATCCACAACCTGTGACCTTGTCTCCCGGTACTTACCTTCACACAACCTCCGATCCTCACAAGTTCTCCTTCTCTACTCCCCTCTTATCTCCTCTTCCCACAATGGTATACAAGATTTCTCTCGCACATCCCCCGTACTCTGGAACTCTCTACCACAACATATCAGACCCTCGCCTACCATGGAAACCTTCAAAAAGAACCTGAAGACCTACCTCTTCCGACAAGCCTACAACCTGCAGTAACCACCAATCCACCAAACCGCTGCACAACCAGCTTTACCCTCACCTACTGTATCCTCACCCATCCCTTGCAGATTGTGAGCCCTCGCAGGCAGGGTCCTCTCTCCTCCTGCACTAGTCGTGGCTTGTATTGTTTAAGATTACTGTACTTGTATTTGTTATATATACCCCTCCTCACATGTAAAGCGCCATGGAATGGGGTCCCGATCGCTGCCACGGAGACCCAATGGCGCCATGACGACATCCGGGTCTCCAGAGCTGAGAAACTTCCTGTCATGCGCAGTGCATGATCAGGAAGTCTATCGGGTCAGTGTAAATTACATGCAGTGCTGATGGCTTCTATAGCATGCAGATACTTCTTGATCTGCATGCTAAAGAAGCAATCAGCCTGCACAAAATGATTGTCCCATAGTGGGATATAGTGTAAAACAGAATGAAGCAAAAAAAAAAATTTTAAATAATTGTAAAAATATTTAAAAAATAATAAAAATTCAATATTTATTCTATCAATAAGTAAATATTTGAATGAAAAAAAATCTAAACAATAAAAGTACACATATTTGGTATCGCGGCGTCCGTAATGACAAAACCTATAAAACTGTCCCACCATAAAAAAAAAAAAAACATGGCAAAAAACAATGCTTTATCATCATACCGCTGACAAAAAGTGTAATAGCACGCGATCAAAAAGACGGATTTAAATGAACACAGTACCCCTGAAAACGTCATCTTATCCCGCAAAAAAACAAGCCCTCATACAGCATCATCACCGGAAAAATAAAAAAGTTATAGCTCTCAGAATTAAGCAATGAAAATTTTTTTTTTTATATAAAATAGTTTTTATTGTATAAAACCGCCAAAGCAAAAAAAAATGATATAAATGAGGTATTGCAGTAATTGTACTGGCCCGAAGAATAAAACTGCTTTATCAATTTTACCACACGCGGAACGGTATAAACGCCTCCCCCAAAAGAATTTCATGAATTGCTGGTTTTTGTTCATTCTGCCTCCCAAAAATCGGAATAAAAAGCGATCAAAAAATGTCTCGTGCCTGAAAATGGTTCCAATAAAAACGTCAACTCGTCCTGCAAAAAACAAGACCTCACATGACTCTGTGGGCCAAAATATGGAAAAATTATAGCACTCAAAATATGGTGATGCAAAAACTATTTTTGCAATAAAAAGCATCTTTTAGTGTGTGACAGCAACCAAACATAAAAATCCGCTAAAATGCCTCTTTCACACATCCTGATATTTCCGGTACAGGAGATGTCAGTGTCCGTGTGTGTAATACTTGCGGCACATGTGTGGCATGCATGTGCCGCATCAGTACCACAAGGATGGGCGCCAGGGAAGAAGCGTTACAGTAAGCGCTATTCCCCGGCGCCGGGTACTGAACCCGGCTTTCATCATTCTCCCCTTCTCTGCCGGCAATCGGCACAAGCAGGGGAGAATCATTCTCACCTGCTGGTGCTGATCGCCGGCAGAGCAGGGGAGTATGATGAAATCCGTGTTTAGCACCAGGCCCCGGGGAACAGCACTTACTGTAACACTTCTTCCCTGGCACCGATGTGTGTCACATGGATGACATCCATGTGTGTTATGCATGCGCACATGTGCTGGATGTTTTGTGGCCCGTGCTGATATTAAAAAACGGACATGTCAGTGTGTTTTGACCATGGACACACAGTCCATGGAAACAGACTGACATATGCACAGACCCATTCACATGAATAGGCAAATAGCGCTCTGTTCATCCCGAGTCTCTCCGCATGGCTGCCAATGGTATAAAATTCTGTGACACACCCATGATGTCAATATGATCACCGCACCCCTAGATGAATTCATTGAGGCGTATTTCGTAAAATGTGGTCACTTATGGGGGGTTCTGGTTTTCCCAGTGGGTCATGGCACCTGCAAAGCATAACAGTAAACTCTGGCTCTCCTTCCTTTCTGAGCTCTGCCAAGTGGACAAACAGTGATTTACCTCCACATATGGGGTATCAACGTACTCAGGACAAATTGCACAATAACTATTGGGGTCCAATTTCTTCTGCTACCCTTAGGAAAATTAAAAATTGGGGGCGAAAAGATCATTTATGTGCAAAAAATATGATTTTTTATTTTGACGCCTGGGCGTTATAAACTTTAGTGAAACACCTGGAGGTTCAAAATTCTCACCACACATCTAGATAAGTTCCTTGGGGGGTCTAGTTTCCAAAATGGGGTCACTTGTGGGGGGTTTCCACTGTTTAAGCACATCAGGGGCTCTCCAAACGTGACATGGCGTCCGATCTCATTCCCTTCCTAGCTCTGCCATGCACCCAAACAGTGGTTTACCTCCACATATGGGATATCAGCGTACTCAGGACAAATCGCACAATAACTTTTGGGGTCCTGTTACCCTTAGGAAAATAAAAATTAGGGGTGAAAAGATCATTCTTGTGGAAAAAAATATGTTTTTTTAATTTTACAGCTCTACGTGATAAACTTCTGTGAAGCCCTTGGGGTTCAAAGAGCTCACCACACATCTAGATAAGTTCCTAGGGTGATTTGTTTTCCAAAATAGTGTCATTTGTGGGGGGTTTCCACTGTTTAGGCACATCAGGGGCTCTCCAAATGCGACATGGCATCTGATCTCAATTCCAGCCAATTTTGCATTGAAAAGTCAAACGGCGCTCCTTCCCTTCGAGCTCTGCCATGCACCCAACCTAAATAGCGGTTCCCCCCCACATGGGGTATCAATAGAACAATAACTTTTGTGGTCCAATTTCTCCTGATACCGTTGGGAAAATAAAAAAAAACTTGGATTTGAAGTAATTTTTTTGTGAAAAACATTAAACATTTAAACATTCCAAAAATTCCTGTGAAGCACCAGAAGGGTTAAGGTTAGTCAGGGTAGAGGGGCCCTGGGACAACACTGCCCCCACCCCCACTTCCGAAGCGTCAACCTCCACGATAAAAGGTCTTGACGAATTGGGTTGTACCTACACAGGGGCTGAAGTAAAGCATTTCTTTAATGTAAGGAAGGAATTTTTTGCGGCCACGGACCAATTTTTTACATCTGCCCCTTTAAGAATGAGGTCCGTCAAAGGTTTCACCACCTGTGAGAACTCTTTAATGAACTTCCTATAATAGTTAGCGAAGCCCAGAAATCGCTGCAACCCCTTAAGATCATGAGGCTGCATGCCATCTGTAATGGCCTGAACCTTCCCTGGATCCATGCGGTATCCCTCCCCGGATACAATTACACCCAGAAAAGACAGTTCTTGCATAAAAAATGAGCACTTGTCCAGCTTAGCATACAAATGGTTCTCCCGGAGTCTCATAAGAACCGCACGTAGATGGTGTAAGTGTGACTGACTGTCCTCTGAGTATATCAGATGTCATCCAGGTAAATGACTACATAACGCCCAATTAAATCAGAAAAAACAACATTGATGAAGTTCTGAAAAACAGCAGGGGCATTAGTGAGGCCGAAGGGCATAGCCAGGTTTTCAAATAGCCCCTTAGTTGTCAGGAATGCTGTTTTCCATTCGTCCCCCTCCCGGATCCTTATAAGGTTATAAGCTCTTCGTAGATCAAGCTTAGAAAATTATTTGGCCCCCGTGAGTTGGTTGCATAGATCGGGAATCAACGGGAGAGGGTACGTGTTCTTAACGGTAATTTTGTTCAGTTACCGAAAGTCGAGACACGGTCGCAACCCACCATCTTTTTTCTTTACAAAGAAAAACCCCGCTGCCACGGGTGAGACCGAGGGCCGAATATGCCATTTGCGAAGGCTCTCTTTGATGTACTCTTTCATGGCTTGGCGCTCAGGCCCAGACAAATTAAACAAACGAGCCTTGTGTAATTTGGCTCCAGGTAATAAATCAATGGCACAATCATGCGGTCTTTGTGGTGGGAGCGCCTCAGCCTCACTTTCGGAAAATACGTCTTCAAAGTCTTTCAGGTACTCCGGAATACCCTCCAGACCGACAAACGACACAGATACAGATTTTATTGGATTGACAAAAGGAACTGAGTTACAACAAAGACCATTATTATTACATCCCCATTGGGTGATCTCCACTTTCGCCTAATCAATGAGAGGATTGTGGCGTTGCAGCCAGGGCATCCCCAATACCAGTCCTGCAGGCAGATTATTCAGAATAAAACAACTTAATTTTTCCACGTGAGTGGAACCCACTTTCATAGAAAAAACTTCAGACATAAAACAAATTCCATCCCGGGTAAGAGGGGATGAATCCACGGCCACAATTTTAACAGGATCTTTCAACCTGACTGTCCCTATCTTATTAAGAGTCACAAATTGGGCATCAATCAGATTAATGGAGGAACCACAGTCAACAAAGGCGGTGGTCATAACAGAACCGCCAGCAAGTTCCAATTCAACCTGGAGCACCATTTTAGCAAGCGAAAAAAATGTACCTGGGAGTCTGGGCAACCTCCATGATTGTTGCCCAGACTCAGTCGTTTTCCCGACGATTTTTCAGAAGAAGGGCAGGAAGGACAGTCCCTTTTCCAATGTCCAGAGGCTCCACAGTAAAAGCATAAACGGTTGTCTTTACGGTGTCTCCTCTCTCGTTCCTTTCCTGAGACAGCCTCAATCTCCATGGGCTCTGATACGGGTGCAGTGTAACACAATTTAAAGTACAAGGGAGTCTCTTGTTGCATCATTCCCCTAGCACGGAGTCTCCGGTCCATAACGAACAGCCTTCATCATGGCGTCCTCCAGGGTATTGGGAGGAATATGTAATGCCAGAGCGTCCTGCAGACGGTCAGACAGGCCCCTGCGGAACAACCCCCTCAGGGCGGCATCATTCCAGGATACTTCGGCAGTCCAACATCTGAATTCTGAGCAGAACCATTCAGCAGAGTTCCTCCCCTGTGTCACACTCATCACTATATCCTCTGCCAGACACACTCTATCAGGCTCATCATAAATGTGCCCCAGAGCCTCAAAGAACAGGTTCACAGACATATGTTCAGGAGCAGAGGAAGAGAGAGAGAAAGCCCATGCTTGCGGAGCCCCCCTTAATAAGGACATTACGATCCCCACCCTCTGCCTTTCATTTCCAGAGGTCCGGGACGCAATTCAAAGAACAACTTGCATCCCTCCATAAAGACCCTAAACAATTTTTTATCTTCAGAAAAATTGTCGGGTAACTTTACCGGTGGGTCGAGGTCCGCAAGAGATACATCAGTGGGGCCCCCCTCCTGGAACCCCGACGGAACAGACCCCGTAGAGTGTCTGCCACATCTCTCTGCACCTGTTGGTGTGAATGAACCAGGTTTTGCTGCTCCATAGACAGCTTCTGCTTCTGGGAGAGCTCATTAACCTGCTCAGTGAGAGCCCGCACCGGATCCATAATGTGCTAACACCCCACCACCAGGGAAAGACTGTAAGGGTCAGCTATAATGTCAGGAGCACCGCACTGCACTTGCTCACTGAGCCAGTGCGCGTGTCCTGAGTAAAACAAACTGTGCTCAAAGATACCTGTGGAGCGAGGCAGCAGCGGTGAATGATGTGTACTTCAGACTAACAGGACCTGAAGCATGTGACTGCTGGGGGTGTGGCCTAAGCTCCAGAGATCTAGGACCTGAAGGAAAACTCCTAGCAGGGTAACGACGGGATAAAGTTACGAGGGGCATAGACAGGGACGAAAACCAGGACAGGCCGAGATCAGAGCACGAGATAGCACAACAGTACCAAAGGATTAGACAGATCGGACAGTCAGGACGTAGCAATAGATCAGTAAACCAGAAGGGGCAATAGACGGTACAATAGGGACAAAACTGTAGTGGAGTATCAATAGCCAAGCTAGGAGGTCAGAATCGGCAAAGACAATATTAGCAAATCGTGAGAGAGAGCAGAGTGAGCGGACAGACCAGGTCATACACGGAAATAAAACAAGCAGAGCAGTATACACACAGATCCAAAGGGAGGCCAGCAAAAGTTAACGCTGAGAGAGCAGGACATTAACCATGTCCTATACCATGACAGGAGGCCAGCAAAAGTTAAACCTGAGTGGACAGGACATTAACCATGTCCTATACCATGACAGCTCCTATACAATTTGGGAACTGGCATTGCTCCTCAAATCCCCTGGCAATCTTCATCCAGTCTTCCATCTTTGGCTCAGGCATGACTACTTGATGAAGTCTGTCCCAGAGATGTGAGTATGTATCACGCACAATGCCTGATATGGTGGACCTCCCAATCAAAAACTCCAGATGGAGTGCGGCATATGAAATGCCAGTAGTTAGGAACCTACTGAGCCACCCGCCAGGGCCGTGGGGTACTCGGCACCGAGCCCGTCGACTTCTATGGGGAGTGTCACGGGCAGCCACGGCTCGGTCCGTGGCCCTGGGCGCTCACTATAGATGGGGGATATTTACAGGGGAATAAATGTTTGCATGATGATTCGTGACGCCACCTGTAGTACCTGGTCAGGGTGACCAGCGCTGCGGTGCAGATCCACTGGAAGGGTTGGTGTTGTGCAGCTAGATGTAAAGTCTCCTACAGGTGAGACTGTGTCCTTCCAGGGCAGGTAGATGAGAGATGTAGCGATGGTGCAGAGGGATGTAGCAGAGGGGAGTGTGCGTCGCTGGAATAATCAGGGAAACAGTTCTGTTGCAGTTTCAAGGTTTTACTCACAGTCTGTTATGCACATACAGATACCAGCCGGCAGGGCTGCCACTAGGAATTTCGGGGCCCCATACTGGCAAAATTTATGGGGCCCCCCTTGGGACTCCGACCAGGCTTCACCCCCCAGTTCCGTATCCACCCTAGCTCCTCCTCCTCCATGCAAACCTTCCAAAATCCCTCCGCCCTTTCATGGAAAAACTTCACTTCTGCACCATGCCCTCACCAATGACACATTCAGGCTATGTGCACATGTTCAGGATTATTTGCGTTTTTTTCGCGGGAAAAAATGCGTCAAAAACGCATGAATTAAGCATCCTATCATTTAGAATGAATTCCGCAATTTTTGTGCACATGGTGCGTTTTTTTCCGCGAAAAAAAACACATCTCGGAAAAAGAACCAACATGTTCATTAATTTTGCGGAATTCTAGCCTTTTTCCCGCTATATTATTGACCTAGAAAGTTTACAGCGGGAAAAAGTCTGTTTTTGTTCAGGAAAATTCTGCAAACATTCCTGAACTTGTGCACTTAGCCTAACACCAATCACTCGAAGAATATGCAGCATTTTGCTTGTTTAGTATAATACACACCATAGTCCTCCATATATTATATTGTGCACCACAGTACTCCATATTGTAAAGTGCACACTACATAGTCCTCCATATAATATAATGTATCCATAGTCCTCCATATAGTATAATACATTCCTAATAGCCCTCAATATATTAAAATACACTCAGTCATCCATATAGTATAATACACTCCTCATAGTGCTCCATATAGTATAATGCACCGCCATAGTCATCCATGTAGTACAATTCACTTCCCATAGTATAATGCACCCCATAGTTCTTCATATGGTATAATGTATTCCCCATAGTCCTCGATACAGTATAATGCAGCCCACATAATAGTATAATGCAGTCAACCTATAGAGCACAATGCAGCCACCCCACAGAGCATAATGCAGCCACCCCACAGAGTATAATGCAACCACCCCACAGAGTATAATCTAAACCCCCATAGAATATAATTGAGCCCCCTTATATAGTATAATGTAGCCCCTCCATAAAATACAATGTAGCCCTACTCATATAGTATAATGCAGCCCCATAGAATATAATGTAGCCCCCTCATAAAGTATAATGAAGCCCCCATACAATATAATCTAGCCCCCCATAGAATACAATGTAGCCACCTCATATAGTATGAGGCAATCACCCCTCATAGAATATAATAAATATAATACCGCCCTCCATAGAATAAAATGTATCCTCGAATAGAATATCATACAGCCTGCCTCCCCAAAGGAATATAACGTAGCCCCCATAGTATATAACACAGCCACAAAGTATATAACACAGCCACATATTATATAACACAGCCACCCTATAAAAATATAATATATCCCCCATAGTATATAACACAGCCCACATAGTGTACCGCATGGCCCACATAGTGTAGAGCAGGGCCCACATAGTGTACAGCAGGGCCCACATAGTGTACAGCAGGGCCCACATAGTATATAGCAGGGCCCACATAGTATATAGCAGGGCCCACATAGTGTACAGCAGGGCCCACATAGTATATAGCAGGGCCCACATAGTATATAGCAGGGCCCACATAGTGTACAGCAGGGCCCACATAGTATATAGCAGGGCCCACATAGTATACAACAGGGCCCACATAGTATAGAGTGCTGCCAACATAGTATATAGCAGGGCCCACATTGTACAACAGGGCCCACATAGTATACAGCAGGGCCCACATAGTATACAGTAGGGCACACATTGTATATAGCAGGGCCCCCATAGTATACAGCAGGGCCCCATAGTATACAGCAGGGCCCACATTGTATATAGCAGGGCCCCCATAGTATACAGCAGGGCCTACATTGTATATAGCAGGGCCCACATAGTATACAGTAGGGCCCACATTGTATATAGTAGGGCCCCCATAGTATACAGCAGGGCCCCCATAGTATACAGCAGGGCCCACATAGTATATAGCAGGGCCCACATAGTGTACAGCAGGGCCCACATTGTATATAGCAGGGCCCCCATAGTATACAGCAGGGCCCCCATTGTATATGGCAGGGCCCCCATAGTATACAGCAGGGCCAACATAGTATATACCAGGGCCCACATTGTATATAGCAGGGCCCCCATAGTATACAGCAGGGCCCCCATTGTATATGGCAGGGCCCCCATAGTATACAGCAGGGCCCACATAGTATATACCAGGGCCCACATTGTATATAGCAGGGCCCCCATAGTATACAGCAGGGCCCACATTGTATATAGCAGGGCCCCCATAGTATACAGCAGGGCCCACATAGTGTACAGCAGGGCCCCCATTGTATATGGCAGGGCCCCCATAGTATACAGCAGGGCCCACATAGTATATAGCAGGGACCACATTGTATATAGCAGGGCCCCTATAGTATACAGCAGGGCCCCCATTGTATATGGCAGGGCCCCCATAGTATACAGCAGGGCCCACATAGGATATAGCAGGGCCTACATTGTATGTAGCAGGGCCCCCATAGTATACAGCAGGGCCCCCATTGTATATAGCAGGGCCCCCATAGTATACAGCAGAGCCCACATAGTGTACAGCAGGGCCCCCATTGTATATGGCAGGGCCCCCATAGTATACAGCAGGGCCCACATAGTATATAGCAGGGACCACATTGTATATAGCAGGGCCCCCATAGTATACAGCAGGGCCCCCATTGTATATGGCAGGGCCCCCATAGTATACAGCAGGGCCCACATAGTATATAGCAGGGCCCACATTGTATATAGCAGGGCCCCCATAGTATACAGCAGGGCCCACATAGCATATAGCAGGGCCCACATTGTATATAGCAGGGCCCCCCATAGTATATAGCAGGGCCCCCATAGTATACAGCAGGGCCCCCATAGTATATAGCAAGGCCCACATTGTATATAGCAGGGCCCCCATATTATACAGCAGGGCCCACATAGTATATAGCAGGGCCCACATTGTATATAGCAGGGCCCCCATAGTATACAGCAGGGCCCTCATAGTATATAGCAGGGCCCCCATAGTATACAGCAGGGCCCACATAGTATATAGCAGGGCCCCCATAGTATACAGCAGGGCCCACATAGTATATAGCAGGGCCCCCATAGTATACAGCAGGGCCCCCATTGTATATAGCAGGGCCCCCATAGTATACAGCAGGGCCCACATAGTAAATAGCAGGGCCCCCATAGTATACAGCAGGGCCCACATAGTATATAGCAGGGCCCACATTTTACAGCCCTCATCTCTCCTCTCCCCCAGGAATGGCCCCACAGCAGGACAGATTTATAAAAAAAAAAAACACTACTCACCTCTCCTGATGCCCACGCTGCTCCCAGCTCCTGTCTCCTGCTCTGCCTGGTACACAGTGAGTGCGCACTGTGTCAGAGGCAGAGCGGTGAATGATGGGAGAGGGAGAGTCAGCTGACGCTCTCTCCTCCATCATTGCTTTGAACTGTACCGGCGGACGCCGGTATAGTTCATTGCAGCGGCGGGGGGAGTCGGCGCTGGGGGCAGGCGGGCCCCCCTGCCACACAGGGGCCCTCATAGCGGCTGCGTGATGTGCCGCTAGCTGGGGGCCCCTTGAGGTGCAGGGGGAGCCTCAAAATGTTGGGGGCCCCCGGACCCGAGCGCGGACCTGCGTGCTCGGGCAGCGGGCCCCCCTACTCACCGGGCCCCATACATCGGTAAGGGTTGTCATGCCCTGATGGCGGCCCTGCTAGTGTATGTTGGATGCAGGTGGTGGGAGTCAACGGGGTGCTTCCTCCTTACCTGAGAGTCAAGTGTCACACCACTGGGTGCGATGCAGCATCTCTGTGGCGACTGGACCCTCAGGGCGCCACACTACAAGTAAGCAAATGTAGAGAGAACAATCATTACACATGGGCAAAGGTTTCACAAATGCACTATTGTATAACTGTTGTGAATGGGTTTGAGATGAGTTCTGAGCAGAGGCTCCCTCTGGTGGTTACAAGCGGTACTAGTGAAGATTGTGAGGACTGGGAATCAGGTGTTACTGACTGGTCTTATATAAGGGAGTCATTTTCCCATCAGGGTTGCCGGTGATCAATTGTTCTGGTCTGAATCCTTCATTCCAGTTTCCCTTATAGCCTGCTGTGTCGTGTCTGCATCTCCTGCTTCCAGATAAGTCTTTTTCTTCTTTTGTGTTTGTGCTATATTTTTGCATTTTGTCCTGCACTTCTTTGGGGGCCTTCTGGGTCCCCTCCGGGGGCTTCTGCCTTCTCAGTTTAGTTCAGCCACTGAGTTTTGTTCTTTTGCTTTTTCCAGTTTTTTCAGTGGCTGCTGTTTTGATTTTGTTACACCAGAGAGCTAATTTAGGTGGTAGAGGTCGTGTGATCTCAGGTGATTTTGAAATTAGTAGAGTTGGTGTTTTTCAGGGTTTTCTGGGATTGCAGTAAGTACCCTTCCTATCCTTTTCTATTTAGATTGTTTGGGCCCCAGCGTTTGCTCATACTATTTTCATCCTGTGTCTGTATTTCCTCTTGTCTAACCGCCATTACATGTTTGGGGGCTTTCTATTATCTTTGGGGTTCTGCTCCGGGGCAGATAGCTTTCCTATTTCTATCTTTAGGTGTAGTTAGTTTCTCAGGCTGTGACGAGGCGTCTAGGACCAACGTAGGAACGCTCCACGGCTGCCTCTAGTTGTGGTGGTTAGTCAGGGTACTTCAATCCCATAGATTCCAACTGCTCTGGTGTATTGCCTTTTTTACCTGCACTCCTCAGCTACCGAAACATAACAGTATCACCGGCCTCCCTGATGGGAAAATGACTCCCTTATATAAGACCAGTCAGTAACACCTGATTCCCAGTCCTCACAATCTTCACTAGTACCGCTTGTAACCACCAGAGGGAGCCTCTGCTCAGAACTCATCTCAAACCCATTCACAACAGTGCATCACTCAAAATAGGATCCCCAGGTATCAGGGAAAAAGCCCAATCCTGAGGATCGCCGCGCAGGAGAGAGATGATAATTTGAACCTGCTGCGCTGCGTTTCCTGAGGACTTAGATTTTAAGGCAAAAAACAATTTACAATTATTTTTGAAATTCTGAAACTTAGCTCGATCCCCTAAAAACAAATCTGGCATGGGGATCCTAGGTTCCACAACACATAACCATAAAAGGCTTTCATTTACAAACAATCCGAACTTAAATTTTACACAAGTCAAAGGTCTATGTGATTGGGACATACACATCATTGTTCTGGTAGTTCAGCCTGATATATGGGATATATTATGAGGATATTTAAGCAACAGCAATAAGGGTAAAGGCAAACTTGTGGGAAAACACATCATCAACAGACAGTATGTAGGTGAGGAATACATACCGTAACGTCAGGAGAAGTCGCTCCTCTGCAGAGATAGCTTTGCGCATCCTGGTGTCCTGGTAGGTGATCCCAGGGCGCACATTCTCCAACAAAACATCAAATGTGGCAATTCTCATTCGACAATAGAGGAAAAACTTGTTGGCATGTGTCCGAAGAGATGCATAAAGGCGGTGAAAATGGCCTTTAGTGAGGCTTGCCTCAAATGGGGATGCCCCCCACATTCGCCTCCTCCCCCCCGGGGATCAACGATCACGGGGAAAAGGCTCCCCAAAAGCGGCGGGAAAAAACCCAGTTGTAAAAAACCGATCTTTTTGGGGGTGAGTTTAAAAGAGTGTCAGACTTTTTGGCAAAAAAGCAGCAGTACTGCAACACAAGCAAAAAGCACCAAAATGGGAAAAAGGGGGGCTTGCCCCTGATCCCAGCCCAAAAAAAGGGCTTGCTGATGAGGGTTTTAAAAGTTTTTCCCGGGCCAAAAAAACCGTTAAATGTCCTTTTGGGGGAAGGGCTGGAAAAAAAAAAGCTAAAACCGGATCCCATAGGGAAATTGCATACGAATGCTTACATGCGAAAAATTTGCGCCACCCTTGAAAAGGGGTGAAATACGGATTAGGGCCCCGGCAACTTTTGGGCTTTTTTTTCCCCCATCCCAATACGGTCCGTTTTTTTTTCGGTGAGTTTGGGCACCGGCCTAAACCCCCCCGTTTGTTCCTAATAAATAATTACTAAAAAAAATGGAAAATAGCAGAGATATGCAGCATGTAAAAAGCAATGATGAAAACCCCCGGTAGGTTTTCCCGCCTTTCACCCTCCCTCCCCAAATTTAAAACTCTCCCCAAATTAAATCCCCCCCCAACAAAAAAGTAAACTCTTGACAATCTTCAGTCTTAAAAGAGATTTTTGAAATAAATAACACTCACAAAAACCCTTTCCCTTTTACTCTCCCCCACGCTGAAATTACATTCTCCCTATGGTTTTTCCGGGTTAAAAGGGGGACAAGATGGCACGCAGCCCTTTTAAAAAGTCCCCCTACGCGCTAAAGGCCAGCCAATCCCAGTAATGCC
>JARQOD010000001.1:686165347-686223082 GCA_033576555.1 Oophaga sylvatica
CAGATGACTACCGTGATCAATGTACTAAACAGAACACGTCATAGGATTTATGCTGCTCGAACGTTGTGCAGCTTAACCAGACTGCGCAATTGCAATAAGGAATGTTGTACTCTGAAATCCTGCGGTGTTTCACAG
Organism: Oophaga sylvatica; assembly: GCA_033576555.1. NCBI lineage: Eukaryota > Metazoa > Chordata > Amphibia > Anura > Dendrobatidae > Oophaga > Oophaga sylvatica. The sequence continues at coordinate 686,165,483 of JARQOD010000001.1, forward strand.
AAAACATTCCTGGAAAATCCAGTTGGGGAATATACAGTATCTCTACACTGACTAGTCTGTGGAGGGTACTCAGCTGGATTCTCCGTTCCACAAAATTTCATAGTATTGTGATTATCCAAACACAATGGTTATGGATTGCTCTGGCCAATGCCTCTGTTCCATTGTAGCCAAAACACTGACCATGTAAAATTCTTTGAACATGTTTCTTGAAACTCAGTTTTTCCGTCGGCCATTTTGCTTTCTGTCTTGCTGCAGCTATCTTGCCCTCAGTCAATATGGAGTTTCCAGCTTTCATGTTCCCGCCCTGATTCTCTCCCTCTTGCTTCTTAAGCAGCCTCAGCTGAGCAATCAGTGCTTCAGAATCAAGCCTGCAGTGAGCCTGTGACCTGACTCCTGGAAAACCTTGGACTTTGTACTCCAGCTATTTCCTACTGAGGAACTTTGGAACACTTGTGGACTCTGGAAACCTGCTATTTGATAAATCACGTTTGCATGGAATTACGGTAACAGAGAAGAGATCCTGAACCTGTTGTGGAGAGTTATTGCTGAGCTTAAGTTACTCTGGCCTGCTGTGTCTCCTGCTTCTGTACCTGCAAACTGTGTGACCATTTTTGCCACTTGTATGAAGTAATACAAGTCCTTCTATATCAAACCTGTGTCTCATGTGTTTTCCTCGCACCCAAGCACAAGACGCTATATGAACTGTACACCATACATTACAAGATGTATGGTGTACATCACCCGTCACACAACAATTCCATGGAGGTGTGGTCGGGCATGAAACAGCTAACTGGGTTTAAGGCAAAGTCGGAGCATGGGGAAGTGGATCTGCCCTGGGCTAATGAAATGAATGAGTTTTTCAACAGATTCACCAGCACAAGCACAGCATCATCAGAAATGGGGGATGGATCTGGGAAAAGATCTGCAGCATTGACATTGGGGGATAAGCTGCCTGCCTTAACTGTCTCCCAAAGCGACGTGAGAAGACAGTTTAGCAGTCTTGTTATTGGCAAAGCAGCTGGGCCTGATGGCCTCAGCCCACGTGTCCTCAGAGCATGTGCCAACCAACTGTGTACTGTCTTCCAGCACCTGTTTAACTGGAGCCTTCTATCACAGGGGGTACCAGAACTGTGGAAGACCACCTGCCTGGTGCCGGTTCCTAAGACTACTTTTCCAACTTCCCTACAAGACTATCGTCCAGTGGCCTTAACATCGCATGCTATGAAGTCCTTGGAGAGAATAATACTCGCCTACTTGTGCCCGAGGGTGAGGGCCTACACTGACCCCCTGCAGTTTGCGTACCAGCAGAGATTGGGGGTGGATGATGCTGTAGCGTCTCTGCTACATACAATGCATTCGTTCTTGGACAATGATGGAACTGCAGTGCGCGCTATGTTCTTTGACTTCTCTAGTGCTTTCAATACCCTACAGCCGCTCTTACTACATAATAAGTTGACTGCTATGGCAGTAGATGAGGGGATGGTGAACTGGATAAGTGACTACCTGACAGACAGGCCGCAGTTTGTAAGGATGGGGGAGGTGGTATCTGGCAGTGTACGGAGCAGTGTGGGAGCCCCTCAGGGTACAGTGCTGTCACCCTTCCTCTTCTCATTGTATACAGCTGACTTTCAGTATAAATCTGATTTTTGTCACCTCCAAAAATTCTCAGATGACTCCGTGATTGTAGGGGGCATTGTGGGGGGCCGGGGGGAGGAGGAATATAGAAGGGTGGTTTCTGACTTTGTGGATTGGTGTCAGACTAACTGTCTAGAACTAAATGTAAAGAAAACCAAGGAGATGGTGGTGAGTTATAGAAGGAAAAAGGAAGATTACTTACCGATCACCATTGCTGGCCAGGAGGTGGAGATGGTTGAGAGCTACAAATATTTGGGGGGTTTACCTTGACAGTAAACTCGATTGGAGGTGTCATACAGAAAAGGTTTACAAGAAGGGAATGAGCAGACTGTACTTTCTGCGGAAGCTCAGGTCGTTCAATGTGTGCAGTAAAATGCTGGAGATGTTCTACCAGTCCGTTGTAGCAAGCGCCATCTTTTTTGCTATCATTTGCTGGGGCAGTAGTGTGCGAGTAGCTGACGCTAATAAACTCAACAAACTTATCAAGAAGGCAAGCGCAGCTGTTGGCCTCCATCTTGACTCTTTTGAGGAGGTTTTGGAGGATAGAATTCAGAAGAAGTGTAGGGCAATAATGAACAATAACACACACCCACTATACGAGCTGTTCTTGAATCAGAAGAGCACATTCAGCAGCCGTCTAATCCTACTAAGGTGCAAGAAGGAGAAATTCAGGAAATCGTTTGTACCTACTGCTATGGGGATGTATAATAATTTCCTAAGGGTGGTAGAAAATAATGACTGATGGCTGGTGTACTAATGTCAATTAACATTATCTTATATATACCTGAACTACACACTTTTATTTATTATGTAATGTTGGTACACCTGTGCAAGATTTGTGTCCTATTTTATGTATTTTGTGTCCTATTTTATGTAATATTTTATGTACTGCTGTTTGTATTGCTGCTGTAATACTGTAATTTCCCCCCGGGATCAATAAAGTGTATCGTATCGTATCGTAAGATGAGAGAATCAGGGCGGGAACATGAAAGCTGGAAACTCCATATTGACTGAGGGCAAGATAGCTGCAGCAAGACAGAAAGCAAAATGGCCGACGGAAAAACTGAGTTTCAAGAAACATGTACAAAGAACCTTACAGACCACTAATGTCTTTTAAAATAGACTATTTCATGTGAATATTGGTTCTGACTAGGGATGCGCAAACTCGAACCATAAAGTTTGTTGCCCATACCAAAGATCTAGTGTCACGTACCGAACCGCGAACACTGGCTTTTTCATGTACATCTGGTTCCCTTTTGGGTTTGCCAGACTAATAAAGCTTGCTAAAAGACTGCAGCCTGTGAATGGGCAGCATATAACATGACCTAACCTATATAAAGGCCAGATCATGAGTGTCACCGCCATTCTGATCTTATTAGTTAGGGATAAGACGAAGCTGGAGTGAGGGACAGAATCTGACTGCGCACTCTGCAAAAAAGTTGTTGTGTGTACTCTGCAACCTCCCCTGCAGTAGTGCTGTGCCAAAAGCCATTGTGTGTACTCTGCAACCAGTATCTGTGAAAGTATTGGGACAAAAGCGATTGCGTGTGCTCTGCCTCCCCACCTGTGGGAGAACTGTGCTGTGTGTACTTTGCAACCCTGCCTGTGAGAGTACTGTGCCTTTAGGCCACTGTGTGTACTCTGCACTAGAAATGAGCGAATATTTCAACATTCGGTTTGGCTCACGATGCCGAATTTGCAATATTCACCGATTAAGTCATCAAATATAGCCGAACATACACAGCACAAAAGCCGGTATTTCCCATGCTGTGTGACAGCGTGGGAAACAATGGCGTAGCGCTTCTGATCGGAGGTGAAATCATCCCTGCCAGTTGGAGAGCCACGGTTCGCACTCTGTCAGAAGACAGCATGAGCGCTCAGCTGTGATTAGAGGTATAAAGTTTACCTCCGGTCACTGGTGTCAGCTGATGATACTACAGCTCCCGTCATCCGACACCTGCTGCCGCTAATAATAGTGAGAGCAGGAACTGTGGATGCAAGTATTCATCAGCCGCTCCTGTGCTGTAAATAGATAATAAAAAAATGGTGTGAGTTACCCTGTATTTTTAATAACCAGCCAGGCAAAACTCATAGCTGGGGGCTGCAACCCTCAGCTGTCTGCTTCAGGAAGGTTGGTTATCAAGAATAGAGGGGTACCCATGCAATATTTTTAATTATTTAAATAAATAATTTTAAAAAAAGGCATGGGGTTCCCCCCATTTTTGACAACCAGTCTTGCTAAAGCAGACAGCTGGGGGCTGCTATTCTCAGGCTGGTAAGGGGCCATGGATATTGCCCCCCAGCCTAAAAATAGCTACCCGCAGCTGCCCAGAAAAGGCACATCTATTAGATGCCCCCAATTCTGGCGCTTTGCCCGACTCTTCCCATTTGCCTTTGCATTGTCAGGTGACATCAAGTCCACGGATTACTAATGGAGAGATGTCTTTAGACACCTATCCATTACTAATCCTATTGTTGTATGGTAAATAGAGACACAGCCAGAATAAAGTCTTTTATTAGAAATAAGATTAAACACAGTTTTCCATTAGATTTAAAAATAAAAAAGACAGTTATACTCACCTGACGCCTAATTCCACCAAAGCCCTCATTCTCCTGTAATAAAAAAAAATAAAAAAACAATATACCATACCTGTCTGTTGTTCTGTCCTACACCATAATCCATGTCTGGAGGATTAATAGTTTTCAACCTGGATGGTGCCAAAATGAGACCGTCCAGGCTGAGAACCACTTGGGAATGAACTGCTGCGAGCGCAGCATCAGTGACCGGCAGTGACATCATCAAGGTTACATCTGGTCACTGAGGCTGCATTCCCAGCCAGGCTGAACTGCTGTGACCTTGGTGAGATCCCCGTTAAAACTGTGGGAAAAAGTCACTGAGTTCACCGCAGTTCAACCTCAGTGGCTTCACAGCAGATCAACGTGAGAATTTCTCACCATAATCTGCAGTGAAGTCACTGAGCTTGAACTGCGTTGGCCTCATCACTGACTTTTTCCCATGGTGCTGGACCAATGTGTGTTTTCTAGTACTGTTACAAAAAAAAATAATTGACACCAGCCATCTCGTTGCCATTTGTAGGTCAAAGAACTAATTTTTCTGGACCGCTGTGTTTTTTCTAGCAGTCTGGGAAATAAATAATTTTCATCTGCCTGTCACAATCCATATTTGGATTTGTGGCAGTTCTGGTTCCACTCTGTTTAAGGCCGGGATCACACATGCAAGAAACACGAACGAGTCTCGCATGTTAATTCCCAGCACTCCTGCCTGCACTTGGGAGTGGAACATTCGTATTTCTATGCAGCCGCTCGCTCCGTTCCCGAGTGTCAGCGGCAGTGCTGCTGTGTCTGCTGATGTGGGTGGTGACCACTCCCACCATCCTTTAAATGGTCCCCTCATGCATCAGCTGACTGTTGGTGATAGTTTCTCTGGAGACCAGCCAATGTGTGTGGAGCTTTATGGTGCCAGCATGTTTCAACTGTTTATGGTCCTGGTGGGATATCCTACTCTGAGTGGAGTTTGGAGTCCGGCTTCGGTGTCATCTGCTGTGTGGAGCTTGGCAGCGGCACCTGGAAGCTAAGTGTGGTGTTTTTTCCTTGTCCCTTCCTTTGGAAATATCTGCAGTGGCGAGGATAGCGCCTGTCGCTGGCCAGTGCATTAGTGTCACGCTGTATAGCAGATATATATATATGTGATGTCAGTAACTATATCAAAAGGGCAACATACATATAACATGCGCATAGATATATGATAACATAGATTTACCTGACAGAATGTCCAGTGGGTCAAAACGGAATCCGTTATACGCTGTCTCCGGCTAGAGGGTGACCGGGGTCTAAGCTGACCCTAAACTGGGTCCTAACTAATCCTCAACCTGGAGGTACTGTTAAAGGTACAGAGGTCCAGGCCACCAGCGTAAACCCTGTCTTATCAATCCTGCCAACTGTATTCTAGTCCTAAGAAGGACCTGAATACCACCAAAGGGAATGAACAGGTAACGTTAATGAACAGAAAGACATACAAGAAAGAACAGAAATAAAGTAATAAAGTCTTACATACAACACTCACACACAGTAGGAACACCTAAGGTCTCAGAGAAAACTATAAGCTGTAAGAGTAAAAACAACTAAGAGCTCTTAGCTTAAGTATTCTCAGAACCGATCCAGTCTGCTAGACTACATGAATGCTTTCACCGGCGTCTAACACCCAGACTGGCAGGAATATAAAGGAAACTAATTAGAACATAATCAAAAGCAGCCGGCGAGGCTGCACCTAGTCTTAGCAAAGAGCTAGGTAAAATTAATCTCTCATTACAAAAAACAAAGAACCACAACTCACTGTGAGAAGTCAGAACGTGCAATCGCGACGATCTTTGTGGCGATGCACCCATGACAATTAGCCAGGGTAGTGTTAGGTGACAGCGAGGGACAAGGTATCTTGACGGTGGTGGGGGAAGACCCACATAGGGCGTTAGGGAGTGCAGGGACAGGCTCAGGTTGAGCTTAGGTGGTGACCATCCCTCATTCCTATTGGTAGGGCTTCTTCTCCCTTTCCATCCCGTTGTGTGTGTTGTGCTGTTAGTTGATCGACCATCCTTTGGGTCAAGTCACTCCGTGACCTAGCTATCTTGTTGCCATTTGTAGGCCAAGAAATAATTTGTCTTTACTGCTGTGTGTTTCTAGTAGTCTGGGAAAAAATAATTGGCATCAGCCATCTCGTTACTGTTTGTAGGCTAAAGAAAACAGCATTTCCAAATTACAGGGCATTGAAATGCTGCTGGTGGAGACCGACAGTTTTAAAAAACTGATAGTGCTGGCTGTGCCGCAGTATGTTGTTCCCATCCGCCACTACTTTTTCAGGTGGGTCAATCCTGCCCTTCTCACACACGTTGTGGACTAAATCAGTTCTGCACTGCGCAACACCATCAGTGGCAAGGTCCCAGTCCCAGTGTGCTATAGGGTGTGGGGTGCATCACAGTCACTTGTATGCCGCAAGCCTTTGCTGCCTCCAGGCTTCCGTCCTGAGGATCTGCCGCACCCAATTCATGGGACACCAAGCTCTTTTCAACAGGCAAGCATTTACAGTCCAAGTTCATCAGGTGGTCACAGGTGGGATAGAGCACACTAATTCACTTTTTTTCCTCCTTAGCATAACTCCTATTCAGTCCTGTTGTTAGCTTGTCCTGGACTACCCCTGAACCCACTGATTCTGTCAGTCTTGGATTTCCCGTCCACATCGGCAGTGCACCCCGGAACATCCATCACCTTTCGTCTATGAGGGTCCCTGTCCATCTTCCACTGAACTTCAGTCGACATGATGTGTACGGCAGCCCCTATGTCAGGCCTTAGCCTCCGGACGTGACAGGAGCAACCGCTTGGGACCCCAGTAATGTCTCCTACTGCCTGGAACAAGCGACACATGGTCTCTCTGAACTCCCACAATCAGGAAGTGCCCCCCTTTTTATTAACACTAGTGCCCAACCACTGGACTAGTTCTATCATTAACTATTTCCTTCTTCATATGTTAAACCTATTATCCTTATTTTATGTCTTATGCTATTGCTAAACCACTTACTGTATAAGTTGTACTTATGCTATCCTAAGCTTATCCTATACTATACTCACATTATGCATTAACACTTCACATGCTGTATCTTACCATAATGCATTACATAGGACGCACATCACTTTTACATATAAAACCGCACAACAGTATTCACATGACGGGTTTGTTGTCTTCAGGGGCAGAAACATGGTAAGACCGCCAACATCCCTACAGAACACTGAGCAGGAGATTTATTACCATAATGTTATAAAGGATAACCACATAACTTTTTTTACAGCTTTTCATATAAACCTTTCCAATAAGAGCTAAAAATGCAGATATGATCCAGAAGGATACATTTGTTTTTGTCACTGGTGATGGTCTCGTCTCCTGGACCACTACTAATACAAACGTTGATTGATTGTGTGCAAATAATATAAAAATAGATATATTTTAAAAGTGTATATAATATGAAAATTGGTAAAAGATTGTTTATCATGCTCAATAACACTGTAACAATGACTTACCAGTTGTGGCTGGGATTACTAATGTGGAGTAACTGGACTGCGACAGATTTGGCTTTGGTTATGCTCAGTAGTAATGTTTGAAGGTTATACTGGTATTTATCCTTAAACCCTTATATATCAATCCAGAATCCGAAGGGCACTACTCAAGAAATAGTCTCTCATAACAGTTGATCTAAATCTCAGCAAAAGTTGTAGTCAGGTGGAGTGGTGATCTTAGCATACAGTGTAATTCAGTGATGAAAGTCAAGCAATGGTCAGGGCAAGTAGCAAACTAATGAATGGGGCCACTGTCTCATATACTAGCTGGGTAAGTATTTTTTAACTTTAATCATTTATATAGCAACATTAATTCCACAGAGCTTTACAGACATTATTGGCACTGTCCCCAATGGGACTCATAACCAAAATTCCCTATCAGTATGTCTTTGGAGTGTGGAAGGAACCGGAGTACATGGAGGAAACCCACGCAAACACGGGGAGAACATACAAACTCCTTGCAGATGTTGTTCTTGGTGGGATTTGAACCCAGGACCCCAGCGCTGCAAGGCTGCAGTGCAAACCACTGAGCCACCGTGCTGCCATTATAGAAGTTAACAGCACTTTAGAAGAACCAAATATAATTTATTGCTTTGGCCCAGAGTGTAGAGGAATAGGGCCTTTTAATGCTAGGGTTCCTGGGCTATGGGTTTTGGCTGAGGGCATAGACATTTGGAACTACCCACCCATTAAGAAATGAGAAGTTTGTACATTAATTTACCTATATAGAGCCTTCATATTCCACAGAACTTTACAGACATCATCATCACTGTCAATATTGGAGCTCACAATGTAAATTCCATATCAGTATGTCTTCAGAGTGTGGAAGGAAACCCATGCAAACACGGGGAGAGCATACTCCTTGCAGATGTTGTCCGTGGTAGGATTTGAACGCAGGACTCCAGCACTGCAAAACTACACTGCTAATCACTGAGTCACCACGCTACGCATAACATGGCCTATACCATGTATAATTGAAAATTTAGTTAGTGTTTATTTCTTTTCCTCCAATGATATTTAAACTATATTCTTGTATCTTTCCGATCAGTGATATTTTCACACCACAGAATAGGATATTTCTATGGCTTTTCTGCCTTTTGGCATGGGTGCCATTACTGGCAGGAGAGCTTTGATAAATAAAAAAAGTTTCCACTCAATTGCTATGTGTATAGGAAGACACATCCGCATTTACTTTACTGTTCAAAGCAAAATATAGAAAGTGTAAGAGTTTGTATAAACACATGTATAAACAGTAAGTCACTGAGATCAAACAAGCCTGCGCTGATTTAGAGGCTAACACAACATGGCACAGGCTTTAAAGGAATTGGCATCCACACATGCTGAATGGGATTTAATTGGCTTTTGTAACTCTTGTGTTAACTCAGCTTTATTTCTTTGTATAGATAAGTGTTGTTAATCTTTCCAGCAGCCGCGTGCTTAAAACAAACAGTCAAATGCAAATTACTTACCCAATGTATAACATAGTCTTTTATAGTAGCAACCAGACAGCTCAGGAAAATGCATTGGGATAGTGTACAAAGTAAAGCCATAGGGGTTACTGTATTAGCACCACTGCAGTCTCATTCCTTGATGGCTTATGTCATACTGTAGACTTTAGGCTACGTGCACACGTGAGAGTAAAGGTACTGCCACACTAAGCGATCACACTAGCGATCACGACAACGACGCAAGCTAACGAGATCGTTGGTGTGATCTCTTTAAGGGCTCATACTCACTGGCTGGAAAAAAATCGGTCCGTTTTCTGCAGGAAAAAAACGGTACATTTGTTGTAAAAAGGCATGCGATTTTGATGCGATTTTAAATCGCACCATGCGTTTTTTCCATCAGTTTTCCATCAGTTTTCCATCTGTATGCAATGCGATTTTAACATGAAGTTTTACATAGAGCAGTTATCTCTATGTAAAAAGTCATGAAAAAATCACATTGTAAAAAAAAATTTACACAAAAAGCAAATAATTATATATATATATATATATATATATATTATTATATTTTATTTATTTATATAGCGCCATTAATTCCATGGTGCTGTACATGAGAGGGGTTACATACAAAGTTATAGATATCGTTTACAGTAAACAAATTTACAATGACAGACTGGTACAGAGGGGAGAGGACCCTATCCTTGCGGACCTACATTCTACGGGATATTGGGGAAGAAACAGAAGGTCAGGGTGCGGCAGCTCTGGTGGTGGCGAGGCGGCAGCTCTGGTGGTGGCAGCGAGGCGGCAGCTCAGGTGTGGCGGCGAGGTGGCAGCGAGGCGGAAGCTCGGGTTGTGGCGGCGAGGCGGAATGGTTATTGCAGGCTGTAGGCTTTCCTGAAGAGATGGGTTTTCAGGTTCCGTTTGAAGGATCCAAGGGTGGTGGATAATCGTACATGTTGAGGCGTGGAATTCCAGAGGATGGGGGACATTCGGGAGAAATCTTGGAGGCGGTTGTGTGAGGAACGAATAAGTGTGGAGGATAGTAGGAGGTCTTGGGAGGATCGAAGATTACGTGAAGGAAGATATTGGGAGATTAGTTCAGAGATATAGGGAGGAGACAGGTTGTGGACGGCTTTGTAAGTCAGTGTTAGTAGTTTGAACTGGATTCGTTGGGGAATTGGGAGCCAGTGGAGGGATTTGCAGAGGGGAGAAACAGGGGAGTAGCGAGGGGAGAGGAGGATTAGTCGGGCAGCAGAGTTGAGGACAGACTGGAGTGGTGCAAGAGAGTTGACGGGGAGGCCACAGAGGAGGATGTTGCAGTAATCGAGGCGGGAGATGATGAGGGCATGCACAAGAGTTTTAGTAGATTGAGGGCTGAGGAAGGGACGGATTCTGGAAATGTTTTTAAGTTGGAGGCGACAGGAGGTGGAAAGAGTTTGGATGTGTGGTTTGAAGGACAGGGCAGAGTCGAGAGTTACTCCGAGGCAGCGGATTTCAGGTGCAGGAGAGATCGTGATGCCATTTACCATAATAGATAGATCGGGTAGGGAAGATACATGAGATGGAGGAAAAATGATGAGTTCGGTTTTGTCAACATTGAGTTTTAGGAAGCGAGAGGTGAAGAAGGAGGATATGGCTGATAGACACTCCGGGATTCTGGACAGCAGAGAGGTGACATCTGGGCCAGAGAGGTAGATCTGAGTGTCGTCCTCATACAGGTGGTACTGGAAGCCATGGGACTTTATGAGTTGTCCTAGGCCAAGGGTATAGATGGAAAAAAGTAGGGGCCCCAGGACAGAGCCTTGAGGGACTCCAACAGAGAGAGGGCGGGATGAGGAGGTAGTGTGGGAGTGGGAGACGCTAAATGTGCGGTCGGAAAGGTAAGAGGCAATCCAGGACAGGGCAAGGTCTTTGATGCCAAGGGAAGAAAGAATCTGTAGCAGTAGGCAGTGGTCGACTGTGTCAAAGGCAGATGACAGGTCAAGGAGGAGGAGGATGGAGACCTGTCTGTTAGCTTTAGCTGTGAGTAAGTCATTAGTAATTTTGGTCAGGGCAGTTTCAGTGGAGTGGTGGGGGCGGAAGCCAGATTGGAGGTTGTCAAGGAGAGAGTTAGATGAGAGGTGGGAGGAAAGTTGAGCGTGGACATGCTGCTCAAGGAGTTTGGAAGCAAACGGGAGTAATGATATTGGGCGATAGCTGGGCATAGCAGTTGGGTCAAGGTTTGTTTTTTTGAGGATGGGTGTGATGGTGGCATGTTTGAAGGCAGAGGGAAAGGTACCAGAAGATAGCGATAGGTTGAATAGATGGGTTAGGGCTGGGATGAGCGTGTTAGTGAGGTTGGGGAGCAGGTGGGAAGGGATGGGGTCAAGTGCACAGGTGGTGAGGTGAGATTTGAAAAGGAGGTGAGTAAGCTCTCCTTCAGTGATGTTGGAGAGGGAGGTTAGTAGGGAAGGACAGAGGTCTGGTATATGGGGTGGTTGGGGTGGTGGAACAGTAAAGGTTTGCCTTGTTTGGTTGATCTTATTTTTGAAGTAGGTGGCAAAGTCCTCGGCAGAGATGAGGGGAGTTGGAGGTGGCAGTGGTGGGCGGAGGAGAGAGTTGAATGTGCTGAACAGTTGTTTTGGGTTGTAGGATAATGAAGATACAAGGTTTGCAAAATAGGTCTGTTTAGCAGAGATGAGGGCTATTTTGAAGGCAAGTGTAGCTTGTCTGAAAGCAGTGAAGTCGTCTGGCAGGCGTGTTTTTTTCCAATGCTGCTCCGCGACCCTGGATGATTGTCGAAGTTTTTTGGTGAGATTGTTGTGCCAGGGTTGCCTATTGATTTGTCGTACTTTGCCGTACGTGAGAGGGGCGACTGAGTCTATGGCAGATGTGAGGGTGGTGTTATAGAAAGTGGTGGCGCTGTCTTTGTCGTGGAGTGAAGATATGGAGGACAGAGGTAGGAGAGAGTCTGAGAGTCTGTGAATGTCTAGGTGTGCGAGGTTTCTGCGAGGATGTGCCAGTGGCTGGACATAGGGGGCAGGTGAAGAGGACAGGGATGAGAAGGTGAGTAGGTGGTGGTCTGATAGGGGAAGGGGAGAGATTGTGAGATTAGATAGGGAACAGAGGCGAGTGAAGATGAGGTCTAATGTATGTCCGTCTGTGTGGGTGGCTGTGGAGGACCACTGAGTAAGTCCAAAGGATGAAGTAAGTGACAGGGGCTTGGAGGCTGCTGGCTGGCGGGTGTCAATAGGGATGTTAAAGTCACCCATGATAATGGTGGGGATGTCAGCAGAGAGAAAGTGAAGAAGCCAGCTGGAGAATTGGTCAATGAAGGCAGTGGCTGAGCCCGGTGGTCGGTATATGACGGCCATTTGGAGATTAGAGGGAGAGTAGATACGGACCGAGTGGACCTCAAAGGAAGGGAGGATGAGGGAGGATGGGGTTTGGATACGGTTGAAGGAGCAGTTATTAGAAAGAAGGAAACCCATGCCTCCACCATGTTTGTTGCCAGAGCGAGGAGTGTGGGTGAAGTGGAGACCGCCGTAACTCAGTGCAGCAGGGGAGGCCGTGTCAGTGGCGTCAGCCAGGTCTCAGTGAGGGCCAGGAAGGAGAGGTTGCGGGAGGTAAAGAGATCGTGGATCACATGGAGCTTGTTGCAGATGGAACGGGCGTTCCAGAGTGCTCCAGAGAGAGAAAGCTGGAGGGTAGGGTTTAGTGGCACAGGTTTTAAGTGTGAGGGATTGCGGTAGTTTCTCTTACTGTGAGAAGTATAGGGGTGAGGATTAGTGGGATGTATGAGGCAGGGGGGGCCAGGATTGGGGGATATGTCACCAGCAGTGAGAAGAAGCAGAGAAAGGGAAAGCAGATGGGTGAAGGAGAGTGAGCGGCTTACGTTATATTTTAGTGGGAGAGGTCTGAGGTTAAGAAGCAGGTTTGCAGATGAGGCGATGTGGGGGGGTAGGAGAGAGGGGGAGACAGTTATTAGGTTGGAGCTTGCAGGGGTTTGGGGATAGCGAAGGAGAGTGAAGATTAGTGGAGCAAAAACGGTGATGGCAAATGTGAACATGGTTAAAGAACAGGGTAAAAGAAAGGCAAGTAAAATTAGAAGACAGAGATTAGTCTTACCTTCTGACCGATTTCTGGACTATTTCTGGATATATTTCTGATGTAACACTTCAAAGATGTCACACTTAAAATGATGTCACATCTGACCAAGGCCATATCTGACCTGCTCCATTCAACTTATACCATTCAAATGTCCATGAAATGAAGCCAGGTGAGAGAGAGAGAGGGGAGGAGAAAGGAGCAGGAGGAGAGTTCACAGCAGGGAGCAATTAACAGATTGCAGTTAATAGAACATTTGCCTAGCATCACAGATGAAGAAAGACAGATTAAGATGGAGGTATAGGCTTAAGGGTGAGGGTCACAGACAAATCAATATGTATTCAGTAAATCTGAAGTATGCTACATGGAATTAAAAACAGGGAAAAAGCAGCAGCGTACCAGTTACAACAGAAAAAAGGAGTACATAGGATTCTGGGGTGCAGTGGGTATTCTGGATAGAGAGGTGGTTCAGACGTACCAGTTACAACAGAAAAAAGGAGTACATAGGATTCTGGGGTGCAGTGGGTATTCTGGATAGAGAGATGGTTCAGACGTACCAGTTACAACAGAAAAAAGGAGTACATAGGATTCTGGGGTGCAGTGGGTATTCTGGATAGAGAGGTGGTTCAGACGTACCAGTTACAACAGAAAAAAGGAGTACATAGGATTCTGGGGTGCAGTGGGTATTCTGGATAGAGAGGTGGTTCAGACGTACCAGTTACAACAGAAAAAAGGAGTACATAGGATTCTGGGGTGCAGTGGGTATTCTGGATAGAGAGGTGGTTCAGACGTACCTGTGGATGAAAGTAGATGGATCAGGACACGACAGCATGAAGGGGAATATACCATGCGCTATTATTCTGGATATATTTCTGATGTAACACTTCAAAGATGTCACACTTAAAATGATGTCACATCTGACCAAGGCCATATCTGACCTGCTCCATTCAACTTATACCATTCAAATGTATAATATATATATAGGTCATACACTTCTACATAGTATAATAGCCGCTAATTCATCCCTGGCTATACTGTAAAATCACACTGACAGCTTTAATAAAGAATAGAAACAATACATATACACACATAGAATATATATATATATATATGTAATTGTGACATATACATATATTTAAAGTTCATACACTTCTACATACTGTAATAGCTGCTAATTCAATTGCCGACTTTTGTGAAATCACAAAAGCCGACATGAAATGATACATTGTTTAGACACAGTTAACCATGTCATTTCATGTATTTTGATATATGGTTTTAACTTACAATTGCATAAGTGTATGTGTGAAAAATTTCAGACATGTAGGGGTTAATTAAAGGTGTAAATTCATTGAAAAAAAATGTGTGGGCTCCCGCTGTATTTTCTCCACCAGACAGACAAAGCAAGCGAGTGGGGGCAGATAATAATAGCCTAGGGAGGGTACATTTTTTTTGTGCCCCCTGGCTACTAACATCTGCCCCCAGACACCCCAGAAAGGGCAAATCTCTAATTAGATTTGCCCTTTCTGGCACTTTGCCCATCTATTCCCATTGCCCTGTAGCGGTGGCGAATGGGTTAATAAGGGGTTAAAGCCACCTTGCAATTGAAAGGTCACTTTAAGCCAGGTTAATAATTGAGAGCTGTCAATTAGACAACTATCAATTATTAATCCTATTGAAGGAAATAAAAAAAATCACACACACTTTAAGAATAAATAATTTTAATGAAATAAAAACACATTTTTTTGACCATCTTTTATTTAACTCTTAATCCCTGCGAAGCCCTTGATATTCTATAATAAATAAAAAATAATAAAACAACATTATTCTTACCTATCTGGCGATCTGTCACGTCCCACGATGTAATCCTTCACAAAGGGTTAACTAGCAATCAGCTAAGCAGAGCAAGTAATGCTGCCTGCTCAGCTGAAAGCTCCTGAATGAATGAGCTTATCTCCTGCCGACAGGAGAGGATGTGAATAATGAATGAAGCTTAATTGATTGTGTCCCACTTTCACTTTAGGTCAGGTCACTGAAGTGAAAGTGGCAATAAATCAATTAAGCTCCACTCATTAATCACTTCCTCTCCTTTCGCCAGGAGAGGAAGTTATTCATTCGGGGTGTTACAGCTAGGAGACAGCATTAGCTCTCTGCTAACTGTAACCTGTTAACCCTTTCTGATGGATTACAGCGTGGGACCTGACTGTACATCGGATTGGTAAGTATAATTTTGCTTTTTTATTTTATTTTTATTACTGGAAATGGTTTTAGCAGGAAAATAAAATATGGTCAAAAACTGTGTGATTATTTAATTAAACTTCTTTTTTATTAAACTGTGTGTGTTTGATTTTTCTATCATACAATAGGATTAATAATTGATAGTTGTCTAATTGACAGCTCTCAATTATTAACCTGGCTTAAAGTGACCTTTCAATTGCAAGGTGGCTTTAACCCCTTATTAACCCATTCGCCACCGCTACAGGGCAATGGGAATAGACGGGCAAAGTGCCAGAAAGGGCGAATCTAATTAGAGATTTGCCCTTTCTGGGGTGTCTGGGGGCAGATGTTAGTAGCCAGGGGGGGGCACAAAAAAATGTACCCTCCCTAGGCTATTATTATCTGCCACCACTCGCTTGCTTTGTCTGTCTGGTGGAGAAAATACAGCGGGAGCCCACGCATTTTTTTTTCAACGAATTTACACCTTTAATTAACCCCTACATGTCTGAAATTTTTCACACATACACTTATGTAATTGTAAGTTAAAACCAGATATCAAAATACATGAAATGACATGGTTAACTGTGTGGAAACAATGTATCATTTCATGTCGGCTTCTGTGATTTCACAAAAGCCGGCAATTGAATTAATGGCTATTATACTATGTAGAAGTGTATGAACTATAAATATATGTATATGTATGTGTTACAATGAAATGTATATATATATATATATATATATATATATACATATATATATATATATATATGTATTCTATGTGTATGTATCTAGTGTTTTGTGAGCTGTCAGTGTGATTTTACAGTAGCCAGGGATGAATTGCCGGCTTTTCAAAGGAGACTGGTGCGTATAAATCGGACAGCACTTGCATGGTGCGAGTGCTGTGCGTTTTTTAATCGCACCCATTGACTTGCATTGGCGATTATCATCCCAAAATCGCATCAAATCGCAGCATGTTGCGATTTTTTTCTCACACCAATTTCTGATGAGAAAAAAATCGCAAATGAGAATTCACCTATTGAATAACATTGGTCAGATTTGAATCCGATTTTTTTTCGTCTGATTATCATCCGTTTTCGGCGCCAGTGAGTATGAGCCCTAAGGTCGCTAGTAGCTTCCAAACAGGAGATCTCATCAACGAAACATCAGCGGTCAGCGATCTGTTTAACGACTTTGGCGGTCGTTAGGATCTGTCACAGCATGTACTGAGCGCAACCTTTTCCACGCCCCTCAGCACAGATTGGTGGTCACTGTATATGTTTTATAATTATATATGTATGTTATAATTAATGTTTTGACCGCGTCATGAAAGACGACGTATAGCGCTCCCTTCCATTGTTCTCGAGCGCTTCTGATTCATAGGAATTTCCAGCATCGCTCCTGCTTCCTGCGTCCTGCTAGCCTGCTTTGCAGCTACTGCGATCCACTCTGTGACGCTAAGGGTATGTGCACACGTTGCGGATTCTGTTGCAGTTCTGCAGCAGATTTTGCCTTGCAGATCTGCAGCAGAACTGCAAGCGATGTACAGTGCCATTCTAGTCAATGGAAATCAAAAAATGCAGTGCACATGCTGCAGATTTTTCTGCGCAGATTTGGTGCGGATTTAAAACTGCAGCATGTCACTTCTTTTGTGCAGAACTGCAGCGGTTTTACACCTGCTCCATTATAGGAATCTGCAGGTCTCAAAAGGCAGGGGAAATCTGCACAAAAACTGCAGTAAATCTGCAGATAAAAAGGACAAAAAAAGGATAAAAACTGCGCGGATTTTGACCTGCAGTTTCTGCCAAGAGATGCAGATTCTGTGCAGAAAATTCTGCAGACCAATCTACAACGTGTGCACATAGCCTAAGGCTATGTGCACACGTTGCGGAATTGCCATGGAAATTTCCGCGGCAATTCCGCACCTCCCTGCCGCGGGAAATCCGCATATTATAGGTATGCGTATTCCCGCTAAACACTAGCGTTTTGCAAGCGGAATTAGCTTGCAGAATGCTAGCGTTTTACAAGCTATCTGACAGGGTGGTCACACGAGTCAAACAAGTGTTTGACAAGTGTGACCAACTTTTTACTATTGATGCCGCCTATGTCGCATCAATAGTAAAAAGATCTAATGTTAAAATAATAAAAAAAAATAATAAATAATGATATTCTCACCTTCCGGCGGCCCCCGCAGCCTTCCCGCCTCTCAGCGACGCTCCCGGCAAGTTCCGTTCCCAGGAGTCCTTTGCTGCAATCATCCCGATGACGTAGCATCTCGCGAGACCGCTACGTCATCTGGGTGATCTCGCAAAGCACTTCTGGGAACGTGATTGGCGGGAGCGTCGCTGAGAGGCGGGAAAGCTGCGGGGGACGCCGGAAGGTGAGAATATCATTATTTTTTATTTTAATTATTGTTTTTACATGGATATGGTACCCAGGGCTTGGAGGAGAATCTCCTCTCCTCCAGACCCTGGGTACCATCCGCACATGAACCGCTTACTTTCCGCATGGTGGGCACAGCCACATGCAGAAAGTAAGCGGTTCAATGCATTCCTATGGCGGCGGAATCGCCGCGGTTCCGCAAAAAAGAATGAGCATGCTGCGGATTCTCCCGCGATGCGATTCCGCCGCGGAAAAACCCGCAGCATGTGCACAGCATTGCGGAATCTCATAGGCCTTAATGAGTTGTATTGTGTAAGCGGTTTTGCCGCGGTTTCGCGGCGTTTCCGCCGTGAAAAACCGCGGCAAAACCGCTAAAAAACCGCAACGTGTGCACATAGCCTAAAGAAAACCTAGTCTCGCCTGCACCGCTGACGTATGCATCACCAACGAGGTCGCTCGTCGTTCACAAAAGGTGTCAAACACAGCGATTCAGGCTCACCAGCGGGACGCCAACGATCAAAAAACGGTCCAGAACGTTCGTGAATGATCAGCGACATCACAGCAGGGGCCACATCACTGCTACATGTCACACACAACGACGTCGCTAACTATGTCGCTGCTGCGTCATAAAATCGCTGACGCTTGAGCGATCTCGCTAGCGATCTCGCTTAGTGTGGCATACCCTTTAGGTCACGTTCACATGTTCAGTATTTGGTCAGTTTTTTACATCAGTATTTATAAGCCAAAACCAGGAGTGGGTGATAAATACAGAAGTGGTGTAGTGTTTCTATTATACTTTTCCTCTAAGGCCGGCGTCACACACAACGACAAAAAATCGGTCCGTTTTAGACGGTCGACAATCGGAACAAAATCAAAACATCACACATCCTTCTGGCATCCGGTTTTCCTTCAAAGATGCGATTTAATCGCATGTGTGTGTACCTTGTAACATCCGATTTTCATCCGACCACCGTTTTTTTTGTCGCAACAAACCAAAAAGGTCAAATAACGGTTTTCAGGCCTGATACTAATTTAAATCATCAGTCACAGCTATATTTAAGTGATCTGCTACAGGTGTGAGGCTCCCACCTTTGCACTGTTGTCATTTTGGTCCTTGTGCTTTGTGCTTGATACCTGCTTAATCCAAACATGAGCGACACACTCAGATTTTCTACAACTGAGCGTGTGCTGTTTCATTGGGTTATATCCAGACGTTTTGGAGAGCCATATCCTGTAATATCAGATCACAGAAGACACAGAAGGATGTGGGTACATCCACTTTTGACAAGAAGGCTAACTAAAGGACATTTTCACCGGCTATATTTGTCACTGCGTAGTCACGGAGATAAGTTTTTCCTATATTGTCGAATGACAATAGCTACATTTGATAAGCTGCTTGACATTGTGCGCCCTGGGATCACATTTCAGGACACCAGGATGAGAAAATCTATTTCTGCAGAGGAACGCCTTCTTCTAACAATAAGGTATGTGTATTAACGATATGTTGATGATGTTTTTAGCCCCATACTCACTTTGCAAGTGTAGGAGCAGACTTCTTGTAATCTTCTAATGTGTGTATTTTATTTCTCAATCTTAGATATCTAAATTATGGCCTATGGTGTATTTTACAGAAGCCATGGCTTGTAATCTAATTTCCACCATGTGTGCTGTAACAAACTCAAGCATTCTAAGTGTTTTTTTTTTTTTTAATTTGTCAACTGATTTGTCGATGTTCTATGTTTGTTACAGGTTCCTTTCTACTGGCATGTCCTACGCTGCTCTGCACCTAGAGTTCCTAATAGGCAGATCAACAATTTCTGGCATTGTTCGGTCAACTTGTGTGGAAATTTGGAACAGAATACATGAAGAAGTCATGCCTGAACCCAAAATGAGTGACTGGTTGAGGATAGCACAGGGTTTTGAGCAAAAATACCAATTTCCACACTGTATAGGAGCCCTGGACGGCAAGCATATACGTGTTCGCAAACCTCCTAACTCAGGCTCCCAATTCTTCAATTATAAACAATATTTTTCTGTTGTTTTGTTGGCCTTGGTCGACACAAACTACATGTTTATAATTGTAGACATTGGTGCCTATGGAAGGACTGGAGACTCTAGAGTCTTCAATACTTCCATAATGGGTAGGCGGATACGCAGTAACCAACTGGACCTACCTCCATCAAGTCAACTTACTGACTCCATTCCAGAACATGTGCCTTATGTTATAGTTGCGGATGAGGCCTTTCAATTAACCCGTAATGTAATGAGGCCATATCCCCGTCGCTATCTCAACCATCGGCGCAGAATATTTAATTGTCGGCTGTCACGTGCTCGTCGTCTGGTTGAGTGCACATTTGGAATTCTTTGTGCTAAATGGCGGGTACTTCAATCTGCAATTCAACTAAGTGAAGCCAATGTTAATGTGGTCCTCAAAACATGTGTGGTCCTACATAATTTTTGTAGAATACATGAATGCTCCTCTCAAGATGTGGGTGAATTAGCCTCTGTGAATGTGTCTTTGCCTATGTCACCACCCATCCATCCCCGTCGTCCACCTTCAGGCATAAAAGTACGTGATGTGTTGACTCAATATTTTGTTTCCCCTGAGGGTGCTACTGCCTGGCAAGAGGAGGCATTAGTAGACATGTAGTGCAGCTATGTTTCTCTGTCCTAAACCTATTTGTTATCAATTTATGTTATATGTTGTGATGTTTTTTTGGTCATGCTGTGTGTAAGTTCAGCAGGGCATCACCTTTTGAAATAAACACATACAATCAATGGCACTTAAATTATTTTTTATCTGTGGTGTTTGGATTAGTGGCTTTATACTTTATGTTAATGGACTAATATGTCCTTAGTTTTTTATAATTTCTTTGAACATAAAATAACATCAACAAAAACAATAAACATTTTCTAACATGATATAAAAAAATTAACAAAAATATAACAAAAACATAAACCCTATAAGTGCTGGTAGGTGTGTGGTGGTGAAGGTGGAAGTCCAGCTTGGGAGGGCTGGCTAGACTGCTCTCCAGCCACTGTGTCAGCATGAGTGGTGGCTGACTGAGCAGTTTGCTGCATGGTTCTTGCTCGCTCTGGAGGTGGGTTTGGGTAAGGGAAGTTTGGGAACTGTTGTGGGTAGTCATAATATGAGTGGGCACTTACATTATAGCCCCCAAAATGCCCATGTCGACCATACCCATGTTGTGGCCAGCTTTGAACATTGGGTATGGTCGAGTGGGCATATTGTGACTGCCCACTATGTGCCATGGGTTGGAGCTGGTTAGCTCCGTATAAAGAATCAGCAGTAGGATGAAGAGGAGGAGTTGGGTTCTGTTGGACACAAGGAGGAGGTGGAGGAGGAGGATGATGATGAGGAGGTGGATCAGTGGCTGCTGCAGATTGTGCTGTATGTTGAGGCACCACTCTACATACATTTTCTGGACCAGCCACCCATGTATGTAGATAATTGACAAGGTTTGTTGGATCATTAGGTGGTCTTCCAGCATGCAACACAATATGCAGAGCATTTCTGATAAGCAGTCTGTTCTAGCTTGGAATTGCCCGGAGGTAAGGGGCCAGACTGCGGCAATAGGCCTCCTCACCATCATCATTAGCTACACTGGACAAATAGTCCAGCACTCCTCTGTCCACCTGCCTCCTTGTGACAGAACCAACTCCTTCTCTTCTACGCCTGGGTCAGCGTGCAACATCAGCTGTTGGCGAACCCACATCCAGGGGCCTACCAGGGCTGCTGCTCAGGGGAGGGTCTTGAGACTGTGAAGCCAATCTGTCAGACTCCAGTGCTGGTGGTGGTGGTGGTGGTGATGCTGCTGAAATTGCTGCTGAAGATGGACCAGCCTCCTCAACATCCCCCACAGGATCAATAAGTGGTTCAGAGTCCGAAGCTGGCTCTCTCTCAGTGAGGTTTGATTCGGTGCTATAGAATAATAAAATTTTATTATTATTGATTCATTGAAAATCATATACATTTTGTACAGACATTAACTTACGGTCTCAAATCCAGAGCTGGAGCTAGAAAATTCAGGCGATCATAATATAAATATTTACGCTTTCTTGTTGCTGCTGCCCCACTAGCCCCCTCAGCTGTCTCTCTCTCCTGTAGCTGTCACTACAGCTGCGCCAACGTCTTGTAACATCTGAGACTGAAAAATTAAGTGATAAAATATAATTTAAACATTTTGTGCGTTTGGATTTTTTTTTATAAATTACAAAACCAGCAACATAGTATTTGAGAAAATTGGTCAAGGGGTGTAAAAAACCAATACAAAGTATATGTCATTAAAATAACAATTTAATATTAGAAGTGTTCATACGTAGAAAGCTGTATGACATATGTGTCACAATAATGTTTTTTTTTTTTTAACACACACCAATACAATTCACAAAAGGGACACATATAAAGTCATTCACCTACGCATTTATTGTGTCAGACCAAATTTTAAAAATTTAAATTTTCCACCATTGCAGTAGTACATAAATATCACAAATACACAGACATCACCTGAACATTCATCATACCAGGAGCTTCAGTTGGTCCCTGCCCTGTGTCATTCCCCTATATATGGGAAGGAACTTTTTTACGTTATAACATATCCCACAGGGGCCTCCTATGTTCCTATTTAGTTATTTTAATTAAGGTTTGAGAAACACCCATTGCAGGGTCGAAACGTTACCTCAAATAGATTTTATTCAATACATTTCGGGGTGACATATAAGGGTACAGGAACATTCTAACACATTGTTGTTGGTACATACAGTACATATAGTCAAACATTATTTTAAGCAGTTTCAAGTCGTTACTTACTAATGCGTTCTTGGTCCTCCCTAGACCTGTCGCCAAAATCAGGGAACATCTGGGAACAGATTCTTCTCCAAGAGGCATCCTTTATTGCCCGGTTAGAATAATTTTGATCGCGCTGGTCCCAAAGTTCTGGCCTCTCCTGGACCAGAACAATCAACATTTCCACATTTATGTGAGTGGCCATGGTTGTGGTCTCCGTGGAGGCGGTTTCGTGTTTTGTTTTGATTTTTCAAAGCCTAATTAGCATGTCAGCCCTTCCTGTCATTTATTCTGATGCAATTTCCTGACACCTGGGATAGTGGTCCGATTTTTCATCGCAAGTCACACAGTGTGGTCCGTTTGTAATCCGATTTTTCATCGCTCCCATAGACTTGCATTGGTGATTGTCGACCCACAATCGGTGACAATCGCAGTATGCTGCGATTGTACACGGACGTTTAAAACGGACCACAAAAAATCGGATACTGGGAGCTGCTCCATAGATTAACATAGGGCAGACTGCAATACGATTTTTCATCGCATTGCAGTCGTCCGATTCTGTCGCCAGTGTGACGCCGGCCTAATTGTTTCACTCCTGGTTTTTAAGACTGAGGTAGAAAAACTCACCAAATACTCAAAGTGTGGACGTGCACTTATAGTATAAACAAAGTGGATAGCATTTATAGAAATCTCCTACTCGCTGTGCTTCTTTTTTAACTGAGCTTAAACTGACCTGCGGTGCGTGTTTTAAATCTTGTCAATTTATCAGCATGTCAATTTCTTCTGCAGGTAGGCTGAGTTTTCCCCATAGACTTACATTAGATACAGAATATCCGCACATAACAAATGCACATGTGTTTTTAGTGTGTTTCTGCAATGGAAACGCATCAGAATTGCATCTAATTTGCACCTAAGTATATCGATAAAGTTTTGTCAGCGCCAAATACCAAGAAGTATCAAAAACTAAGCAGCTTTATATAAAGCATGACACATCAAAAAGAGACAAAAAAGCAGAATAAAAAATGTATTAAAAACACATGTTTAAAAAGTGCACACAAAAATGCAATAAAAAATGCAAGTAATCTAATTTAAATAAGTATGTCACGCCAGACCACCAAAATGTTAGCCCGCGAAATTCCATGCAGACCTCGTCCAAAACACTCAACCAATAGTTCCACACCTCCATGGGAAGGGTATTTAATTCCACCATTGTTACGCAGAACAGTTTGGACCTCCTGTTGCCTGGGGAGGAAGGGCGGTGGAAAAGAAATTTATCTAGCTTCCTCTCGGGGTGACCAGGGGTTTTCAGAAAAACACAGCAGTGATTCCTCACACGTACGGCTCTCCTGGGCTGAAGATTACAGCTCTGTAGGTTTGCTTACATTTTCATTCCATGCCACTTGTTTTTTCCTTCTTGAGGCTTTTGATGTCAGTCTTATCGAATTACTAGTTTGCTTAAGTTTTACTTGTTGTCTTCAAGTTCCAAAACTTGCCATCTTAAAAGGCACCATATTAAGGCTATATGCACACGTTGAGGATTTTTCGCGTTTTTGCGTGGTTTTCCGCTGCAAAAATGCTGAAAAAACGCATGCATTAAGCATCCTATTAGTAGAATGCATTCCGCAATTTTTGTGCACATGCTGCGTTTTTTTCCTCGAAAAAAATGCATCGCAGAAAAAATGCAGCATGTTCATTCTTTTTCCAGAATTGCGGCGATTCCGCCACCATAGGAATGCATTGAACCGCTTACTTTCCGCATGTGGCTATGTGCGGATGGTACCCAGGGTCTGGAGGAGAGGAGACTCTCCTCCAGGCCCTGGGTACCATATCCATATTAAAACAATAATTAAAATAAAAAATCATGATATTCTCACCTTCCGGCGGCCCCCACAGCCTTCCCGATCCTCGGCGACTCTCCCGGCCAATCCCGCTCCCAGGCGTGCTTAGCCACAATCACCCCAGATGACGTAGCGGTCTCGCGTGATGCTACATCCTCTGGGGTCATTGTCGCAATGCATCCCTGGGAACGGGATTGGCCGGGAGCGTCGCTGAGAGGAGGGGAAGGCTGCGGGGGCCGCCGGAAGGTGAGAATATCACGATTTTTTATTTTTTTTATTATTTTTAACATTAGATTTTTTTACTATTGATGCGGCATAGGCGGCATCAATAATAAAAAGTTGGTCACACTTGTCAAACACTATGTTTGACTCGTGTGACTAACCTGTTAATCAGTTTTCCAAGCGATACTACAGATAGCTTGGAAAACGCTAGCATTCTGCAAGCTAATTACGCTTGCAAAACGTTAGTTTCTGGTGGGAATACGCATACCTCTAAAATGCGTATTTCCAGCGGCAGGGAGGTGCAGGATTGCCGCGGAAATTTCCGCGGCAATTCCCAAATGCGTGCACATAGCCTAAGACACCCAGCATCACCCCTGCTACCCCCTCCTCTCTCCCATATACAAGTCTGCACTCACACACTTCACCTGACGAAGCTGGTCTGTAGCAGCGATACGCGTGGGGCTTTTTCCCACATGCCCTGCTACTGGCTCTTGTCATTTCTTGCCAGCAATGGCATATTGACTCTCTCATTGGGACCGGCTTTGCAGCTCCTGGGGATTGGTAGAGTATCAGTTTGCCCCCCCCTTTCTACATTGGTGCATCATTTAGGGCATCTCCTTGTCTCCACAGTGAGCATGGACGAGAGGTTGTATGTTTAGCCTTTCTAGGGCTCTTTACTCTCATCCTTACACTTGGATGTTATTACTTCAGTCCCTGTCCTATTGCAATTCTTGGGTCTCCATGTGTGCATTTGCCAATTGCATGTGCTAGGTATTTATGCTGTTCATTTTTTGAATTTATTGATAGACTTGGTCTGCATATGACACATGTATTTGTTCATATTTATTGCATGTACTGGCGATTTTGTTGTACACATGGCAAATGCTTGTATATATATCTAGGAGTCACTATAACATTATTCTGAACAGGTCAGGGTCTAAGTGCGTGGTGTTTCATGGCACATTATGTGTGTTTTTTAAGTGATTTTATCTCTTGTGTGTCTTGTTTTTTCAAATAAAACTTCATGTGATTTTTTGTATCTTACATTGTCCAGGTGTGAAGACCTATTATTGTCTGGTCTTCTCTCTTGTTTTGCTATTTGGTCTTTTCCATACAAGGTTCTGCACCCGGATTGATATGTATGACATTAGGTGCACCCCATATACATATTCTGCACTCACACACAGTGACTGCAGGCTTGTCAATTTAGACCAAACAACTTTAACCACTTCACAACATATGACGTACTTATATTTCTTGATAAGGAAAAACGTCCTCAATTGTAGACATTGTTTTAATAAATATGAAGGTTGGCCCGTGACTTTGTCCATGTTTTTAATTTTGGCTCTCTGCCTGTTTGAGTTTGACATCCCTGCTCTAGATCAATGAATTTCAATCTGGTGAGAATGCCTTTTTTATGCTCCAATGCAGGATACTCTGGTACTCTCCATCGGGACAATAGGTTATGGCATACCATTCTTTGACACCTGACCTCTGCTGTCTGTGATTGGCTGCAGTGGTCTGGTGACTGAAGCAGCTCATCCTCAGAGCTACATCCGATGCTCATTGTTAGGCCGGCGTCACACTGCTGAGTTTGATGCGAGTTAGTCGCACCACTTTCTCGCATCAACACCCGGCACGGCCGCCCACTCTCGGACCCAAGTGTGCGGCTGCATGTATTTCTATGCCGCCGCGCACTCGGGTCCGAGAGCGGGCGGCCATGCCGAGTGTTGATGCGAGAAAGTCGTGCGACTAACTCGCATCAAACTCGGCAGTGTGACGTCGGCCTTAGAGTAGATGCAGACGAAAATTTTCTCTGCATCCGAGTCGATCAATGTTATTATGCTAATCAGACTCTAATCAGAGTGGGACCCGATTTTCTCAAAGGTGGGAAAAAATAAAGTTTCTTCACGTTGTAGTCATTCAGTGAAAATCAGACCACACTTTGATGTCATTGGAGTGCGATATGATTTTTTTCTTGGACCCACAGACTTGAATTCTCTGAGGCAAATATCACATCCTGCAATTTCTTTCCCTTGACCACTCAAGAAAAATTGGACATGTGCACAGCCCCATAGAATAACGTGTTTGAATGCTATCCGTCAAAACCATGGCTAGCACTAGTCCAATTTACACAGTCATGTGCACAAGCCCTTAGGCTATGTGCCCACGTTGCAGAAATGCTCCGCAATTGTCCGGAGCACTTCCGGAACTCCCTGCCGCGGTTAAAACTCATACGGAATTCGCATGCATTTTCCCGCCAAACACAAGTGTTTTGCAAGTGTTTTTAGTTTGCAGAATGCTAGCGCTTTTCCAAGTGATTTGAAGCATCGCTTGGAAAAGTGATTGACAGGTTGCTCACACTTGTCACGCATAGTGCTTGACAAGTGTGACCAACTTTTTACTATTGATGAGTGTTAAAAATAATTTAAAAAAAATATGGATATACTCACCTCCTGGCGGCCCCCGATCTCCTCAGTGGCGATCCCGATCCTCAGCGGCGCTGCCGGCAAGTTCCGTTCCTTAACGGTCACTTGACTACAAAGGTCTTTCTTGCTAAGCACGCCTGGGAGCGGAACTTTCTGGCAGCGCCGCTGAGGACCGGGAGGACTTCGGGGGCCGACAGAGTGTAACTATATCCCTATTTTTTATTTTAACTTTATTTTTTACAGGAGTATGGTACCGAGGGCCTGGAGGAGAGTCTCCTCTCCTCCGGGCCCTGGGTACCAACCGCACATGAAACACTCACTTTACACATGGTGGGCATGGCCACATGCGTAAAGTGAGCATTTCAATGCAATCCTATGGTGGCTGAATCGCCGCAATTCCGCTAAAATAATGAATATGCTGCGGATTTTTCCGCTATGTGTTTCCGCAGCTGAAAAATCTGCAGCATTGGCACAGCAACTGCGGAATCCCATAGGATTGCATGGGATGCGTTTCTGCCGTGGAAAAACGCGGCAAAAATGCTTAAAAAACACAGCTTGGGCACGTAGCCTAAGAGTCATTTCATACCATTGAGTGCCCTCAAAACAGTCTTTGTTTATGTCAGAAAACCCCTTTAAGACACTCTTGTCTCCTAAAAGTGGAGATTTTAGACATAACATTGATCCAACATGTGTGCACACTGCAAGATTTTTTTTATAGGAGAAACTTGAATACTTATTATTACTTATGAATTAAATTAATATTATTATATAAAATATAACAAAATACATTTTTTTCACACACTGTATATAATTACGCACACACATCAAGGCACTAAATGAACAAAGAATGCAGATTAAAAACAGCTTCAAGCAGGTGAGAAATATTTTCCATATCCTATTAAAACAGAATCAGAATTACAGTTCTTTATACATATGTGCTAGAACACATACTCATGTCTAATTTAAAACCATAGGTACCTCTGCAAACACCACATACAGCATAAAAATGGTCATATAAAAATGTTGTTAACATAGAATTCTTAATGGCAAAAAAAAATCACATCTGTGCTACACATGGTTACAAGTCTAAGCTGTAGGATCATAAAACCCCTGTAAAGCACATTTGGAATATAGACACTCTCAGGAATTCAAGTGACTTGCAGATGGTCATTGAAAGCTTAAGTGAAAAGAAAAAGAAAAGCAACCTCTCAGACCTTGTCGTCATTGTAAGAAAATATACAACTTCTATCAATGTATGTGTGTATACGCTAATGTCATTTAATGACAGGATGGTAGTTCAGTAATGTTTACTGTTACTACTAAATAATCATTTTTTTACAAGACAGTAGCATTAAATTGGAATTTCAGGAAAACTGTTTCAGACAAATACAGTATGAGAAAATTATTATTATTTATTTTTATAGTGCCATTTATTCCATGGTGCTTTACATGTGAGGAGGGGTATACATAATATAAACAAGAAAGAAATAAGAAACTAGATCTGAGCTGAAAAAGTGCATATAAGGGTACATACCCATTTGTAGAAAGAAAAACGGTCCGTTTTCTGGATGGAAAAAACAGTCCGATTATATGCGATCGTCATGCGATTTGTGTGCGATTTTTAATCGCACCATCTGTTTTCCATCTGTATGCAGTGCAATTTTAACATGACGTTTTACATAGAGCAGTTCTCTCTATGTAAAAACTCATGTAAAAATCACATTGTAAAAAAAAATTTACACAAAAAGCAAAAAATTATATATATATATATATATATATATATATATAGGTCATACACTTCTACATAGTATAATAGCCGCTAATTCAATTGCCGGCTTTTGTGAAATTTCAGACCCGACATGAAATGACACAAGGTTTACATACAGTTAACCATGTTATTTCATGTAGTTTGATATATGGTTTTCACTAACAATGACATGAGTGTATGTGTGCAAAATTTCATACAGCTAGGGGTTAATTAAAGGTGTAAATTCGTTGAAAAAAAATGCATGGGCTCCAGCGCTATTTTTTCCACCAGACAGGGAAAGCCAGTGAATGAGGGCAGATAATAATAGCCTAGGGAGGGTGCATTTATTTTGTGCCCCTCCCTGGCTACTAACATCTGCCCCCAGCCACCCAGAAAAGGCAAATCTATAATTAGATGCATCCTTTCTGGCACTTAGCCCGTCTATTCCCATTGCCCTGTGGCTAATGGGTTAATAATGGGTTAAAGCCACCATGCTATTGAAAGGTGAATTTAAGCCAGGTTAATAATTGAGAGTTGTCAATTAGACAACTATCAATTATTAACCCCTTCACCCCCAAGGGTGGTTTGCACGTTAATGACCGGGCCAATTTTTACAATTCTGACCACTGTCTCTTTATGAGGTTATAACTCTGGAACGCTTCAACGGATCTTCGCGATTCTGAGAATGTTTTCTCGTGACATATTGTACTTCACGTTAGAAGTAAAATTTCTTCGATATAACTTGCGTTTATTTTTGAAAAAAACGCAAATATGGCGAAAATTTTTAAAATTTTGCAATTTTCAAACTTTGAATTTTTATTCTCTTAAAACAGAGAAATATATCACACAAAATAGTTAATAAATAACATTTCCCACATGTCTACTTTACATCAGCACAATTTTGGAACCAAAATTTTTTTTTGTTAGGAAGTTATAAGGGTTAAAAGTTGACCAGCGATTTCTCATTTTTACAACATAATTTACAAAGCCATTTTTTTTAGGGACCACCTCTCATTTGAAGTCACTTTGAGGGGTCTATATGGCAGAAAATACCCAAAAGTGACACCATTCTAAAAACTGCACCCCTCAAGGTACTCAAAACCACATTCAAGAAGATTATTAACCCTTCAGGTGCTTCACAGGAACTAAAGCAACGTGGAAGGAAAAAATGAATATTTAACTTTTTAGCCACAAAAATGATCTTTTACAAACTTTTTTTTATTTTCACAAGGGTAAAAGGAGAAAATGGACAGATAAGGTTGTTATGCAATTTCTCCTGAGTACGCCAATACCCAATATGTGGGGGAAAACCACTGTTTGGGCACACGGCAGAGCTCGTAAGGGAAGGAGCGCCGTTTGACTTTTTCAAACTAAAATTGGCTGGAATTGAGATTGGACGCCATGTCGTGTTTGGAGAGCCCCTGATGCGCCTAAACAGTGGAAACCCCCACAAGTGACACCATTTTGGAAACTAGACCCCCTAAGGTACTTATCTAGATTTGTTGTGAGCACTTTGAACCCCAAGTGTTTCACAAAAGCTTATAATGCCTGGGTGTGAAAAAAAAAAAAAACAATTTTCCACAAAAATGATTTTTTAGTCCCAAATTTTGGAATTTTCCCAAGGAAATTGGACCCCAAAAGTTGTTGTCCAACTTGTCCTGAGTACGCTGATACCCCATATGTGGGGGGGGAACTGTTTGGGTGCACGGCATGGCTTGGAAAGGAAGTAGTAACGTTTTGGAATGCAGACGTTGATGGGGTCATGTTCCATTTGCAGTGCCCCAGATGAGCCTAAACAGTGGAAACCCCCCACAAGTGACCCCATTTTGGAAACTAGACCCCCTTAGGAACTTATCTAGATCTTTGGTGAGCACTTTGAACCCCCAAGTGCTTCACACAAGTTTATAATGCCCGGGCATGAAAATAAAAATCCTATTTTTTTCCCACAAAAATTATCTTTTAGTCACTAATTTTTTATTTTCCCAAGGGTAACAGGAGAAATTGGACCACATAAGTTGTTGTCCAATTTGTCCTGAGTACGCTGATACCCCATATGTGGGGGGAACCACTGTTTGGGCGCACGGCAGAGCTCGGAATTGAAGGAGCACCATTTGACTTTTTCCAACCAAAATTGGCTGGAATTGAGATTGGATGCCATGTTGCATTTGGAGAGCCCCTGATGTGCCTAAACAGTGGAAACCCCCCACAAATGACCCCATTTGGGAAACTAGACGCCCTAAGGAACTTTTCTAGATCTTTGGTGAGCAATTTGAACCCCCAAGTGCTTCACACAAGTTTATAACGTAGAGCCGTAAAATTTAAAAATCATATTTTTTCCACAAAAATGATCTTTTCACCCCAATTTTTATTTTTCCAAGGGTAACAAGACTCCAAAAGTTATTGTGCAATTTGTCCTGAGTGCGCTGATACCCCATATGTGGGGGTAAACCACTGTTTGGGTGCATGGCAGAGTTTGGAAGGGAAGGAGCGCCATCTGACTTTTTCAACGCAGAATTGGCTGGACGCAATGTCGTGTTTGGAGAGCTCCTGATCTGCCTAAACAGTGGAAACCCATATAAATGACACCATTTTGGAAACTAGACCCCTCAAGGAACTTATCTAGATGTGTGGTGAGAACTTTTAACCCCCAGGTGTTTCACTAAAGTTTATAACGTACAGCCGTAAAATAAAAAATCTTTTTTTTTTTACAAAAATGATTTTCTTCGCCTCCAATATTTTATTTTCACAAGGGTAACAGAAGAAATTGGAACCCAAAAGTTGTTGTCCAATTTGTCCTGAGTACGCTGATACCCAATATGTGGGAGAAAACTACTGTATGGGCGCACGTCAGGGCTCGGAAGGGAAGTAGTGACGTTTTGGATTGCAGACTTTGATGGAATGGTCTGGGGGCGTCATGTTACATTTAGAGAGCCCCTGATGCACCTATACAGTGGAAACCCCCCACAAGTGACCCCATTTTGGCAAATAGACCCCACAAGGAACTTATCTAGATGTGTGGTGAGCACTTTGAACCCCGAAGTGCTTCACAGAAGTTTATAACGTACAGCCGTAAAAATAAAAAATCCTTTTTTTTTTACAAAAATGATTTTTTCGCCCCCAATATTTTATTTTCACAAGGGTAACAGGAGAAATTGGTCCCTAAAAGTTGTTGTCCAATTTGTCCTGAGTACGCTGATACCCAATATGTGGGAAAAACTACTGTATGGGCGCACGTCAGGGCTCGGAAGGGAAGTAGTGACGTTTTGGATTGCAGACTTTGATGGAATGGTCTGGGGGCGTCATGTCGCATTTGGAGAGCCCCTGATGCGCCTAAACAGTGGAAACCCCCCACAAGTGACCCCATTTTGGAAAATAGACCCCACAAGGAACTTGTCTAGATGTGTGGTGAGCACTTTGAACCCCGAAGTGCTTCACAGAAGTTTATAACGCACAGCCGTAAAAATAAAAAAATCTTTTTTTTTTTGCAAAAATGATGTTTTTGCCCCAATATTTTATTTTTACAAGGGTAACAGGAGAAATTGGACCCCAAAAGTTGTTGTCCAATTTGTCCTGAGTACGCTGATATCCAATTTGTGGGAGAAAACTACTGTATGGGTACACGTTGGGGCTCGAAAGGGAAGTAGTGACGTTTTGGATTGCAGACTTTGATGGAATGGTCTGGGGGCGTCATGTCGCATTTGGAGAGCCACTGATGCGCCTAAACAGTGGAAATCCCCAACAAGTGACCCCATTTTGGAAAATAGACCCCACAAGGAACTTATCTAGATGTGTGGTGAGTGCTATGAAGCCCCAAGTGCTTCACAGAAGTTTATAATGTACAGCCGTAAAAACAAAAAAATATTTTTTTTTGTACAAAAATGATATTTTCGCCCCCAGTTTTTTATTTTCCCAAGGGTAACAGAAGAAATAGGACAAATTGCACAATAACTCTTGGGGTCCAGAGTACGCTGATACCCCATATGTGGGGATAAACTACTGTTTGGACGCATGGCAGAGCTGAGAAGTGAAGGAGCACCGTTTGACATTTTCAACGCAGAATTGGCTGGAATTGAGATCAGACGCCATGTCACATTTGGAGAGCCCCTGATGTGCCTAAACAGCGGAAACCCCCAATTCTAACTCCAACCCTAACCCCAACACACCCCTAACCCTAGTCCCAACCCTAACCACAAACCTAACCCTAACACACCCCTAATCCCAACCCTAACCCTAATCCTAACTTTAGCGCCAACCCTAACCCTAACTTTAGCCGCAACCCTAACCCTAACCCTAATGGGAAAATGGAAATAAATACTTTTTTTTAATTTTATTATTTTTCCCTAACTAAGGGGGTGATAAAGGGGGGTTTGATTTACTATTTATAGCGGGTTTTTATGATTGGCAGCTGTCACGCTAAAAGACGCTTTTTATTGCAAAAATAGTTTTTGCATCATCACATTTTGAGAGCTATAATTTTTGCATATTTTGGCCCACAGAGTCATGTGAGGTCTTATTTTTTGCGGGACGAGTTGACGTTTTTATTGGTACCATTTTTGAGCACGTGACGTTTTTTGATCGCTTTTTATTTTAATTTTTGGGAGGTTAGAATGAACAAAAATCAGCAATTCATGAATTTCTTTTGGGGGAGGCGTTTATTACGTTCCGCGTGTGGTAAAATTGATAAAGCAGTTTTATTCTTCGGGTCAGTACGATTATGGCGATACCTCATTTATATCATTTTTTCATGTTTTGGCGCTTTTATAGAATAAAAACAATTTTATATAAAAAATAATTATTTTTGCATTGCTTTATTCTGCGAGCTATAACTTTTTTATTTTTTCGCTGATGATGCTGTTTGGTGGCTCGTTTTTTGCGGGACAAGATGACGTTTTCAGCGGTACCATGTTTATTTATATCGGTCTTTTTGATCGCGTGTTATTCCACTTTTTGTTCGGCGGTATGATGATAAAGCATTGATTTTTTGCTTTTTTTTTTTTTTTTTTAAGGGGTTCACTAAAGGGGTTAACTAGTGGGACAATTTTATAGGGGGGGTCGTTACGGACGCGGCGATACCAAATATGTGTACTTTTATTGCTTTGTTTTTTTTATTACAGGAAGAAGTGAATTTATTGGGGAATATTTTTTTTTTTTTAATTTATTTTGGATTTTTTTTTAAAACATGTTTATTTTTATTTTTTTAACTTTTTTACTTTGTCCCATGGTGGGACATCACTGTATTTTATCAGATCGCTGGTGTGACAGTGTGCACAGCACACTGTCACACCAGCGATCGCTCAGGCAGTGCAGCAGGCTTCTCAGTGCCTGCTCTCGGCAGGCACTGAGGTAGGTGCCTCCCACCAGGACCCCGGCGCCATCTTGGATCGGGTCCTGGGAGGGAGGAAGCCCTCAGAACAGCGCGATCACATCGCGCTGCTCTGAGGGTCTCAGGGGGGCGCGCAGGGAGCCCCCACCCTGCGCGATCCTCCCCTGTGCCCCCAGTACACCGCGATCATGTTTGATCGCGGTGTGCAAGGGGTTAATGTGCCGGGAGCGGTCCGTGACCGCTCCTGACACACAGTCATGGGTGTCAGCTGTGATAATCAGCTGACACCCGGCCGCGATCGGCTGCGCTCCCCCGGGAGCGCGTCCGATCGCACGAGACGTACTATCCCGTCCCCGGTCATACGGGCCCAGGTACCATGGACGGGATAGTACGTCCGATGGCAGTAAGGGGTTAATCCTATTGTATGAAATAAAAATAAAACACACACACTTTAATTAAAAATCATTTTAATGAAATAATCACACAGTTTTGGACCATCTTTTATTTTACAGGTAATCCGTGCGAAGATTGTAGGCGACTACTAGAGGCACCCGGTTATTTTCTTCTCTGTGGCCAAACATTTTTGTATCCCCGGTCACAGCATGATGGACATGAAATTACTTGTATTGAAAGGTAATTTTACATCTCAGAGACACAGGAGAGTTTGTGAATACAAACTGATGATGACCTTTGACACTCTCAATGCTGGAATGAACATATCGCATGGATTTATGGCCTTTTAAAGCAATTAAGGAATTTGCTCCTAAGAGCCCGGTGGAGCATCACAAAACATTACCAGACCCCAATCAGAGGGCAATAAAACTTTCACACTCCTTATCTATGAACTGGTCCAATATTTATGGCCACAACTGTTTATCCCTCTCCCATATTGAGAGTTCTGCTTTACGTCACTTGTCTTATCTATTGCATTATTTCTGTGCTCTGTTGTGTATAAATATGTGATTCTTCAGATGTTGTATTATTCTTTGCCTGATGAAGAGACCTGAGTAGTCTCGAAAGCTTGCAATTTGTTACCATCTTTTCAGTTAGCCATTAAAAGGTATCAACCACTGAGGACTCTCAATTAGGGGCAGAGGGACAGGACTCCCATATACGTTTATACAGCTGCCAGGATCCAGGTAAAGATTCGTGACCACTCAGTAGCATGATAGTTCATTGGCATGTATGAGTTTAGACGTTTTCAGTACAGGGAGCATTGAATATTGTCTAATTTCTAATTTTAGCCTGTACTGCTATATGGCACTAGTATGTGACAAGATGTGGGTGTGTATACATCAGCTACCATGTGATATATCCATAGATATGCACTGCATTTTACTGGGATATTTTGACATGTGGGTGGGCAATGAGTTGATGTACGCTCATTTTGCCATATGATAGCGTATGATAGTGGGCTGTTATAAATTACAATTATTTTCAGTGTATAATAACTCTTCTTGGAAAATGGAATAGAGGTTGTTGATTGCAGCACCTTTGAGTCAACTATAGATGCCATTTAGATATGTGAATTTATTGTGGTTATTTGATTCTTTACCGGCAGAAATCTGATCAAATTAGAAGGAGGGTCTAATGTCCATATAGTCCAATCTTGCATCCTTTTTTGGTGTTCATTAATGTTTTGTAATTTTTATATAAATAAAGTTGGATTTTGATATTCAAAAAAACTTCTTGGTAAAATTAGACTCATCCACTCGTATGCTCCTGTATGTATGCAGTCATCTTTATCTGCCAAAGCAGCAGTTTTTCTATCCTGTGTGGACGTAACCTTCTGATGGCTGGTATTAAACTTCTGCACCTGTCAATCAGCGGTATAACTTCAAAGTTATGGGCCCCGATGCAAACTTTCAAATGGGCCCCCCATGCCAAAATATTTTCAACCCAAATTCACATTTTCTCTAATCATTTTGCACACTATAGCTTTGTTGCAATGTTTTATAGTGTGACCTCAGTGGCGTGATTGGCCGGCGGCTGTTAACTGTCGCTAGAGGTGTATCTAGGTTTTCTGGCCCCCGGGGCAAGAATTCAGTTTAGTGCCCCCACCCCCCTCCCAAGCACACATGCGATTTGCACACTTAGTCACGTGCCGACGAGCTGCTCTCCCTAATTCAATGTTCAGTTAAAAACTGAGAGATGCTGAAGAGAAGCTCGTTGTTACCCAACAGTATGAAAATCGCATATGAGTGAAGCGGCCATGTGATGACTGCTGGAACCAGCAAGCAGAGCTGAATCTTGACAGTGAGTATATTTCAAGCTGTTAGGATTGGCTGCATGGCTTCTTTTTATGATTAAACGGTGCATCCAGGTTTGAGATGAAAGTCTGGAGTCACTACAGGTGGCTTCTGAATTCTCACAGCGCAGGCACTGCACACATTTAGGATTCTCCTTTGCACAAGTATGAGATTTGGATACTTCTGGCCACTAGACGTGCCCGTCCTTGCTCTATTCATTTTCATTCAGTGAGACCAGGCCTTGCATGTCTTGTCAGCACGTGAACACATGTTTGCAAGTCATCAGCACCTATGAATCCTCACAGGGTGCAGTGTGCACTGTGAGAATTCAGAAGTCTGCAGTCACATAGAAAGACTGCAGGTTCATCACAAACTTGGACAACTCCTTTAAAATCCCTAACATAAATAAAAATTTGAGAGTTAGTCAGTATAAAAAAAACATTTACATCCAGGTACCTGATAGATGGCGCCATCTCTGGAGTCGTTCTCTTTCTTTTCTTCGTCATCTTGTCCAGACTCCATGAGTTTTCTCATCCACAGCCGTCTCTGCAGGCTTCCATCTTCTTCCGTCTTTTGTAGCACATCCCCACATGATGCCCTTAAAGATAGCAGTGTCATTATAAAGCCTCCTGACAAAGCCATAGGCGGTGAAACGCGCGTCGAGGCTTAGCGCATCTCACGTGTCTTCCGCATCTTCCACAGCCGCACCATGTCTGAAGGTATCTATTTATTCATTTCATATACATTTTTGTGCCCGTGCTAGCTTATCGTCGCTCCTTGCAGTCTTAGAAGGTTGGTTACGCTTACTTAGTTCATTCTATTTCACTACCCATATTTATGGTTTTTGTTTTCTTTCTAAGCACATGTGCAGGGTTGTTACCTTGGGCCGAATCTATACTTATTATCATTACTTCGAGTTGCGGACCGCTGTGTTGTGGATGCACCCTGTGAGACGCTGGTTTCTCTTTATGGTGCATGATGTACTTCTATTTTGTTATATATATTGCACCAGTCCACTTTTACCTGCTGTCCCATGTCTTAGTGCTTTGCATGTTTTGTATCCATTTTTGATGATTAATAAAAATTGTATTAACTTGGAAACTTCATTTTTGTCCTCTAAATTCTTTATCTGGAATTTTCTGGTTATTTGATGGTATTATACACTGAGTTTTCACTTTAATATTTCTCTGGGATTTTTGGGCTCACTGTCCATATTATTAACTTTTTTACATTTTACATGACTTTGTTCAATCACGTTATGGTCTTTTGTTTTTTTGTACTTTGACTTAGAGGTCAGTTCCATCTGTCATGTGGAACTATTTTTTGGTTTAATTATAAAGCTCCTGAATAAAAATATCTGCCCCTCACTGTATTCCCTGCACAAAATATGACCCCACACTGTCCCTCTTATGGTACATGCTCTCCACACTGCACCCTTCTTTTCATTCTGGGCCCCCTCTTTACACTGTTCTCTCACACTGAGTCACCCCTATAAAGCCCAGTCTCTATACTGTGTCCCCTTATCACACTCCCCCTCCTTGGTATACTGTTGCCTCCAGGCTATGCCCTTACACTGTTCCCCCATGATACACCACACACTACTCAGTCTCTATTCTGTGCCCACTCACACTTTTTCCCACCATACTGTCTCCTTGCACGTTTCCTCCTCCCTCCTCATACATTTACCTTCTCACTTTCCATACTGCTTCCTCACACATCCCTCTGACTTCCCATACTGTGTCCACACCCATCCCATCACCCTCACTTCCCATACTGTGTCCTCATACATTTTTTCCTCGCTCCTCATACTGTATCCACACCCATACCACCACTCACCATACTGTGTCTTTATCCATCCCCCATACATTCACCCATCTCATACCTTCCTCCTCATATTGTGTCTTCAAATTTCTCCCGATCCCCATATTTTGTCTGCACCTGTCCCTTCCTTTGCTCCCCAAATTTGTGTCCTCAAATCATACCCCGTTACACAAAATCTCACCCAGCCCCGCTATACTAAATACCCCATCACAGTAAATCTCCTTCTGCCCGTTACAGTAAATACCCCCCTCACACTCAGTAAATATCCACACACGCAGTAAATACCCCCACACACACAGTAAATACCCACACACACACAGTAAATACCCCAACACACAGTAAATACCCCCCATACACAGTAAATACCCCTCACACACATTAAATACCCCCTCACACACACACAGTAAATACCTCCCATACACTAAATACAACACACACACAGGAAATGCACCCCTGTAAACACCAAACTAGCCCCACACACATAGTAAATACACATAACAGTAAACACACCCCCAGGGAATGAAATACCCTATGTGAGACAGTGAGAGTATGTGTATTGAATGGGGTGTATATTTCACCTGGCTACTTTACTGACTGGTATATGGGAGGTGTGTGGCTTTGTAGACCTAGTGGTAGAGAAAGGTCACTACACCTTACATTCAGTACACACTTGCAGCTCAGACCTGAAATCACTCAGGTGTTAATTAGGAGACCAGAAGTAGGTGTGCTGGAACACAGTCAGGAGGCTGGCTTAGTCTGGACACAGGAAGGGGTCCAGGCACAAGAAGCAGTCTCCAGGAGTGGGAGCAGGCTTAATCTGGACAAGGGGTCCAGGTACAGAAGGTGTCTCCAGGAGTGTGAGCTATCTCAGTCTGAGTGCAGGATGTACCCCGGACACAGGAGTAGTCGCAGTGAGAATCCGTGCGAATAGCAGCTGAATAGGAGTGGATCTCTTTCAAGTCTGGACATTGAAGGTGCCTTCAGACACAAGGAGGAGTATCTGTGAAACTCCATACTGGTAACATATATCATATGTGTTGTTTTGGGTCAGGCTGGTAGAGCCGGGACCCGGATAGACAGGGCAATCTATCTATGTGTAATTAGTGGCTAGACAAGCCTAGGTTTTCTGTTTATGCTTTATTTTTATCTGTTTGCTGTGGACTTTAATAAAGCTGGTTGCGGCCAGTTTCCACCAGAACTGCTGTCTGAATGAACTGTTTTCGTGTCACTCTGTCTACCCAGACAGCGATCCTAGAGCTATATCCCCTGGAAATGTTACAATTGGTGGAGAATGCTGGGGCAGCGCAGTGGCTGATACAGTTAGTGCTGGAGTGTGCATGCAGCACAGTGGATTAGAGACAGCAATAAAGGTGAAGTCTGTTGAAATAGCAGCAGAGAAAAAAAGTGTGTCAGCAGAAACGTCTGATTGGAGCAGTCTTGGAGAGACAGTGGCCCTGATAGGGTCTGCAGAGAGAAAATGTATGCACAGCAAAGCTGAACTTGTTGTGAAAATGACTGTGGAATGTGCAGCAGCAAAAGAAAAGTCTGTGGAGCAGTCTTAAAGAGACAGTAGCCCTAATAGACTTTGAAAAGGAAAAAAAAAAAAAAAAGTGTCTGCACAGCAGAGCTGAATTTTTCTGTGGAAAAGACTGGAGTGTGTATGTCTTGAGTGAAGACTGCCGTTGTTGAGACAGAGAAGTCTGACAGCATGGATGACAGCATGGAGGCGCTGTTTGAACAAATGGCTCAAGTTAATGTGCAACATAAAACTGCCGTGGTTGAGACAGATAAGTCCGGCAGTATGGAGGAGCTCATTGAGTACCTGGCCCAGGCCCAGCGAAGCATGCAGCAGAGCATGGAGCAGCAGCGCCTGCAGCACCAGCAGCGCATGCAGCAGGCCCAGCAGCAATTCCTGCAGCAGCAGCAGGAGAATAACCGGTTGTTTTTTGAGCAGGTTGCAGCACAACAAAAGACTTGTGGCGCATCGTCCCAAAGTAATGTTGCAAAGTCACCTGCATTGTCCGCTGTAAAGAAGGCGGTAAGACGGTCCCTGAAAAAGATGACACCTCGTGATGATGTGGAGGTATATCTCACTAGGTTTGAGAGATTGGCAGAGAAGGAGAATCTGCCCCTATCTGAATGGGCCATGATGGTCGCACCCTATCTGATTGGAGAGCCCCAAAGGGC
This sequence comes from Oophaga sylvatica, assembly GCA_033576555.1. Classification (NCBI taxonomy): domain Eukaryota; kingdom Metazoa; phylum Chordata; class Amphibia; order Anura; family Dendrobatidae; genus Oophaga; species Oophaga sylvatica. The sequence goes on from JARQOD010000001.1 coordinate 686,205,985, forward strand.
ATATGCTGACCTGAGCGAGCAGGACAGCCAAGACTATGGCAAGCTGAAAGCGGAGATTCTTACCCGGCTGGGTGTTACGGTGACAGCCCGTGCCAGGGGAGTTCATGACTGGAGATGCAGTTGGGAGTCTGCAGTCAACAAACATGATTATGGAGTTGAAAAGGTGATAGTGAACCGCTACACCCGAGCATGTCCTCCTGAGGTACAGCCGTCTGAGAGGTCATCACTTCAGAGTTCCCGGACGCTGAACTCTCGCGGTAAGAGCGTTCCAGCTGTTGGGGACATGGCGTATGCTGATAAGCGGGTTCAGGCCCGAGGGGACATGTGGGTGGGAGAGTGTGATGGACAGTGTTGGAGCTGGCATGAAATTGCAGCCAACTGTCCAATAGAGGGGAGCCTATGTGTTGTGATGTTGGCAGATCCCTCTCTTTCTGCGCAGAACCTGTGTGTGTGTCCACCTCAGCCGAAGAGACTGGACCACAGGGGTCCCCGGTGGTTGTAAATGACTGCCCAGCACAGGCCCTCTTGGACTCAGAGAGTCCAGTGACTTCCGTATGTGACAGCCTGATTGATAGGGACTTCATCCCTGATAAGCACCTGAGTATGGTGTGCATCCATGGAGACACCAAAGTCTACCCAGAGACTGCCGTGGACTTGGTCCCCAAACTCGGGGAGGTTTCATATGAAGTGGGGGTAGTGAAGAACCTGGTGCACCCTGTCATATTGGGTAATGACTTTCCCCGATCTAAGGGTCTCTGGGGGAGAAATGTTTCTGATGGACAGTGTGATGAAGCTCCTACTGAGGGTGCGCAGTCCCGAGGGGCGGAACACAATGCTAGTGGGCCGTTAAACTTATGTGATAATGATGATGATGATAATGATAATGATGATGATGATCATGATAATGATGATGACCATGATAATGATGCTGATGCTGATAATGATAGTGATGAGGATCATGATAGTGATGATGATACTGATCATAATCATGATAATGATATTGATAATAATGATGACTGTGATAGTGATGAAATTCCTTTGCAGGTGATGTTGGGAGACGAGGATGGTGGTTCTCGGGAACCGAGTGTCCCTGACTTACCTGTGTCCTGTGACAATTTTGAGAGTGAGCAGTGGTGAGACCCCTCTCTTAAAACGGCCCAGGAAAATATAAATGTTCTAAATGAGGAGAGGTTTCCTCATGCTGCCATGAACGATAACCTATTGTATGGGGACACTGAAGTCCAGGGAGAGGTTGTGAGTCAGCTCCTAGTACCTGAGCTATATAGAAGTATAGTGCTGGGGTTGTCACATAGTCACATACTTGAGGGACCAGATGGTGAAGTTAATGTTGTGGATGACATGTTAACTAAGGTTCCAGATCAGGATGTGAATGAAAATGAATTGTATAACCCTGACAGTGAGCAGGATGTGAATGAAAATGAATTGTAAAACCCTGACAGTGAGCAGGATGTGAATGAAAATGAAGTGTATAGCCCTGACAGTGAGCCAGATGTGGCTGAGAAAAAGGGGTCAGACAGGGATAGTGATAGTGATAGTGGATCATCTGATGACCATAAAGCAACCAGTGCAAATGAGGAAGGCATGGTAGCAGAGGAGGTTGAGAGTCCTGAGAAGAAAGCTGATGCTGACCTTACAGCCAGACAGAAGATGGCATCTGAAGATGTTTTACAGTTGGCCGGTTCCCTGGCGAAGACTAAGGTGAAAGGAGAGCTGAGCTTTAAAGGCAGGACTCTGAAACTGAACACAGCACAAGTGGATGCTGTTGTGGATGAGAAGTTATCAATGTATGGTATGGAGCTGCATCATGCCCAGGACTCTGAAGGTAATGCTGCAGAAGTGGAAAAAGCCATGGAAGTGGTGGTCACCAAGCCAGATGCCTCATCAGAAGCTGAGGTTTCAAGTGAAGCTGTGAGGAACAAGACTGAAGATATGGGGACTGACTCTGTCCAGGAATCTGTTTCTGCCGAAGACAGCGGCGTGGACGGGTTACGGTCCGGATCAGTAGCTGGCATTGGTGAGCTCAAGCGCACTTTCATGGAGTCTACATCGGAGCCACGTCCCAATAAATGGGAAAAGCTGTGTGTCACTCCGTTGCCGCTGCAGACACACGGGAGCTCAGACGGGATGCAGAACGTGGTGGAAGAGAAGAATCCGGCGGGTTCTGACTATACAGATGCAGCTATCAAGGAGAACTTGAAAGCTGGAATAAATGGAGATATTGGAGACCATAATGATGTGAATGAAGAAGTAGAATGTAAGACTGACGGTGGGGCTTCTGAGCATGTCCTACCAGAAGAGCCTGAAGAAGGGGCTGAGGACATGAAGGACGTCCAATGGGTACCAGATGAATTGATTGCTTCTCGGAGAAAACTCCAATCTGTGATGAAGGAGCGTGATGAGAGACATGAGCATCTTCTGGAGAAGCTCAATGAAGTAAAGAAGGTTCAAGGGGAACTGGAGAAAAGTGAAAAACTCCCTATACCTTCTGTGATAGTTGGTGACACATGGTCAGTGCACCAGGAACAGGAGGTACGTGAGTTTCTGAGGAAGAGTCAGCAGAAGTGTTCTGATGTGCCGGGTCGTACTTCTCTGGCCAGGCACTATATCGAAACTGAGCCCGGCCCTAAGGTCAAGATGAAACCGTGCAGGATACCCGAGGCCCGCAGAGAGCATAGGCCTGGGAGGGTACAGGGTAGTACGGATGCTTCAGATGAAGAGAAAGCTGATGTTGGCTATGACTCAGGTGAAGATACAAATGACAGTGGTGAAGATGAAGCTGATGAGGGCCATGACTGGTCCAGAGTTCACTGTCTCTGTTGGATTGTTAACCAGCCCTCCGGTCTGGATGACCAGCCCTCCGGTCTGGAGAAGAGGGGGGGGATATGTGAGACAGTGAGAGTATGTGTATTGAATGGGGTGTATATTTCACCTGGCTACTTTACTGACTGGTATATGGGAGGTGTGTGGCTTTGTAGACCTAGTGGTAGAGAAAGGTCACTACACCTTACATTCAGTACACACTTGCAGCTCAGACCTGAAATCACTCAGGTGTTAATTAGGAGACCAGAAGTAGGTGTGCTGGAACACAGTCAGGATGCTGGCTTAGTCTGGACACAGGAAGGGGTCCAGGCACAAGAAGCAGTCTCCAGGAGTGGGAGCACGCTTAATCTGGACAAGGGGTCCAGGTACAGAAGGTGTCTCCAGGAGTGTGAGCTATCTCAGTCTGGGTGCAGGATGTACCCCGGACACAGGAGTAGTCGCAGTGAGAATCCGTGCGAATAGCGGCTGAATAGGAGTGGATCTCTTTCAAGTCTGGACATTGAAGGTGCCTTCAGACACAAGGAGGAGTATCTGTGAAACTCCATACTGGTAACATATATCATATGTGTTGTTTTGGGTCAGGCTGGTAGAGCCGGGACCCGGATAGACAGGGCAATCTATCTATGTGTAATTAGTGGCTAGACAAGCCTAGGTTTTCTGTTTATGCTTTATTTTTATCTGTTTGCTGTGGACTTTAATAAAGCTGGTTGCGGCCAGTTTTCACCAGAACTGCTGTCTGAATGAACTGTTTTCGTGTCACTCTGTCTACCCAGACAGCAATCCTAGAGCTATATCCCCTGGAAATGTTACATCATGCAAGCAGTAAATATCCCCTCCTATCTTCTGAGTCTTCAGCTCTACTAAGTGGAGCACTTACCACCAATCTGCAGTTCCGGCAAGTTACGTCAGCAGCGTAATCACATGACATGATCACACTGCTGGCGGTGCTCTGACCCGGTGGGCAGTACTTCAGTTTTACTCGCGTCTGTAAGATGCGAGTACAATTGAACACTGGAGCCGGCGCGCTGCAGCTTCTCTGTGCCAGACAGCCGGTACAGAGAACAGCCGACTCCCAGACTGGGGCAGCAGAAAGCAGCCTCCGGGGGAGACACTGCGGACCACAACATTAGGCGGCCCGACTGGGCCCTCCTGCCGGCTGCACCTGGGGCACATGCCCGACTGCCCCACCAGATACACCTCTGACTGTTGGAGTGCAGGAGGAATCTCTTGTACGGCAACAGAATTTAACTTTTGCTGGCGTGCCTCTCACCTGCCAGGCCCCTGACCCGGTCACAGTCGCGACAGCTGCGACCGTGGTAGTTACGCCCCTGCTGTCAATTGAAAGGCTTGTCAATATTTTAACTGTGGGGAGGTATTGGTGGGAAAAATAGCTGCAATGCTAATGAACAACTTTTGGGTGAATTTATTCATGAATGGTACCAAAATACAATAAAATATTTTCTGTTCTTCACTATTTCTTGACTTGGTGCTAAACTCTCCATTTAATTGGTAAAGCTTCACACAGACATCTTATTATTATGCCTGCTTACATAGCGCCATCATATACTACAGAGTTTTATATCATCATCACTATCCGCATTGGGGCTCACAATCTAACCCAGAGTAATACGTCTCCGCAATTACAAGATAAGGCCGTGGTCACACACAACGTCTAAAAAATCAGACCGTTTTAGACGGCCGATAATCGCACAAATGTTTCCTGAACATTGATCCGTCTGTCATCCGATTTGAATGCGAGGATGCGATTCTGTCGCATCTGAGCGTACGTTTGACATCCGTTTGACATCCGTCTGGCGAGATTTTGTCGGTGGCTAGCAAAACCGACATATAATGGATCCAAATGATAGTTTTCAAATCACAAAAGAAATAATAGATATATACACATAGAATACATATATATATACAGTCAGGGCCAGAAATATTTGGACAGTGACACAATTTTCGCGAGTTGGGCTCTGCATGCCACCACATTGGATTTGAAATGAAACCTCTACAACAGAATTCAAGTGCAGATTGTAACGTTTAATTTGAAGGGTTGAACAAAAATATGTGTTAGAAAATGTAGGAATTGTACACATTTCTTTACAAACACTCCACATTTTAGGAGGTCAAAAGTAATTGGACAAATAAACATAACCCAAACAAAATATTTTTATTTTCAAAATTTTGTGGCGAATCCTTTGGAGGCAATCACTGCCTTAAGTCTGGAACCCATGGACATCACCAAACGCTGAGTTTCCTCCTTCTTAATGCTTTGCCAGGCCTTTACAGCCGCAGCCTTCAGGTCTTGCTTGTTTGTGGGTCTTCCCCTCTTAAGTCTGGATTTGAGCAAGTGAAATGCATGCTCAATTGGGTTAAGATCTGGTGATTGACTTGGCCATTGAAGAATGTTCCACTTTTTTGCACTCATGAACTCCTGTGTAGCTTTGGCTGTATGCTTGGGGTCATTATCCATCTGTACTAGGAAGCGCCGTCCAATCAAGTTTGCAGCATTTGGCTGAATCTGGGCTGAAAGTATATCCCGGTACACTTCAGAATTCATCCGGCTACTCTTGTCTGCTGTTATGTCATCAATAAACACAAGTGACCCAGTGCCATTGAAAGCCATGCATGGCCATGCCATCACGTTGCCTCCACCATGTTTTACAGAGGATGTGGTGTGCCTTGGATCATGTGCAGTTCCCTTTCTTCTCCAAACTTTTGGCTTCCCATCATTCTGGTACAGGTTGATCTTTGTCTCATCTGTCCATAGAATACTTTTCCAGAACTGAGCTGGCTTCTGGAGGTGTTTTTCAGCAAATTTAACTCTGGCCTGTCTATTTTTGGAATTGATGAATGGTTTGCATCTAGATGTGAACCCTTTGTATTTACTTTCATGGAGTCTTCTCTTTACTTTGACTTAGAGACAGATACACCTACTTCACTGAGAGTGTTCTGGACTTCAGTTGATGTTGTGAACGGGTTCTTCTTCACCAAAGACAGTATGCGGCGATCATCCACCACTGTTGTCTTCCGTGGGCTCCCAGGTCTTTTTGGATTGATGAGTTCACCAGTGCTTTCTTTCTTTCTCAGGATGTACCAAATTGTAGATTTTGCCACTTCTAATGTTGTAGCAATTTCTTGGATGGTTTTTTTTCTGTTCTTGCAGCTTAAGGATGGCTTGTTTCACCTGCATGGAGAGCTCCTGTGACCACATGTTTCCTTCACAGCAAAACCTTCCAAATGCAAACACCACACCTCAAATCAACTCCGGCCTTTCATCTGCTTAATTGAGAATGACACAACAAAGGGATTGCCCACACCTGTCCATGAAATAGCCTTGGAGTCATTTGTCCAATTACTTTTGGTCCCTTTAAAAACAGGGTGGCACATGTTAAGGAGCTGAAACTCCTAAACCCTTCATCCAATTTTAATGTGGATACCCTCAAATGAAAGCTGAAAGTCTGAACTTCAACTGCATCTGATTTGTTTTGTTTCAAATTCATTGTGGTAATGTCTAGAACCAAAATTAGATAAATGTTGTCTCTGTCCAAATATTTATGGACCTAACTGTATATGTCATTGAGACTTATATATATACATACATATATTTATAGTTCATACACTTCTACATAGTATAGTAGCTGCTAATTCAATTGCAGGTTTCTATAAAATTACAGAACCCGACATGAAATGACACATGGTTTACATACAGTTAACCATGTCTTTTCATGTAGTTTGATATATGGTTTTCACTAACAATTACATGAGTGTATGTGTGCAAAATTTCATATATGTAGGGGTTAATTAAATGTGTAAATTCGTTGAAAAAAAATGCGTGGGCTCCCGCTGTATTTTCTCCACCAGACAGGGAAAGCCAGCGAGTGGGGGCAGATAATAATAGCCTAAGGAGGGTGCATTTATCTTGTGCCCCCCCCCCGGCTACTAACATCTGCCCCCAGCCACCCCAGAAAACTCACATCTATAATCAGATGTGCCTTTTCTGGCACTTAGCCCATCTATTCCCATTGCCCTGTAGCGGTGGCTAATGGGTTAATAATGGGTTAAGGCCACCTTGCTACTTGAAGGTGACTTTAAGCCAGGTTAATAATTGAGGGTTGTCAATTAGACAACTATCAATTATTAATCCTATTGTATGAAATGAAAAAAAATAACACACACACATGAATTAAAAATCATTTTAATGAAATAAATACACAGTTTTTGACCATATTTTATTGTACTGGTACTCCTTGCAAAGCCCTTGTTCTCCTGTAATAAAAAAAATAATAATAAAACAACCATATTCTTACCTATCCGGCGCTCAGTCAGGTCCCACGCTGTAATCCTTCACAAAAGGTTAACAGGTTTACTGCAGGGACCGGAGCTAATGCTGCCAGCCTCGCAGTAAACCCCCGAATGAATGAGCTCATCTCCCGGCTGACAGGAAGTGATTAGCTGGGAAGCTTAATTGATTGTTTCCCAGGCTAATCAGTTCAGTTCAGGTCAGCCAGGGACTCCCTCTTACGTCACTGATGCTGTGCGGAGTCCCCAGCTGACCTGAACTGATTAGCGTGGGAAACATTCAATTAAGCTTCCCAGCTAATCAGCTCATCTCCTGTCAGCCGGGAGAAGAGCTCATTCATTCTGAGGTTTACTTGCATTGCCGATTGTCGACCGATAATCGGTGACAATCACAGCATGCTGCGATTGTCTCGGTCCAAGGAAAACGCCGAGAAAAAATCGGTTGCTGGAAGCTGCTCCATAGATTAACATTGGTCCGAGTGCAATGCAATATTTTATCGCATTGCAGTCGTCCGTTTTTATCGCCTGTGTGACCCCGCCTAACACTAACATCAGTACATGTCTACTAGAAAAGTAGGACTAAGAAAATTGCGTATAGGAAAGCGGAAGAGAGAGAGAGATTTTGGTGTGGTTCCTCATTCTGGATTAATTTCCATATATATTAGGCAAGAAAAGGAGCTAAAGTTTAAAATTTACTGAACAGCAACTAATGAGAATGTCATGTTGTGATTTTCTTGCTGACAAAATGTTTTCTCAACAGAATATACAATATAATTTCCACTTTGGAGCTTGCACAATAATGTTGCAGTAGTAAGGCTTGTATGTCGCTGCTCCCTATCTACTCCAGAGGGAAAGGAAAATATCTTCCCTTCCAAACTAAACAAGATTAGTGTGAATGTTTACAGACAGAAGGACTGGAGCTGTTTAGGAAAGCTAATCTCAGCATTATGCTCTTTATATTTGTTGCTAAACTCTATGAAATGCTGCTTTCAGATGCAACCTGTGTCAAAGCTTAGACATTCATTGCTCTCATGGTACCATGGCTCTTGTCCAGATCTGACCCAGAGAATCTGAAGATCATTAAGGAAACTTGGGACGTTTGGCTCCTTAAATAAATATTGTGGTCTCACTTAAGCAGTTTGTGGACTGTGACCCGTACTTCTTAACCACTAACCATTTGGCACAGTGTGACAGGACTGATTATTTTGTGTTTTCTTCCCCTCAAAGGACAGAAGGGGTTTCCTGAACTTAAGAGACTCAATCTATTTTTATATGCCACTGGTGGTTAAGGTGCTACAGTGAAATAATATAGGAAACATTTCATATTGCATTCACTTAAACCCCAAAAACCAACCAAATTATGCTAAGGATTTCAGCGGATTTGGAATTACATATTCTCCAGATTAAACTCGATACTAATTATGTTGGCTTTCAGTTATAAAGCTTATTAACAAGCCTAATAACCCTGCACTGAAATATAGACTAATACCAAGGTCACTCATGGGATAATAATGCACCAAATGAATGGAAACTAATAATAGTATATGGAAAACAGATTTTTTTTGTAAACTTCCACAATATTATGTGTTTATTGTATTATTTGTTCTGTTTGAGATATTAATAACATGATACATTAAAAATTGAAAAATTCTACAAAGGAATAGGAAATCAGCATCTGGAATACATAATGCAAAGAGTTCTGTGTTACATTACACGGTCTGGTCAAATTCCAGGGAACTTAGATAGACTTCAAAGTCTGGCTGAACATCAGTTAAATTGCTGCTCGGTCCAGATATGTAAAGTGGGTGTAGATGAATACAGAGAATTTATTACCATTTTCATGAGAAAAATAAGATCTTTGCTTCAACCTTTCTATATCAAACATGATGATATCTAGTTGCTTCTCGTTTACCTACCAAAGTCCCTAGGAAGCTATATATTAAATCATATTTCATGATAAAATAATATTGACATCATCAATTAATGTTTCTAAAATAATAATTTCCAGATTTGTTCCAAACAAATTCTTTCTGGAGGATGACACTAGACAGATTCTAGCAGCACCGCAGATAATATGCCAATGCATCTTCAAGCTCTTTTATGTCAACTAAAGAGATGCTTTTGAAGCCTCCTGGACAGACATGTCAAGGGTTATGAAGTCTTTGTGACATGATCATTCCAAACAATGTATCCTGGACAGATAACAGACAAAGGTTGACTTTGAAGATGATCTCCATACAGAACTGCTTCTACTATATCTCAACCACTGTTAATTTTCTAGGACTTTGTTGGTTTACCTGTCCTGATACTGTACATGTAGATTAACTGATCGAAAAAACCCCTAGGGTCATAATAAACAATCGTACTAAAGGGTATGCCACACTAAACAATATCGCTAACGGGATCGCTAAAAAACGTCACTATTTAGCGATCCTGTTAGCGATGTTGTTCAGTGCGGCAGCTGCCAGCGACGAGCTTCCTGCTGTGATCTCGCTCGTCGCTGGAATCGCTCCGGACCCTATTTTCTCGTCGGCGCTCCCGCTGGGTAAGTATCTAATCGCTGTGTGGCACCTTTTCTTAGCGATTTAGCGGTACTTTTGTACCGCTAAAGTCGTTAAGAAGATCGCTAACGGCGATAGCGTCATTAACTATATCGCTAAATGTGGTTGCATTTAGCGATATAGAAACAATCCCGCTAGCGATCGCATTAGTATGCGTCGTTATTGTGATCGCTAGCGGGATTGTTTAGTGTGGCAGTACCTTAAGTCACCTGCCAAGCCTGAGGTTCATCATGATGTTGTAAGGGAGGGCCGGAACTGTAGTCATGACCTGAATTACTGCAACATCTACAGTATGTCCAGTCCTTCCCCTACAGAAAACTATACTCTTCTCTTTAGCGTACCTGCATCTCCAGGTTCAGCTTTCCCCGGGTACTTCCCAGGCGACGACAGTACCTCTTTCAGGCAACCCTTCGCATGTTACATCGACAGTTGGCACATCATGGGTTGCACTTGTTTCCTTATCTTTCCCTGCTTTGCTGTCACTTCTGTACAGTACACGCCTGAACCGGACCATACTAGACTGCTTTTCAGTTCCTTCCAGGCCTGAACAAGCTATAATGACCTTTCCTTCAGCCTGTTTCGCCCCAGATATGAATTCATCAATCACTATGTTTGGTGGCCCCTGTGAAGAATCCGACCCATCTGTACCGATCCTGTTGAAGTTCCAACTCCTTTCATCTCCTTAGTCCAGCCAACTTCTGCTCTAAAAGCATTGGCCCAGGTGGTAAGACTCCACATCTTCCTTCTCTGTACAGGCCCACTGATAGGATATACAGTGGTCTTGGGTACAGCTGCAGCACTTGAACGTTGCGTGGCTGTCGGCTGTCCGGGCCTAAAGCCCATGTGGCACACTTCACCAAGAACAAAGATACCGTCAAATGGTCATAATAAAATATAACATTTATTGAAAAACTCCTAAAACATGGAATAAGGCAACATGGGGAATGTAAACTCACAGTGCGCATAATGCAAACAGGCTATGTGAACAACATGACAGTACATCATGGGTATAGCTATATAACATATAGAATAGTAAGAAAACTGCCACCTATTGCACAATTTGCAGAGTAGAAACAATGCATATGGGATATAATGCATGTGCTAATAGGTAAGTACCGAAAAAAGCACCCATACCAAAGCTAAGATTAAACGGTGGCAGAAAATACAATAGATGTCATAATTACCCAATGGTGCACAGATAAGTGGACACACGGCCCGCCCAGACGCGCGTTTCGGAGTGGGAACACTCCTTCCTCAGGGGCGCATAACAGAGTCCCACTACAGGGGCTCTATTTATCATGCCCTGAGGCGGTAGTGCGCAAGCGCCGCCACAATACCGCCACCACCCGACGACCATCCCGGAATGCCGGAGCCGGAAACACGTGGGTGTGGAGAGCAGACGGCGCATGCGTCCACCCACCCAGACCTGGAAGCCAGTATTAAAGATGGACGTCCATAAAAAATGCATGGAAAGTATAGATACTTGTAACAATATAATAAATATACTAATTACTACGCAATATGGGACAAATACACAAAAATATAAACAGGAGGACATATAAACAATAGTTAGAACACAATACAAAGAACAATACAAAAAAACACTGCATGGCACATAACTAAATAACATGGATAAATTACTATGCAAATATATACATCCCATGTAGCACTAAATACATAATATATGGCCACACAATTATAACAATAGAACCATGGAATACATGCTTAATGGTATACATGTTATGAAGACTATACAGAGATCAATATAGCACAAGACATAGATACACACATGGTTTAATGCATGTGTCATGTTGTTCACATAGCCTGTTTGCATTATGCGCACTGTGAGTTTACATTCCCCATGTTGCCTTATTCCAAGTTTTAGGAGTTTTTCAATAAATGTTATATTTTATTATGACCATTTGACTGTATCTTTGTTCTTGGCGAAGTGTGCTATATTTGTAGCAGTTGGTCGCTTGTTATCCATAGGTGGTCATGTGTGTGGTATTTATTAGCGTTTATCTTTCTTACATTTGATCTTTAGTATTGTATATTTACCACCCATGTATTCTGCTAGCTCCACCTTTGTTGTATTTTACACTATTCTTGCTGTGTTATGCACAGGTTCTGCGTTGTGAAGCAATATGGATTTTCGGGCTAAGGAGAAAACCAGGCTTTCCCAACTAGACCAGGTTTATGGCACCAGTGGGGGTGATGGCCAGAATTCGGGAGACATAACTTGGGATGAAAAATTTGGTAACGCCAAAGCTATGTTGTTACAGAGATCCAAATTTTGGTGGAACAGACTCTTTCTGGAAAAATATACCACCAATAAAATGATTCCACGTGGTCTTAGAGTTAGAGTAATACCTACTTTTCCTATTGAGGATGAATCATTCATGCTTAAGTGGGAGGAGGCATGTGACGTTTGTTCCTTTTCACTTATACAATTATTGATTGACTTGAATTCCAAAAACATCTCTGACCTGGACAAAAAGATTGACAATGTACAGGCTGAGATCCGAGACGGCTGCACCTCTGAACGAATCGCATGGTTTGAACAGGATGTGGATAAATGTATGGATCAGTTGGTCAAAAAGATCCAAGAGAATCAGGCGAAGAAATATACTAGAGATATAAGAGATTATCAGGCCAAAAAAGTATATTTTTGGAGGAAGAAAATTAACCATAGTATACATAAGGGACCCTCATCTACCTCTATTTCTTCTCTGAGTGATTTATCCGACTCCTCTTCTATATCTACTACATCTCATGGAGTTGGTGAGATACATAGGCTACGGGACCATGCCTTTCATCCGTACAAAAGACGTCCGACATATACATCTGAAACGAATCGCATCGACAATAAGGTGATTAACCTGAGTAGTCATATATTGTCTGATGCTGATATCTCTCTCCTTGGCAAGGGGCTATCCTTCTCACCTACTTCCAGATATGATCCATTCACAGGTGTTAAAGATTTACATATTTTTGCCAGGTCGCTGCTATTCAAAAGATTCTTCTATAATGGTGATATTTCAAATCTGTTCCCCCCAGAGGAAGAACAAGAGGCGGTGAGGATCCTGGAGGAATTAGCTTTAGAACACAACAATGATGGAGGTAAGATTCCTCCTACCATTCATCCTCGCTCCAAGAAGTTCCCCCTTTTTCTTCCTGCCCTAGTATTGATTTATTTGTGCGGGTGGTGGCAGAGGACTTCTCTCGTATTCCACTTGGTTGGTCTAATGACAACTTGACAAGGGAGGAGAGGATTTGTCTCAAATACCTCCGTGATTTGCCTGATGTAGTGCTGAAGCCTGCTGACAAAGGTGGTAACGTTGTGATCTGGCCTAAATCTATGTATGAAAGGGAGGCCTTTTGCCAGCTACATAACAATGTTTGTTATAGGAAATTAACATACAACCCCCTTTCGGCTTATAGTGCAAAATTGGATGACATCCTTAAACATGCAGTGGATACCGGCGTTATCACCAGTGAGCTGGCTTCAGCACTTAAGATTAAAGAACCAACTATTGCTACCCTATATTTGTTACCTAAAATACATAAGGGTCTTTCGCCACCACCCGGTAGACCAATTGTGTCGGGACGGGGATCTTCTTGGAGAATGTGAACAAATGGATTGACCATTTCCTACAACATTTGGTCATTAATCTCCCTTCTTTCCTCAAGGACACGGGTGAACTGTTGCGCAAGGTTGATGGACTGTGTTTAGAGGGGGATACTCTGTTAGGTTCAGTTGAAGTTGAGTCCCTATATACCAGCATCAGGCACTCCGACGGCTTATCCGCAGTTAAATTTTTTCTTGAGACTACTACATTATCTGTGGGTCTGAGGGACCTCAACCTGGAGCTTCTGGAATTCACCCTCACCCACATTTTTTTTGTGTTCAAAGGGTCCTTCTTCCTGCAGCTCCAGGGGACAGAAATGGGTGCTGCCTTTGCGCCATCCTATGCTAACCTCTTCCTGGGGTTCTGGGAAAGGGATCTCTTCCTGTCTGATGAGAAGGGGTTGGTGGACCGCGTCCATTTTGGGTGCGTTACATCGACGATATCTTTTTTATCTGGCAGGACACCTCCATTGACCTTGTGCACTTCATTACCTCTTTGAATAGCAACAACCTTAATATTCACCTTACATTAATTTGGGATCCAAGTAAAATAAATTTTCTGGATGTAACTATCAAGAGGGATAGCTCCGGTGCCATACAGACGGATATATATATCGTAAGAGACATCTACCAATACTGTTTTACATGCAACATCTTGCCATCCCTCTCATGTCGTGAAGGCTATCCCCGTAGGACAGTTTCTTCGGCTACGGCGGAATTGTTCAACTCACCTAGATTTTGAGACAAGAGCAGATGAATTAAAATCAAGGTTTCTTGCTAGAGGGTATAGCAGACGTTCCATTAAAAGAGCTTATTTCAGAGCGAAACATTCTGTACGGAATAATCTGCTCTATGATAATCCATCACGTTCTAAAGCTTCTAACGAAGTAAGATTTATTACTACTTATCATCCTCAACATTATAGAATGCGCATGGCTGTTGAGAAGGCATGGCCTATTCTTAAAGTTGATCCCATTATTGGTAGGTTTCTTCCAGATAGACCCTCTTTTACCTTCAGACGGGCTAGAAACTTACGCGACATTTAACCACCAGTCACTATCCTGACCAGTATGTCTCGATATTTCTTGATAATTTTCCATCTAATGTTGGCTGTGTCCCATGTGGGAGATGCGTGGCATGTCCGAACATTGAACGCTGCTCCTCTTTTACTAATTCATTGGGTACAAAAAATTATGATATTCGACAACGTATCTCATGTACATCGAGATATGTTATTTATTGTGCCAGTTGTCCCTGTGGACTGTTCTATGTAGGACTTACCACTAGACAACTGAAGGTTAGGGTGAGAGAGCATGTTCTGGGCATTGCCTCAGCCTCCACATGTACAGACACAGCTTCGTTGAAAACTCTCCCACGTCATTTTTTTGAATTTCATCAGTGCGATAGCTCTCTTCTTAGAGTTAGAGGCATTGATGCTCTTAAAATTAATATACGAGGGGGTGATTTATCGAGACGTTTGGCGCAGGCCGAGACAAGGTGGATATGGACGCTTAAAACGATTCACCCGTATGGTTTAAATGAGAATAATTCATATGTTCCTTTTTTGTGATCTCCCGGTTCTGCCATCAATATGTATCTCAACGTTAGCATAATGTTGTTTTTACTATTTTTAACTTTCACATTTTTGCTTATAGATTTTTTCATGTCGCTATTTGTCCTGGATGTTTGTGAGGACAATGTAACTTTCAGGATTGACCTTCATCTGCGTTTACGTAGCTACTGGTGGTCCCATGGAATCCTGCGGCCATGCACCATTATTATTAAAGAATGTTCCTTTTGCTAAATTTTTCTACGTATATAAGGCTATGGATGTGTTTATACACAATATTGTCTGTATTAATTGCAGCTATTGCTACAATTTAGGTATATAATGTTAGTGTTTTTATGGATATTTTGTTACATGGCACTTACTTTATGTGTATATGTTTATCGGTTCATTCTTTTGATGGATATAGTATGCATTAAACCACGTGTGTATCTATGTCTTGTGCTATATTGATCTCTGTATAGTCTTCATAACATGCATACCATTAAGCATGTATTCCATGGTTCTATTGTTATAATTGTGTGGCCATGTATTATGTATTTAGTGCTACATGGGATGTATATATTTGCATAGTAATTTATCCATGTTATTTAGTTATGTGCCATGCAGTGTTTTTTTTGTATTGTTCTTTGTATTGTGTTCTAACTATTGTTTATATGTCCTCCTGTTTATATTTTTGTGTATTTGTCCATATTGCGTAGTAACTAGTATATTTATTATATTGTTACAAGTATCTATACTTTCCATGCATTTTTTATGGACGTCCATCTTTAATACTGGCTTCCAGGTCTGGGTGGGTGGGCGCATGCGCCATCTGCTCTCCACACCGCCCGCGTCACTTCCTGTGTCGTCGGACGCTGGACCACGTAGAGCCCCACGTGTTTCCAGCTCCGGCGTTCCGGGATGGTCGTCGGGTGGTGGCGGTATTGCGGCAGCGCTTGCGCACTACCGCCTCAGGGCATGATAAATAGAGCCCCTGTAGTGGGACTCTGTATTGCGCCCCCAGAGGAAGGAGTGTTCCCACTCTGAAATGCGCGTCGGGTGCGGGCCGTGTGTCCACTTATCTGTGCACCATTGGGTAATTATGACATCTATTGTATTTTCTGCCACCGTTTAATCTTAGATTTGGTATGGGCGCTTTTTTCGGTACTTACCTATTAGCACATGCATTATATCCCATATGCATTGTTTCTACTCTGCAAATTGTGCAATAGCTGGCAGTTTTCTTACTAGTCTATATGTTATATAGCTATACCCATGATGTACTGTCATGTTGTTCACATAGCCTGTTTGCATTATGCGCACTGTGAGTTTACATTCCCCATGTTGCCTTATTCCATGTTTTAGGGTTTTTAATAATGTTATATTTTTTTTAAAAATTTGACTGTTTTTTTTTCTTGGCGAAGTGTGTATATTGTAGCGTTTGGGATTGTTATCCATAGTGGTCGTTTGTGTTATTTTTAGCGTTTATCTTTCTTTCATTTGTCTTTTTATTGTTATTTAACCCATGTATTTTGCTAGCTAACCCTTTTTTTTTTTTTCTAAAGCCCTGTGGACATTGGCCCTGTCTCACCAACTACCCAGGAACTTTACTACTTTCGCAGCCCCCCCCTACACTTAAACCCCCAATGGAAAAATCCAAAACATACCTAACCAAAAGCCCCCTTAGTGGCCCAAAATAATTATGTTACCCGGTATAAGAACTATACTAAGGTGCCCCCCTTTAGTTTCCCCAAGAAAGCCCTAACTTCCCTAACCTGTAACTCAAATTTTTACTAAAGAAAACAACGCATATCAAATTTTTATCATAAAATGGTAACCAATAGGAATGTGGCAAAACATTCTTTGTGTGGTAAAACATGTTCATGAGCAGTACCACCGAAATTTTTCAGGAAACAAAATTAGTAATATAAACATCAAGAACACTTAAAGGGGGGGGAAGGCAGTAATACTCCCTTTCCCCCCTTTCTGTTACTTGGACTTGGGAAAGTTAGCACTCAGTTAAATGTCGATAAAGCAAAAAACCTTTTTTGCTAGTGGCGATTTTATGAAGACATTTTTTTTGACGTCCCTTTATATAAATAGGTTGGGTATTGCATAAAAAAACCCTTTTAAAAGTGTAAAAAAGATCTTCTTTACAGAATTTCTCCAAAAAATTTTTGTGGAACAGTATATTTCTATTATGCTGTCGCCCCA
>JARQOD010000001.1:686223182-686274509 GCA_033576555.1 Oophaga sylvatica
TTCTGTGGAAGGTCCGCACCAACGATCTGCGTTAATGTCAGACGCAGGAACCCACGTCCTCTCCTCTGACCATACCCCTTCCAATGCACCAAGTACTGAAGGGACCGGCGATTCAGACGTGAGTCAATGATCTTTGACACTTGAAACTCCAAGTTACCATTGACCACCACTGGAGGAGGAGGTAGAGGTGATGGTATGACTGGTGCCACGTACCTCTTAAGTAATGACTTGTGGAACACATTGTGGATCTTAAACGTAGGAGGAGGTCCAGACGAAATGCCACAGGATTAATTATGGAACTGATCCTGTACGGCCCGATGAATCTGGGGCCCAGCTTCCAGGAGGGAACTTTAAGTTTTATATTCCTGGTAGACAACCATACCAGATCGTTCACATTAAGATCTGGACCAGAAACTCTCCTCCTATCAGCCATACGTTTATAACGGTTCCCCATAGCACTCAGATTATTCAATACACCTCTCCACACTGAAGCAAGTGACGACGAGAAACGCTCCTCCTCAGGGACCCCAGAAGGGCCCCCCCATTGAAAGTACAAAACTGGGGATGAAAACCATATGCCCCAAAAAACGGGGACTTACCAGTGACTCGCTCCGCCTGTTGTTAAGAGCGAACTCTGCCAGAGGCAAGAAAGAAGACCAGTCCTCCTGGTTCTCTGAGACAAAACACCGAAGATAAGTCTCTAGGCTTTGATTCAGACGCTCTGTCTGACCATTGGTCTGCGGATGAAAAGCCGAGGAAAATGACAATTGCATCCCCGACGTAAACAAAATGCCCTCCAAAACTTGGACACAAACTGAGACCCCCTATCTGACACCACATCAGAAGGCAACCCATGAAGTCTCACAATCTCCCCAATGAACACCTGCGCCAGAGTTTTAGCATTAGGGAGGGCAGGAAGAGCAATGAAATGTGCCATCTTACTGAACCTGTCAACAACCACCAGTATGACAGTCTTCCCTGACGACTGAGGAAGGTCCGTGATGAAGTCCATAGACAAATGAGTCCATGGACGCTCCGGAAGTTTCAAGGGTAAGAGGGTCCCAGACGGACGGGTATGCGGGGTCTTAGAGCGAGCACAAACCCCACAGGACGCGACAAAAGTTAAAACATCTTTATTAACGTTAGGCCACCAAAACCGGCGAGAAAGGAGATCTAAAGTAGCCTTACTCCCTGGATGTCCTGCTAAAGCAGAATTATGATTGCCTCATAACCTTTTGTCACAACTGATTTGGGACAAACAGTCTCCCTGGAGGTCCTGCAGGGGCGTCCCCCTGAACCTCCAATACCTCCTCCTCAAGCTCAGAACATACAGCCGACACTACCACCCCTCCTGAAGGATAGGAATCGGGTCATCCATTTTCCCGGCCCTGGGAAACTGCGAGACAAGGCATCCGCCTTAACATTCTTAGATCCAGGGCGATAAGTGACAACAAAATTAAACCTGGTAAAAAACAACGACCATCGAGCTTGTCTGGAATTCAGACGCTTAGCAGATTCCAAATACAGCAGGTTCTTGTGATCAGTAATGACGGTGACCGGGTGGACTGCCCCTCCAAAAAGTGACGCCATTCTCAAAAGCCAACTTAATGGCCAAAAGTTCCCTATTGCCGATATCATAATTCCTTTCGGCGGACGACAATTTTTTAGAAAAGAAAGCGCACGGATGCCATTTACCAGGGGACGGACCCTGGGACAATATTGCACCCACCCCTACGTCAGACGCGTCCACCTCCACAACGAACGGCTGTGATGCATCTGGTTGGATGAGAACGGGTGCCGAAGCAAAACATTTTTTCAAAGAGGAAAAAGCTTGGCAAGCTTTGTCCGACCATTTAGAAAAATCCGTCCCTTTTCTTGTCATGTCAGTGAGAGGTTTGACAACAGATGAGAAATTACAAATAAATTTCCGGTAGTAGTTAGCAAACCCCAGAAAACGCTGCAGAGCCTTAAGATCCTCTGGCTGATCCCATTCAAGCACTGCTCTCACCTTTTTAGGGTCCATACGGAAACCGGAGGCTGACACCAAGAAACCCAAAAACTGAAGTTCCTGTACGGCGAATACACACTTTTCCAGTTTGGCGTATAGTTTATTGTCTCGCAAGATCTGCAACACCTGTCTCACATGCTCCTGGTGAGACACAAGATCTGGTGAGTAAATTAAAATGTCATCCAAATATACGACCACAAACAGCCCCACCAGATGACGAAAAATGTCATTAACAAAATGTTGGAATACTGCTGGTGCAGTAGTCAGACCAAAAGGCATGACAAGGTTCTCATAATGTCCCTCCGGCGTGTTAAACGCCGTTTTCCACTCATCCCCCTCTTTTATCCTAATCAGATTATACGCCCCCTGAGATCCAATTTAGAGAACCATTTGGCGCCAACAATTTGATTGAAGAGATCAGGAATCAGAGGGAGTGGATACGGATCTCGAACAGTAATCCGATTAAGTTCGCGGAAATCCAAGCAAGGGCGTAGGCCTCCATCTTTTTCTTCACAAAGAAGAACCCCGCGGCCACTGGGGAAGATGAAGGTCTAATATGCCCTTTGGCCAGACTTTCCGAAATATAATCTTTCATAGCCTGCCTCTCAGGACCAGAAAGGTTATATAACCTAGCTTTAGGTAACTTAGCATCAGGAGTAAATTAATAGAGCAGTCATACACGCGATGAGGAGGCAACTCCTGACACCCCTCCTCAGAGAACACATCCCCAAAGTCCTCCAAAAAAGGAGGCAAAGTACTAGGCACGACCGCACTGATGACTGTGTTCATGCAGTTACTTTTGCAAAACTCACCCCATTGGCTTATCTCTCTGGACTGCCAATTAATCACAGGGTTATGTTTAACCAACCAAGGAAGTCCCAACACAATAGGAGTAGGTAGACCCTCCAACACATAACAAGATAATAGTTCCCTATGTATTGCCCCTACCCGAAGGTCAATGTTATGAACCTCATGAACAAAGCTACCTTGGCCAAGAGGCCTGGCGTCAATGGAGAATATAGGGATCGGTTTGACCAATACACTCAGATGCATACCTTGAGCCTGAGCAAACTGAGCTCAACCAGATTAGCCCCGACCCACTATCAAGAAGAACAGAAAATCTCTCCACTCTCGTACCAACCACCACCTCCACTGGTACAAGGAACTGAGAAGAACTAGCGGACGAAATACATACTCCCAGGTTGTCGTCCACCACACAACCTGGGATTAACAGTTTTCCGGCGACTTTTTGCTCAACAAGGCACGGGATGGACATCCCCCAACAAAATGTCCCTCTTTCCCGCAGAAGAAACACCTTCTAGTCCTGCGGCGTACCGCCAATCCCCTCCTACGAAATGATGTCCCTCCCAACTGCATAGGCTCCTCCGAACAGACAAGGGGAACCTCAACATAAGGGACTTTAGTAGTAGGTGAAGTAACAACAGGGGGCGGAGTTACCTCGCACCTCTCCCGGAGCCGTCTATCAGTACGGATAGCTAGGGCCATAGCAGCCTCCAGTGATGGAGGAGAATCATACTGAGCCAAAACGTCCTTTAATTTGTCAGAAAGCCCATGACAAAACTGGCTCCTAAGAGCTGGGTCATTCCACTGAGTATCTGTGGCCCATCTACGGAACTCAGAAGCAAATTCCTCCGCCGGACGATCTCCCTGCTGTATCTTACGTAATTTTGTCTCAGCAAGAGAGACCCGATCTGGGTCATCATATACCAAACCCAGGGCAGTAAAAAATCGATCTACTGACTGTAGAGCCGGGATCCCGGAGGAAGGGAGAAGGCCCAGGATTGAGGGTCCCCTTGTAGGAGCGAGATAACAATTCCCACTCTCTGCTCTTCACTCCCTGATGATCGAGGCCGAAGCCGAAATACAATTTACATGCTTCCCTAAAGGTAAAAAAATTGTCTCGCCCACCAGTGAACCTGTCCGGGAGAGCTACTTTAGGTTCAAATCTGGTTTGCTCCGAGGGAGACAAAACTTTGGACTTAATGTCCGTCAGCTCCATGGATAATCCCTGCAACTGCAGAGCCAGCTGGGCTACTGGATCCATGGCAACTGGAATAATTTTATGGGCCAGTGAAAATGTCACGCGGTCTTATGATATGTGTACGATGTCAGTAAACTATTCTTAAAAGAACAACACTCTATACAACATAAATATTAGCAACATCAGCATGTAAATATAGAATAGATTTACCTGACACGATATCCGTTGAACTCAGGGTTAATCTTGAGGACTTGATACACTGTCACAGGAAAGAGGAGGACCGGGGGTCTAACCTGACCCTAAACTGGGGTCCTAACTAATCCCTCACCTTGGAGGTACTGATAATGGTTCAGAGGTCCAAGTCTCCAGCCTAACCCTGTCTCCTATCAGTCCCTGAACCCTGTAATCAGTCCTAAGAAGGATTCTGATTACCACCAAAGGGATATGGGCTGATCTCTGCTAAATACACAGATTAGACATATAAGACAGACTGGAGAAAACACAGACTTGCATACACACTCAAACACAGAAGGAACATAAATGATCTGGGATATTAAACTCTAAGCAAGGTGAGCTTAAAACAACTAAGGAGCTCTTTAACTTAAGTCTATACAGATACAATCCTATCTGTGGTCTGCATGAAGAATTTCACTGGCAACTCCCAAAACAGAAAACCAGAGATTTAAAGGAAACCAATCAACAAATAATTAATTGCAGCCGGGAAAAACTGCACCCAGTCCCAGAACTGAGCACAGACAGAATTAACTCCCTAACTGCCAAACACAAAGAAACAGCAACTCAGCTGTGAGAAGTCAGAATGTGCAACCGCGACGATCTTCGTGGCGATGCACACATGACAGTAACGGAGGTTGAAACAGCATTGATAGCTTACCTCTACTCTGCACCACCGGACACCGGGTCCTAGCTTGCTAGCATCTACACGACTAGTAGGAGATACCGGAGACCCTGCGGGACTTCAAGTCGCAGGGGCCTCTTGTGAATGGGCTGGAAATGAGTTCTGAGCAGAAGCTCCCTCTGGTGGTTACAAACGGTACTGGACTGTCCAGTGAAGATTGTGAGGATTGGGAATCAGGTGTTACTGACTGGTCTTATATAAGGGAGTCACCTTCCCATCAGGGTTGCCGGTGATCAATTGTTCTGGTCTCAATCCTTGATTCCTGTTTCCTTGGTAGCCTGCTGTGTCGTGTCTGAATCTCCTGCTAACAGATAAGACATTTTCTTCTTTTTGTTTTTGTGCTTGATTTTTGCATTTTGTCCTGCACTTCTGTGGGGGCCTTCAGGGTCACCTCTGGGGCTTTTGCCTCTCAGTTCAGTTCAGCCACTGATGTTTGTACATTTGCTTTTTCCAGTTTTTTCAGTGGCTGCTGTTTTGTTTTTGGTTACACCAGAGAAATAATTTAGGTGGTAGAGGTCGTTTGATCTCAGGTGTTTTTGAAATTAGTAGAGTTGGTGCTTTTCAGGGTTTTTTGGGATTGCAGTAAGTGCCCTTCCTATCCTTTTCTATTTAGTAAGTTTGGGCCCCAACGTTTGCTCATACTATTTTCTGTCTGTGTCAGTATTTCTTCTTGTCTAACCGCCATTACATGTTTGGGGGCTTTCTATGTTCTTTGGGGATCTGCTCCGGGGCAGATAGCTTTCCTCTTTCTATCTTTAGGTGTAGTTAGTTTCTCAGGCTGTGACGAGGCGTCTAGGACCAACGTAGAAACGCTCCACGGCTGCCTCTAGTTGTGGTGGTTAGTCAGGGTACTGCAATCTCATAGTTTCCAACTGCTCTGGTGTATTTCCTTTTTTTCCTGCTCTCCTCAGCTTCCAAATCATAACAGTATCACCGGTCTAAACTGAAAATTATATGGTACTCACAGAAGGGAAAAATATTGTGAAAGAAAAAAGTTGTCAGAGTTGTCAGAGTTGTCAGAGAATTTTTTTTTTCTGTTTGTTGCATTTTTTTTTTCCCTCTGTATCTCTGGGTGCTGAGGAGGATTTTTTTTTTCTCTCAATGGAGTTTACACAGTTGTCTGGCCGTGTGGATCAGCTTGCCACTGAAGTTCGGAGTATTGCTACCTATCTTGCTAGGTTGCCTGTTGTGGAACCTAGGATTCCCATGGCAGATTTGTTTTTAGGGGATCGAGCTAAGTTTCTGAATTTCAAAAATAACTGTAAATTGTGTTTTGCCTTAAAATCTAAGTCCTCAGGGAACGCAGCGCAGCAGGTTCAAATTGTCATCTCTCTCCTGCGCGGCGACCCTCAGGATTGGGCTTTTTCCCTGACACCTGGGGATCCTGTTTTGAGTGATGTTGATGCGTTTTTTCAGGCTTTGGGGTTATTGTACGATGAGCCTAATGTCACTGATCAAGCTGAAAAAACTTTGTTGGCATTAAGTCAGGGGCTTGAGGACGCTGAGTTATACTGTCAGAGATTCCGTAGGTGGGCAGTCCTGACGAAATGGAATGACGACGCTTTGGCAGCTCTTTTTCGGAAGGGACTGTCAGATAATGTAAAGGATGTTATGGTGGGATTCCCTGTTCCCTCTGGTCTCAATGATTCTATGTCATTAGCGATTCAAATTGACAGACGTTTGCGTGAGCGGAAAGGTATGCGTGGAATAATGTTGCCTTGTGAACCTGCTTCTGAATCCATGCAGTGTGATAGAGTGGTTTCTGGGGCACAGCGTCATGAATTTCGAAAGCGCAATGGGTTATGTTTCTACTGTGGTGATGCCTCTCATGCTATTTCTGTCTGCCCTAAGCGGGGAAGACGTTTTGCTCGCTCAGTTGTCTTGGGTAGTGTTCAGACTAAGTTTTTGTTAACTGTTACCCTGATATGCTCTCTGTCCTCATTTTCTGCTCAGGCTTTTGTTGATTCTGGGGCAGCTATTAACCTGATGGATTTTGATTTTGCTAAACGTTGTGGGTTTCCCTTGATACCCCTACGGAAGTCTATTCCCCTACTGGGGATCGATTTTACCCCTTTGGCTGAGAATAAACCTCAGTTCTCTACTCAGGTGATAATGAGGGTAGAACCTGATCACCAGGAGAGTTGCAAATTTTTGGTTCTGTATAATCTGCATGACATTATCGTACTGGGTTTCCCTTGGTTACAGTCTCATAATCCTGTTTTGGATTGGAAATATGTGTCTGTTACCAGTTGGGGCTGTCAATGTGTTAATACCAACACTCCTGTTTTTTCTGCCTCCCCCCAGGCTCAGGATGTTCCTGACTTTTTGATTGATTTTTCTGATGTGTTTAGCGAAAGTAAATCTGCATCCTTACCTCCCCATAGGAGCTATGACTGCGCTATTGAATTAGTGCCTGGTAGTAAATTCCCTAAAGGTCGCCTTTTTAACTTGTCTGTACCTGAACATGACGCTATGCGGTCTTATATCAAGGAGTCATTGGAGAAGGGTCATATCAGACCATCCTCTTCACCCTTAGGTGCCGGTTTTTTCTTTGTGGCCAAAAAGGATGGTTCATTAAGGCCGTGTATTGATTATCGTCTCTTGAACAATATTACTGTGAAATATCAATATCCGTTACCCTTGATCTCTGATCTGTTTTCCAGGGGTGAAAAACGCTACTTGGTTTACCAAGCTTGACCTCAGGGGGGCATATAACCTTATTCGCATTAAGCACGGGGATGAATGGAAGACGGCATTTAATACTCCTGAAGGGCATTTTGAGTACCTTGTGATGCCCTTTGGGCTCACTAATGCTCCTTCTGTCTTCCAGTCCTTCATGAATGACATTTTCAGGGATTTTGTGGATAAATTTCAGATTGTTTATTTGGATGATATCTTGATTTTTTCCAATGACTGGGACTCTCATGTAAAACATGTTTGGACTGTGTTCCAGATTTTGAGAGAGAATGCTCTGTATGTGAAGGGATCAAAGTGTCTTTTTGGCGTTCAGAGGATCTCATTTCTGGGTTTCATTTTGTCCCCATCTGTTATTGAAATGGACCCGGTCAAAGTTCAGGCTATCTGTGATTGGGTCCAACCTACTTCTTTAAAGGCTCTTCAAAGATTCTTGGGTTTTGCCAATTTTTATCGTAAATTTATTGGTAATTTCTCTGTTATTGTTAAACCATTAACTGATTTGACCAAGAAGGGTTCTGATGTGGTGAATTGGCCTCCTGAGGCAGTCTCTGCATTTCAGGAACTTAAGCAGAGATTCACTTCTGCTCCTGTTCTACGGCAGCCTGATGTTTCTCTACCATTTCAGGTGGAGGTTGATGCCTCTGAAATTGGGGCAGGTGCCGTTTTGTCCAAAGAGATCCAGAGACCTCTAAAAGTAACCCTTGTGCCTTTTTCTCTCAAAAATTTTCTCCCACTGAACGTAATTATGACGTGGGTAATCGGGAGTTATTAGCCATGAAGTGGGCTTTTGAAGAGTGGAGACATTGGCTGGAGGGAGCCAAACATCAGGTGGTGGTCCTTACTGACCATAAGAATCTAGTTTATCTGGAATCTGCCAAGCGACTTAATCCTAGACAGGCCAGGTGGGCCTTGTTTTTCACACGTTTTAATTTTGTGGTTTCATTTCTTCCTGGCACTAAAAATGTTAAGGCGGATGCCCTCTCGAGGAGTTTCCTGGCGGACTCTCCTGAGTTATCTGATCCTTCTATTATTTGAAAGAGGGTGTAGTTCTTTCCGCCATCTCGCCCAATTTGAGACTGGCTCTGGAGGGGTGCCAGGAGGATAAGCCCGAGCGCTGCCCTGTTGGGAAATTGTTTGTCCCGGACCAGTGGAAAAAGAGTGTAATGTCTGAGATTCATTGTTCCGCGTTGGCCGGTCATCCCGGAATTTTTGGTACCAGGGACTTGGTTGGTCGGTCCTTTTGGTGGCCTACCTTGTCTCGTGATGTCAGGGAGTTTGTGCAGTCCTGCGGGACTTGCTCTCGCTTCAAGCCTTGCTCTCGTTCTAGTGGTTTGTTGATGCCATTACCGGTGCCCAAGAGACCATGGACCCATATCTCTATGGATTTCATTTCCGACCTCCCTGTTTCTCAGAGAATGACCGTCATCTGGGTGATTTGCAATAGGTTTTCCAAGATGATACATCTTGTGCCATTACCTAAGTTGCCTTTCTCCTCTGAATTGGTGCCTTTGTTCTTTCAGCACGTGGTTCGTTTACACGACATTCCTGAGAACATTGTGTCTGACAGAGGAGTCCAGTTTGTTTCCAGATTTTGGAGGACCTTTTGTTCTAAAATTGGTGTTCAATTGTCTTTCTCCTCGGCGTTTCATCCTCAGACCAATGGTCAAACTGAGAGAACAAACCAGACATTGGAGACTTATCTAAGATGCTTTGTGTCTGCTGATCAGGATGACTGGGTCTCTTTTTTGCCTTTGGCTGAGTTTGCTCTTAATAATAGGGCTAGCTCTGCCACTTTGATGTCCCCATTTTTCTGTAATTCTGGGTTTCACCCTCGATTTTCTTCTGGACAGACGGAGGCTTCTGTCTGCCCAGGTGTTGACTCTGTTGTGGAGCGTATGCAACAGATTTGGGACCAGGTAGTGGAGAAGTTGTCCCTCTCTCGGGAGAGGGCCCAGCGGTTTGCTAACCGGCATAGGACTGATGGTCCTCGGTTTAAAGTGGGGGACTTGGTCTGGTTGTCCTCAAGAAATATTCCTATGAGAGTGGCATCTCCTAAATTTAAGCCTAGGTTCATTGGACCTTATAAGATCATGGAGATTCTTAACCCTGTTTCTTTTCGTTTGCTTCTTCCAGGGACATTTAAGATCCATAACGTGTTCCACAAGTCCTTGTTGAAGAGGTTTATTGAGCCAGTGGTTCCTACTACTGTGCCTCCTGACCCTGTTTTGGTTGAGGGCAATCTGGAGTATGTGGTTGAGAAAATATTGAATTCTCGTTTTTCTAGATGGAAACTCCAGTATTTGGTTAAATGGAGAGGTTATGGTCAGGAAGACAATTCTTGGGTGTTTGCTTCGGACATCCATGCTAGGAGACTCATCCGTGCGTATCATAGAACTCATCCTGACCGACCTGGTTGCTCAAATGAGGGTTCGGTGACCCCTCCTCAAGGGGGGGGTACTGTTGTGAATGGGCTGGAAATGAGTTCTGAGCAGAAGCTCCCTCTGGTGGTTACAAACGGTACTGGACTGTCCAGTGAAGATTGTGAGGATTGGGAATCAGGTGTTACTGACTGGTCTTATATAAGGGAGTCACCTTCCCATCAGGGTTGCCGGTGATCAATTGTTCTGGTCTCAATCCTTGATTCCTGTTTCCTTGGTAGCCTGCTGTGTCGTGTCTGAATCTCCTGCTAACAGATAAGACATTTTCTTCTTTTTGTTTTTGTGCTTGATTTTTGCATTTTGTCCTGCACTTCTGTGGGGGCCTTCAGGGTCCCCTCTGGGGGCTTTTGCCTCTCAGTTCAGTTCAGCCACTGATGTTTGTACATTTGCTTTTTCCAGTTTTTTCAATGGCTGCTGTTTTGTTTTTGGTTACACCAGAGAACTAATTTAGGTGGTAGAGGTCGTTTGATCTCAGGTGTTTTTGAAATTAGTAGAGTTGGTGTAAGGTTCTTTGTCTCTGTTGACATGTTCCTTGAAACTCAGTTTTCCGTCGGCCATTTTTTCTTTCTGTCTTTCTGCAGCTCTTGCCCTCAGTTAATATGGAGTTTCCAGTTTTCATGTTCCCGCCCTGATTCTTCCCTCTTGCTTCTTAAGCAGCCTCAGCTGAACAATCAGTGCTCCTGAATCAAGCCTCAGTCAGTCTGTGACCTGACTCCTGGAAGCCTTGGACTTGTACTCCAGCTATTCCCTACTGAGGAACCTTGGAACACTTTTGGACTCTGGAAACCTGCTGTTTGGTGAATCCATGTTTGCAGAGGAATTACGGTACAGAGAAGAGATCCTGAACCTGCTTTGGAGATTTATTGTAGTGCTTGAAGTTACTCTGGCCTGCTGTGTCTCCTGTCGCTGTTCCTGCAAACTGTGTGAACTTTTCAGCATGCTTGTATGAAGTAATACAAGTCATTTCATTTCAACCTATGTCTCCTGTGTTTTCCTCGCACCCAAGCACAAGACGCTATATGAACTGTACACTATACATGACAAGATTCAGGAGCCAATGTTTAGTGTCTGCTGGGTCTGGGAAAGCCGTGTCTGCTGTGACTGTGGATATCAGATGTCCGTTTAATACCTTATGTGATGACAGTGGTTGTGACTTCTCACAACCATTCCAGGTGAGCGCATTCCCTTAAAATTTTACTCTGGAGTGTTACCACAGGTAAACACTATTGTTTTTTTTTTTCCTTTCCTCTTCTCCTTCCAGCACTTCTGCCTTAAAAGATCTGGAAGATGGAGGCCCGCATAAAGGAACTTTGCGGAGTGACTGATACAATCCTTTCAGATGTACAGACTTTAAAAACCCGTTTTGCAAGCCTACAGGACCTCACTCATCATAATTTGCAAGTGTTTGGACAGACTACCCAGGAATTGCGAGCCAGGATTGAGGCTCTAGAGGAACGAGCCCAGGCTCCTGCCATAACCCCAAGTTCTGGGATCCCCAAATTACCTCCTTTTCGTTTTGGCGGTGAACGTGAGAAATTCAGGGGATATATTAAATCAATGCAATTTATTTTTCTCTGCACATGCTTCACAATTTCCCACTGAACGATCCAAAGTGCTTACTATAATCATGTTGCTTACCAATAAGGCTTTGATGTGGGCAAACCCTCTGATTGAGACTGAGGATGATTGTTTGAATCACCTTGATGCTTTTATTTCAGCCATGGGGCAGGTGTTTGATGACCCCAATCGAGGTGCAACAGCTGAAGCAGCCATGTTAACTTTGCGCCAAGGTAAGCGTTCAGTAGCCGAATATGCCCTGGATTTCAGGAGATGGGCTCTTGATACCACTTGGGACACTTCCGCTAAAAAATCTATTTTTCGGAAAGGGTTGTCTCCACTGATTAAGGATGAACTTGCTCGTGCCGACCCTCCCACTGCGTTAGGTGACTTTATTAACTATTGTATCCGTATTGATGCTCGTCTGACTGAACGCAGACAAGAGAGATGGTTCGAAAATAATCGCACTAACCTTTTACTACCTCCCTCCTCAGCTAAGGAACCTTTGAGTAGGATCACAAGGGAACCAGAACCTGAACCCATGCAGGTGGACTCTTTACAAAGACGGGTTAGTGATGCACGCAAAGAACATCGTATAAAGGAAAATCTATGTTTCTACTGTGGTAAGTCAGGGCACTTCATTATAAACTGCCCCAGCCGTTCTCGTAAGACTACTGCAGCAGTCATTCACTGTGAGTGTTGCGAGAGGAGCTCTGTCATGTCCGAGCCTCAGGCTCCAGAGAGATCTGCTGCAAGAGATCTTGATTTCTCGGACTTAAACTCTGTTAGTTCTGGGGACGATGACGGTATAAACGCTGCAATTTTTCAAGTTTCCTCAGCGGTGTCCCAACTGAGTTGTAAAAGAAACAATTCTCATTGCTTCCTTTCCATCAAACTCTGGGTTGACTCAGTCTGGGTGTCTAGCTATGCTATGATCGACTCAGGAGCAAGTGGAAATTTTATGGATATCTCCTTTGCTCTGAAACAGGGGATACGTTCAGTGAAGAAGGCTACTCCAGTACAGATGGAGACTGTGGATGGCTCTCTACTGACTTCTGGACCAGTGGATCAAGAAACAGAGCCTTTGAGGGTCCTTATGGGTAAAGATCATCAGGAGAAAATGTCTTTTATGCTTATCTCTTCTCCCCACTTTCCCATTATTCTAGGGCTACCATGGCTGCAGGCGCAGAATCCTACGATTAACTGGGAGACCAAGGAATTACACTTTCCGGAGAAACAGATGAGTCAAGGAGTTTCAGCTTGCTCTGTTCCTAAAGGAACCATGTCAGTCCCTGAACTACCAGCTGTATACCAGGACTATGTGGATTTATGTGACAAGAAGAACGCTGATCAGCTTCCTCCTCACCGTCCATATGATTGTCCAATTGAATTATTGCCTGGAGCCGAGATACCTTTTGGTAAGATCTACCCCCTAGCGGGGCCCGAGCTAAAAGCTTTGAAGGATTATATAGACGAAAATTTAGCCAAGGGCTTCATACGCCCCTCTTCATCTCCCGCAGGTGCACCCATCTTCTTTGTGAAGAAGAAAGATGGATCTCTGAGACCCTGCATAGACTATAGGGAACTCAATAAGGTTACTATTAGAAACCGTTATCCATTGCCTTTAATCCCTGAGTTGTTGGAGAGAGTGCGGCATGCCAAAATTTTCTCTAAACTGGATCTCCGTGGGGCCTATAACTTGGTCCGTATTAGACCTGCGGATGAATGGAAGACTGCTTTCAGGTCACGCTATGGACACTTTGAATATCTAGTTATGCCTTTTGGTCTGAGTACCGCCCCAGCCACTTTCCAACACTTCGTGAATGATATCTTCAGGGATCTCCTAGATACATTTGTGGTGATTTATCTGGATGATATTCTAATATTTTCTAACTCCACAGAGGAACATCATGGACATGTGAGAATGGTCTTAGAATGCCTAAGACAAAACCATCTCTACATCAAACTTGAAAAATGTGAATTCCATAGGACCGAAATTCAATTTCTGGGGTATGTACTATCTACGCAAGGGATTAGTATGGATGGAAGCAAGACTCAAGCCATCAAGGATTGGCCAATTCCTAGAAATGTGAAGGAGGTGCAGCGTTTCATCGGGTTTGCCAACTTCTATAGACGTTTCATTAAGAATTTTTCTGAGGTAGTGTCACCTATCACCCAACTTACCCGGAAACAGTCTAGGTTCTCCTGGACCCCGCAAGCTCAGGAAGCATTTTCCTGTTTAAAGGATAAATTTACCACCGCACCTATCTTAGTACATCCCAACCCCGAGCTTGCCTTCATAATAGAGGTGGATGCTTCAGACTGTGCCGTTGGAGCTATACTCTCTCAGAGAACAGGTGAGAAGAATGTCTTGCATCCCTGTGCCTTCTTTTTCCAGCAGTTGTCTTCGGCTGAGAGGAACTACGATGTGGGCAATAGAGAATTGTTGGCCATTATTGCCACCTTCAAGGAATGGAGACACCTTCTTCAGGGAGCTGCACAGCAAATAGTCGTCCTGACAGACCATCGTAACCTTGAATTTATCAGGTCGGCTAAGTGCCTGACTCCTCGCCAGGCTCGCTGGAATCTTTTCCTAAACCAATTTAATTTTGTCATTTCTTATAGACCAGGATCGCGCAATGGAAAGGCTGATGCACTCTCTAGGATTCATTCAGCAGAGACACGTCCACTTACTCCTCCTAAGACTATTCTTCTTGACTCTAGATTCCTGGGAGTGATTCATAATCAAGACCTACTTAAGGACATCAAGGAAGCATACCATGCGGATTCTTTGTTGGCTCAACCCCCAAGGGACGTAAGTCTTGTCTTTAAGAATGGTGTGTGGATTCAGGGACAACGTCTGTATATACCTGAAACAGTCAGATTGAGAGTATTGCAACTCATCCACGATTCCAAGATAGCCGGGCATAGGGGAATTCTAAAGACACAAGAATTTCTTTCTCGTTTCTTTTGGTGGCCCACTTACAGGAAAGATGTCTTAAACTATGTCACTTCATGTGAAGTCTGTGCAAGATGCAAAACACCTCGCTCCTCACCAACTGGTCTGTTGCAACCTCTTCCCACCCCGTCCCGCCCGTGGGGATCCATTTCTATGGACTTCATTGTGGAGTTACCAACCTCTCAAGGGAAGAACACCATTCTAGTGGTGGTTGACCGTCTAACAAAGGCAGCTCATTTTATCCCTTGTGTCGGCTTACCCACTGCAAAACAGACATCAGACTTGATGATTAAGAATGTGTTTCGCTTACATGGAGTACCGGATGAGGTCAATTCAGATCGAGGAGTGCAATTCACTTCAAGGTTTTGGCAAAATTTCTGTGCAGCATTGGACATTAAAGTAAACTTTTCTTCTGCTTTTCATCCCCAGACTAATGGACAGACAGAACGAACCAATCAGACCCTGGAGCAGTATCTCCGCTGTTTTATCTGCCACCTACAGGATGATTGGGTGGATCTACTTCCACTGGCTGAGTTCTCTTATAACAACTCTCAGAGCGCCTCCACTATGCAGTCTCCTTTTTACTCCAATCTAGGTTATCATCCTAACATTCTTCCTCAATTTCCCATAGATACGCCCTTGCCTGCAGTGGCTGAAAGAATCACTTCTTTACAAAAGAATATGGATCTTCTAAAGGAAAATCTAGAATTGGCTCAGGAAAGGTACAAGAAAGCAGCAGATAAATTTCGTAAACCTGCACCAGCTTTCAAGGTAGGAGATTTGTTCTGGCTGTCAACCAGAAATCTTAAATTAAAGATTCCATCCTCTAAATTGGGACATAAGTACATTGGACCTTATAAGATCAATAAGATTATAAGTGCTGTTGCTTGTCGTCTTCAACTGCCCAGAACTATGAGAATCCACCCTGTCTTTTATGTATCCCTACTAAAGGCTGCAACACCCAATACGTTTCCTGGACGTTCTTCTCCTTGCCCTGGCCCAGTGCTGGTCGATGGTCAGGAAGAATTTATGGTGGAAAGGATTCTAGATTCCAGGTTGTACAGAAATCAGTTGCAATATTTGATTAAATGGCAGGGCTACCCAGTGGAGGACAACTCATGGGAACCAGTCAATAATGTAAATGCTCCTCGCCTGCTCCGCCAGTTTCATCAGAGGTACCCTGACAAGCCTGGTCTGAGGTCATCCGGAGGTTGTCCCTAAGGGGGGAGTAATCTAAGGTTCTTTGTCTCTGTTGACATGTTCCTTGAAACTCAGTTTTCCGTCGGCCATTTTTTCTTTCTGTCTTTCTGCAGCTCTTGCCCTCAGTTAATATGGAGTTTCCAGTTTTCATGTTCCCGCCCTGATTCTTCCCTCTTGCTTCTTAAGCAGCCTCAGCTGAACAATCAGTGCTCCTGAATCAAGCCTCAGTCAGTCTGTGACCTGACTCCTGGAAGTCTTGGACTTGTACTCCAGCTATTCCCTACTGAGGAACCTTGGAACACTTTTGGACTCTGGAAACCTGCTGTTTGGTGAATCCATGTTTGCAGAGGAATTACGGTACAGAGAAGAGATCCTGAACCTGCTTTGGAGATTTATTGTAGTGCTTGAAGTTACTCTGGCCTGCTGTGTCTCCTGTCGCTGTTCCTGCAAACTGTGTGAACTTTTCAGCATGCTTGTATGAAGTAATACAAGTCATTTAATTTCAACCTATGTCTCCTGTGTTTTCCTCGCACCCAAGCACAAGACGCTATAGGAACTGTACACTATACATGACAGTTGGTGCTTTTCAGGGTTTTTTGGGATTGCAGTAAGTGCCCTTCCTATCCTTTTCTATTTAGTAAGTTTGGGCCCCAACGTTTGCTCATACTATTTTCTGTCTGTGTCAGTATTTCTTCTTGTCTAACCGCCATTACATGTTTGGGGGCTTTCTATGTTCTTTGGGGATCTGCTCCGGGGCAGATAGCTTTCCTCTTTCTATCTTTAGGTGTAGTTAGTTTCTCAGGCTGTGACGAGGCGTCTAGGACCAACGTAGGAACGCTCCACGGCTGCCTCTAGTTGTGGTGGTTAGTCAGGGTACTGCAATCTCATAGCTTCCAACTGCTCTGGTGTATTTCCTTTTTTGCCTGCTCTCCTCAGCTTCCAAATCATAACAGGGGCCCACAAGCGCTGATACGTAACCGGGGTCAGGAAGACGGAGTCTAGCAGGACCCTGCATACAGAGACACTGTTCTATCCAAGAGAAGGCCTCACCACAAAGTCGGCCGGGCGTATAATTGAAGACAGAGTTAGACTTTGTTTCATACAGGTCAGAAACTCACACATACAGGAGTACGGAGGCCCTACACCTACTCAGTGGGAATACTGGACGTGCATCCTCCACCCTGCCAGCTTCCCGGGATGTGCCTGCAACTACCATCAGTAAAGGTACCGAAAGAGACTTTCGTGTGTGTGTCTGCCTTATTGCTCCTGTGGCTGAAAGCCCCTTTTCCGTCCTGCACCCCAACACCGCCATCTACCCTGAGGGACCAGTCTTGCCTGTGGAAGACTTAACACCTTGCTGCCCAGTAACAACCCCTCAGCGGATCTACCCTGCAGCGCTGGTCACCCTGACCAGGTACCACAGGTGGCGTCACGAACAAACTGTATACACTTTAATCCCCTGTAAATATCTCCCTTTTTTTGAGGTGAGCCCCAGGGCCACGGACCAAGCTGTGCTACCCGTGACATCCCCCATTGAAGTGAACGGGCTCGGTGCCGAGTACCCCACAGGCCCTGGCTGAGCGACTCATACCTCTATATCCAAAACTTTATATAGTGTGTTATCCTACATATAGGTGTATATTTATTGATAATTTTTTGTTATATTTCCATATTGTGAGCTATAATGGGTGCTAAAAGTGGGTATCATATTATCTTCATTATTGATTTTATTAGGTTTGTTCAATAATTCTGTTTCTTATGCATTATTTTTTATATGAATTATTAATATTGTTTATGTATCCCCTTTTTCTCATTTATCTATTTCCCTTATACCGCAAAAAGCAGCTAATGTGAAATGTGTTTTGGTGTACCTCTCCTCACCTCCTCCAGGTTGTCCAGATATAAACTATTTATTTATTATATGACATCATGTATGGGATGTTTTATTGAATCAGCAAAGCAAGTTTTAATAAATTGACAATAAAGGAAATAAATTCTATACAGTGCAAGTCAGCAGGTGAAACGTGGCGAGTTAGAAAAAGTTACTTTTGCTGTGTAAGATCTTATATTCTGCAGGGTCCTCTCTCTCCCCTGTAGAGTGTAAGCTCTTGTGGTCAGCTGGGTTCTTTCTCTCTCTCTCTCCTCTTCCCCATGTGAATTTTCCAAGAATTTTTAAGCTTTTCATTATTGAGATTTGTGTGAATTTATTTCACCACAAATTAAATTTTTGAGAAAAATTCAGCAAATTTTAATTTCAAAATATCCACATATCTCTACTGAGCATGCATGATTATTTCCATAGCAAGTGGAAGATAAATCACTGCTAGACATCTCTTGCAGTGGCTTGACTCCTAAAAACAAATTAATCAAACAAGCATCAATGTAATTACCAGAATTTTGGGTTCTACCAGCTTAGGCCTGTTTCACACTTCAGTCTTTTGGCCTCAGTCAAAATCCATCGTTTTAGGAAAAAAATGGATCCAGCGAATTAGCCCGCTGGATCCGATTTTTTCTCATGGACTTGTATTAGCGATGGATGGCCTCACGTTTCGTCCATCGTGCGCTGGATCCGTCAGAATTTGTTTATCTGTCGTCGAAACAACGGACAATGTAACGTTTTTTATCTGCGTCGAAAAGACGGACAGCAACAGATCCAGCTGCGTCCGTCGTTGGCTAGAATGGAAGCCTTGGGGCGCTGGGTCCGTCACTGTCCATCAAATGACGGAATCCAGCGATGGATTCAGTTTTTTTACACTGAGCATGCTCCAATTATTATTACCAGATAGGGCAGTCAGATCCAGCAAAAAAGCAGATCCGTCGCATCAGTTTTTCACAATCTGCGATGGATCCGTTTTTTTCCAAAACTGCTGGATTGCGACTGATGCCAAAAGACTGAAGTGTGAAACAGGCCTTAACCGGTAAGGATACGGTCAAGACTTTATTTGTTGTTGTTTACAAAGAGTGGTATGGAACCATTATCTTTACTTTTAATTTGTACTTACAGCTAACGTTATATGTACAGTGGGTACAGAAAGTATTCAGACCCTTTTAAATTTTTCATTGCAGCCATTTGGTAAATTCAAAAAAATTCATTTTTTTTCTCATTAATGTACACTCTGCACCCCATCTTGACTAAAAAAAAACAGAAATGTAGAAATTTTTGCAAATTTATTAAAAAAGAAAAACTGAAATATCACATGGTCATAAGTATTCAGACCCTTCACTCAGACAGTCATATTTAAGTCACATGCTGTCCATTTCCTTGTGATCCTCCTTGAGATGGTTCTACGCCTTCATTGGAGTCCAGCTGTGTTTAACTAAACTGATAGGACTTGATTTGTAAAGGCACACATCTGTCTATATAAGACCTCACAGCGCATTTCAGACCAAATGAGAATCATGAGGTCAAAGGAACTGGCCAAGGAGCTCAGAGACAGAATTGTGGCAAGGCACAGATATGACGAAGGTTACAAAAGAATTTCTGCAGTACTCAAGGTTCCTAAGAGCACAGTGGCCTCCATAATCCTTAAATGGAAGAAGTTTGGGACAACCAGAAGTCTTCCTAGACTTGGCCGTCCAGCCAAACTGAGCTGTCGTGGGAGAAAGGCCTTGGTGAGAGAGGTAAAGAAGAACCTCAAGATCACAGTGGCTGAGCTCCACAGATGCAGTAAGGAGATGGGAGAAGGTTCCACAAAGTCAACTATCACTGCAGCCCTCCACCAGTCGGGCCTTTATGGCAGAGTGGCCGGACGGAAGCCTCTCCTCAGTGCAAGACATATGAAAGCCCACACAGAGTTTGCTAAAAAACATATGACGAACTCCCAGACTATGAGAAACAAGATTCTCTGGTCTGATGAGACGAAGATAGAACTTTTTGGTGATAATTCTAAGGGGTATGCGTGGAGAAAACCAGGCACTGCTCATCATCTGCCCAATACAATCCCAACAGTGAAACATGGTGGTGGCAGCATCATGCTATGGGAGTGTTTTTCAGCTGCAGGGACAGGACGACTGGTTGCAATTGAAGGAAACATGAATGCGGCCAAGTACAGAGATATCCTGGATGAAAACCTCTTCCAGAGTGCTCTGGACCTCAGACTTGGATGAAGGTTCACCTTCCAACAATGCAATGACCCTAAGCACACAGCTAAAATAACAAAGGAGTCACTTCAGAACAACTCTGTGATCATTCTTGACTGGCCCAGCCAGAGCCCTGACCTAAACTCAATTGATCATCTCTGGAGAGACCTGAAAATGGCTGTCCACCAACGTTCACCATCCAACCTGAATGAACTGGAGAGGATCTGCAAGGAAGAATGGCAGAGGATCCCCAAATCCAGGTGTGGAAAACTTGTTGCATCATTCCCAAGAAGACTCATACCTGTACTAGCTCTAAAGGGTGCTTCTACTCAATACTGAGCAACGGGTCTGAATACTTATGACCATGTAATATTTCAGGGGTGTTTTTAATAAATTTGCAAAAATTTCTACATTTCTGTGTTTTTTCAGTGAAGATGGGTTGCAGAGTGTACATTAACTAGAAAAAAATGTATTTTTTTAATTTAACAAATGGCTGCAATGAAACAAAGAGTGAAAAAATTTAAAAGGGTCTGAATACTTTTCGTACCCACTGTATATAATAATTTGAACATATTTCTTCATAGTTACTGTAATTAACCTGATTACTTTGGAAAATCCAGCAATGTAAATTATAATCCACTTATATTACTCATGGCCAGTAATCAGCAAACTTTCTTTGAACAACAAACATAAGAGGAAAAGTAAGATGATCTTACTAATCTAATAGTCGCAGTCTATTATATTGTAGGAGCATTTAGTAAAGGGGTTATTTATCCCTTTGTGGAATCTAAAATTACAATGTTAAGCATACGATTCCATGTACTATAAAGAGTAGCATGGCCAAGAAGCTTTAAACACGATCTGAGGCCCAAGCAAACATCTAGGGCATGCTAATCGATAATCTCATGTAACACATACGCTTCCTTTATTACTTCAGTTTCCTACACCTGTGCCTAACCTGTTCACACTCCTACTCTATTCTCTAATAGATACATCTCAAGTTACCACTCATTTTATTTTTTGATCTTTTTCTATTCATCGTGTTAGATCCTAAGAACAATTTGTTACAGTTTCTGATTTTATCTAAGGTCTATCAGTCAGTATACATAAAGAACATTAGTTTCTAACTTCTATGACTAAACTTACTTAGAGTATCAAAAAGTTTATGTTTTATGCAAATTTATGTTGTCCCTCTGTAAACTTAAAGGGAATCTGTAATCAGATTTTTCCCACCTTATTTGAGAGCAGCATAATGTAGGGAAAGAGACCCTGATTCCAACTATGTATCACTTAGTTTATTGGGTGCAGTAGTTGTGATACATCAAAGTTCTTAGATGTAGCATGAAGCAGAGCTGAGAAAGCTGACCCCCGCACACACCAGGCACTGTATGTACATGGTCTATTGACAGTGAGCTGCTTCTCACAGGAGAC
This sequence comes from Oophaga sylvatica, assembly GCA_033576555.1. Lineage (NCBI taxonomy): Eukaryota > Metazoa > Chordata > Amphibia > Anura > Dendrobatidae > Oophaga > Oophaga sylvatica. The sequence goes on from JARQOD010000001.1 coordinate 686,244,471, forward strand.
GGTGGAGTTGGAAGAGTGCTCGTGCCAGCACACATCTCTGAATTTAGTGTTATAAGCCCTACATCGTGCTGTCCTCAGATTACATAGCAAAAACCTGATCACAGATTCCCTTTACAGATGGATCTGATATTTGAGTTACTATATAGTATGATGTCCAACATATCTGCTATTACCGTATTTTCCGGCGTATAAGACGACTGGTCGTATAAGACGACCCCCCAACTTTTCCAGTAAAAATATGAAATCTTCTTAATAGTGGGGGGGGGTCTTCTTATACGCCGGGTGTCATCTTATACGCCGGGAGTGGTCCCGATGACGAAGGGAGGGGGCGTCTCAGAGAGAAGCTGTTGTTACCTCATCATATGAGCGCTGCTCTCTGCAGTTCTAGGCGCTGGGGGGCGGCGTCGGCGGCTCCTCTTTCAGCAGCCTGGGGGCTCTGTGCTGAGGACGGCGGCAGCGGCTCCTCTTTGTGCAGCGTGGGGCTTCGTGCTGGGGGACGGTGGCGGTGGCTCTTTGCGCAGAGTAGGGGCTCTGCAGGCATTTCCTCAATCCCCGGAGGCCCCGGCAGCTCCATTGCTGCAATGCAGTGGCCTCCGGGAAAATGGCCGCTAATGGCGGCGCATGCTCAGTTTCAGATCTCTTCTCCCGAGATCTTGAGACGAGATCTGAAGCTGAGCATGCTGCCGCCATTTTCCCGGAGGCCACTGCATCATAGCAATGGAGCTGCTGGGGCCTCTGGGGATTGAGGAAATGCCTGCAGAGCCCCGAATCTGCACTAAGAGCCACTGCCGCCGTCCCCCAGCACAGAGCCCCACGCTGCACAAAGAGGAGCCGCCGCCGCCGTTCCCAGCACAGAGTCCCCAGGCTGCTGAAAGAGGAGCCGCCGACGCCGCCCCCCAGCGCCTAGAACTGCAGAGAGCAGCGCTCATATGATGAGGTAACAACAGCTTCTCTCTGAGACGCCCCCTCCCTTCGTCATCGGGACCACTCCCGGCGTATAAGATGACACCCGGCGTATAAGAAGACCCCCCCACTTTTAAGAAGATTTCATATTTTTACTGGTGAAAGAGGAGCCGCCGCCACCTCCCCCCAGCGCCCAGACCCGCAGAGAGCAGCGCTCATGCGATGAGGTAACAACATCTGAGACGCCCCCTCCCTTCATCATCGGGACCACTCCCCCCACCATCCATACCCGCGTATATAAGACGACTCCCGACTTTTAAGAAGATTTTCAGGGGTTAAAAAGTCATCTTATATGCCGGAAAATACGGTATGTCCACATCTACCTCAAACTGCTACACTGCTAAACTGTGAATTCATCAAAACTATTTTATAATCCAACATCCAAGCACTGCTTAATAAGCACTTTAAAAAGTGTCCTTGACTAGTAGCTATGTAAAGAAAATTGAGAAAAAATGTTTAAGATTAATTTTTTACAGCTTTACCTCTTAAGGAAAACCTGGGCAAAGTGCAAAATGCAGATACTGGTGAACTCCATGATGGAACAGGGAGCCATCAGCTTAGGTGAGTAGTTTATTATTATTTTTTTAAATTATCAATACTTTTGAAAAACTGTGAAGACATCATATTGCATGGTGGGCTTTGTGGGGACATCAAACTGCATGGGGGCTGTGTGTGGACATCATACTGAGTGGGGGGCTGTGTGGGGACAACATTCTGTGTGATGTGCTGTAAGGGGACTTCATACTACATTTGGGCCTGTATTGGGATATCATACTACATGAGCACTATGGGTGGTCATCATACCATGTGGGGAGCTGTGTGGGAATATCAATGCATGAGAGCTGTTGGGGAAATCATACTGCATTGGGTGCTGCATGTGGACATCATGTGTGGGAGTCTTTATGGAGACATCATACTTTGTGGGAATATCTTACTGTGTAGATGTCACGCTGTATCACAGATACACATATGATGTCAGTAATCAATACTAAGAGGGACAACATGCAATATAACATATGAATAGGAAATCTCAACATGTATATAAAGTATAGTATTACCTGACATAATATCCGTTGTACTGTGGGTGAATCCTGAAGACGTATAATACTGTACTCAGACTGCAGGTGGACCGGGGTCTATGCTGACCCTAAACTGGGGACCTGTCTAGTCCCTCAACCTGGAGGTACTGTTAATGGTACAGAGGTCCAGGCCGCCAACGTAACCCTGTCTCCTATAAGTCCCTGACAACTGTAATCTAGTCCTCAGAAGGACCCTGATTACCACACAGGGAATAGGCAGGTTACTGCTTAACAAACAGTACAGACAAACGAGACAGACAGGGGTCAAAGCAAACACTGTCTTGCATACAACACTTAAACACAGATGGAACACAAAAGGTCTAGGAGATAAACTATAATCGAGGAGAGGAGAAACCACAAAGGAACTCTTAACTTAAGTCTTCTCATGACCTGATCCAAACTACTGGTCTGCATGTAAGCTTTCACCGGCAACTAAGGGTGAGTTTCCACGATCAGTAAACGCTGCGTGTTTGGCGCTGTGCGCTGGCGCAGCGCCAAACACGCAGCGTCCAGATGTTACAGCATAGTGGAGGGGATTTCAAGAAATCCCATCTCCACTATGCGTAACAACACGCAGGTGGCAGACCTGCGTAAACGGACATGCGGCGCGTCTTTTCAGACCACAGCATGTCCTCGCGTGTTGCGGCGACGGTGCGTCGCCGCAACAGAATTTAACACAGGGCTATGTAGCCCTGCGTTCTTTCCGGAGGTGTTCCGGAGGTGTCCCTTTAACACCTCCGGAAAGAGCGCGCGTCATAAAGGGGGCGGGGCTTAGACGGAGCGGAATTTCCGCTCCGTCCAAAGCGCTGTGGTTCCGGACCGTGGAACCACAGCCTTACACACAGACTGGCCGGAATATAAAGGAAGCTAATTAGTACATAATCAAAAGCAGCCGGGCGAGGCTGGACCTAGTCTTAGCAAAGAGCTAGGTAAAATTAACTCCCTAACTACCAAACACAAAGTAACAGCAACTCAGCTGCGGATCGAATGTGCAATCGCTGTTCTCGTGCGATGCACCCATGATAGTACCCCCCCTTCTACGAGGGGCCTCCGGACCCTCAGGGCCAGGTCTGCCCGGGTAAGTTGTGTGGAAGGTCCGAACCAATCGATCTGCGTTAACCTCCGACGCAGGGACCCACGTCCTCTCCTCAGGACCATACCCCTTCCAATGAACCAGGTACTGAAGGGACCGACGATTCAGACGTGAGTCAATGATCTTCAACACCTGAAACTCCAAGCTACCATTGACCACCACCGGAGGAGGAGGCAGAGGCGACGGTATAACTGGCACCACGTACCTTTTAAGCAACGATTTGTGAAACACATTGTGGATTTTAAACATAGAAGGGAGGTCCAGACGAAATGCCACAGGATTAACTATAGAACTGATCCTGTATGGACCGATGAACCTGGGACCCAGTTTCCAGGAGGGAACCTTGAGTTTTAAATTCTTGGTAGACAACCATACCAGATCGTTCACACTTAGGTCCGGACCAGACACTCTCCTCCTATCAGCCCTCCGCCTGAAACGGTTCCCCATAGTACTCAAACCCTTCAGCACTCCTCTCCAAACTGAAGCAAGTGACGACGAGACTCGTTCCTCCTCAGGAACCCCAGACGGACGGGTATGTGGGGTCTTAGAGCGAGCACAAACTCCACAGGACGCCACAAAAGTCACCACCTCTTTATTTAAGCCAGGCCACCAAAACCGGCGAGAAAGGAGATCCACAGTTGCCTTACTCCCTGGATGTCCTGCTAAAGCAGAATTATGATGTGCCTCGATAACTCTTTGTCTTAACTGATTAGGAACAAACAGTTTCCCTGGAGGTCCTACAGGAGCGTCCCCCTGAGCCTCCAATACCTCCTCCTCAAGCTCAGAGCATACAGCCGACACTACCACTCCCTCCTGAAGGATAGGAACCGGGTCATCCGTCTTTCCGGCCCCTGGGAAACTACGAGATAAGGCATCAGGAAGCAATTTTATTGAGCAGTCATACGCGCGATGAGGAGGTAACTCTTGACACCCCTCCTCTGAGAACACCTCCTCCGAGCCCTCCAGAAAAGGAGGCAAGGTCCTAGGCACGACCGCACCGATGACCGTATTCATGCAGTTATTCTTGCAAAATTCACCCCACTGGCTTATCTCTCTGGATTGCCAATTAATCACGGGTTATGTTTAGCCAACCAAGGAAGTCCCAACACAATAAGAGTAGGAAGACCCTCCAACACATAACAAGACAACTGTTCTTTATGTATTGCCCCTACTTGAAGGTCTATGTTATGAACAGCTTGTACAAAGCTACCTTGACCGAGAGGCCTGGCGTCAATAGAGCATATAGGGATCGGTTTGGCCAATACACTCAGTTGCATACCTTGCACCTGGGCAAACCGAGCGTCCACCATATTAGCCCCAGACCCACTATCAAGAAGAACAGAAATCCTCTCAACTCTCGTACCAACCACCACCTCCGCAGGTATGAGAAACTGAGACGGACTTGGGACGAAATACCTACTCCCAGGTTGTCGTCCACCACACAACCTGGGATTAACAGTTTACCGACGACTTTTTTGCTCAATGAGGCACGGGATGGACACCCCCCAACAAAATGTCCCTCTCTCCCGCAAAAGAAACACCTTCTTGTCTTGCGGCGCACCGCCGATTCCCTCCTACAAAATGATGTCCCTCCCAACTGCATGGGTTCCTCAGAACAGACCAGGGGAACCTCAATATAAGAGACTTTAGTAGTAGGTGGAGTCATAACAGGGGGCGGAGTTACCTCACACCTCCCCGAAGCCGTCTATCAATACGAATAGCAAGGGCCATAGCAGCCTCCAGTGACGGGGAGAATCATACTGAGCCAAAACATCTTTTAATTTGTCAGATAACCCTTGACAAAACTGGCTCCTAAGAGCTGGGTCATTCCACTGAGTATCTGTGGCCCATCTACGGAACTCAGAAGAAAATTCCTCCGCCGGACGATCTCCCTGCTGTATCCTACGTAACTTCGTTTCAGCAAGGGAGACCCGATCCGGGTCATCATACACCAGACCCAGGGCAGCAAAAAATCGATCTACTGACTGGAGGGCCGGGGAGCCCGGAGGAAGAGAGAACGCCCAGGATTGAGGGTCCCCTTGTAAGAGCGAGATGACAATTCCCACCCTCTGCTCTTCACTCCCCGATGACCGAGGCCGCAGCCGAAAGTACAATTTACATGCCTCCCGGAATGCAAAAAATTTGTCCCGCCCACCAGTGAACCTGTCCGGGAGAGCAACCTTAGGTTCAGATCTGGTTTGCTCCGGGGGGGACAAAACCTTGGACTTAATATCCGTAAACTCCATGGACAACCTCTGCAACTGCAGGGCAAGCTGGGCTACTGGATCCATGGTAGCTGAGGAAAATCTTTAGTTGGGCCGGTGAAAATGTCACGCTGTATCACAGATACACATATGATGTCAGTAATCAATACTAAGAGGGACAACATGCAATATAACATATGAATAGGAAATCTCAACATGTATATAAAGTATAGTATTACCTGACATAATATCCGTTGTACTGTGGGTGAATCCTGAAGACGTATAATACTGTACTCAGACTGCAGGTGGACCGGGGTCTATGCTGACCCTAAACTGGGGACCTGACTAGTCCCTCAACCTGGAGGTACTGTTAATGGTACAGAGGTCCAGGCCGCCAACGTAACCCTGTCTCCTATAAGTCCCTGACAACTGTAATCTAGTCCTCAGAAGGACCCTGATTACCACACAGGGAATAGGCAGGTTACTGCTTAACAAACAGTACAGACAAACGAGACAGACAGTGGTCAAAGCAAACACTGTCTTGCATACAACACTTAAACACAGAGGGAACACAAAAGGTCTAGGAGATAAACTATAATCGAGGAGAGGAGAAACCACAAAGGAACTCTTAACTTAAGTCTTCTCATGACCTGATCCAAACTACTGGTCTGCATGTAAGCTTTCACCGGCAACTAACACACAGACTGGCCGGAATATAAAGGAAGCTAATTAGTACATAATCAAAAGCAGCCGGGCGAGGCTGGACCTAGTCTTAGCAAAGAGCTAGGTAAAATTAACTCCCTAACTACCAAACACAAAGTAACAGCAACTCAGCTGCGAGAAGTCAGAATGTGCAATCGCGACGATCCTCTTGGCGATGCACCCATGACAGTAGAGAGCTGTGTGGGAAAATCATACTGCTGGGGGGGGCATCCTACTATTTGAGTGCTTTGTGGGAACATCATACTATGTGGGAGGATTTGAGGTGACACCATACTGCATGAGATGCTGTGTGGGGACATCACACTCTGAGGGAGCATTGTACTGTCTGAGGGTCTGTGCATGCACATCATACTCTCTGGAGGGACTCTAACGGAATAATATTGGGTTGGGAGATTTTGATAAAGGTACAAGGGCTGAATAACGGGCTTTATGGTGACATCATACTATGTGATGGGCTTTGTGGGGACACCCTAGTGTGTGGGGACATCACACTCTGGGGGACATTTTACTGTGTGAGGTGCTTTGTAGTGACATCATGCTCTGTGGGGGCATCACACTGCATGAAGGTCTCTGTGGGAACATCATACTGTTTGAGGAGCATCATACTGTTTGAGGGTCTGTGTGGGCACATCAAACTCTGTGGCGGGACTTTAGGGACATCATATTGTGTTGGGAGCTGATGATCAATGTACAAGGTCTGATTAACAGAGGCTTTGTGGGAAAACCATGCTATGTGGGGGGGCTGTGTGGGGACATTGTATTGTGTAGGGGGATTTGTGGGGATATCATACTGCATGGTGGCCTGTCTGTAGACATCATAATGAGTGCGAGGTATGTTGGTACAATATATTGTGTGGGGGGCTGTGAGGGAACATCATACTGCATGTGAGCCTGTGTTGGGATATCATACTAATGAAGGCTGTGGGGGGGTCATCATATCATGTAGGGGGACTGTGTGGAAACATCATAATGCGTGGAAGTTGTTGGGGGACATCATATTGCATAGGAGGCTGCTTGTGGACATCATAATGCGTGTTTTTTTTTGTAGAGACATCATACATTGTGGGAATATCCTACTGTGTGGGGAAATCATACAGTAGGGAGGCATACTATTGATAAGCTCTATCGTAACATGAATTGACAGTAGCAGTCAAAAGACTTAATTCTGTTCAATATTTAGTGATAATAAATAATATAAAACTATCATAATAATGAACAAAATGAAGGACTCTTAAAGCTAGAAAAGTGCGAACTGGTGGTCGGTTGATAGCAGATAATGCTTTCAGTATGCTACCCAGCACCACCCTGTCTTCCACATGGACCAGTATCACTAGCCAAGAGTTTGGACCACATAATCCACATAATCCTTACCCTGATCCTTCTTCCTCCCATCATGGCGACACCCAGGACACTCGGAGAAGCTCATTACATGTCCATTTATTGAATCTGACCTCTTGCTCTGCACGATTTAAGAGGGACATGGGAAGATGTGTGTAGTGATGCCCAAATATTTGCGCACCCATCGTCAGTAGAAAACGACGATGAGGAACTGAAATTATTCTCTCAAAAGACAGATAATGATGAGAGACAGTTGCCAATAAGTGATGCTAAGTCAACGAATCAGGAGGATCAGAGTGAGGAAGTGGAAGACGAGGTAGTGGACTATGAAGTCACTGACTTAACCTGGGAAAGTGCTATGCAGAGTGAGACCAGAAGCGCAGAGGTGTAGGGGTCTTCCCCAGTTTGGTGCATTTTTAAAGGAAGTGCAGATAATAAACGAGTGGTGATTTGCAACTTGTGCCATACTAAGATTAGCAGGGGCCTGACTACTACCAGCCTGACCACCACCAGCACGCTCAGGCACATGTCATCCAAGAACTAGACTGGGTTTGACCAAACGCCTGGGTCCACAATCAGTGTCTGCGGTTGACACCACTGTATCTTCCCCAGTGCTACATGCTTGCCAGTTCCCTGTTTGGGATGCAGGTGCGGATGCCTTCTGCCCTACATCTGTAGTTGCACATTCACAGTCACCATCAGCAACCACATTCTCTTCCTTGTCCCAGAGCAGCTTTCAGCTGTCCATACTCCCCCTAGGCCTTGGCCTTGGAATGCAAGGGGAAATGCGCAAACACCCACCCACAGGCACATGCACTAAACAGGCACATTTCCAGACTGCTAGCCTTAGAAATGTAGCCGTTTAGGCTTGTGGACATTGAGGCTTTCCACAACTTCATAGCTGCTGCTGTCCCTAGGTATTCTGTCCCCAGCCACCTCTATTTCTTTGGGTGTGTCGTCCCCACTTACACAAGCATGTGTTCCATAACATCATCCGTGCCCTGACTAATGCAGTTACTGGAAAGGTCCACTTAACCACCGCCACGTGGCCAAGTGCTTGTGGCTAAGGACACTACATTTACCTGATGGCACACTGGGTGAAACTTGTGGAGGTCGAAATCGAGTCAGACACTCTTCCTCATACTCCATCTTCAGTGTACATATCTGTCACAAGATGGAAGCACTGCAGCACTGCCTCAGTAAAAAGGCAACAACCTCTGCTTAAACTGACACTAAGTTGTTTAGCACACCACTGCAGAGTTGTTGAAAGGTCTAACAGACCAGACAGATCAGTGCCTCTCGGCGCTGAACCTACAACCAGGCATTTTGTGTGTGATAATAGCCGTAACCAAATGGTGGCTCTGAAGCTTGGGAAGCTGCTACATTTACCATGTCTGACCCATATGCTCAGCTTAGTGGTTCAGCCCTTTCTGAAAACCTACCTAGATTTGCCTGAGCTAATTGTGTGAAGGTAAGCCACTTGTGTGCCCATTTCCACAAGTCACAAATGCCGCCAGGCTTTGTGGCAGAAGAGGTCAGTAGTTGAATATGAACTACAACATGCCCGCCTGTATTCGTAAAAGCCTCTGCACATAAGAACTGACGCATGGGCATGTATGACTGACATCTGTGCAGTTATCTGAAACTTTGATGAATCAACCAAGATGGAGAGCAATGATGACACCATAACCAGCTTAACAATCCCACTTCTGTGTCTACTCAAACGCTGGCTGCTCACAATTAAAGAGGAAGGGGTGATACGACCCTACCCAGCCTCATCTCATCTTCTCTGCACAGATTGGGTGATAACGAGGAGGAGGAGGCTGAGGAGGAACAGGGGATGGTTGCCTGAGCTACAGAGGGCAGTACCAACACCAACTTCTCATCTATTCGGCGTGTGTGAGATATGGGAAAATTATATTTTGATTTCTGATGGAATCTCCCATCAAGATAAGTTTGGCCCAAAAATAGTTGCTTCAGACCACTCAGCCCCCTCCCTTGGCATGCATTCCCCAAGGCCATAAAAAGCCATGCAATGTTTTCCTTTAATTAAAACTCCGGGAGGAAGCTCTTTGAAGCTCTTAACACAAGGGTGTGAACTTGTGTGCAGCTACAGCCAAACTGAACTTTTTTGTCTGACTCAAGCACATTGGAGACACCATGGCACTACAAGTCACAGCAAGGCTCTTAGGTATTGAATATGGAAAATAACCTATAATAACAGAATGCAATATCTCTGAGACTAGCCGAGCACATAATCGGAATCGGCATTCTTTCCCCCCACACGCTCATACCAGTTAGCCACCTCCAGAACCCTGCATTATAGAGTTATAAAACATAGCTACCAGGAATTACATACGGTAGGCATATTTAGTCTCTATGCACAGATAAAATCCAGGTAATAAAATACACCTCCAAATCATAGTGTATCAATAAGTATAAATGCGGTAAATAATCCACTTAGAGACATTTGCATAACAGCTGCGACTCATGCACTGACAATTTAAATAAGGAGAAGCCTTGAGTCAATACTGATATTCAATAAAAATGTTCAGTTTTATTATCAGTATTGACTCAAGGTTTCTCCTTATTTAAACAGATAAAATCCAGCGGAACCCAGTGGCGGGCCACCGACCCATTCAGAGCTTCAGGCAGAAGTTTATGGGCCATCCACGGTTCTGGACAGAAAATCATATTCTCAGACATGGGAGGAGAGAGGCTGCACAAGCCAAGGGATGGGCACATAGTGTGAGAGGGAGCAGCCTAGGAGATAAGAGACACCTCCTCATTTTGAGCTTAGTTTTTCTACTGGAAGGAGGCTCTGTTACCTGACGTAGCCTGGAAAAGCCTGTAACTAAGATTTGGACCTGTGATTCATCAGCGCCTCCCTGTGGACACATGCTATATAACATGGTAATTGCAATCTATCTATACCCTACCCTTGTACTACACTGTTGACTGCACACTTGCATATTGTTATATATATATATATATATATATATATATATAGACATAAATATATATATTGTGGCATGGCGACTTGTCATGTGATGGATGGACGGTATGTATCGCAGAGGTGGGTGGCCCTGTGATGGAAGCCTGGGCGTGATTTGCTCAGCAGATCTACTGCTGAGGGTTTTGCTATACATTGGGAGGCTTCCAGGTGACTTGGAGAGCTGGGTGGGTCCAGTCACCTACAAACCCACCCAAGGGGTGTGTGTCTGAATACACCGCCCACCTGTATGTGGATGTGAGATTGAGGACCTGTGATGAGGTCATGACCATGTGACCAGACCATGTGATCCATACCTCACCTGGGGGTGGGGTTACAGCTATGTAACGGAGGTGTTTGGCACATGGGAGAGTGAGTTTTAGGAGTCTGCCAAGGTGGACAAACTTCCATGCGTCCAGGCTGGACACTACAGAGAGGTCTCTGTGTTTCAAGAGAGGAGGAAGCCTTTCTGTGTCTGTGGCTTCAGTGCTGGACATTGAACAAGCCTGTGTGGCCACAGGACTAGGAGAGCAGAGCTCTGATATGGACATTGTTACTGTGTCTGCATGATATAAAGACTGTGTACCTTTCTTTTGCTGATTTGATGGTTTATGAAGCCAATAAACCCACATGGATGCTGAAGAGAATGTGCCTCCTGGCTCCTTGTACGCAGCCAAGTGAGTATGATCCTTACAATATGTATATATATATATATATATATATATATATATATATATATAATACACACAGTACAGACCAAAAGTTTGGACATACCTTCTCATTCAAAGATTTTTCTGTATTTTCGTGACTATGAAAATTGTAGAATCACACTGAAGGCATCAAAACTATGAATTAACACATGTGGAATTATACATTACACTTTACAAAAAAGTGTGAAACAACTGAAAATATGTCTTATATTCTAGGTTCTTCAAAGTAGCCACCTTTTGTTTGATTACTGCTTTGCACGCAGAAAAGGTGAACGGCTGGACTCTACCTGCCTAGTTCCCACCGTGAAGCATGGAGGAGGTGGTGTGATGGTGTGGGGTTGCTTTGCTGGTGACACTGTTGGAGATTTATTCAAAATTGAAGTGGTGAGCGGTCCAGCTCACCTCAAACCATCTCGATTGGGTTCAGGTCTGGTGACTGTGGAGGCCAGGTCATCTGGCGTAGCACCCCCAACACTCTCCTTGGTCAAATAGCCCTTACACAGTCTGGAGGTGTGTTTGGGGTCATTGTCCTGTTGACAAATAAATGATGGTCCAGCTAAATGCAAACCGGATGGAATAGCATGCTGCTGCAAGATGCTGTAGTAGCCATTCTGGTTCACTATGCCTTCAATTTTGAATAAATCCCCAACAGTGTCACCAGCAAAGCACACCCGCGCCATCACACCACCTCCTCCATGCTTCACGGTGGGAACTAGGCATGTAGAGTCCATCCTTTCACCTTTTCAGCATGCAAAGCAGTAATCAAAGCAAAAGGTGGATACTTTGAAGAATCTAGAATATAAGACATATTTTCAGTTGTTTTACACTTTTTTGTAAAGTGTAATGTATAATTCCACATGTGTTAATTCATAGTTTTGATGCCTTCAGTGTGATTCTACAATTTTCATAGTCATGAAAATACAGAAAAATCTTTGAATGAGAAGGTGTGTCCAAACTTTTGGTCTGTACTGTATATATGTCTGTATATTTCTAGTGCGCCTTTTTGGCGATTAAATATAAAATTAATCTTGGGGTGCTCTTTTATCTCGATACACGAATCTCCACATCCGCACGCTCCGTTGTATATTATACGCTACCGGGGTTGGTTTCTGACCTGATATAAGCCTGTTGTCGGATGGGGCTTATTTCAAACAAAGAACTGGTGGCAGCATACCTTACTGGATCTCTGACAGTGACGGCCGGGAGGTTTATATATATATCCCCAGCCTGGAATGGTGAGATATATCCCCCCTCACTGGGAGCACCTCAATAACTCGTACCTATAAAGGAAGGCTTTCCGACAACTACTTGCCCTCGGTGGAGTTCCCTGACTGACCTGGGGCAAGTGGTGGCGCCAGAGAGCCAATCCCTGCTGGTCCTTCTCTCCCCTCCTCGCGCCAGAGAGCCAATCCCTGCTGGGTCCTTCTCTCCCCTCCTCGGAGGTGAGCGGAGTCGACACCCCCTTCACCTGTGAGATCCGTCACTGCGTGGATGGCCTGAAGAGGAGGAGTAGGAGACGGAGTAGGAGATGAAGAGTCGTCCTCGTGGTGGGGACAGGGAAGTCTTGCCTATTAAGGAGTCTGGCATACATGGGTGACTTTATGTACAGCTGTCTTTCCCATGACCCTCATGATATAAGCACTTTGGCCCATGCGGATAACCAGTTGTTCACCCTTTTCGACACACGCTACAAGGAGAACATTCCATCGCATTATTTCAAAGAAAAAATTGACCATATCTCACAGTAAATGTTTTCCAAATCCCCTCCTACTATGCAATGTCACAGAATAAGTGATCAGGCTACTTGCATCTTCTCGCCCTACTACTTGCACCTAAGACCCAATTCCATCAAATCTCCTCCAGTCCCTTTCCCCTGCTGTCACCACTCACCTAACAAAAATATTCAGCCTCTCTTCTGGTATCTTTCCTTCCTCATTTAAGCATGCCATCATAATCCATTACTTAAAAAACCATCCTTCGACCAAAATTGTGCTGCTAACTATAGATTTGTCTCAAATGTTCCCTTCATCTCTAAACTCCTGGAATGCTTGGTCCATTCTAATCTAATCCTCAATCTCTCAGATAACTGTCTTCTCGACCCTCTTCGATCCAGCTTCCGCTCTTTACACTCAACTGAAACTGCTGTCATTAACCCCTTAATGTCCATTGACGTGCACAGTCCGTCATGGCCGGGTGTCAGTTCCGGCACCAGGACGGACTGTGCACGTCATCCCTTTGAACTACCACTGCGTGTAAATTTTACCACTATCATGAAGTACAATATTTTACGAGAAAACAATCTCAGAATCACCAAGATTCGTTGAAGCGTTCCAGAGTTATAAGCACATAAAGTGACAGTGGTCAGAATTGTAAAAATTGGCCTGGTCTTTAACCTACAAAATGGCTTGGTCGTTAAGGGGTTAAAGTCTCTAATCTACTAACAGCTAAATCTAATGGTCACTACTCCATGCTAATTCTCCTGAATCTCTCTACAGCATTCGACACTGTGGATCATGAGCTCCTCCTCACTATGCTCCGCTCCATCGGCCTCAAGGACACCGTTCTCTACTGGTTCTCCGCCTACCTCTCTAACCGCTCCTTCACTGTTTCTTTTGCTGGCTCCTTCTCCTCTTATCTTCCTCTTACTGTTGGAGTTTCTCAAGGATCAGTCCTAGGCCCCCTCCTTTTTCCTTGTATAGTGCCCCTATTGGACAAACAATCAGTAGATTTGGTTTCCAGTACTATCTCTATGCTGATGACACCCAATAATACACCTCTACTCTTGACATCAGGCCTGCATTATTACAAAACACCAGTGATTGTTTTACTGCTGTCTCCAACATCATGTCCTCCCTCTATCTGAAACTGAACCTTTCAAAAACTGAACTCCTTTTTTCCTCACTCTACTAACCTACCTATGCCCGACATTGCCATTTCCATGTATGGTTCTACCATTACTCCCCAGCAACAGGCCAACTGTCTTGGGGTCATACTTGATTAAGAGCTTTCATTCATCGCTCACATTCAATCACTGGCTCGCTCTTGTTTGCCCCTCAAAAACATTTCTAATATTCAACCTTTTCCTGCTTTCGACTCTGCAAAAGCTCTTACTATTGCTCTCATTCATTCTTGTCTGGACTATTTTAACTTTCCAATCTGTCTTGAATGCTGCAGCCAGGATCATATTCCTCACCAACCGTTACACTAATGCCTTTACTTTGTGCCAGTCATTGCACTGGTTACCCATTCACTCCAGAATTCAATATAAACTTATCACTCTCATCCACAAAGTGCTCCATGATTCAGCACCACCCTACATCTCCTCCCTTGTCTCAGACTAACACCCTAACTGTGCCCTCCATTTTGCAAATGACCTAAGATTAACATCCACAATAATCAAAACCTCCCACTCCCGTCTCCAAGACGTCTCATGGGCTGCACCAATTCTTTGCGTGCCCTAAAAACGCATTTCCTCAGACTGGCCTACAACCTCAACACATTTATTTTACTATCCTTGTGTTGCCCATTCAAAATTTTCTTCATAACCAGGCTCCTTATATCATGTTCTCACACGCTTTATGCATTTAATAGCCGTCTGTGTCTGTACTTTTACATATTCTGGCGGGTAACCAGTTCATGCAGCATTACATGAACACCCAATCTCTTACATTATGGCTGGTCAGACCAATGAAAGCAATTGTTACCATCCACCTTTTGTGTCTCCCCTATTTCCTCGCAGATTGTAAGTTTGTGAGCAGGGCTCTCATTCCTCTTGGTATCTGTTGATTTATGTGATTATTGTTATGCTGTCATTTTTTTTATTGTCTGTACAAGTCCCCTCTAAATTGTAAAGTGCTGCGAAATATGTTGGCACTATAGAAATAAAATTATTATTATTATTATTATCTCTCCTTCCTGTGGCAAAGAGAGCTGTTAAAGTGGTGCAATGGCAGTAGGTCCTAGTTGAAAAATTTGTCAAAAAAATTCCCATTTGACAATGCTGGCGGCAGAGGCCAGAGTTCTTTGAACAACCAAGGAGAAGAGACGAAGGAGGCACACACCAGGTCTAACAAAGGCAGTGGAACAATATCTGGAACATTTTAATTAGACCATTCCATTGCCCAGGCCCTGATGTGTGGGTTACTCTGACAAGGAGGGAAACGTTATGGAAGATGTGAAGGAGCACCTAGCCAACCCAAACAGCATCCTCCATGATTCCTCTGTGCCGTACAACTATTAAGAATCCAAGCTGTACATGTGGCATGAACTGTCCCTCTGCGCCTTGGAAGTGCTGGCCTGCCTTGCCATTAGTATTTTGTCTGAGTTCTTAGTGCCACAAAATACCTAATATGCACATAATAACTGATAGCGGGCATAATAACAGATAGGTGCATCTGCCTGTCAACTGAAAATGCTGACACTCTGACTTCTATAAAATAAACAAGGCCTGTATTTGCCCAGACTTCTCAACCCCAACGGATGACAGCAGTGGAACATAAAGTCAACTAAAATGTTTCTTTTTTTCTGTGGTATTCCCATGCACCCCTTTCCACCCAAGCAAGGGTATACGGTTCTTGTTTTCTTATTTTTCGCATCTTCCTCCTCCTCTACCAAATCTACAGGGTCATGATCCGAACCTCGCTTTTAATTTTTGCAGGGTGTGTATGATGCCCTAGTACATCATTTTTACAGGATGTGTATGAGGCCTACCTCTACAATTTCATTACATAAATATATAACCTCCAGGGTTAAATGTTTTTCAGCCCTAGCACAAAGAGTATGTGCTTTACCAGTCTAGGAGTCTCACTCCTTAATAGTGGGTGAAAAAAATTCTGAGGCCCTCTTGTTGTGAATATGCTGGAGGCGGCTTTTGAGCTGGGGCTCCCTCCGGTGATTGCTGAGGGTAACTGATTTCTGAATGGCCTTCAGCTGGCGCTGAATGGTAGGATATAAGTGGCCTGAGTTCCCAGCAGCCTTGCCGGTTATCAATTGTTCCTTCTGGTCTTGCTTGAAGCACTGCTAGTTTTCTGCTCTCATTCAGATAAGTGTTTGCTGTTTTTTTTTCCTCTGTTTGATTTTCTCTGCTGGTTTGCTGTTTGCAGTGGACTGCAGCCTGTCCCCTTTTGGGGTTCTGGCGCTGCAATTGTGCTCCGTTTGTGTCTGCACTTTTGCTTTGCTCCTTTGTTACTTTTTATTTGCTGAATAGCGTTTTGTTACACCAGAGATCTGATTTAGGTGGATGAGATCGTGTGATCTCAGGTTTTTTGGCAATCAGAAGTGTTGGTATTTTTGTTAGGGTTTTGTTGGATTGTAGTCAGAATTCTTTCCTGTACTTTTCTGTCTAGACAGATTGGGCCCCAGCGTTTGCTCATACTATTTTCTGTCTGTGTCTGTATTTCCTCTTGTCTAACCGCCATTACATGTTTGGGGGCTTCCTATGTTCTTTGGGGATCTGCTACGGGGCAGATAGCTTTCCTCTTTCTATCTTTAGGTGTAGTTAATCTCTCAGGCTGTGAAGAGGCGTCTAGGACCAACGTAGGAACGCTCCACGGCTGTCTTTAGTTGTGGTGGTTAGTCAGGGTACTGCAATCCAATAGATTCCAACCTCTCTGGTGTATTGCCATTTTTGCCTGCTCTCCTCAGCTACCAAAACATAACACTGCCCTCACTAAAGTCTCTAATGATCTACTAACTGCTAAATCTAATGGTCACTATTCCATGCTAATTCTCTTGGATCTCTCTGCAGCATTCGACACTGTGGACCATCAGTGATTGTCTTATCGCTATCTCCAACATCATGTCATTGTTATGTTCTGCTACAAGCACTAAGGAAAGAAAGGGATATCTGTCCCTACAATAGAACTAAGCTCAATCCCTACGATGTAACGGGGAACCTGATCCTGCGATCAGACCCGCTAAAGTCCTCAGCTAGTCTGAACGAAGACCTATAGATGCGAGGGAGGAATCCCTACAAGTACTAGGGACTGGGAGAAAAGATGGACATCTCCTAACAGAAGTTGTAGCAGTAAAAAGAAAAACAAACAACATAGAACATAGAGGTCCGAAGACCAAGCAAAACTATCTGAGTAAGGTAACAAAGCACCCGGCTATCTTAAGAGTAGAAACTACAATGAAGTCCAGCAAAGCCAGAAGGGCGGAGCCGGATTAAGTAGGCAAAAGTCATGTGACCAGCAAGATAGAAAAAACCTAACAGGAGAGTTCTAATAGTACCCCCCCTTCTAAGAGGATCCTCCGGATCCCCTAGGCCCAGGCTTACCCGGAAACCTCTTGTGAAACGCTCTGACAAGTCTGGACGCAGAGACATCATCCGCTCTCACCCACGAGTTATCCTCGGATCCGAAACCCTTCCAAGAAACGAGATACTGCAAACTCCCTCTATACCGTCTAGAATCCAGAATGCGGGAAATTTCATATTCCCCGTCCTCCACCACCGGATGAACAGAGGCAGAGGCGTCTCCATCCGACACATCAGCTCTTTTCAACAGAGAAACATGAAACACCGGATTAATCTTCCAGGAGTTAGGAACCTCCAACCTAACAGCAGATTGATTAACAACCTGAAGCACCCTGAAGGGCCCTACAAACTAGGGACCCAATTTTTTACAAGGAATCCTCAACCGCAGATTCTTAGAGGACAACCAAACCATGTCACCAATAGCAAACAAAACCTCTTGCCGTTTCCTATCAAAAGTACCTTTTAGATTTTCTGTTAGCCTCATGAAGATCAATTTTAGAGAACCACTTGGCCCCCGCTAACTGGTTAAACAAATCAGGAATCAATGGCAGTGGGTAAGGATTGCGTACAGTAATTTTATTAATCTCATGAAAGTCCAGACAAGGACGTAAACCGCCGTCCTTTTTTTTAACAAAAAAAAATCCAACAGCCACAGGAGACTTGGAAGGCCTAATGTGACCGGCGGCCAAGCTTGTCTGTATGTATTCCTCCAAAGCCTTTCTCTCAGGAATAGTAAGATTAAATAAACGACTTTTAGGAAGAGTCGCTCCAGGGACAAATTCAATAGTACAATCATAGTCTCTATGGGGAGGTAACATCTGCGATTCCTTCTCAGAAAAAAACTTTCCAAAAATCCTGAATAGGTACAGGTAGTTCCCCTTTATCCACAGCAGAAATACGCCCATAACAACACTTGTCATAACACTGAGGACTCCAGGACTTAATTTCATTGGTAGATCAATCCAGAACAGCATTGTGCAATTTTAACCAGGGTAACCCCAATATCACCGGAGAAGGCAAATTATTCAATACTACCAAATCCAAATTTTCTTGGTGAACACCATTAATAGTGTGGGGAAATTTACAGACCTTGTGAGTAACATTCTTCAAGGGAGAGCCTTCAACAGAAGCCACGGCAATAGGGGAAGACAAAGGTTTGGGTTTTAATTTAAGTTTTTCCAAGAATCCCCCATCAATCACATTCAGGGTAGAACCACAATCGACAAATACCCGAAATTCTATTAATTCTTCCTGAGCAGCAGTAGTGGCAGAAAGAAATACACCCTTAGTGTTTAAACAGGCTATACGGTGACACTGACCTTCTTGTTTTTTCTTTATTCATACACAGCACACAGTTCTTAATGAAATGGTCAGATTTACCGCAATAAAAGCACAAACCTTCCGAAAACCTGCGGTCTTTTTCCTGAGAGCAGGGTGCCATTGCTCCAATCTCCATCAGCTCTCCAATGTCAGTACAGACCCTCTCAAGACTAGGAGCTGACATGGCAGATTTACTCTCATTAACCCTTGCACGCAGTCTCCTATCCACCCGTATGGCTAATTGCATAGCCTCTTGCAAGTTACCAGGTATGGGATAAGCAATCAGCAAATCTTTAACCCTTTCACCTAGCCCTGCAAGAAACAAACTTTTCAAAGCCGAATCGTTCCACTCCACCTGAGTAGACCACCGTCGGAAGTGAGTACAATATTTTTCCACATTACCAGATCCCTGCCTCAAAAGTTTCAATTCTGTCTCAGCTAATGAGACACGATCAGGATCATCATACAGCAACCCCAAAGCAGAAAAAAAACTATCCACTGATCTAAAACATGGATCAGTAGGTTGCAGAGAAAAGGCCCATTCCTGAGGTTCTTTGCGCAAAAGTAACATTATGAACTCTATGCGCTGCGATTCATCACCAGAGGATCTGGGTCTCAAACGAAAATACAACAAGCAAGCATTTTTAAAAGAAAAAAAATCTTGTTCACCAAAAAATAAATCAGGCAAACGTACCTTTAGCTCCAAGAAATGTGCTCCAGAACAGCTACTCACGTGTTGCTGGAGTTCGATCACCTCCAGAGAGAGTCCCTGCAGGCGTTGAGCCAATTCCTGAACCGACACCATAATGGAAACTGGTAATCTTTCCTTAGAGATATTTTTGGGCTGGACTTACTGCTATGTTCTGCTACAAGCACTAAGGAAAGAAAGGGATATCTGTCCCTACAATAGAACTAAGCTCAATCCCTACAATGTAACGGGGAACCTGATCCTGCGATCAGACCCGCTAAAGTCCTCAGCTAGTCTGAACGAAGACCTATAGATGCGAGGGAGGAATCCCTACAAGTACTAGGGACTGGGAGAAAAGATGGACACCTCCTAACAGAAGTTGTAGCAGTAAAAAGAAAAACAAACAACATAGAACATAGAGGTCCGAAGACCAAGCAAAACTATCTGAGTAAGGTAACAAAGCACCCGGCTAGCTTAAGAGTAGAAACTACAATGAAGTCCAGCAAAGCCAGAAGGGCGGAGCCGGATTAAGTAGGCAAAAAAGGTCATGTGACCAGCAAGATAGAAAAACCTAACAGGAGAGTTCTAACAGTCATCCCTTCATCTCAAACTGAACCTGTCAAAAACGGAACTCCTTGTGTTTCCTCCCTCTACTAACCTACCTTTGCCCGACATTACCATCTCCGTGTGTGGTTCCACCATTACTCCCCAGCAACATGCACACTGTCTTAGGGTCATACTTGATTCCAAGCTTTCATTCACCCCCCACATCCAATCACTGGCTCGCTCTTGTTATCTCCACCTCAAAAATATCTCTAGAATTTGACCTTTTCTTACTTTTGACTCTGCAAAAACCCTTACTCTCTTATTCATTCTCGTCTGGACTATTGTAACTCTCTACTAATCGGTCTCCCTCTTACCAAACTCTCCGCTCTCCAATCTGTCTTGAATGCTGCCTCCAGGATCTTATTCCTCACCAATCCTAATACTGATGTCTCTACCTTGTGCCAATCATTACACTGGTTACCCATCCACTACAGAATCCAGTACAAACTTAATACAGCACCCACAAAACACTCCATGGCTCAGCACCACCCTACATCTCCTCCCTTGTCTCAGCCTACCATCCTACCCGTGCCCTCCGCTCTGCTAATGACCTGAGGTTAGCATTCTCAATAATCAGAACCTCCCACTCCCGTCTCCAAGACTTTTCACATGCTGCGCTAATTCTTTGGAATGCTCTTCCCAGGTTAATACGATTAATCCCCAATCCCCTAAAAATGCATTTGTTCAGACTGGCCTACCGCCTCAATGCATTAGCCTAACTATCCCTGTTGGCCCATTCAATTTTTTTTTTTATACTATGATCAGGTACCTCATATTATGTTCTCACCCGCTTTATGCATTTAATAGCCCTCTGTGTCTGTACTGTTACATACATTGGCTGTTAACTGGTTCATGCAGAATTACATGAACACCCTATTCGAACACAATGGCAGGTCCGAACAATGAAAGCAATTGTTACCATCTACCTTTCGTGTCTCCCCTTTTTCCTCATAGATTGTAAGCTTGTGAGCAGGGCCCTCATTCCTCTTGTTATCTACTTTGATCTGTGTTTGTTATGCTGTAATATCGATTGTCTGTACAAGTCCCCTCTATAATGTAAAGTGCTGCGGAATATGTTGGCGTTATAGAAATAAAATTATTATTATTATTATTATTATGGGCACCACCTCGTCCTCCATACAGTATTATGAGCCCTAAATAGTGCTCCATACAAAATTAAGGGCCCCATATAGTGCTCCATACAGTATAATAGGTCCCATATATTGTTCCATTCAGAATAATGGGCTCCATATATTGTTCCATTCAGTATAGTTGGCACATCATAGAGTTCCATACAGCATTATGGGCACCACATAGTGCTCCATACAGTATTATGGGCCCCATATATTGTCCATACAGTACAATGGACCCCATATATTGCCACATTCAGTATAATGGGCTCCATATATTGCTCCATACGGTGTAATGGGCCCCATATAATAAATAAACAAATACTCACCTCTCCCTGTCCCCTACTGCTCAGGTCTCCTCAGCATCTTCTGACTATTTGCACTGCTCGGCACAGAGGGAGCTCTGTAGTGATGTCATCGCACCTTCTGCTCTGAGACTTTACAGAACTCAGACACAGAGAGGGAATGATGTGAGAGGGAGCATCAGCAGACACTCCCTCTCCCATGATTGTTTTCAATTGTTTCAACAGAAAGAGTTGAGAGTACAATGCGGGGACAGAGGCACAAAGCTCAGTGGGTCCTCTTGTTTGTCCAGGGCCCCGACACTTGCTTGGGTGTGCCAGGTGACATGACGCATCATGCATGCATAGTATTCTGGCCACTTAGCATATTTGTGTACCTTGTGGGAGTGCTACTCACTTGGGAATATGGTGAGATAACACAGTAGCTGTTTTCGTTTAAATGTCCATGCTGGTTTATTGGTGATTCATAAACCATGCCACAAGCAAAGGAAAATAAATGGCCTTTCAGTACTGGCAAAACAAAATAATCAGTTCTTAACCAAGTCACTTTACAGACAGTCCAGGACACACAGGCTGAATAGCATTCAGTATACTAGCTCAGTCTGGAGATAACACACAGGAGACCTTACCACCACACACACAGTTCTTGTGTCAAACAAACAGACCTCATTTTATCCTGTGAACCACACTGTGGGGTGGGATATGTGGGCAGCCAGATCCGCCAATCTCTCTGGCCAAGGCCGGCGTCAGCACCCGGGCAAGTGACGAGGGCCTTAAGCAGCCAGGGGGACCATTCACCGTCATGCAATGGGGACCTGGTGCCAGTGCCTTCGAGTGAAGAAATAAACTTGGCACTCAACTTATAGGCAAATGAGAAGAAATTTATTGCAGTCATAAAACAACGTTTCAGTCATCAACGGACCTTTTTCAAAGCACCGACTGCCAACGCGATGTCCACCGCTTGGCATGAGACGCCACCTTACTCCTCACCACTTCTGTGTTTGCTCACCTCAAGGACTATACCACAATTGTCTGATGTGTATAAATTGCGTCCTTAATGAATCTACTGCATTTCTTCAGTAGAAATTTTCACTAAATACAATATATACTCTCAGGTGTCATCCCATTACTATAAGTAAAACGTCTCTACAGGACATCTCTATAGCTCCCATATGACTCTAGTGTCATCTATTTGAGAGTATCCTCAAAGCAGTCGGTGCTTTGAAAAAGGTCCGTTGATGACCGAAACGTTGTTTTATGACTGCAATAAATTTCTTCTCATTTGCCTATAAGTTGAGTGCCAAGTTTATTTCTTCATTCATTTGTGGTTGGGCTCCTACTTGTGCACCACACACAGCAGTGCCACGCTATATTTTTTATAGTGCCTTCGAGTGGGCCCCCGCTTGTTCAGGGCCCCGATACATGCAATACTTGCTTCTACCCGTTCCACTGCAGCTATGGCATCTTCCGCATTTCCTGACTCTGTGACGTTTCAGTAAACTGAAAAGTTGCACTCTGTAGTGCTAAAACATGTCAATATGAAATATATGAAATATGAATAGCAATACTACTTCTGGATACTAGGAAAAAATAGGACGCTTAGCACATAATTTGGCCAATTCATGCATGCCCAGCAGCAAACGACAAGGCGGTCTCAAATCTGCTGAATCCTAACGTGTCTAGTGTGAATACCTCTCTCTAGGGCTGAAGTTTAAATTCGTGGGTAGATGTGACTACCTCTCTTCAAAGTCTTATTTTATGGGTAGGTAGGACTCTGTTAATATGAAATATATGAAATATGAATAGCAATACTGCTTCTGCATGTCTTTAACATCACTCTCCTCTGAGCTCAGTAGATATTGTCATTTTCAGCATAATGGCTCAGTGGTTAGCATTGTATCTTTGCATCAGTATTTGTTTCTTTTTCCTTATATCAGATCAGCATATTTCACAACTCTAATTTCATCAAGTGTTGGCTTTATCAACAAGAATCACCCACAAAGAGGCAGCATGATGGCTCAGTGGTTAGCATTATACACATTTGATATTGCCACAAATGACCTATAGAATAGAATTAAGCATACTATTGGCAGTATGGTGGTTCAGTAGCTAGTACTGTTGCTTTGCAGCACAATGGTCCAGGGTTTATGGGTAGCATGGTTGCTTAGTGGTTAGCATTATTGCTTTGCAGCACTGGGGTCTTCGGTTAAAATCCCACCAAGGACAACATCTGCAAGGAGTTTGTATGTTCTCCCCGTGTTTATGTAGATTTCCTCCGGGTTCTCCGGTTTCCTCCCACACTCTAAAGACATACTGATAGGGAATCTAGATTGTGAGCCCCAATGGTGACAGCGATGATAATGTCTCTAAAGCCCTGTGAATTATGATGGCGCTATATAAGTAAAGCATAATTTATAATAAATAAATATATTTTCAAAGCAGACAGAAGTTGAGGTCTTCCATGACCCCATGGCTAGCAAAATGAGTAGGGGGAGACAAGACAGCACAGAGAAGCAGCCATCTCTTTTAACAAACTCTTCGTCTGGCAATATGTACTTTTTCTAAGGGTGAGTGTCCACGATCAGTAAACGCTGCGTGTTTGGCGCTGTGCGTTGGCGCAGCGCCAAACACGCAGCGTCCAGATGTTACAGCATAGTGGAGGGGATTTCAAGAAATCCCGTCTCCACTATGTGTAACAACATGCAGGTGGCAGACCTGCGTAAACGGACATGCGGCGCGTCTTTTCAGACCGCAGCATGTCCTCGCGTGTTGCGGCGACGGTGCGTCGCCGCAACAGAATTTCACACAGGGCTATGTAGCCCTGCGTTCTTTCCGGAGGTGTTCCGGAGGTGTCCTGAACACCTCCGGAAAGAGCGCGCGTCAGAAAGGGGGCGGGGCTTAGACGGAGCGGAATTTCCGCTCCGTCCAAAGCGCTGTGGTTCCGGACCGTGGAACCACAGCCTTAGGGCCACACAAATTTCAATCAGCTATTTGTTTCTGCACTCTAAGCACTGATTGTTTTTTTCATACAGGCAGATGAACTAACAAATCTAATTATGGGTATATGGTGCTGTTTTCTGATCAATCAGCACTTCCCTCAGTAGAGACAGAGGGATCACTAGCACTGGCACCTCTGCTTGAAAGAAAAAAAGGTTTTGGTACCATGTTCGATCTCCTTCACATGTCCTGATATTTCCGGTACTGGAAAAAACAGTACCGGGGATATCCATGTCCGTGTATTTCATACGTGTGGCAACCATGTGGCAACCATGTGCCCCATCAGTATCACAAGTAGCGACACCTGAAAAAAGCTCCAGCGAGTCATTCTTCCTAGCTCTACAGCGTGAGTGGTCGCATCATATGTATTACGACGTGGGCCACTCTGCATTCTTTCAACTTCGGACTGGTGAGGGATATTATTGTTTTTTATTTTTGTTTATTTATAGGAGACAAGGGCTTCAGGGAATTAGGCATTAAGGTGAGTATAATTTGATTTTTTATTTTATTCTTCATTTTATACTCGATGTAGACAGCGGGGGGAGGGCAGAATACAACTCAACATTGTCCCCTGCTCGCGCTGATCTCAGCGTGAGCAGGGGACAATGATGAGAGCTGCCTCAGCTGCTGTTGCCGGGATCATGCGAACAGTATCACTGATTCCCAGGAACCAGTGTGTGTCACACTGATGACACGGATGTCATCCATGAGCCATCAGTGTGCGCATGTGCAGGACGTTTTGCGGCCATGTGCTGCCGGAACACTGAACGTCTGAAAGAGCCTAGTGAACTCAGTCAGTTAGGCTATGGTTCCACGGTCCGGAACCATAGCGCTTTGGACGGAGCGGAAATTCCGCTCCGTCTAAGCCCCCCCTTTATGACGCGCGATCTTTCGGAGGTGTTCAGACACCTCCGGAACACCTCCGGAAAGAGCGCAGGCTACATACCTGTGTTAATTCTGTGCGGCGACGCACCGTCGCCGCAATACGCGAGGACATGCTGCGGTCTAAAAAGACGCGCCGCATGTCCGTTTACGCAGGTTTGCCACCTGCGTATTGTTACGCATGGTGGAGACGGATTCCTTGAAATCCCTCCACTATGCTGTAACATCTGGACCTGCGTGTTTGGCGCTGCGCCAGCGCACAGCGCCAAACACGCAGCGTTTCCTGACCGTGAAACTCACCCTTAGGCCGGCGTCACACTTGCGAGTGTGATGCAAGTAAGTCGCACGACTTTCTCGCATCAACACCCGGCATGGCCGCCCGCTCTTGGACCCGAGTGTGCGGCTGCATAGAAATACATGCAGCCGC
Source organism: Oophaga sylvatica (assembly GCA_033576555.1). Lineage (NCBI taxonomy): Eukaryota > Metazoa > Chordata > Amphibia > Anura > Dendrobatidae > Oophaga > Oophaga sylvatica. The sequence continues at coordinate 686,270,181 of JARQOD010000001.1, forward strand.
ACCCTCGGGTCCGAGAGCGGGCGGCCGTGCCGGGTGTTGATGCGAGAAAGTCGTGCGACTTACTCGCATCACACTCGCAAGTATGACGCCGGCCTTACCGAACTTGTGTGTGCTGGATGTTTTGTGCCCATGCTGCTGCTAAAAATGGACATATCAGTGTGTTTTGCACATGTACACAAGGTCCATGGAAACACACTAACATGTGCAGAGCAATTCACTTAAATGGGTCTATGTGTGCATGTGTCTTCAGTACGTATGAAAACTGTCACCACACGGAAACAATGACATGTGACAAGTGGGGGGGGCCTTAGACAGATGAAAAAAGATTGCTCTCAGTGGAAAAAACAAGTCCAAGAAGTCTCAAAAGCTTGCTTTGTAACATCATGTATTTTATTTCTGTTAGCCATTAAAAGGTATCATAACTACAAGATTATTGTTTTGCTTTTTCCACTGACAGAAATCATCTGCTTGGACATAGTACAGAGCGGCTGAAAAGTGTGAGAAAGAAAAAAAATCACCTCAGAATAAAAATCCCTCATTCCACAAGTTGATTGGTCTGAAGCAGCTATGGAGTTAAGTGACACAATGCCTTTAATGGGTGGGAACCTGTCATCAGGTTTGTCCCATATAAGATAAGACCACCACCTTTCAGCCCTCATATACAGCATTCTAATATGTTGTATACACCATGTTCCAAATTATTATGCAAATTGGTTTTAAGTGTCATAAAGTTTTTTTTTTTGTAAAAGAAACACATTGAAGGTATGTGTCCTGGTCTGGACACAACACAGTCGGTTTGTACAGGAGCGGAAATGTGCCCTCCTATTAAGCAGCCGATTTTTCTGGGACGAAGGACTCTTTGCTCAAAAGTCAAAGAGGGTTTCAGGGAAAACTACATTCCCGAAAACTTAGCGTGAAAGACGTAAAGGGATATAGCCTGTTTAAATTTTCGTTGCGAGGCGATGAAGAAGGTCGTCGCCGCAATACGAAGGACAGCTGCTAAAAAGCCACGAACCGCAAAGTTTTGAACTGCGGTTTGGTCCCACCTCGGTGTAGTTTTTAAGCTTGTGTGGGATTACTATTGGCCCCCACTAAACATCTCGACAGCTGACGGTTGGCGTGGCCCATGCACAGAGCACAAACAGCGTTTACTGAGTGGAACTCACCCTGATGGTATTGTGTCTCTGGGTTCTTTGGATCACTGAAATCAATCTCAGATACCTGTGATAATTAGTTTACCATGTGAGCCCAATAAAAGGAAAACTGGATGTTCCACACTATTAAGCAGGCCAGAGTTTTCAAGTAACATGGGAAAGAAAAAGGATCTCTTTGCTGCTGAAAAGCATCAAATAGTGCAATACCTTGGTCAAGGGATGAAAACATTACATATTTCCCGAAAACTTAGGCGTGATCATCGTACTGTTAAGGGATTTGTGGCTGATTCTGAGCACAGATGTGTTCGTGCTGATAAAGGCAGAATGAAGAAGGTTTCTGCCAGGCAAGTTGATCGGATTAAGAGAGCAGCTGCTAAAAAGCCATTACAAACCAGCAAACAGATATTTGAAGCTGCTGGTGCCTCTGGAGTCCCTCGAACCTCAAGGTGTAGGATCCTTCTAAGGCTTGCTGTGGTGCATAAACCTACTATTCGGCCACCCCTAAACAGTGCTCACAAGCAGAAACGGTTGCAGTGGGCCCCATACATACATGAAGACTAATTTTCAAACAGTCTTGTTTACTGATGAGTGTAGAAACCCTGGATGGTCTAGATGGATGGAGTAGTGGATGGTTGGTGGATGGCCACCATGTCCCAAGGCTGCGACGTCAGCAAGGAGGTGAAGGAGTCATGTTTTGGGCCACAGAGTCATGGGGAAACGGCTGGTAGGGCCCTTTAAGGTTCCTGAAGGTGTGAAAATGACCTCTGCAAAGTATATAGAGTTTCTGACTGACAACTTTCTTCCATGGTATAAAAAGCAGAAACGTGCCTTCAGGAGCAAAATCATCTCCATGCATGACAATGCACCATCTCATGCTGCAAAGAATACCTCTGAGTCATTGGCTGCTATGGGCATAAAAGGAGATAAACTCATGGTGTGGCCACCATCTTCCCCTGACCTCAACCCTATAGAGAACCTTTGGAGTATCATCAAGCAAAAGATCTATGAGGGTGGGAGGCAGTTCACTTCAAAACAGCAGCTCTGGGAGGCTTCATGCAAAGAAATACAAGAAGAAACTCTCCAAAAACTCACAAGTTCAATGGATGCAAGAATTGTGAAGGTGATATCAAAGAAGGGTTCCTATGTTAACATGTAACTTGGCCTGTTAGGATGTTTTGGAGTTAGCTTTTTTGTTCAGTGAATGTGACCTCCTAATGCTGCAAATTCCACAAATGAGCATTTTCAGTTCTTTAAAACAGATCAAATGTTCAGAAATTCTACTGTGTCTAATAATTTGGAACAGTGCATTTTGTGTTTTTATTCATTTTGGAGATTATACTGTTATTATTGGGAGGTTTCGTCAATAAAATTCGATGTATACTCTAACGGGTGATGACATTTATTAGACTGACTGTCATTTGCACCGACCACTTAGAAATCAGAGAAAAATATAATTTGCATAATAATTTGGAACATGGTGTATGTGCCCCAATCTGGCCTGCAAGACAAGAAAATGACCTTCTATTACAGTCACCTATGGGGCAGTTAGGTACGATGGGCATCGCAGCCCCTTGGTCCGGTGCCTCAGTCAGTGTACTTCACACAGTCTGATCAACGGCATTAGATTAATCTATGATTTTTGGATGTGTGGTCTATGTCTTTTTTCGACAGTTCAGCATGCCGTAAAGTTTACTTGTTTTATATTTCAAGCAAATAAAGTCTGGAATGAGTCAAATACCTGTGGACTTGATGACTGAGGCCTCATTCACATGTCCGTATTCAAACACGCAGGTGAAAAAAAATGGTATCAGTGTTTTGCATCAGTGTGTCCATTTTTCCATCAGTGTTTTTCACGGTTTTATAAATAAATTACAAAACTTCTCCTATACTTAGCAATGGGGAAATACGGACAACATATGGATGTTTAATGTGCTGTACATGTTTTTAGCAGACCATTTAGACTTGTATTGGCCCTTTTTTATCAGTTGTACCGGAAAAAAATTGACATGTCTCTGATGTTTTGCAGGGAAACACAGGTCCATGAAAAAGCACGACATGTAAAATAGCGCTATTATCACAAAACCCCGCACTGCACTTGCTCACTGAGCCAGTGCGCGTGTCCTGAATAAGACAGACTGCACTCAAAGATACCTGTGGAGCGGGGCAGCGCGGTGAAGATGCTGCTTGAGAACTAACAGGACCCGAAAGCACATGACTGCCAAGGGGCGGCGCCGGCCACAGGTCTCTCAGAGAAGGAGTAACAGCCCAGAGATTGTTTCAGGCCAGAGGACCTTAAGCACGTGACTGCTGGTGGGCGTGGCCTAAGCTCCAGAGAGCTATGAGCAGAAGGAAAAAATCCTAGAAGGGTAATACGGGACAGAGTTACCAAGGGGCATAGACAAACGGATAGTCAGGGTAGCCCGGTCATACACAGAGGGAGCAACGCAGTACAAGTGGAGCAGGCAGAGAATAACCGAACGTAGCCAAGGGGTCAGAAAACCAGAACGGGCAAATACACAGTACCAAGAGAGTAGACAAACTCACAACGAAGTGACGGACCCGGGGCAAAACCAAACAAGCAACAAGATCAGGCACAAGGCACAGGCACACAGGGAGGTCAACTAACTCAGCCGAGGGCCCGGAGTATAACTGACACCCGCCTAGGTCAATTGGCAACTAAATAGCCGCCTCCCGCCAGAGAGAGGCTGAAACCAATAACCCCCAGTCTGACCAGGATGGGGCAAAAACCAAAAACCCCGTCCTGGGTCATGACAGTACCCCCTCTCAAAGGGGGGCCACCGGACCCGGGTTTCTCAGGACACCTGGCATGAAAGGCCCCGGACCAACTGATCCGCAAAGAACAGATTTGGGCAGGAACCCATGACCGGTCCTCTGGACGTAGCCTTTCAATGTATCAGATACTGAAGAGCCGACGGACAAACCTAGAGTCAAGAATTCGTTCCACCTTTGTATCAGACTGCCCATCTACCAAAACCGGTGGTGGTGAAGACAACGATCCTTCCCTACAGGACCCACAGGTTTCAAAAGGGCCCTATGGAAAACGTTGGGAATCCGTAGAGACGGAGGAGACGCAACCGAAATGCCACCGGTATGCTTCCGTTTTTTCTAAAGGGCAAAAATTTAGGTCCAAGTTTCGCAAAAAGGGGGAAACCTT
>JARQOD010000001.1:686274609-686318594 GCA_033576555.1 Oophaga sylvatica
ATATGAATGATGACACCAAAACTTTTTCTCCTCTCATGGTTAGTGGTTGGGTGAAGCCATGTATTGTCAAACTATTGTGTTTTCTTTTTTAAAATAATAATGACAACCCAAAACATCCAAATGGCCTTGATCAAAAGTTAGTTCACATACCCTGGTGATTTTGACCTTATAACATGAACAGAATTTGACACAAATGGGTTTTAATGGCTAATAAAGGTATCATCCTCATCTGTGACATGTTTGCTTGTAATCAGTGTGTGTGCATAAAAGCTGAGTGAGTTTCTGGGATCCAGACAGACTCTTGCATCTTTCATCCAGCCACTGATGTTTCTGGATTGTGAGTCATGTAGAAAGCAAAAGAATTGTCAACGGATCTACAGGAAAATGTAGTTGAACTGTATAAAATAGGAAAGGGATACAAAAAGATATCCAAGGAATTGATAATGGCCGTCAGCAGCGTTGAAATTGTGATTAACAAATGGAAATTCAGAGGCTCTGTAAAAACAAAACCATGGTCAGGTAGGCCAATAAAACTTTTGTCCACAACTGCCAGGAAAATTGTTTAGAATGCAAAGAAAAAATTTTACCAATTGGTATAGATGGGTATTCCAATAATCGTGAACATATGTACAAAACCCAGCAAAAGATATTAAAATATAACCTTTATTGAACTTACATCTAAAAATGGGACATACAAAAACAGACACCACATACGTTAAAAAATGTGCACACTGTATTCACCCTAAAAAATGTTCCCTGAGATGTGTACCTGCCTTGCTGCGGAGGTTGACACCTTAAGATAGCCCACACGAGATTGGTGCCCCCGCACAACGTCGGCTGACAATATGATCCTGTTGTGCCCTTACAATAAGTGCCCCCTAAATAAGGGCACAACAGGATCATAAGGATTTTTGTATGTCCCGTTTTTAGATATAAGTTCAATAAAGGTTATATTTTCATATCTTTTGCTGGAGTTTTGTACATATGTTCACGATGCAAAGAAAAACCCACAAATAACATAAGCTGAAATACTGGACTCTCTGAAAACTAGCAGTGTGGATGTTTCAAGATGCACAATAAGAAGGCACTTGAAGAACAATGGGCTGCATGGTCGAGTCACCAGAAGAAAGCCATTACTGCTCAAATGCGACAAAGTATCTCTCCTACAATATGCAAAACAGCACAGATACAAGGCTTAAAACTTCTGGAACAAGGTAATTTTGAGTGATAAGACCAAAATTTAACTTTTTGGCCACAACCATAAACATTACATTTGGAGGGAGGTCAACAAGGCCTATGATGAAAGAACACCATTCCTACTGTAAAGCACGGAGGTGAATCACTGATGTTTTGGGGAAACACAGGAAACTTGGTCATAGTTGAAGGAAAAATGAATGCAGCACATTATCAGCGAATACTGGAGGCAAATTTGCAATCATCAGCCCAGAAGCTGCGAATGGGACGTACTTGGATATTCCAACGATCCAAAACACAAGGCTAAGTCAACCTGTCATTGGCTACAGCAGAACAAAGTGAATGTTCTGGAGTGGCCATCTCAGTCTCCTGACCTCAATATCATTGAGCCACTCTGGGGAGATATCAAGCATGCAGTTCACGCTAGACAGCCCAGGAGTTTACAGGAATTGGAGGCTTTTTGCCAAGAAGAGTGGGCAGCTTTACCATCTGAGAAAATAAAGAACCTCATCCACAACTACCACAAAAGACTTCAAGCTGTCATTAATGTTAGAGGGGACAATACACGGTATTAAGAAATGGGGTATGTGAACTTTTGATCAGGGTCATTTGGATGTTTTGGGTTGTCATTATGATTTAAAAAGAGAAAATACAGTAGTTTAACAATAAATGGCTTCACCCAACCACTAAACACGAGTGGAGAAAAAGTTTGGTGTTAGCATTCATATTCTCTGAAAAAAGGCCAAGAAGACAAAAATTCTGCCGGGGTATATAAACTTTTGAGCACAACTGTATCTGTGTTTCATTAGTACCACTTACTTTTCCAACCTCTTGTTAACCTTGACCCAACTATAGGGTGGGCCATTTATATGGATACACCTAAATAAAATGGGAATGGTTGGTGATATCAACCTCCTGCTTGTGGCACATTAGTGGCACATTAGTTTATGGGAGGGGAAAACTTTTCAAGATGGGTGGTGACCATGGTGGCCATTTTGAAGTCAGCCATTTTGGATCCAACTTTATTTTTTTCAATGGGAAGAGGGTCATGTGACACATCAAACTTATTGAGAATTTCACAAGAAAAACAATGGTGTGCTTGGTTTTAATGTAACTTTATTCTTTCATGAGTTATTTACAAGTTTCTCTTTGCTTACAGACATTGATATGTTGCAGAGGTTAACACGTGAGGAGCCGATATAAATTGTGTTGATGTCTGGTGAATGCAGTACCCGGATCATTGCAGCAGATTTCAATGCAAGACACCCTATGACAACACCCATCTCCATGCTACAGTTAGCAAACTGCTTGCCAGATTTCGTGAAATGGGTTCAGTGTTGGATTTGCCAAAATGTGAATGCAAGAAAACTGTCACTAATGAAGAAACATCAGTGGCTGTCCTAGCTTCATTCATCAAGAGCCCACAGCACTTGCTGTATGTGTAAGGTTCTGTGTACATGTTCCTGAAACTCAGTTTGTTCGTCAGCCATTTTACTTTCTGTCTTGCTGCAGCTATCTTGCCCTCAGTCAAAATGGAGTTTCCAGCTTGCATGTTCCTGCCCTGATTCTCTCCTTTTGCTTCTTAAGCAGCCACAGCTGAGCAATCAGTGCTTCAGAATCTAGCCTGCAGTGAACCTGTGACCTGACTCCTAAAGCCTTGGACCTTGTACTCCAGCTATTCCTACTGAGGAACTCTGAAGCACTTGTGGACTCTGAACCCTGCTCTTTGAAAGACCCACGTTTGCATGGACTTACGGTAACAGAGAAGAAGATCCTGAACCTGTTGTGGAGAGTGATTGCTGAGCTTAGATTACTCTGGCCTGCTGTGTCTCCTGCTTCTGTGTCTGCAAACTGTGTGACTATTTTTGCCAACTTGTATGAAGTAATACAAGACTTTCTATATCAAACCTGTGTCTCATGTATTTTCATCGCACCCAAGCACAAGACGCTATATGAACTGTACTACATACATTACAAGATTCTGAAGCCAAAACGTTAGTGTCTGCTGGGTCTGGAAAGGCTGTGTCTGCTGTAACTGTGGATATCGGATGTCCGGTTGTACTTTCTGTGATGACAGTGGTTGTGACTTCTCACAACCATTCCAGGTGAGCAATTCCCTTAAGTGTTTTTTTTTCTGCAGTGTTACCACAGGTAAACACTATTGTTTTTTTTTTTTTTCTCTTTTCTCTTTTTTGTCTGCTGTAACTGTGGATATCAGATGTCCGGGTGAACTTTCTGTGATGATAGTGGTTGTGACTTCTCACAACCATTCCAGGTGAGCAGTTCCCTTAATTTTTTTTCTCTCTGCAGTGTTACCACAGTAAACACTATTGTTTTTTTTTTCTCCTCTCCTCTTCTTCCAGTACTCCTGTCTTAAAAGATCTGGAAAATGGAGGCCCGCATAAAGGAACTTTGCGGAGTGACTGATAATATCCTTGCAGATTTGCAGAATATAAAGAGCTGTTTTTCAAGCCTACAGGACCTCACTAATCACAATTTGCAAGTGTTTGGACAGACTGCCCAGGATTTGCGAGCCAGGATTGAGGTTCTAGAAGAGCGAGTCCAGGCTCCTGCCGTAGCCCCGAGTTCTGGGATTCCCAAGTTGCCCCCTTTTCGTTTTGGCGGTGAACGTGAGAAATTCAGGGGATTTATTAATCAATGCAATCTTTTTTTTTCTGCACATGCTTCACAATTTCCTACTGAACGATCTAAGGTGCTTACTATAATTATGTTGCTTACCAACAAGGCTTTGATGTGGGCAAACCCTCTGATTGAGACTGAGGATGATTGTTTGAATCACCTTGATGCTTTTATTTCAGCCATGGGGCAGGTGTTTGATGACCCCAATCGAGGTGCAACAGCTGAAGCAGCCATGTTAGCTTTGCGCCAAGGTAAGCACTCGGTAGCTGAATATGCCTTGGATTTCAGGAGATGGGCCCTTGATACACCTGGGACAGTTCCGCCAAAAAATCTATTTTTCGAAAGGGGTTATCTCCACTGATTAAGGATGAACTTGCTCGTACCGACCCTCCCACTGCGTTAGGTGACTTTATTAACTACTGCATCCGTATTGATACTCGTCTGACTGAACGCAGGCAAGAGAGATGGTTCGAAAGCAATCGCACTAACCTTTTCCTACCTTCCTCTCCAGCTAAGGAACCTTTGAGTAGGATTACACGGGAACCTGAACCTGAACCCATGCAGGTAGACTCTTTACAACGACGGGTTAGTGATGCACGAAAGGAACATCGTTTTAAGGAAAATCTATGTTTCTATTGTGGTAAGTCAGGGCACTTCATTATAAACTGCCCCAGCCATTCTCGTAAGACTACTGTAGCACTCATTCATTGTGAGTGTTGCGAGAGGGGATCTGTCAGGTCCGAGCCTCAGGCTCCAGAGAGATCTGCAGCAACAGATCTTGATTTCTCGGACTTAAACTCCGTTACCTCTGAGGACGTTGACTGTGTAAACGCTGCCATTTTTCAAGTTTCCTCAGCGGTGTCCCAGCTGAGTTGTAAGAAAAACAATTCTCATTGCTTTCTTTCCATCAAACTCTGGGTTGACTCAGCTTGGGTGTCTAGCTCTGCTATGATCGACTCAGGGGCAAGTGGAAATTTTATGGATGTCTCCTTTGCTCTGAAACAGGGGATACGTTCAGTGAAGAAGGCTACTCCAGTACAGATGGAAACTGTGGATGGCTCCCTGCTGACCTCTGGACCAGTGGATCAGGAAACAGAGCCTTTGAGGGTTCTTATGGGTAAAGATCATCAAGAGAAACTGTCCTTTATGCTTATCTCTTCTCCCCACTTTCCCATTATTCTAGGGCTACCATGGCTGCAGGCTCAGAATCCTACCATTAACTGGGAGACCAAGGAATTACACTTTCCAGAGAAACAGATGAGTCCAAAAGTTTCAGCTTGCTCTGTTCCTAAAGGAACCATGTCAGTCCCTGAACTACCAGCTGTATACCAGGACTATGTGGATTTATGTGACAAGAAGAACGCTGACCAGCTTCCTCCTCACCGTCCATATGATTGTCCAATTGAATTATTGCCTGGAGCAGAGATACCTTTTGGTAAGATCTACCCCCTGGCGGGGCCCGAGCTAAAGGCTTTAAAGGATTACATAGACGAAAATCTAGCCAAGGGCTTCATACGCCCCTCTTCATCTCCTGCAGGTGCACCCATCTTCTTTGTAAAGAAGAAAGATGGATCTCTGAGACCATGCGTAGACTATAGGGAACTCAATAAGGTTACTATTAGAAACCGTTATCCATTGCCTTTAATCCCTGAGTTATTGGAGAGAGTGCGACATGCCAAAATTTTCTCTAAACTAGATCTTCGTGGGGCCTATAACTTAGTCCGTATTAGACCTGGGGATGAATGGAAGACTGCATTCAGGTCACGCTATGGACACTTTGAATATCTAGTTATGCCTTTTGGTCTGAGTACCGCCCCAGCCACTTTCCAACACTTGGTGAATGACATCTTCAGGGATCTCCTAGATACATTCGTGGTAATTTATTTGGATGATATTCTAATTTTTTCTAACTCCACAGAGGAACATCATGGACATGTGAGAATGGTCTTGGAACGTCTAAGACAAAATCATCTTTACATCAAACTTGAAAAGTGTGAATTCCATAGGACCGAAATTCAATTTCTGGGGTATGTACTGTCTACACAAGGAATTAGTATGGATGGAAGCAAAACCCAAGCCATCAAGGATTGGCCAAGTCCTAGAAATGTGAAGGAGGTACAGCGCTTCATCGGGTTTGCCAACTTCTATAGACGTTTCATTAGAAATTTCTCTGAGGTAGTGTCACCTATCACCCAACTTACCCGGAAAGAGTCTAGGTTCTCCTGGACTCCCCAAGCCCAGGAAGCATTTTCCCGTCTAAAAGATAAATTTACCACTGCACCTATCCTAGTACATCCCAACCCCGAGCTTGCCTTCATAATAGAGGTGGATGCTTCAGACTGTGCCGTTGGAGCTATACTCTCTCAGAGAACAGGTGAGAAGAATGTCTTGCATCCCTGTGCCTTCTTTTCCCAGCAGTTGTCTTCGGCTGAGAGGAACTACGATGTGGGCAATAGAGAGTTGTTGGCCATTATTGCCGCCTTCAAAGAATGGAGACACCTTCTTCAGGGAGCTGCACAGCAAATAGTCGTCCTGACAGATCATCGTAACCTTGAGTTTATCAGGTCGGCTAAGTGCCTGACTCCTCACCAGGCTCGCTGGAATCTTTTCTTAAACCAATTTAATTTTATAATTTCTTATAGACCAGGATCGCGCAATGGAAAGGCTGATGCACTCTCTAGGATTTACTCAGCAGAGACACGTCCAATTACTCCTCCTAAGACTATTCTTCCTGACTCTAGATTCCTAGGAGTAATTCATAATCAAGACCTACTTAAGGACATCAAGGAAGCATACCATGCGGATTCCTTTTTGGCACAACCCCAAGGGACGTAAGTCTTGTCTTTAAGAATGGTGTGTGGATTCAGGGACAACGCCTGTATATTCCTGAAACAGTCAGATTGAGAGTATTGCAACTCATTCACGATTCCAAGATAGCTGGGCATAGAGGAATTCTAAAGACACAGGAATTTCTCTCTCGTTTCTTTTGGTGGCCCACTTGCAGGAAGGATGTTTTAAACTATGTCACTTCATGTGAAGTCTGTGCAAGATGCAAAACACCTCGCTCCTCACCAACTGGTCTGTTACAGCCTCTTCCCACCCCGTCCCGCCCGTGGGGATCCATTTCTATGGACTTCATTGTGGAGTTACCAACCTCTCAAGGGAAGAACACCATTCTAGTGGTGGTTGACCGTCTAACAAAGGCAGCTCATTTTATCCCTTGTGTCGGCTTACCCACTGCAAAACAGACATCAGATTTGATGATTAAAGATGTGTTTCGCTTACATGGAGTACCGGATGAGGTTATTTCGGATCGAGGGGTGCAATTCACTTCTAGGTTTTGGCAAAATTTCTGTGCAGCATTGGACATTAAAGTAAACCTTTCTTCTGCTTTTCATCCCCAGACTAATGGACAGACCGAACGAACCAATCAAACCCTGGAGCAGTATCTCCGCTGCTTTATCTGCCACCTACAGGATGATTGGGTGGATCTACTTCCATTAGCTGAGTTCTCGTATAACAACTCTCAGAGTGCCTCCACTAAGCAGTCTCCTTTTTACTCTAATCTAGGTTATCATCCTAACATTCTACCACGATTTCCCATAGAAACGCCTTTACCAGCAGTGGCTGAAAGAATCACGTCTTTACAGAAGAATATGGATCTTCTAAAGGAGAATCTGGAATCGGCTCAGGAAAGGTACAAGAAAGCAGCAGATAAATTTCGTAAACCTGCACCAGCTTTCAAGGTAGGAGACTTGGTCTGGCTGTCAACCAGAAATCTTAAGTTAAGGATTCCATCGTCTAAGTTGGGACATAAGTACATTGGACCCTATAAAATCAGTAAAATTATAAGTGCCGTTGCTTGTCGTCTTCAACTGCCCAGAACTATGAGAATTCACCCTGTCTTTCATGTATCCCTACTAAAGGCTGCGACACCCAATACGTTTCCTGGACGTTCTTCTCCTTGCCCTGACCCAGTGCTAGTCGATGGTCAGGAAGAATTTGTGGTGGAAAGGATTTTAGATTCCAGGTTGTATAGAAATCAGTTACAATATCTGATTAAATGGCAGGGCTACCCAGTGGAGGACAACTCATGGCAACCAGTCAATAACGTTAGTGCTCCTCGCTTGCTCCGTCAGTTTCATCAGAGGTACCCACACAAGCCTGGCCTGAGGTCATCCGGAGGTTGTCCCTAAGGGGGGAGTAATGTAAGGTTCTGTGTACATGTTCCTGAAACTCAGTTTGTTCGTCAGCCATTTTACTTTCTGTCTTGCTGCAGCTATCTTGCCCTCAGTCAAAATGGAGTTTCCAGCTTGCATGTTCCCGCCCTGATTCTCTCCTTTTGCTTCTTAAGCAGCCACAGCTGAGCAATCAGTGCTTCAGAATCTAGCCTGCAGTGAACCTGTGACCTGACTCCTAAAGCCTTGGACCTTGTACTCCAGCTATTCCTACTGAGGAACTCTGAAGCACTTGTGGACTCTGAACCCTGCTCTTTGAAAGACCCACGTTTGCATGGACTTACGGTAACAGAGAAGAAGATCCTGAACCTGTTGTGGAGAGTGATTGCTGAGCTTAGATTACTCTGGCCTGCTGTGTCTCCTGCTTCTGTGTCTGCAAACTGTGTGACTATTTTTGCCAACTTGTATGAAGTAATACAAGACTTTCTATATCAAACCTGTGTCTCATGTATTTTCATCGCACCCAAGCACAAGACGCTATATGAACTGTACTACATACATTACAGTATGTCACTGGAGAGTGGCATCAGTCAAACATCCCTTTGGGGGGATAATAGCTACTCACAAATGGCACCCTTACAAAATCCAGCTGCTGCAGCATTTCAAGGAGGATGACCCAGTTGAATGGCCACCAAGGTCTCCCGATCTGACCCCATTAGACTTTTATCTTTGGGGTCATCTGAAGGCAATTGTCTATACTGTGAAGATACGAGATGTGCAGCATCTGAAACAATGAATACTGGCCTGTGCTAGCATTTCTTCTGTGGTGTTGCTATCAGTGTGTCAAGAGTGGGAGAAGAGGGTTGCATTGACAATCCAACACAATGGGCAGCACTTTGAACACATTTTATAAGTGGTTATAAACTTGTAAATAACTCATGAAAGAATAAATTTATGTTAAAAGTAAGCACACCATTGTTTTTCTTGTGAAATTCTCAATAAGTTTGATGTGTCACATGACCTTTTGCCATTGGAAAAAATAAAGTTGGATCCAAAATGGCCGACTTCAAAATGGCCACCATGGTCACCACTCATCTTAAAAGGTTTACCCCTCCCATATACTAATGTGCCACAAACAGGAAGTTGATATCACCAACCATTCCCATTTTATTTAGGTGTATCCATATAAATGGCCCTCCCTGAAGTTTGAGACGTGTTGCTGCCATCGATTTCGAAATGATTTTTTCTTTAAAAACGAAATGGAACAATGTCTAAAATGCAACTTCTGATCTATCTTTTAAGTTCTGTTGTGAAGAAAATATGATTTTAAGAGATTTCCAAAACAATCTATTCTTGTTTTCTTTACATTTTACATAGTTTTCCAGCTTTTTTAGAATTGGAATTGTACATTGAATTGATTCGGATTTTAGAAGTCAAAAATTTCAGCGCCTAGTATACAAAATAAGAATTTAGCCTTACAAACTTTATGTGAGTGAATCATACTCATGAAGTGAAAAAAAATGAGGATTTTTTTTTTTTTAGTAGATATGAAGCAAAAGTATAAAAAACAGATCAAATAGCCCTACCTATAATCAGAGGATTATAGGTAGGGCTATTCATTTATTTAGCTCTGATGATTTGTAATGTGTGTAAGATATATTATGCAATCTAGAGGTCTCATTTATATGATTGATTTAAGCACAGTTTTTCATTTACCTTTTGGTTCCTATTATACTGAGAACAGTCATTGTATGCCTAGAATTGGTTAGACAGAAAAGAGTTAACATGCTTAGCTCCTCCCTTTGATGTTTGCCACATTGTCACCTCTCCATGACCTCCTGTCACCTTTAACCTTTTTCCAAGGTTTCTCCATTGCCTTAACGCCTGATTTATGATGTACCAATGAAAAAGGTCATCTCTGCTTTTATGGTTTGCTTTCCTTTCAAAGCACAGGGAATAGAAAAGTGCTGCTTAATAAGTGCTGAGCAAATAAACGGAGAATTGAAATCTACTCTCTCTCTTTCTGAACTAGAGAGTGTAATCCTTACCACTGTGTATAAGGATTACTAAAGACTTCATTGTAGGATCTTCTTCCATACATACAGTCATGGCCAAAAGTTTTGAGAATGACACAAATATTAATTTTACAAAGTCTACTGCTTCACTTTTTCTAATGGCAATTTGCATATACTCCAGAATGTTATAAAGAGTGATCAGCTTAACAGCAATTACTTGCAAAGTCAATATTTGGCTAGAAAATGAACTTTATCCCCCAAAACACATTTCAACATCATTGCAGCCCTGCCTTAAAAGGACCAGCTAACCTCTTTTCAGTGATTGCTCCATTAACACAGGTGTGGGTGTTGATGAGGACATGGCTGGAGATCAATCTGTCATGATTAAGTAAGAATGAGACACCACTGGACACTTTAAAAGGAGGCTGGTGCTTGGCATCATTGTTTCTCTTCTGTTAACCATGGTTATCTCTAAAGAAACACGTGCAGTCATCATTGCAATGCACAAAAATGGCCTAACAGGGAAGAGTATCGCAGCTAGAAAGATTGCACCTCAGTCAACAATCTATCGCATCATCAAGAACTTCAAGGAGAGAGGTTCCATTGTTGCCAAAAAGGCTTCAGGGCACCCAAGAAAGACCAGCAAGCGCCAGGACCGTCTCTTAAAAGTGTTTCAGCTGCGGGATCGGGCTACCAGCAGTGCAGAGCTTGCTCAGGAATGGCAGCAGGCAGGTGTGAGTGCATCTGCACGCACTGTGAGGCGGAGACTGTTGGAGCAAGGCCTGGTCTCAAGGAGGGCAGCAAAGAAGCCACTTCTCTCCAGAAAAAACATCATGGACAGACTGATATTCTGCAAAAGGTACAGGCAGTGGACTGCTGAGGACTGGGGTAAAGTTATTTTCTCTGATGAATCCCCTTTTCGATTGTTTGGGACATCAGGAAAACACCTCATTCGGAGAAGACAAGGTGAGCGCTACCACCAGTCTTGTCTCATGCCAACTGTTAAGCATCCTGAAACCATTCATGTGTGGGGTTGCTTCTCAGCCAAGGGAATCGGCTCTCTCACAGTCTTGCCTAAAAACACAGCCATGAATAAAGAATGGTACCAGAATGTCCTCCAAGAGCAACTTCTCCCAACCCTCCAAGAGCAGTTTGGCGAGCAACAATGCCTTTTCCAGCATGATGGAGCACCTTGCCATAAAGCAAAGGTGATAACTAAATGGCTCAGGGAACAAAACATAGAGATTTTGGGTTCATGGCCTGGAAACTCCCCAGATCTTAATCCCATTGAGAACTTGTGGTCAATCATCAAGAGACGGGTGGACAAACAAAAACCTAAAAATTCTGACAAAATGAAAGCATTGCTTGTGCAAGAATAGACTGCTATCAGTCAGGATTTGGTTCAGAAGTTGATTGAGAGCATGCCAGGGAGAATTGCAGAGGTCCTGAAGAAGAAGGGTCAACACTGCAAATATTGACTTGCTGCATTAACTCATTCTAACGTTCAATATAAGCTTTTGTTACTCATATGTTTGCAATTATTATATTTCTGTCTGTGATAAAAACATCTGTCAAACACACATAAAAACCAGAGGGCAGCAGATCATGTGAAAATATAATATTTGTGTCATTCTCAAAACTTTTGGCCATGACTGTACAGTATGTATTCTTTGTAGTAATATAAATCTGCATATGTATGCATCCAAGGTGCGTCATGGGCAGTGGCATAGGGTACGCTGCCAGGCAAACATTTTGTGCCGCCTAAGCAGTGACCCATCAGCACTCCCTGGGTCCCTTCCACCAGTCCAATATTGTGATCCACTATTTCCCAAGCACATGTATTTTATTTTAAGAAAATACTGATATAACCAAAGTAAAGTTAAGTTCACAATTCCGAACAATTCATGTGCAAAGTAAACATTTGCACCATTTATGCAAACATAAGCAAAGAGGTCCGAGGGGGACCCAAATTCTGTATGCATAACTTTTCTTACCCGCTCTAAAAACTAATACAAAACAGAACTTAGACAAACTCCCATAATAGTCAATGGAGCCCCTCTGCTTTCATTTGCATAACTAAAGATAATCTGTCACCACTTTTTCTTATGTAATCTGAGAGCACAATGATGTAATGGAAAAGAACCTGATTGGATGATGTGTCACTTACTATGTTTTGCTATTTGAATACAATCAGTGCTTTATCAGCAGGAGATTATTATCTGCAGTCATTATCGCTGCATAACAACTGACCTTGTGCATCATAGCCCAACCATGTCCCCACCACTGATTGGCAGCTCTCTGTCACTATACAGTGTATACAGAGAGCTGTGGTGTGGGTGGGATTAAGCACAGCTCAATGACTGAGCTCTGCTAAATCTGCAGTAGAGAAAACTGGGATCATCTTAACTGCTGCACCCTGTAAACTAAGTGATACATCACTGTAATCAAGGTCTCTGTTCCCATCACATGGTGCTGTCAGATTACATGGCAAAAACCTGCTGACAGATTCCATTTAATGCAACGGAACCTGTTTGCACATGAAATCCATTTGTCTGTTCACCTAAATGGAAATATATCAAATACGTTGTTTTGGCCATAACACCTGAAAAAGCCATTTTCATGTACTTAAAGGGAACCTGTCAGGTCCCTCATGCCCTCCAGCCCATCAGCATTCACCTATGTATGAGTTAATTCCCTGCCTAACTAGCCCTGTATAACTTATTCATGCATAAAAGAAGCATTTAATAATAATCTTTATTTTTATATAGCACTAACATTTTCTGCAGTGCTTTACAGTTTGCACACATTATTTCCTGATCCCAATCATCCTGCATCTCTCTGCTGCTCTTGGTATGTCTAAAGACTGCTGCAATACCTTATTTCATAGATGCTAACAGTCACTTGGCCTTTTCTGTCCATTTGGCTCTATTTCCCTTGTATTTTGTCTTCTGACTTCTAATTAATCCGCTCCTGTGTCTGTAACCAATCTGCCTGCTGGCCCTCCCTCCTGATCACACCTGACCTGTTTCATGTGCTGTTAACTTGATATAAATTCAGACTCATAGGTCTGTCTGGAACTTGGTCTGTCTCTATAAGGATGTCTCTTTAAGGATAACTGACTACAGAAATATGTCAGAAATGAGTCAGAAGTGAACAGAAGGTACAACTAACTTTTGTTATTAAATGTACTATATTTCTTCCTCTTTCCTCCACACTTACTCCCACCATGCTGACATACGCTCTACCAGTTTTGCCTCCATTAATCCTCACTCTCCTTCCCTATCCGCAAAACTCTAGCACCCACTAACCAACTACTAATCTCTGCTTCCCTCTTGCCTCCACATCTAACCACCTCGGCTGACCTGCTCCTCAACCTCAGATCTCTCCTAATAAGACACAAAACAAGCTGCCCACTGTCCTTCTCCCACATACTTTGTCTCTCTCTGCTTCTCCTCACTGATGGTGACATATCTCCCAATCCTGGACCCCCACAGCTCATACCTCCCATTATTACCCCCTCCTATCGCTCCCAAACCAGTATTAACACCCGAAATCTTTCCAACCTCAAATCTGTGCCCTTGACGCCCACCACCCTGCTCCCTCTCTGTGGATCACTCTGGAATGCCTGCTCCGTCTGCAATAAAGTCCATGTGATTCACGACCTCTTTACCTCTCATAATTTTACCTTCCTTGGCCTCACTGAAACATGGCTGACACCCTCCGACACCGCCTCCCCTGCTGCGCTATGTTACGGCGGCCTCCACTTCACCCACACTCCCCGCCCCGGCAACAGACATGGTGGAGGTGTGGGCCTTCTCCTTTCTTCTAACTGTATCTTTAACCCAATCCCACCTCTTCCTTCCCTTTTCCTCCCCTCTTTTGAACTCCACTCTGTCCGCATCTACTCTCCCTCCAACCTCTAATTAACCGTCATATACCGACCTCCGGGCCCGACCACTGCCTTTATTGACCAATTCTCCACCTGGCTCCTCCACTTTCTCTCTGCTGACATTCCCACCATCATCATGGGTGACTTCAACATCCCCATTGACACCCACCAGTCGGCAGCCTCCAAACTCCTATCCCTTACATAATCTTTTGGACTTACCCAGTGGTCCTCCTCAGCCACGCACACAGACGGGCACACACTCGATCTGGTCTTCACCCGTCTCTGCTCCCTATCTAACTTCACAACCTCCCCTCTCCCCCTATCTGACCACCATCTACTCACTTTCTCATCCCTGTCCTCCTCATCTGTCACCCATGTCCAGCAACATGCGCACCCCCGCAGAAACCTTGCTCACCTAGACACCCACAAACTCTCTGACTCTATTCTACCACTGGCATCCATATCCTCACTCCATGACACAGACACTGCCACTAGTTTCTACAATGCCACTCTTGCATCAGCCATCGACTCGGTCGCCCCTGTCATGCATAACAGACTGCGACAAATCAATAGACAACCCAGGCACAATAACACCACAACAAAGCTTTGGCAAGCATCCAGAATTGCTGAAGGGCGCTGGAAGAAAACGCATTCACAAGACGACTTCACTGCACTCAAACAAGCAACACTTGCATTCAAATCAGCTCTCACCTCTGCTAAACAGGCCTACTTTACATCCCTTGTATCTTCCTTATCCCACAACCCCAAACAATTGTACAATACCTTTAACTCCCTCCTTCGCCCACCACTGCCCCCTCCTACCTCCCTTATCTCTGCTGAGGACTTCGCCATGCACTTCAAAAACAAGATAGACCAAACACGGCAAGTCTTTATTATTCAACCACCACATCCCCTTTGTATATCTGACCAATGCCCAAACCCCATAACCTCCTTACCCAACATCACGGAAGGGAGCTTGCTCATCTTCTCTCCAAATCACACCTCACCACTTGTGCACTCGACCCCATCCCATCCCACCTCCTCCCCAACCTCGCCACCACTCTTATCCCATCACTAACCCACCTTTTCAATCTATCACTAACTTCTGGTACCTTCCCTTCTGCTTTCAAACATGCCACAATCACGCCTATCCTCAAAAAGCCAACCCTCGACCCAACCACTATATCCAGCTATCGCCCAATATCGCTGCTCCCACTCGCTTCCAAACTCCTGGAACAGCACGTCCATGCTGAACTTTCCTCCCATCTCTCATCTAACTTGCTCTTTGACAATCTACAATCTGGTTTCCGCCCCCATCATTCCACTGAAACAGCCCTGACTAAAATTACTAACGACCTACTCACAGCCAAAGCTAACGGACAATACTCTATACTCCTCCTTCTTGACCTGTCCTCTGCTTTCGACACAGTTGACCACTGCCTCCTACTACAGATTCTCTCCTCCTTTGGCATCAAGGACCTTGCCCTATCCTGAATCTCCTCATACCTTTCCAACCGCACATTCAGCATCTCCCACTTCCACACTACCTCCTCGACCCACCCTCTCTCTGTTTGAGTCCCCCAAGGCTCTATTCTTGGACCCCTACTCTTCTCAATCTATACACTTGGCCTGGGGCAATTCATAAAGTCCCACGGATTCCAGTACCACCTTTATGCTGATGACACTCAGATCTACCTCTCTGGCCCAGACATCACCTCTCTGCTGTCCAGAATCCCTGAGTGTCTATCAGCCATATCCTCCTTCTTCTCCTCCCGCTTCCTCAAACTCAATGTGGACAAATCTGAACTCATCATCTTTCCCCATCTCACAGATCTTCCTTACCTGACCTATCTATAACAATTGACAACACCACGCTTTCCCCCGTACCGGAGGTCCGCTGCCTCGGAGTAACCCTTGACTCTGCCCTGTCCTTTAAACCACACATCCAAGCTCTTTCTACCCCCTGTCGCCTCCAGCTCAAAAATATTTCCAGAATCCGTCCCTTCCTCAACCCTCAATCTACTAAAATGCTTGTGCATGCCCTCATCATCTCCCGCCTCGACTACTGCAACATCCTTTTATCTGGCCTCCCTGCTAACACCCTCACACCTCTCCAGTCCATCCTTAACTCTGTTGCCCGACTAATTCATCTCTCTCCTCGCTACTCCTCCGCATCTCCCCTCTGCAAATCTCTTCACTGGCTCCCATTCCCTCAGCGAATCCAATTCAAATTACTAATACTGACCTACAAGGCCATCTATAACCTGTCTCCTCCATATGTCTCTGAACTAATCTCCCTATACCTTCCCTCACGTAATATCCGGTCCTCCCAAGACCTCCTTCTCTCCTCCACACTTATTCCCTCCTCACCCAACCGCCTCCAAGACTTCTCCCGAATATCCCCATCCTCTGGAATTCTTTGCCCAACACGTCCGACTATCAACCACTCTCGGATACTTCAGACGTAACCTGAAAACCCATCTCTTCAGGAAAGCCTACAGCCTGCAATGACCCCGCTGCCTCCTCACCACTACCGGAGATATCGCCTCAACCAACACCGGAACTGCTGCAATCCCCCAACCTGCTGTCTCCGTCCCCCATCCTGTAGAATGTAAGCCCGAAAGGGCAGGGTCCTCTCCCCTCTGTACCAGTCTGTGATTGTTAGTTTGTTTACTGTAAGTGATATCTGTAATTTGTATGTAACCCCTGCTCTTGTACAGCACCATGGAATCAATGGTGCTATATAAATAAATAATAATAATAATAACATTATCATCACTGTCCCTGATGGGGCTCACAATCTAGATTACCGATCAGTATGTTTTTGGAGTGTGGGAGGAAACCGGAGAACCCGGAGGAAACCCACGCAAACACAGGGAGAACATACAAACTCCTTGCAGATCTTGTCCTTGGTGGGATTTGAACCCAGGACTCCAGCGCTGCAGTGATGTCCACTGAGCCACCGTGCTGCCCTACATTTACCGTATATTGTCCCCGTTTCCTATGCTAATAAAGGCTTTGACTAGTCGATGGGGCGTTAGTTGCCCCAGACTAGTCAGCCTTCTTTCCATGTTATCACGCCCCTGTGGGCGTGATAGCATAATCTGCATGAGCCGACATCATCACCGCTCATGCAAATCTAACGCATGCGCACCGCTCATTTTGGCATCATCATTGCGCCTCTGAAGCCAGGTGTATGCTTCTTGGCTTCAGAGGTGAACTGCGCATGACTGGAAGTTTAGAAGATGGCTTCCGGTCATGCACAGAGCGCCTCTGAAGCCGGAAAGTGTACACTTGTCTACCTCTATACCTACTCTTGTCCTATTGCTGTTTGTGTATTACCTACATCTCGTTACTGTATCTTATTTAATTATTATTATTATTATTATTATACATTTATATAGCGCCATTTATTCCATGGCGCTTTACATATGAAAAGGGAAAAATATAGACAGATACAATAAACATGTGCTAGACAAGGGACACACAAGTACAGAAGGAGAGAGGACCCTGCCCGCGAGGGCTCACAGTCTACAGGGATGGGTGAGAATACACTAGGAGAGGGTAGAGCTGGTCGTGCGATGGTTCAGTACACTGAGGATCATTGCAGGTTGTAGGCTTGTCGGAACAGGTGGGTCTTCAGGTTTTTCTTGAAGGTCTCCGTTGTTGGTGAGAGTCTGATGTGTTGTGGCAGAGAGTTCCAGAGTATGGGGGAAGCCCGGGAGAAGTCTTGTATGCGGTTGTGGGAAGAAGAGATGAGGGGGGAGTCGAGAAGGAGATCTTGAGAGGATCGAAGGTTGCGTGTAGGTAGGTAGCGGGAGACCATGTCACAGATGTATGGAGGAGAAAGGTTGTGGATGGCTTTGTATGTCATGGTTAAGGTTTTGAACTGGAGCCTCTGGGCAATAGGAAGCCAGTGAAGGGCCTGGCATAGTGGGGAGGCTGGGGAATAGCGGGAAGACAGGTGGATTAGTCGTGCAGCAGAGTGTAGGATGGACTGGAGTGGTGCCAGAGTGCTAGAGGGGAGGCCAGACAGTAGGAGGTTGCAGTAGTCGAGGCGGGAGATGATAAGGGCGTGCACTAGTGTTTTTGTGGTTTCATGGTTGAGGAATGAGCGGATCCGGGAAATATTTTTGAGTTTGAGGCGGCAGGAGGTGGCGAGGGCTTGGATATGTGGTTTGAAAGAGAGGGCAGAGTCGATGATCACCCCAAGGCACCGAGCATGTGGAACTGGGGAAAGCGAGCAGCCATTGACATTGATGGATAGGCCTGGTGGAGGGGTAGAATGAGGTGGGGGAAAGATGATGAATTCTGTTTTGTCCATGTTCAGTTTGAGAAAGCGAGCAGAAAAGAAGTCTATCTGGACTTTTCTCCATATCTATATGCATAAATGCTGCTATTACCCCATACCTGATATTGTACACTGGTTTCTTTTTCTTAATGGACTGAGCAGTTGTATTATGTTGACTCATTACCCTGTATGCACATGTATTAAAGATTATGGTATCAACCTTTTATCATTTGTATATTTTATAATTGGTTAAATTATACACCTCTGCAGTGCCTCATACGCCCCTTACCTCCAGGCATACCCACCCCTTTTTTCCTGTACTAGCCCTTAACCATTCTTTGTTGGTATATACTCGTACATATAATTATATGTTTTTATATTAATTCGAATAAAAATGTTATTTTAGCCTTTCTAAAAAGTGTTGTGTTTTGGGGGTGTCTTATATTCTCCCTGCTTTTTTGGCTTTATACCTCTGATTGAGGCTTTTGGTGTTTGTGAAAACACCGTATGCCAAAATCTATGGAATTTTTCAACATAACCATAAAGATATGCCGAAAAGGACACTAAATAAGTAATGCCACTAAAAAAGTGAAATTGCTTGCATAAAATGACATATAAAATCCTAACACTATTTTTTGTACATAGGAGCTCGAAGTCTGATACCAGAAGACTGAATATGATAAAAAGTAATTACATAGAGTAGTTTGTGTCTATATTACCCAGCATTCAGTGGCATGGAATATTAAATATATGCCATTCCAAACATGGCATTAGGCATTTTCATTTTGAGCCAAGTTACTTGAATTTATCTGATATATCTTTTATGGCTTTTGATACTTTTAGCAGCAAAACCACAAACGTGGTTTTCATATTTATTTTAAAAGACGGTAGATGTGAGAAATCTGTCACTCATACGGGTCCAATATCCACTTGGTTAGAAGCTGCTAACATATAGCTTGCCACATAAAAAAGGCTTTTGATTAATGCTTCCTGATTTAGCTTTCACTGCTTAACTAGAGGATCACCTCCTCATTTCTTTACGAGTTGAGGTATTGACATGCAGGTCTATTAATTAGAAATACCACCGCAATTTGACTGTACTTGTATCACACTATGAAAACAGTAATGTTTATAGGTTTTTCTAATTGGAGAGTCATTTGTGGTGGCTGCCCTGGTACTCTGAGGACAAACCTCATTATATGGTAAATTTGTGATTTTTAGAAGTGGATATTGTGGGTTTTACAACATTTTATTATTACAATTTACCAGGCTTAAATGGTTTGTATCAAATATTTTCCGGATCATGAATGTTCACCTTGAAATCATTGGAAATGTTTTCTTCTGGCAAAATAATCTACCTCTTGTGATGAAGTCACTGGTAAAATGCTGGAGGGGAGATATGTTTCACGCACTACACCAAATGGCCTCAGTGATATAAAATCCAGAGTTTTGTTTCCTCCAGCACAGTAAGTGTTGCGAGGGTTAAGTTATGCTATTGTCTGGTTTTTAGTGGGACACTGATAGAGCGGATGGGAAAATGTCCCCCACATCTCCACCTACAGAGCCGGCACCGCTGTGTGCTGACGTGACCTTGGTGATGTCACAGTCATGCGATCAGTCATGTGGTTGAGGAGTCACATGGTCTGGTCTTAACCCCTTAATGACCGCCGGTATGCTACCGGGGGTAGCCGATACCCCAGAGAACATGATTCGTGTTGGATTTTACCGACCTCGATTTTGTGATGGCCGTTATTAACGGTATAACGGCGACCGCAAAAAAAAAGCCGCGATTCTGCATTTAATTTCTCTCTCCTCTGATGTGATCGCACATCAAAGGGGAGAGAAATAGGGTCCCCTGATCTGTCCCCCGTACCTCCCAGTGTCCCCCCTGTCCTCCCATGGCTCCCGCAGCTCCCGGCATCTTCTTCCTGCAAAGAAAATGGCGGTCGCATGCGCAGTGCGCCCGCCGAATCTGCCGGCCGGCAGATTCATTCATTCAGTTCAGGGTCATTTTGAACACGCTATCACATTGATCAAATTAAAAAAATAGTAAATAATACTCCCCTTTATTAACCACTTAGTTAGGGACATATAATAAAATAAAGAAAATATATTTATTTTCATTTTTCCAATAGAGTTAGGGTAAGGGTTATAATTAGGGTAGGAATTAGAGTTGGGATTAGGGTTAGGGTTGGGATTAGGGTTAGGGTTGGGATTAGGGTAAGGGGTGTGTTGGGGTTAGGGTTGGAGCTAGAATTGAGGGGTTTCCACTATTTGGGGCACATCAGGGGGTCTCCAAACATGACAAGGCGTTCAAAAAGTCAAATGGTGCTCCCTCCCTTCCGAGCCCTGCCGTGTGTCCAAACAGTGGTTTACCCCAACATATGGGGTATCAGCGTACTCAGGACAAATTGCACACCAATTTTGGGGTTCTAATTTCTCCTGTTACCCTTGGGAAAATAAAAAATAGCTGGCTAAAAATATCATATTTGAGGAAAAAAAATATTTTTTTATTTTCACGGCTCTGCGTTTATAACTTTCTATGAAGCACTTGGGGGTTCAAAGTGCTCACCACACATCTAGATAAGCTCCTTGGGGGTCTAGTTTCCAAAATGGTGTCACTTGCGGGGGGTTTCTACTGTTTAGGCACATCAAGGGATCTGCAAACACAACATGATGCCCGCAGAACATTCCATCAAAGTCTGCATTACAAAATGGCGCTCTTTCCCTTCCAAGCTCTCCCATGCGCCCAAACAGTGGTTCCCCCCCACATATGGGGTATCAGCATACTCAGGAAAAATTGCACAACAGCTTTTGTGGTCCAATTTCTCCTGTTATCTCTAGGAAAATAAAAAATAAAGGGCTAAAAAATCATTTTTGAGGAAAAAAATTATTTTTTATTTTCATGGCTCTACATTATAAACTTCTGTGAAGCAATTGGAGGTTCAAAGTGCTCACCACACATCTAGATAAGTTCCTTAAGGGGTCTAGCTTCCAAAATGGGGTCACTTGTTGGGGGTTTCCACTGTTTATGCACATCAGGTGCTCTCCAAACGCGACATGGCGTCCAGCCAATTCTGCATTGAAAAAGTCAAACGGCGCTCCTTCCCTTGCGACCACTGCCGTGCGCCCAAAAACTGGTTTACTGACATATATGGGTTATTGGCGTATTCAGGAGAAATTGCACAACACATTTTGTGGTTCATTTTCTCTTTTAACACTTGTGAAAATAAAAAAAATTGGTTCTGAAGTAATTTTTTTGCAAAAAAGTTAAGTGTTAATTTTTTTCTTCTACATTGCTTCAGTTCCTGTGAAGCATGTAAAGGGTTAATAAACTTCTTGAATGTGGTTTTGAGCACCTTGAGGGATGCAGTTTTTAGAATGTTGTCACTTTTGGGTATTTTCTATCATATAGACCCCTCAAAGTAACTTCAAATGTGATGTGGTCCCTTAAAAAAAATGGTGTTGTAAAAATGAGAAATTTGTTGTCAACTTTTAACCCTTATAACTTCGTAACAAAAAAAAATTTGTTTCCAAAATTGTGCTGATGCAAAGTAGACATGTGGGAAATGTTATTTACTAAGACATTTGTGTGACATATCTCTCTGATTTAAGGGCATAAAATTTTAAAGTTTGAAAATTTTCTAAATTTTCAAAATTTTCGCCATATTTTCATTTTTTTCATAAATAAGCGTGTCATATCCAAAAAAGTTTAACACTATCGTGAAGTACAATATGTCATGAAAAGCAGTCTCAGAATCAGCGGGATTCGTTAAGTCGTTCCAGAGTTATAACCTCATAAAGTGACAGTGGTCAGAATTGTAAAAATTGGCCCAGTCATTAAGCAGCAAATTGGCTCTGTCACTAAGGGGTTAAATAGCTGAACTCCATTGGTAGTCTGGGCTGTTGAGAGCCTGGAGAGGAAGACTCCAGGAGATTGTGCACATAGTGCTTGTTCAAGGACATTGCTAACCCTGAGTGCCCTGATCCCCACTAGTGCAAGGACTGCAGGTAGTGCTACCGTTTTGTTTTTACGTTTTGCCCAGAGGGCCATGTTTATTTTTCTGCTTAAACCTTCTTTTATGCTGTACTAATAAACCAAGCGCATCCTTAAAGGCGCAGTGTTCCTGTGACTACCTCTGCATGCAGCCGAGTGAGCCGATCTACCACACTCTATATTTGGTAAAAAAAAACACAATGGCGTTATCTGCCATTACACTCTGATTGTTTATACCTGACATAACTGGATTAGCCTCATGCCTCTTTGTTTGTTAAAAAGTTTGTGCTTTCAGTACATTATGGAAAAATGTGGAAAAGTATCAATTCACATGGCATACGTTATTTTGCATCATTTTCTGATTTTTTTTAAGCTACTATATAGCTAAATAGTGGGTCAATTAAAAAGGGAATGTTTTGCTTATACCATAGAATTTACTTCTTCTTTGCAGTTGAAAATGGTGACTGTTATCTGATCAATATCTACGGCACCTTCAAAGTTGTTTCATAGAAGTAAATACTAACATTTACATCAGGAGATGCGGTGCGCTTGACGACAGAAAGAAGAGGACATTATTCATTTAAAAAAAAAACACAACAGCTAATACATCTACAGTCTTCTTCTTTCCACTGTTGAGTGCCGCATCTCCAATACTGCCAGCCGTGTCCAAGCTCTTATGGTCAATGGGCGTCATAAGGTCACAAAGTTAATGTCATGACAGTAACCTCCAAAACCTGGATGCGGCCGTAAGGCCTAGCCTATAATGAAGAGGATAGAGATGCGGTGCACCCGACGATGAAAAGAAGAGGAACAGATGACGAGCAGCAGGGAAGTCAGAGAGATGGGTATAGGTTAAAAAACGAATCATCTCAGCTCGCTGTCTGGTCTTCTTATTTCCACCATTATGGTTCGCATCTGTAAGAATTCCAACTGGCGTCAAAGACCTGAAAGTTACCGTGCGTGATTAGGTCATGATGTTGATGTCGCATCCTCAAAATCCTTAGCGCTATTGGAAATTTTGGCCTGTAGTGAGAAAGTCAGGACATGAGGTATGCCCTGTGGTAGAAAGAAGAGAACCATATGATTGGTGTTGAGCAGCGTGACAGCCAGAGCGGTCAGCGGTAAGGTGAATTTTTTTTTCCAGCACTGTTTCAATTTAGATATGGTACATATCCAGGTTGCAAAGAAAACTACAGAATATATCTAGTTCATAAGTGGACTACCTGTATATAAAAAATGTATTGAAAAATGTTTCAATATTCAATTATATTGTTGTTGCAACAACAATGAAAACTTTTGTCAGAACATACATAAACTTTTATGTGATGAAAATTGTAAAACTTTGCTAAGTGTTATTAATGATATGTTATTAATGACATGAAAGTTACATTGGCTGTCAAACATACAAATAACCTTTTTAGGTAGAAAAAAATAAATATGGAATTTATTAAAAGAGGACTATAAACTGGATGGAGCCCAAAAATGTTTCACATTTCCACACAGTGCTGGCACTGTAAAGAATAATAATCTGCTCAGTGTGAAAGCTGTGTTTGCTGACAACAGGATGAAGATCTAATAGACAAGAGTCTTAGCCCTAGAATTCTGCTTCCAGACTCTTCCTGACAGATGGAGAGTGTTACGATTTACAACATGACGCCCATGCATGTGGTGGGGACCTACAGACACCATGGTGCCATGGTGCTGCAGTCTAGAAATTTGTGGATATGACATTGGTCTGTAAATATGCATGTAATATTATTTGTATTATTCTTATTTATATAGTGCCAACATATGCCACAATGATTTAAAATCTTGGACACAATTGCAGAAAATTTAGGCAGAAAAAACTTCAATAATGATACAAAAAAGAAGAGCTTTGTGAACCCATGTAGGTTAGACATGATTATAGCTGGGGTTTTTTAGGAATAATGCTAGGATTTTTTCACTGACAGTAAGCAGAATGTTAAAAATTATGAGGAATTGAAACACAAAGAACATGCAAAATTTCAGAACATTTAAAGGCGATCTGTCATAACTCCTGACATGCATTTGGTAGTAAATCCTATCATTTACAAGACACAACAGTTCTGGAAAATCCTTAACCCCTTTATGACCGGAGGTATTTTAGGATTTGCATTTTCATTTTTTTGCTCCCCTTCTTCTCAGAGCCTTAACTTTTTTATTTTTCCTTAAAAATGGCCATGTGAGGGCTTGTTTTTTGCGGGACGAGTTGTAATTTTGAACAACACCATTGGTTTTACCATGTCGTGTACTAGAAAACGGGAAAAAAATTCCAAGTGCGGTGAAATTGCAAAAAAAGTCCAATCCCACACTTCTTTTTTCTTTTGCTTTTTTGCTAGGTTCACTAAATGCAAAAACTGACCTGCCATTATGATTCTCCAGGTCATTATGGGTTCATAGACACCAAACATGTCTAGTTTCTTTTTTATCTAAGTGGTGAAAACAAATTCCAAAGTTTGTTAAAAAAAAAAATTGTGCCATTTTCTGATACCCGTAGCGTCTCCATTTTTGTGATCTGCGGCTGGGTGAGGGCTTATTTTTTTCGCATTGAGCTGACGTTTTTAATGATACCATTTTGGTGCAGATACAATCTTTGATCGCTCGTTATTGCATTTTAATTCAATGTCGCGGTGACCAAAAAAACATAATTCTGGCGTTTTTACTTTTTTTCTTGCTATGCCATTTAGCGATCAGGTTAATCCTTTTTTTTATTGATAGATCTGGCTATTATGAACGAGGCAATACCAAATATGTGTATGTTTGATTTTTTTTATTGTTTTATTTTGAATGAGGCAAAAGGGGATGATTTGAACTTTTATATTTTTTTTATTTTTTTATATTTTTAAAAACATTTTTTTACTTTTGGCATGCTTCAACAGTCTCTATGGGAGACTACAAGCTGCCGTAACCCGATCGGCTCTGCTACATAGAGGCGATGATCAGATTGCCTCTATGTAGTAGAATTACTCACTTGCTATGAGCGCCGACCACCGGTTGTCATGCCAACCCGCCGGTGACCCGCGATCACGTGACAGGGGTCACTGGTGGGCGGATTTCTGGCCCGATGACCGGAAGCGTGAGTTAAATGCCGCTGTCAGTTTGACAGCGGCATTTAACGAGTTAATAGCCGTGGGTGGATCGCGATTACACCAGGGCCTATTCCAGGCACATGTCAGCTGTTCAAAACAGCTGATATGTGCCGGGAAAGATGTGTGCTCACTGTCAGAGCCCATATCCAAGGAAGGGAGTCCGACATTGGCGTAAATTTACGCCCAATGTCGGAAAGGGGTTAAAATTTGGCATCGTGCCATTTTCCGTTAATTTATTAATTAAAATAATGAAAAAAAAGGATTTCTCAACTATGTTTCCTATTTTAAAAAAAGACTAGCATTGTCTAAAAATAACAAATATTACATATTCAACTACAGATTCCCCCTGCTCCTCTCAAATGCTGCCTGGGTTCCCAAAAAATCACAGATCTGCACTGTCCCATATTATAACATTGGTCTGAATACTATTTGATAGCACTCGTCCAAGTTATACGCTCGTGTGAGAGAGCCCTTAGGCCGGCGTCACACTGCCGAGTTTGATGCGAGTTAGTCGCACGACTTTCTCGCATCAATACCCGGCACGGCCGCCCGCTCTCGTACTCGAGTGCGCGGCGGCATAGAAATACATGCATCCGCACACTCTGGTCCGAGAGCGGGCGACCGTGCCGGGTGTTGATGCGAGAAAGTTGTGCGACTAACTCGCATCAAACTCGGCAGTGTGACCCCGGCCTTACACTTTTATCTGGAACTGAAATCTGGCCTAACTCTCATATGCATTGCCAACCATGCCCAAATTACACCTACTTTTTAAAAGTGATGTAAAATAACAAAGAGTGACAACTATTTGTGCAAAAAAAATTTTGCAATTTCTTTTTTTACAAAGTGTTTGCACAAATCCTGGAAAATTTCCCCTCATTGTCTATTGAAGAGAATTTGGTGCAGTAATTTGTATAGTATATTCTGCTATATGTTTATTTTCTATTATTATTATTATATAGTTATAGGAAACATCTCCCCGCAGACTGTGAGCCCTCGCGGGCAGGGTCCTCTCTCCTTCTGTACTTGTGTGTCCCTTGTCTAGCACACGTTTATTGTACCTGTCTATATTTTCCCTTTTCATATGTAAAGCGCCATGGAATAAATGGCGCTATATAAATCTATAATAATAATAATAATCAGGACATGTCCACATTAATCTGTCTCCTGTACTATGTATCCATGCATCATATAACACAAGCAATTTTAACCCAAAAAGCAATACTCCGTATTTTTATGTCAAAGAAGGATTTTTTTTCACACCAATTCATATTCATTAATTAGTCTGAGTTTCTTTTCTATTTGCTTTACAAAGCTAC
The DNA here is from genome assembly GCA_033576555.1 of Oophaga sylvatica. NCBI lineage: Eukaryota > Metazoa > Chordata > Amphibia > Anura > Dendrobatidae > Oophaga > Oophaga sylvatica. The sequence continues at coordinate 686,301,240 of JARQOD010000001.1, forward strand.
TTAAACCCACACATCAATTTAACATATTTATGACCCAAGTTTGCATTCTTTTCACTAAGACTGTACCTCAATAGTCCCCTTAGCCCAAAGAGCACAGAGTGCCTTCACTGATGAAAAGAGACAACATAAAGACTGAATTCCTTGCACAAAACAACTGAGTGAAATTTGGCCCATGGCCTCTCATGTCACTTTAATAAAGCGGTGCCCCTTCAAACAATTAACTCTTAGCAGGACTCTGTCTAAGCCTGTTTACAGATAGATTCCAACATTCCTAATTGCTGCTTCACTTTAAAACACCAATGGGAACAGTCATAATGGTAGCATCGAGTTACAGAGAAAAAATACCAGTTATGCAAAATCAGTAATTGATAGTTTATGAGGACCATAAACCTTTCTGGGAAAATGAGTTAACTTGTTCCTTCCTTGCTACATGAAAAACATTGTTGCGTCACGAATTTAACTTTTTATGCTAGACATTCATATTACCATTAGAGTAGCTGTGACTGAAAAAGTTCATATTGTATTTCTATTTTGTGACTGATCTCTTCAACAATATTTTACAATAGTTTTTTTAACAAAGGTGTTCTATTGCAAGCAAACTTTAATTCCATTTTTGTCTATAATTTTGAAGAATTAAATACATTCTATTGTTTTAAGCAATGTTCATGAAAATAAGAAACTCTGTAATATATCTTATCAAAGAAATCTGCTTTTTTCTCTTCCTGGACTAACCTTTTATTTTCAATGTTCTTAATTTAAAGGTAAAATCTGTATGCCGTGAATACAGATTTTCTCATTACTGAGATAAGAGATGACAGTTGGTGATCATAAAGTTCTATGGAGAAGGAAGGAGGCAGGAGTTAGAGACAGACACAGACATACTGCTGGAAGTTCTCCTGAAATGACACTACATTATAAGTCTCTGACAGTAGGCTTTATTACAGACTAAGTTATTTTTCCACAAAAATTATAGCCATCATAACGAAAACCCAATGAATCTCATTACTAAGGATGAGCGGACCGTGAATTTTCGGGTTCTTCAAAGTCGGATGAACTTTAGAAAAAAGTTTGACTCGGGTACCAAAAGGGTACCCAAACTTAATCCCGAACCTGTAACTTATTCAAGTCAATTGGGGGCCAGAACAGGTGGCGACTCCCATGTGGTCCTCAGTGTGACAGTGCAAGAAACAGCGGCTGTGACCGGCGGTAACCAAAGGCATTCCCAGCCTATTAATATCAACCCGCAGCTGTCTGCTTTCCCTTCTCTGGTTATTAAAAATAGGGGCAATCCCATGCCGTTTTTTCATTGATTTATTACTAATAAATAAATACATAAATGAAAAATATTAATAAATGAAAAAACATCTTGTGGTCCCTCCTATTATTAATAAACATCTAAGGGAAAGCAGACAGCTGTGAGTTGGTCTTAATATGCAGGGAATGGGCCAATATACATAGACCTCCCCAGCCTATTAATATTAGCCCCCAGCTGTTTGCTTTTCCTTTGCTGGCTATTAAAAATGGGGGGACCCTGAAAAATGATATGGGGTCCCTCCTATTTTTACTAACCAACTAAGGCAAAAGCAGACAGTTGAGGGCCATGAGTTGAGTTGATATTAATAAACTGGAAAGAGCCATGGATATTGGCCCCTTCCCAGCCTAATGACAAAAAGAGGAGAAAGCACCAATTCAGATAGGAGATGCACACCTGATGAACCACGGAAATAAATTTTTATTAACACGTATGCACACACAATTGGCAAAATCATTTAAAATTACAAATAAAAACACAAAAACAGACCGCATCCCTGTACATAACAATGTGAAAGATCCACATAAATGATGTTTGAATGCTTTGTAGGGCATGGGCCCTACTCATATTGTTTGTGCTCTGCACATGTTCAGGTCTTATTAGCTTGTCTATAAGAGCCCATCATGATTCATCCCTCTCAAAACCTAGGGGACAAGCAGGATCTACACTGCTATATCTTACACTGTTTGCTCCCATGGGAGCCTTATATAACTGACTTTACCAGATGCTATTTTATTGTGTCTCTTAGCTTTAGCCATATTTCATTATATCTTGTTTTGATGTGTGTCCTTTTGGATATTCCATGCAGCACACCTATTTGGAACATGTAGGAGGCTCAATGTACAACTCTCATGAGCGCATTATTCACTGTGTTTGTTATATATTGTTGTTGCATTGCGTCATTTATGTGGATCTTTAACATTGTTTGGTACAGGAGTGCAGTCTGTTTTTGTCTTTTTATGTATAATTTTAAATGATTTTACCCATTGTTTGTTCATACATTTTAATAAAAACGTATTTCTATGGTTCATCAGGTGCGCACATTCCATCTGTATTGGTGCTTTCTCCTCTTTTTGTCCCTAGCATAAACATACCCTCTACAGGATGTAGCATCCATGTATATTTTGTGTCCATCTATTGCTATATAGTGCACCCTATCTCTCCAACATAGCACCTTCCCAGCCTAATAACACCAGTCCTCAGCTCCCCGAGAAATGGCGCATCCATTGAATGTGCCAATTCTTGCACTTAGCCTCGGCTTTCCCGATTGCCCTGGTGCGGTGGCAATTGGGGTAAAGGGATTGTGGGGTTGATGTCAGCTGTGACATCAAGTTCATGGATTAGTAATAGAGAGGCATCTATCAGACACCCCATTACTAACTCAGCAAGTAAACACAGAAGAAAATACACAGAATAAATCTTTTCTGAAAATCACACAGAATAAAAGTTTATGTGAAAAAAACTCTTCCCTCTTTCCCCCATTTTTAAAAAAAATAATAATCCACAGGGTTTGCCGTAATCCAAATGGAGGTCCCACAAAGATCCCTGTCTTCTTCATCCAGTGTATGGAGCCCCGTTCAGAGATGGTAGCTCTGTTCAGAGAAGGTAGCTCTACAGAATGCGCTCTGTAAGACCTGGCTGCTGTGAGTTAAGGTGGCATCAGTAAGGTTACCTTACTTCACAGCAGCCGGTTCTCATGAGGGCAGCACGAGTGCCGGACTGATGAGCGGTCGCTCATCAGTCCGACACTTGCGCTACCCTTAGGAGAACCAGCTGCTGTGAACTGAGGTGACATCAGTAAGGTTACCCCAGTTCACAGCAGTCGGTTCTCACAAGGACAGCGTGAGTTCTGAACTGATGTTTGATTGCTCATCAGTCCAGCACTCACGCTGTCCTCATGAGAACTGGCTACTGTAAACTGAGGTGATGTCAGTCCTCTGTGTGACAGCGTGTGAACCCACAGTGCTGTAACCTGCAGTGACTTCAGTAAGGTTACTGTCGTTCAGAGCCGCTGTTTCCCACCCTGTCACACAGCGGCTCTGACCGAGGGTGAAGACAGTGAGTAGTGCCCACAACCTAAACGATTGTTGATTGGCTGCGCTGCAACCTTTCAACAAGCTTTATTCAGGTGCTGAAGCCGAACAGTAACAGTAACGAGTGCCGAAAACAAACAGTAACACGGACTTCAGTTTGGATATCCGTGTTTGGGGTTTGGTATCAGACACTATGTGTATGGTACAAATCCCGAACTTTATCATTCTGGTTAGCTCATCCCTTACAGTTACAAACAAAATTATTCACCCCCCAATGTAAATGAGATTTATTATCAAGATTTACAAACTTTATGCTATTTCCAATAGATTAATCAATCAAGAACAATTTAAATAGCTCAACACAACTAATATAACAGCTAGTGGGTTCTTCAAATTCAACACAAAATTTTGACTACTGCAGTTCCAGAATTATTCAACCTCTTCATGATAAGGTTCTTTGGTACTGTAGCTTTGGATGTTATGACTTCCTGTAAATGTGATACACAGACACCAGTTGCTGGCAGTGGTCCTAAGGCATCTTTATCCATTCTTCATGGGAAATGGCCACTAGTTCACTGATAGTCTTGAGTTTGTGTGCTGTAGGCACCTTCTAATTCACCTATAGATTTTCTATGGGTTTCAAGTCAGGTGACGGTGACAGCCAATCTTCCATGACTTCTTTTGAAACCACGCTCTTATGACTCGGTTGTCGGGTGACCCGGGACCAGGGACTCCTTCCCTGTCCCTAACCATAAGGGGTGCGCTAGTTCGCCCTATTCCCCAGGTTACTTCTGAAGATGAAGATGTTGGGGCCATGTACCTTGCCTTATCGTCTGTATCCGCCCTCTGTCTATACCCTTCCCCCACTCAGGGAAGAGGGGAGCCACCATGCACCACAGTACACCAACCAGACGAACAAGGCAATACGAACAGGGGCAACTGAAAATACCATGCATACAAATATTCACTCACATATAACAGAGGAATGCACCGGGGAGTGGAGGATGGGGAAAAACCAGAGTAGGAGAAGGAAAGGTAATTATCACACTTACTAAACCAAGCAACAGTCATAGATAAACCCACCAGATGCCTTTCATATAACCACTAACTCTTATCCTCCCAGCCATGCAGCACAAGCTAGCTCTGAAGATGTGTGTCACTCAAGACCCAGATTACATAAGGGATATGAGTGGCATACCATGCTCAGCTGAGAGCCCAGACTTCCAGAGCTCTCAACAGGAATAATTAATCCCTGTACTGCCAAAAGAAATTTGCACCCTTTAAAAAAGAAGGTGAAGTGCTTCTTTTCAGCCCAGGAGTAGGAGCCATCAGACGCTGTAGTCTTCTAGCTCCTTTCTGTCACAGTAACCCAAAAAATAGGCTATAGTGGACTGTTGTGAATAGGCTGGAAATGAGTTCTGAGCAGAAGCTCCCTCTGGTGGTTACAAACGGTACTGGACTGTCCAGTGAAGATTGTGAGGATTGGGAATCAGGTGTTACTGACTTGTCTTATATAAGGGAGTCACCTTCCCATCAGGGTTGCCGGTGATCAATTGTTCTGGTCTCAATCCTTGATTCCTGTTTCCTTGGTAGCCTGCTGTGTCGTGTCTGAATCTCCTGCTAACAGATAAGACATTTTCTTCTTTTTGTTTTTGTACTTGATTTTTGCATTTTATCCTGCACTTCTGTGGGGGCCTTCAGGGTCCCCTCTGGGGGCTTTTGCCTCTCAGTTCAGTTCAGCCACTGATGTTTGTACATTTGCTTTTTCCAGTTTTTTCAGTGGCTGCTGTTTTGTTTTTGGTTACACCAGAGAACTAATTTAGGTGGTAGAGGTCGTGTGATCTCAGGTGTTTTTGAAATTAGTGGTGTTGGTGCTTTTCAGGGTTTTTTGGGATTGCAGTAAGTGCCCTTCCTATCCTTTTCTATTTAGTAAGTTTGGGCCCCAACGTTTGCTCATACTATTTTCTGTCTGTGTCAGTATTTCTTCTTGTCTAACCGCCATTACATGTTTGGGGGCTTTCTATGTTCTTTGGGATCTGCTCCAGGGCAGATAGCTTTCCTCTTTCTATCTTCAGATGTAGTTAGTTTCTCAGGCTGTGACGAAGCGTCTAGGACCAACGTAGGAACGCTCCACGGCTGCCTCTAGTTGTGGTGGTTAGTCAGGGTACTGCAGTCTCATAGTTTCCAACTGCTCTGGTGTATTTCCTTTTTTGCCTGCTCTCCTCAGCTACCAAATCATAACAGTATCACCGGCCTAAACTGAAAATTATATTGTACTCACAGAAGGGAAAAATATTGTGAAAGAAAAAAGTTGTCAGAGTTGTCAGAGATTTTTTTTTTTCTGTTTGTTGCATTTTTTTTTTCCCTCTGTATCTCTGGGTGCTGAGGAGGATTTTTTTTTTCTTCTCTCAATGGAGTTTGCACAGTTGTCTGGCCGTGTGGATCAGCTTGCCACTGAAGTTCGGAGTATTGCTACCTATCTTGCTAGGTTGCCTGTTGTGGAACCTAGGATTTCCATGCCAGATTTGTTTTTAGGGGATCGAGCTAAGTTTCTGAATTTCAAAAATAGCTGTAAATTGTTTTTTGCCTTAAAATCTAAGTCCTCAGGGAACGCAGCGCAGCAGGTTCAAATTGTCATCTCTCTCCTGCGCGGCGACCCTCAGGATTGGGCTTTTTCCCTGACAACTGGGGATCCTGTTTTGAGTGATGTTGATGCGTTTTTTCAGGCTTTGGGGTTATTGTACGATGAGCCTAATGTCACTGATCAAGCTGAAAAAACTTTGTTGGCATTAAAACAGGGGCTTGAGGACGCTGAGTTATACTGTCAGAGATTCCGTAGGTGGGCAGTCCTGACCAAATGGAATGACGACGCATTGGCAGCTCTTTTTCGGAAGGGACTGTCAGATAATGTAAAGGATGTTATGGTGGGATTCCCTGTTCCCTCTGGTCTCAATGATTCTATGTCATTAGCGATTCAAATTGACAGACGTTTGTGTGAGCGGAAAGGTATGCGTGGAATAATGTTGCCTTGTGAACCTGCTTCTGAATCCATGCAGTGTGATAGAGTGGTTTCTGGGGCACAGCGTCATGAATTTCGAAAGCGCAATGGTTATGTTTCTACTGTGGTGATGCCTCTCATGCTATTTCTGTCTGCCCTAAGCGGGGAAGACGTTTTGCTCGCTCAGTTGTCTTGGGTAGTGTTCAGACTAAGTTTTTGTTAACTGTTACCCTGATATGCTCTCTGTCCTCATTTTCTGCTCAGGCTTTTGTTGATTCTGGAGCAGCTATTAACCTGATGGATTTTGATTTTGCTAAACGTTGTGGGTTTCCCTTGATACCCCTACGGAAGTCTATTCCCCTACTGGGGATCGATTCTACCCCTTTGGCTGAGAATAAACCTCAGTTCTCTACTCAGGTGATAATGAGGGTAGAACCTGATCATCCGGAGAGTTGCAAATTTTTGGTTCTGTATAATCTGCATGACATTATCGTACTGGGTTTCCCTTGGTTACAGTCTCATAATCCTGTTTTGGATTGGAAATCTGTGTCTGTTACCAGTTGGGGCTGTCAATGTGTTAATACCAACACTCCTGTTTTTTCTGCCTCCCCCCAGGCTCAGGATGTTCCTGACTTTTTGATTGATTTTTCTGATGTGTTTAGCGAAAGTAAATCTGCATCCTTACCTCCCCATAGGAGCTATGACTGCGCTATTGAATTAGTGCCTGGTTGTAAATTCACCTAAAGGTCGCCTTTTTAACTTGTCTGTACCTGAACATGACGCTATGCGGTCTTATATCAAGGAGTCATTGGAGAAGGGTCATATCAGACCATCCTCTTCACCCATAGGTGCCGGTTTTTTCTTTGTGGCAAAAAAGGATGGTTCATTAAGGCCATGTATTGATTATCGTCTCTTGAACAATATTACTGTGAAATATCAATATCCGTTACCCTTGATCTCTGATCTGTTTTCCAGGGTGAAAAACGCTACTTGGTTTACCAAGCTTGACCTCAGGGGGCATATAACCTTATTCGCATTAAGCACGGGGATGAATGGAAGACGGCATTTAATACCCCTGAAGGGCATTTTGAGTACCTTGTGATGCCCTTTGGGCTCACTAATGCTCCTTCTGTCTTCCAGTCCTTCATGAATGACATTTTCAGGGATTTTGTGGATAAATTTCTGATTGTTTATTTGGATGATATCTTGATTTTTTCCAATGACTGGGACTCTCATGTAAAACATGTTCGGACTGTGTTCCAGATTTTGAGAGAGAATGCTCTGTATGTGAAGGGATCAAAGTGTCTTTTTGGCGTTCAGAGGATCTCATTTCTGGGTTTCATTTTGTCCCCATCTGTTATTGAAATGGACCCGGTCAAAGTTCAGGCTAATTGTGATTGGGTCCAACCTACTTCTTTAAAGGCTCTTCAAAGATTCTTGGGTTTTGCCAATTTTTATCGTAAATTTATTGGTAATTTCTCTGTTATTGTTAAACCATTAACTGATTTGACCAAGAAGGGTTCTGATGTGGTGAATTGGCCTCCTGAGGCAGTCTCTGCATTTCAGGAACTTAAGCAGAGATTCACTTCTGCTCCTGTTCTACGGCAGCCTGATGTTTCTCTACCATTTCAGGTGGAGGTTGATGCCTCTGAAATTGGGGCAGGTGCCGTTTTGTCCCAAAGTGATCCAGAGACCTCTAAAAGTAACCCTTGTGCCTTTTTCTCTCGAAAATTTTCTCCCACTGAACGTAATTATGACGTGGGTAATCGGGAGTTATTAGCCATGAAGTGGGCTTTTGAAGAGTGGAGACATTGGCTGGAGGGAGCCAAACATCAGGTGGTGGTCCTTACTGACCATAAGAATCTAGTTTATCTGGAATCTGCCAAGCGACTTAATCCTAGACAGGCTAGGTGGGCCTTGTTTTTCACACGTTTTAATTTTGTGGTTTCATTTCTTCCTGGCACTAAAAATGTTAAGGCGGATGCCCTCTCGAGGAGTTTCCTGGCGGACTCTCCTGAGTTATCTGATCCTTCTGTTATTTTGAAAGAGGGTGTAGTTCTTTCCGCCATCTTGCCCAATTTGAGACTGGCTCTGGAGGGGTGCCAGGAGGATAAGCCCGAGCGCTGCCCTGTTGGGAAATTGTTTGTCCCGGACCAGTGGAAAAAGAGTGTAATGTCTGAGATTCATTGTTCCGCTTGGCCGGTCATCCCGGAATTTTTGGTACCAGGGACTTGGTTGGTCGGTCCTTTTGGTGGCCTACCTTGTCTCGTGATGTCAGGGAGTTTGTGCAGTCCTGCGGGACTTGCTCTCGCTCCAAGCCTTGCTCTCGTTCTAGTGGTTTGTTGATGCCATTACCGATGCCCAAGAGACCATGGACCCATATCTCTATGGATTTCATTTCCGACCTCCCTGTTTCTCAGAGAATGACCGTCATCTGGGTGATTTGCGATAGGTTTTCCAAGATGATACATCTTGTGCCATTACCTAAGTTGCCTTCCTCCTCTGAATTGGTGCCTTTGTTCCTTCAGCACGTGGTTCGTTTACACGGAATTCCTGAGAACATTGTGTCTGACAGAGGAGTCCAGTTTGTTTCCAGATTTTGGAGGACCTTTTGTTCTAAAATTGGTGTTCAATTGTCTTTCTCCTCGGCGTTTCATCCTCAGACCAATGGTCAAACTGAGAGAACAAACCAGACATTGGAGACTTATCTAAGATGCTTTGTGTCTGCTGATCAGGATGACTGGGTCTCTTTTTTGCCTTTGGCTGAGTTTGCTCTTAATAATAGGGCTAGCTCTGCCACTTTGATGTCTCCATTTTTCTGTAATTCTGGGTTTCACCCTCGATTTTCTTCTGGACAGACGGAGGCTTCTGTCTGCCCAGGTGTTGACTCTGTTGTGGAGCGTATGCAACAGATTTGGGACCAGGTAGTGGAGAGGTTGTCCCTCTCTCAGGAGAGGGCCCAGCGGTTTGCTAACCGGCATAGGATTGATGGTCCTCGGTTTAAAGTGGGGGACTTGGTCTGGTTGTCCTCAAGAAATATTCCTATGAGAGTGGCATCTCCTAAATTTAAGCCTAGGTTCATTGGACCTTATAAGATCATGGAGATTCTTAACCCTGTTTCTTTTCGTTTGCTTCTTCCAGGGACATTTAAGATCCATAACGTGTTCCACAAGTCCTTGTTGAAGAGGTTTGTTGAGCCAGTGGTTCCTACTACTGTGCCTCCTGACCCTGTTTTGGTTGAGGGCAATCTGGAGTATGTGGTTGAGAAAAAATTGAATTCTCGTTTTTCTAGACGGAAACTCCAGTATTTGGTTAAATGGAGAGGTTATGGTCAGGAAGACAATTCTTGGGTGTTTTCTTCGGACATCCATGCTAGGAGACTCATCCGTGCGTATCATAGAACTCATCCTGACCGACCTGGTTGCTCAAATGAGGGTTCGGTGACCCCTCCTCAAGGGGGGGGTACTGTTGTGAATAGGCTGGAAATGAGTTCTGAGCAGAAGCTCCCTCTGGTGGTTACAAACGGTACTGGACTGTCCAGTGAAGATTGTGAGGATTGGGAATCAGGTGTTACTGACTGGTCTTATATAAGGGAGCCACCTTCCCATCAGGGTTGCCGGTGATCAATTGTTTGGTCTCAATCCTTGATTCCTGTTTCCTTGGTAGCCTGCTGTGTCGTGTCTGAATCTCCTGCTAACAGATAAGACATTTTCTTCTTTTTGTTTTTGTACTTGATTTTTGCATTTTATCCTGCACTTCTGTGGGGCCTTCAGGGTCCCCTCTGGGGGCTTTTGCCTCTCAGTTCAGTTCAGCCACTGATGTTTGTACATTTGCTTTTTCCAGTTTTTTCAGTGGCTGCTGTTTTGTTTTTGGTTACACCAGAGAACTAATTTAGGTGGTAGAGGTCGTGTGATCTCAGGTGTTTTTGAAATTAGTGGTGTTGGTGCTTTTCAGGGTTTTTTGGGATTGCAGTAAGTGCCCTTCCTATCCTTTTCTATTTAGTAAGTTTGGGCCCCAACGTTTGCTCATACTATTTTCTGTCTGTGTCAGTATTTCTTCTTGTCTAACCGCCATTACATGTTTGGGGGCTTTCTATGTTCTTTGGGGATCTGCTCCGGGGCAGATAGCTTTCCTCTTTCTATCTTCAGGTGTAGTTAGTTTCTCAGGCTGTGACGAGGCGTCTAGGACCAACGTAGGAACGCTCCACGGCTGCCTCTAGTTGTGGTGGTTAGTCAGGGTACTGCAATCTCATAGTTTCCAACTGCTCTGGTGTATTTCCTTTTTTGCCTGCTCTCCTCAGCTACCAAATCATAACAGTGGACTGCTTCAGATCATGGTCCTGTTGTAAAATCCAATGATGCCCAAGCTTCATCTTTCTCAGAGATATGACTTTTTCATCTATAATTTCATGATACTTGATTGAATCTATATTGCATTCCACACCGAAGATTTACAGTAAACAGAGAAATTAAAGTGGCTGCATCAAAGGGCCACAAAAATATTTAGACTTGAGAGTCCTCAGTGGTTGATACCTTTTAATGGCTAACTGAAAAGATGGTAACAAATTGCAAGCTTTCGAGACTACTCAGGTCTCTTCATCAGGCAAAGACTAATACAAAATCTGAAGATGAAGAGACCAGAGTAGTCTCAAAAGCTTGCAATTTGTTACCATCTTTTCAGTTAGCTATTAAAAGGTATCAACCACTGAGGACTCTCAATTCTGAATATTTTTCTATCTACTGGCTAACACGGTATAAAGATACACATTTTTCCTGTATCAAAGGGCCACAGACATGCTTCACTGTAGACTGAGTGACCATTTTGGTATATGGTATATTCTTCCTCCTCCAGATATTCCACTGATCCACAGGCTCAAAAAATTCTAGCTTTGTTTCATCGTTCTACAGAACAGAATGCCAAAACTTCTGTGGCTCACTGAAGCAACTTATCTTTTTTCTTTTTATGTACTAGAGTTGTATGTGTCAGAGTTTAGGCATGGACAAGATACATGCAAAAAGAAGGGAAACATATTTATTTTATTCACTTATATAGAACTATTAATTTCCAAAAGTACTTTACAGATATTGTCATCACTGTCCCTATTGGGGCTCACAACCTAAATTCCCTATCAGTATGTCTTTGGAGTGTGGAAGGAAACTGAAGTTCCAAAACGAAACCCACACAAACATGGAAAGAATACATACTCCTTGAAGATGTTCTCCTTAGTGGGATATAAACCCAAAGACACAAACAAAAACATGTAGGTTTGTATATTCTGTAATTGTTAGACTGCAGTATTCATTAAAAGTGGAATTATTTGCTGAATTTGGAGAAATCACTCTTATTCATTCTCAGCAATGAAATTTCAATACCAAGAAAGAAATGCCGTGGAAATATGAAAATCACAGGATTGTCAAACAAGTTAATATTATGCAAACAATGAAAACAGGGAAAGCAAATTTTCTAAACATCTTGATTTATTCAGTATTGATTATAGGCACCACGCACGGAAATATACTCACTTGTATGTCTTGGCATGCTAACAGTGATGGTTGTTTAAGGAATGTTCTGCTAAGTCGAATGCAACTGGGCACACAAATCATCAAGATCTGCTGCTGACAGCTTTCTTGGTGACCAATGATGTCTCAAATGTGTTTGATAGAAGAAAAGTGTGGAGACGATGCAGACCATAGTAGTACATTTAGACCATATATGCTCCTCACAGTAGTACAAGCAACATTCAACCTTGCATTGCCGTGTTGAAAACTGGTCCCAAGACACTTTGAGGTTCCCTTGTGAAGGACTGTTTGTGGTGTTGTCCACAAGGTCTTCAGTAGAGATGAGCGACTTTGCCTCCAGGAGGGTCGAGTCGGGTTTCGGCAGACTCGACTTTTACAAAAGTCGAGTCGAACGAAGTCGGCCGACTAACGGAAACAGTCGAGTCGGCGTCGGAAACCCGACCCCAATGCAAGTCAATGGGGAATAAAAGTCGCCAGTGAGTGGAGGACAGTAAACACACCTACAGTACCCATTTCAACGCCAACGACATAAATTCTTATTACTTAAGCTTCTCAACCTTAACCCCTCTCTGACATTAGACATACTATCCCGTCCATAAAACCCGTGCCATTCTGACCATGGACGGGATAGTACGTCATAGGCGATTAGCTGCGCTCCCGGAGGGAGCGCAGCTAATCGCCGCCAGGTGTCAGCTGATTATCACAGCTGACACCCGTGACTGTGTGTCAGGAGCGGTCACGGACCGCTCCCGGCACATTAACCCCTTGCACACCGCGATCAAACATGATCGCGGTGTACTGGGGGCACAGGGGAGGATCGCGCAGGGTGGGGGCTCCCTGCGCGCCCCCCTGAGACCCTCAGACCAGCGCGATGTGATCGCGCTGCTCTGAGGGCTTCCTCCCTCCCAGGACCCGGATCCAAGATGGCGCTGGGGTCCTGGAGGGAGGCGGCTTCCTCAGTGCCTGCCGAGAGCAGGCATGAGGAAGCGTCCTGCACTGCCTGTCACATCGCTGGTGTGACAGAGTGCTGTGCACACTGTCACACCAGCGATCTGATGAAATACAGTGATGTCCCACCCTGGGACAAAGTAAAAAAGTAAAAAAAGTAAAAATAAACATGTGTAAAAAAAAATCCAAAAAAAAAAAAAATATTCCCCAATAAATTCATTACTTATTGTAAATAAAAAAAATAAAACAATAAAAGTACACATATATGGTATCGCCGCGTCCGTAACGACCCCCCCTATAAAACTGTCCCACTAGTTAACCCCTTTTGTGAACCCCTTAAAAAATAAAAAATAAAAACGAAGCAAAAAATCAGTGCTTTATCATCATACCGCTGAACAAAAAGTGGAATAACACGCGATCAAAAAGACGGATATAAATAAACATGGTACGGCTGAAAACGTCATCTTGTCCCGCAAAAAACGAGCCATCACACAGCATCATCAGCAAAAAAATAAAAAAGTTATAGCTCGCAGAATAAAGCGATGCAAAAATAATTATTTTTTATATAAAATTGTTTTTATTCTATAAAAGCGCCAAAACATAAAAAATTTATATAAATGAGGTATCGCCATAATCGTACTGACCCGAAGAATAAAACTGCTTTATCGATTTTACCACACGCGGAACAATAAAAACGCCTCACCCAAAAGAAATTCATGAATTGATGATTTTTGTTCATTCTAACCTCCCAAAAATCGAAATAAAAAGCGATCAAAAAATGTCACGTGCTCAAAAATGGTACCAATAAAAGCGTCACCTCGTCCCGCAAAAAGTAAGACCTCACATGACATTGTGGGCCAAAATATGCAAAAATTATAGCTCTCAAAATGTGGCGATGCAAAAAACTACTTTTTGCAATAAAAAGCGTCTTTTAGCGTGACAGCTGCCAATCATAAAAACCGCTATAAATAGTAAATCAAACCCCCCTTTATCACCCCCTTAGTTAGGGAAAAATAATAAAATAAAAAAAATGTATTTATTTCCATTTTCCCATTAGGGTTAGGGTTAGGGTTTCGGCTAAAGTTAGGGTTAGGGTTGGCGCTAAAGTTAGGATTAGGGTTAGAGTTTGGATTAGGGTTAGGGTTGGGATTAGGGTTGGGACTAGGGTTAGGGGTGTGTTGGGGTTAGGGTTGGAGTTAGAATTGGGGGGTTTCCGCTGTTTAGGCACATCAGGGGCTCTCCAAATGTGACATGGCGTCTGATCTCCATTCCAGCCAATTCTGCTTTGAAAAAGTCAAACGGTGTTCCTTCACTTCTGAGCTCTGCCATGCGTCCAAACAGTAGTTTATCCCCACATATGGGGTATCAGCGTACTCTGGACCCCAAGAGTTATTGTGAAATTTGTCCTATTTCTTCTGTTACCCTTGGGAAAATAAAAAACTGGGGGCGAAAATATTATTTTTGTAAAAAAAATAAGATTTTTTTGTTTTTAACGGCTGTACATTATAAACTTCTGTGAAGCACTTGGGGCTTCATAGCGCTCACCACACATCTAAATAAGTTCCTTGTGGGTCTATTTTCCAAAATGGGGTCACTTGTTGGGGATTTCCACTGTTTAGGCGCATCAGGGGCTCTCCAAATGCGACATGACGCCCCCAGACCATTCCATCAAAGTCTGCAATCCAAAACGTCACTACTTCCCTTTCCGAGCCCTGACATGCGCCCATACAGTAGTTTTCTCCCACATATTGGGTATCAGCGTACTCAGGACAAGTTGGACAACAACTTTTGGGGTCCAATTTCTCCTGTTACCCTTGTGAAAATAAAATATTGGGGGCGAAAAAAATCATTTTTGTAAAAAAAAAAGGATTTTTTATTTTTACGGCTGTGCGTTATAAACTTCTGTGAAGCACTTCGGGGTTCAAAGTGCTCACCACACATCTAGGTAAGTTCCTTGTGGGGTCTATTTTCCAAAATGGGGTCACTTGTGGGGGGTTTCCACTGTTTAGGCGTATCAGGGGCTCTCCAAATGCGACATGACGCCCCCAGACCATTCCATCAAAGTCTGCAATCCAAAACGTCACTACTTCCCTTCCGAGCCCTGACGTGCATCCATACAGTAGTTTTCTCCTACATATTGGGTATCAGTGTACTCAGGACAAATTGGACAACAACTTTTGGGTTCCAATTTCTTCTGTTACCCTTGTGAAAATAAAATATTGGGGGCGAAAAAATCATTTTTGTAAAAAAAAAAAAGGATTTCTTATTTTAAGGCTGTACGTTATAAACTTTAGTGAAACACCTGGGGTTCAAAGTTCTCACCACACATCTAGATAAGTTCCTTGAGGGGTCTAGTTTCCAAAATGGTGTCATTTGTGGGGGGTTTCCACTGTTTAGGCAGATCAGGAGCTCTCCAAACACGACATGGCGTCCAGCCAATTCTGCGTTGAAAAAGTGAGACGGCGCTCCTTCCCTTCCAAACTCTGCCATGCACCCAAACAGTGGTATACCCCCACATATGGGGTATCAGTGTACTCAGGACAAATTGCACAATAACTTTTGGAGTCTTGTTACCCTTGGAAAAATAAAAATTCGGGTGAAAAGATCATTTTTGTGGAAAAAATATGATTTTTAAATTTTACGGCTCTACGTTATAAACTTGTGTGAAGCACTTGAGGGTTCAAATTGCTCACCAAAGATCTAGATAAGTTCCTTAGGGGGTCTAGTTTCCCAAATGGGGTCATTTGTGGGGGTTTCCACTGTTTAGGCACATCAGGGCTCTCCAAATGCAACATTGCATCCAATCTCAATTCCAGCCAATTTTGGTTGGAAAAAGTCAAATGGTGCTCCTTCCCTTCCGAGCTCTGCCGTGCACCCAAACAGTGGTTCCCCCCACATATGGGGCATCAGCGTACTCAGGACAAATTGGACAACAACTTATGTGGTCCAATTTCTCCTGATACCCTTGGGAAAATAAAAAATTAGTGACTAAAAGATAATTTTTGTGGGAAAAAAATAGGATTTTTTATTTTCATGCCCGGGCATTATAAACTTGTGTGAAGCACTTGGGGGTTCAAAGTGCTCACCAAAGATCTAGATAAGTTCCTTAGGGGTCTAGTTTCCAAAATGGGGTCACTTGTGGGGGATTTCCACTGTTTAGGCTCATCTGGGGCACTGCAAACGGAACATGACCACCATCAACGTCTGCATTCCAAAACGTTACTACTTCCTTTCCAAGCCCTGCCGTGCGCCCAAACAGTTTTCCACCCCCACATATGGGGTATCAGCGTACTCAGGACAAATTGGACAACAACTTTTGGGGTCCAATTTCCTTGGGAAAATTCAAAAATTTAGGACTAAAAAATCATTTTGTGGAATTTTTTTTTTTTTTTTCACACCCAGGCATTATAAACTTTTGTGAAACACTTGGGGGTTCAAAGTGCTCACAACAGATCTAGATAAGTACCTTAGGGGGTCTAGTTTCCAAAATGGTGTCACTTGTGGGGGTTTCCACTGTTTAGGCGCATCAGAGGTTCTCCAAGCGCGACATGGCGTCCAATCTCAACTCCAGCCAATTTTAGTTTGAAAAAGTCAAACGGCGCTCCTTCCCTTACGAGCTCTGCCGTGTGCCCAAACAGTGGTTTTCCCCCACATATGGGGTATTGGCGTACTCAGGAGAAATTGCATAACAACCTTATCTGTCCATTTTCTCCTTTTACCCTTGTGAAAATAAAAAAAAAGTTTGTAAAATATCATTTTTGTGGCTAAAAAGTTAAATATTCATTTTTTCCTTCCACGTTGCTTTAGTTCCTGTGAAGCACCTGAAGGGTTAATAAACTTCTTGAATGTGGTTTTGAGTACCTTGAGGGGTGCAGTTTTTAGAATGGTGTCACTTTTGGGTATTTTCTGTCATGTAGACCCCTCAAAGTGACTTCAAATGAGAGGTGGTCCCTAAAAAAAATGGCTTTGTAAATTTTGTTGTAAAAATGAGAAATCGCTGGTCAACTTTTAACCCTTATAACTTCCTAACAAAAAAAAATTTTGATTCCAAAATTGTGCTGATGTAAAGTAGACATGTGGGAAATGTTATTTCTTAACTATTTTGTGTTACATATTTCTCTGTTTTAAGGGAATAAAAATTCAAAGTTTGAAAATTGCTAAATTTTCAAAATTTTCGCCATATTTGCGTTTTTTTCAAAATAAACGCAAGTTATATGGAAGAAATTTTACCACTAACATGAAGTACAATATGTCTCGAGAAAACAATCTCAGAATCGCGAAGATCCGTTGAAGCGTTCCGGAGTTATAACCTCATAAAGAGACAGTGGTCAGAATTGTAAAAATTGTCCCGGTCATTAACGTGCAAACCACCCTTGGGGTGAAGGGGTTAATTTACTTTATAATAATAGTAACGCATTGAAAACTGGGGGTTATTTGGCTAAAGTTGTGGGGGGGTACAGCCCAGTTAGGGAGGTTGAAAAACTGCATATGTTGAGGCAGGGCCGGTGTCCCTGAGCAGGCGGGGGGGCCCACTCACAGTCGGGG
>JARQOD010000001.1:686318694-686400872 GCA_033576555.1 Oophaga sylvatica
CGTTCACCTTTACTGCGTGCAAAGCAGTAATCAAAACAAAAGGTGGCTACTTTGAAGAACCTAGAATATAAGACATATTTTCAGTTGTTTCACACTTTTTTGTAAAGTGTAATGTATAATTCCACATGTGTTAATTCATAGTTTTGATGCCTTCAGTGTGATTCTACAATTTTCATAGCCATGAAAATACAGAAAAATCGTTGAATGAGGTGTGTCCAAACTTTTGGTCTGTACTGTATATATATATATATATATATATATTATATATAATATTTAGGAATATAGAGACATTCTTCTTTTTACCCTTCATACAAAAATGTACCCTTTTTAAATGCATACTTTGCCATCTAACTCTATAACCTTAACCCCACGCCACCTGCCTTAACCAATTTCCTTGACTGGCTTTCTCTGCCACATGGTTTTCATTTTGCACTGTGTAGCTGATATATGAGCCAATTTAGCGTAAAACACCACACTGTAGCAGTTTTCAGTTCTAACCTGGATTTGAGTGGGGGAATGTTTTCCATAGCTGACTGCTTTTAGCTCAACAAACCAGTCGCAAAAGTTATATTCATCTTATTTTAAATACTAAAAACAAAACAAACAACCAAATAAACAATGTATTATCTTTATTTTGTATACCAAATAATCTAAGCACAACCAAGCCATTCAATTTTAGATTCTTCAAACTATATGTGTGTGTGCTTTAGGAGCATGGATGTAGCTACCAAGGTAGCTAATATAGCTAGTACTGTAGAGATGGACCCAGCAACTTAAGGGATCTATTTCCACACAGTAAGTTTGGTTATATTTTTGCTATGGGACTAACAGCTTTCAGGCAAGTAGTTGCTAATAACCTGCCTGTTCTGTTCGGAGCCGATCTCTGCTGGGTCAGAGTGGTCACGGACTGCTTCTGCCAGTGATTCTGTGACTTTCATTGTCTTCTACTTTGCTCTGTTCATGGTGGGTGACTATCGATGTCATGCTGATTGACCGCTGACTCCCTGCTTTCTAACTGAGGGGAGCCAGCTTACAGTCAGCTAGACATCTGCAGTGACACTTCCTTTCGGCAGAGCAGAATATAAGACGAAAAACTGTTCTGTTAATGAGGGGTGAAATAAAGCAAGGGAATTGCTGGCTGAGATTGTCCTCGTGCAGAACAGGCAGGTAGTTATGAACTACCTGCCTGTTAATTCTTAGCCCCATGTTCATAAATATTAGAAGTCCTGGATAGGGATGAGCGAACCCAAGCTGTAAAGTTCGGGGTTCGTACCAGACAACTAGAGTGGGTTACTGAACCCCAAGCATGGACCTTTTTACCGGATGTCAGGTTTACTGTTTAGGTTCGGATGCTGAATAAAGTTTGTTGAAAGGCTGCAGCGCAGCCAATCAACAAGCTTTTAGGCTGTGGGCACTTTGGGCACACTATGTGACCCAGCCTGAATAAATGCTGGATCAGGGGTACTACCGCTATTCTCCTCTGATTAGAGTACAGACAGGATGCAGCTGGAGTGAGGGACAGTGGCTTTGTGTGTGCGCATTCTGCAAAAAAGCCTCTGTGTGTGTACTCTGCACATGTCTCAGTGGCAGTACTTCACCAAAAAGCCACTGTGTGTACTCTGCAGCCTTATATGTGGGAGTACTGTGCCAAAAAATCTGCTGTGTGTACTCTGCACCCATATCTGTGAGAGTACTCTGCCTTTAAGCCTTTGTGTGTACTCTGCAACCCAGCCTGTAGGAGTACTGTGCCTTTAAGCCTCTGTGTGTACTGTGGAACCCTCCTTTGGGAGTACTGTGCCTTTAAGCCTCTATGTGTACTCTGCAACCCTTCTTTGGGAGTACTGTGCTTTTATGTTTCTGTGGGAGTACTGTGCTTTTAAGCCTCTGCATGTACTGTACACCTCTGCCTGTGGGAGTACCGGGTCTTTAAGCCTCTGTGTGCACTCTGCACCCCTGCCTGTGGGAGTACTGTTCCAAAAAGCCTCTGTATACTCTGTAGCCTTGTCTGTATGAATAATGGGCCTAAAATATAATTATGCTCTACCGCTGTGTTTGTACAAGTTGTGGCCAGGCCTAAAACATTAAAACATTAAAACATTTTACTCTACCACTGTGTCAGTATGAGTAGTGTGCCTAAAAAAATTTCTACTGTGTCTGTATGAGTTGTCCACTACATTAATAAAAAAGTTAGAGATCTATTCTTGACATCAGGATTTTATACCCAAAACAGATGACATGTCTATAAAAGCGCTTTAATACTGAGTAAATCCTTACCTTTCTTGTATTTTTTATTTATTTATTTTACTTACATAGTGCCATTAATTCCACATTGCTTTACAAACATTATTGGCACTGTCCCCATTGGGGCTCAAAACCTAGAATCCATATCAGTATGTATTTGGAATGTGGGAGGAAACTGGAGGAAACCCACGCATACATGGGGAGAACATGCAAACTCCTTGCAGATGTTGTCCTTGGTGGGATTTGTACCCAGGATCCCAGCGCTGCAAGGCTGCAGTGACAACCACTGAGCCACAATGCTACCCCTATGTAGAAATCATTTTTGCTGTTTTAGAGAAATCCATAGTTGAAATTGTATGCTAAAGAGCAACAAGAGCAGTAGGCTGGCCCATCACTTACAGCTCTCCTACTTATAGGTTCATATCAGCAACACAATATGACAATGTGGGATACGGCGGGCTTTATCACATTCAGCAAAAGAAAAAATTATAATTTTTTTTAAATGTGAGTTAGGTCTGCAAACAGGTTCATAACACCTATCAAGTTGCTGAATGAAGAGATCCAGAAAATAGTTAACAATAAAAATTACAATGCTTTATTTATAATATTGTTAAAACCATAGCACATGTTAAAATCATAAAAATAAAGTATCAGAGCGCCCTTACTAGAAGGGACACTGAACTGTGTGTAGAACATCCGGCAAATCCAACAGCAATTCTAAATTCCTCTGGCCAATTAAATAGAAGTCCAGTGACTTATCAAAAAGCACAGATAATTGCACAATGCATCAGGCTGCCTAGTTAAGTAAAAGATATGCATTTAATAAAAAATGAGCAGTACATATTACCAGGAGAGCAGGTAAAGAGGTAGAGATTGCAGTCACACAGAAGCCTCAGCGTCCCTCCTCACCCCAATGTACATTTCGCATCTAGCTTCTTCCGGGGGCATGTCTGAGGTGCTCTAGAAATACTGTATACATGCATATACAGCTCTGGCAAAATTTAAGAGACCACTGCAAAATTTTAGTTTGTCTGATTTTTCTCTTTATAGGTATATTTTTGAGTAAAATGTAAATAGGTCTTTTATTCTATAAACTACTGACAACATGTTTCCGAATTTCCAAGCAATAAATTTTGTATTTATTTTCAGAAAATGAGAAATGGTCAAAATAACAAAAAAACAGTGCTTGCAGACCTCAAATAATGCTAAAAAACAAGTTCATAAGCATTTAGAAACAACAATACTAATGTTTTAACTCAGGAAGAGTTCAGAAATCAATATTTTGTGGAATAACCATGATTTTTAATCACAGCTTTCATGCATCTTGGCATGCTTTCCACCAGTCTTTCACACTGCTTTTGGATGATCTTATGCCACTCCTGGTACAAAAATTTAAGTAGTTCTTTGTTTGATGGATTGTGACTATCCATTGATTAGATTCCAGAGGTTTTCAATGGGGATCAGGTCTGGAGATTGGGCTGACCATGACAGGGATTTGATGTGGTGATTCTTCATCCACACATTGATTGACCTACACTCCCTGACAGAAGTTATGTCGCTTATCCATGCTATCTATGTAAATCAAAGCTTATAACCGGACGTTAAATTCACCCATTGGTTTTATAAATTGCTCTTTTGAAAGCGAAACCCTCCCAAATTTGGTTTAGGTTAAGAAAATAAATTGGCATCAATGCTGAAATATTGATCATTTAAAGAACACAGAATGATCAGATTTTGGCAAGATAAAAGTTTTGTCGCCCACAGAAAGTAATGTGATATTCAAACAAATAATTATATTAAAATACAAATATATGTTGCATAACATTGGTGAATGAAGTTGTGATGCTATTAGAGTCATATTTAATATTTTGTGTGACTTCTGTGAGCTTGAAGGACTGCATTCATGCGGTTCAACAATGATTCATACAATTTATTAATGAAGTCATCAGGAATAGCACAGAATGCAGTCTTACATGCCTCCCAGAGTTCATCTAGATTCTTTGGTTTTGTCTTCCATGCTTCCTCTTTCATCCTACCCCAAACATGCTCAATGATGTTATATCTGTGACTGGGCTGGCCAGTCCTTGAGCACCTTGATCTATTTTGCCTGGATGAACTTTGTTCTAGAGATGGATGTATGTGATGGAGCACCATCCTGCTGCAGAATTTGACCCCTTTTATGATTTGGAATGTAAGAGGTAGCTAATACTTCTTGATATTTTAGGCTATTGATATTGCCTTCCACCTTGCAAATGTTTCGCACACCCCATACTGAATGTATCCCCAGACCATGATCTTTCCACCACCAAATTTAACTGTTTGTTTTCTAGGTGTATTTTGGATCCATACGGACTCCAGTAGGTCTCCTGCAGTATTTGTGGTGGCTGTGGTGTAATTCTACTGAAGATTCATCAGAGAAATCCACCTTCTGCCACTTTTACAGCGTCCATCTGTTTAGCAGGCTGTGGGACTTTGCAAATGCCACATGGTTTTTTATTTGCCTTTTGTTTAGTGCTGGCTTCTGGGCACTGATTCAACCATGGAGGCCATTTTGAGACAGAATCCTACAAACTGTTCTAGTTGACACAGGGACTTGAGGTGACCAGGCCTGTTGGAGCTCTGCTGCAGTGGAAGAGGGGCTTGCTTTGGATTTTCTAACCAACAAATGTTCCTCCTGAGCAGTTGTCTTGCGGGGTCTGCCAGACCAGGGCTTGTCAAACACATCTCCAGTCTCTTCAAATCTTTTTTTAATTCTTTGTACTTGACGCTGAGTGATGCATCACTTCCCCTGAAGAAGCCACCTTTTGGCGTGGCGATACCCATGGGGTTTCATCCCCCCTCTTCCCCCTTTTTTTCCCACAGCCCCAATGGGAC
Organism: Oophaga sylvatica; assembly: GCA_033576555.1. Taxonomy (NCBI): domain Eukaryota; kingdom Metazoa; phylum Chordata; class Amphibia; order Anura; family Dendrobatidae; genus Oophaga; species Oophaga sylvatica. Next base: position 686,323,810 of record JARQOD010000001.1, read on the forward strand.
TCTATGGCACATAAGCTGCAGTTATTGGCTTTTCTTTTTTTTTTTTTATATATCTTTGCAGGAGCTGATACATCTTTTTGCTGCACCTCAGAGGAGATTATTCTTCAAAGGACTTATAAGTATCAAGTTCTCTTCTTAGATATTATTAATTGCTATTTCATATGGTGCTGTGAATTATTAGGTATCGTTTGCATTTATTATAATTATATACTGCTCATTGTGTATATTTTCTATCTGCCATTATTTACAGTGCTTTGGTTTTTGCTATTTATGCTGTGTGGGACTAGTTGTGGAGTGACATTCCTATTATTTTATAGCATGTCTGGATTATATCATTCTCGTTTTTAAATGTTTTTAAATGTTATTGTGTCCTTGTTCACACATGTTCGATACTCATGAATACAGATATATTTTTGTATATGGGTGTTCCCATTCTCTGAGGCATCTTTCCAATCAGTGGTTTCTTCTTATGCCTTTGGTAAACCCCTTCTTATAATATTGTTAGTGGTGCCCTCCCGTTTGTTTGTTCATTTAAAGACTAAATATGCCTACCGTATGTAATTCCGGTTAGCTATGCTTTATAACTCAATAATGCAGAGTGCTACAGATGGTTGCCGGGCACGAGCGTATGGGGGAAGGAATGCCGATTCTGATTATGTGCTCGGCTAGTCTCAAAGATATTACATTCTTTTACTATAGGTCATTTTCCAGATTCAATACCTCAGAGCCTTGCTGTGACTTGTTGTGCCAAGGTGTCTCCATGTGCTTGAGTCAGACAAAAGTGTTCACTTTGGCTGTAGCTGCACACGAGTTCACACTCTTGTGTTAAGAGCTTCCTCCCATAGTTTTAATTTAAGGAATACATTTCATGGCTTTTTTTGGCCTTCGGGAATGCATGCCAAGGGAGGGGGCTGAGTGGTCTGAAGCAAGTATTTTTGGGCCAAACTTATCTTGATGGGGAATTCCATCAGAAAACAAAATATCATTGTCCGATATCTCACAGACCGGTTCATATCACTGCTACAACATGACAATGTAGGATATGGCGAGCTGTATCACATTGAGCAACAGAAAAATTTAGCATTTTTTTAATGCCGTTAGATCTGCAGACAGGTTCATATCACCGCCACAATATGACAAAGTGGGATACTCGCAATATAATGGGGACCCTTGACGTTGGGTTGCGAGCTTATCTGTTTTGGCCAAAGTAGTAACCAATACCTCTTTTGATGCATTTATCATATGCATTATTGTTATGATTTGGTAGCTGAGGAGAGCAGGCAAAAAAGGCAATACACCAGAGAGGTTGGAATCTACTGGATTGCAGTACCCTGACTAACCACCACAACTAAAGGCAGCCGTGGAGCATACCTACGTTGGTCCTAGATGCCTCGTCACAGCCTGAGAAGCTAACTACACCTAAAGATAGAAAGAGGAAAACTATCTGCCCCGGAGCAGATCCCCAAAGAACATAGGAAGCCCCCAAACATGTAATGGCGGTTAGACAAGAGGAAATACAGACACAGACAGAAAATAGTATGAGCAAACGTTGGGGCCCAATCTTCCTAGAAAGAAAAGGATAGGAAGGACACTTACTGCAATCCAAAAAACCCTAAAAAAATAGCAACTCACTAATTGCAAAAACACCTGAGATCACACGACCTCTACCACCTAAATTAGTTCTCTGGTGTAACAAAACTAAGCAGCAGCCACTGAAAAAACTGGAAAAGGCAAATGAACAAATAACAGTGGCTCAGATAAACTGAGAGGAGCACAAGCCCCCGGAGGGGACCTGGCTGACCTCCACAGAAGTGCAGGACAAAATGCAAAAAGCAAGCACAAAAATAAAAGCAGAAAATATCTTATCTGTTAGCAGAAGATGAAGGCAAGACACAGCAAGCTTCCAAGTGAACCAGGAACCAAAGTCGAGACAAGAACAATTGATCACCGGCAACCCTGATGGGAGGGAACCTCCCTTATATAAGACCAGTCTGTAACACCTGATTGCCAATCTTCACAATCTTCATTGAATAGTTCAGTACTGTTTGTAACCACCAGAGGGAGCTTCTGCTCAGAATTCATTTCTAACACATTCACAACACATTATTTTTGCATCTTTTTATTGCACTTTTTATCATTTTTTGCAGGATGCAGATAGGCTCCTATTTGATGGCTTGGTTTTCTGTTTTATGCACATATCATGCTGAACAGCCTGCCTTCCATTATAGGCATTATAAATAGGCTGCTATCCAGACACTATGCATTGCACTTTCCTGTGTGACTTATGTCCTAAGCAAGCCTTTTATGTGTGTTTTTTTTCCAATAGGCAGCTAACACCTTCATCAACACTATTTCTGTGATAGGGTGGCTGTTCTCATCAGTGGAGGGCACCTGTGCTTCTCCAGCCTTTATCTATGGGAGCCTGCTGCATCCTGCTAGTGCATTGGCCATTTGACAAGATTTGGTGAGGCTACTTTTCATGTTGTGTTTCTTGCTTAAAAAAATTTCAGGATTTTTAAGTCCTTTTTCCCTGTCTGTGAGCTTTCTAAGTTCCAAACAACACTTATCGTAGCTCCTGCTGATGTCCTTAGTCCACAGTCCAATGGAGGTAGTAGTACCGGCTACGGCCAGCGCAGGGTCCTCTGATGGGGTCCAAGGTTAGCGATCCATCTTCTGGCGACAGGGGGCGGTCTCCAGTTTTACACACTGAACCCCTAGTCCATAAGCCCGTGCAATCAAAGCGGGAAAAGCTGCAGAAGTCTCTGTACTAAACTCGGGTTGATGTGTGTCAGCCTGCAAAGCGGACCGCACTTCAGTCTCCTGCAACAGGCAATGCTTATGCTTCTCTGCACGTGCGCGGTCCTCTGCTCAGCCACGTGCACGGCTCTTCCCACACTCCCTGTTCCGTTGGAGCACCCAGGAGATCTCGGCCGCAGTACGTTGTGACGCTGCTGCCCAGGGAGCAGAGCACGCTGCTCAGGGCACAGAGCAAGCTGCTGCTCACTATCCTACTCTCTCCCTGATGGCGGAAACTGACTTTCCCTTCGCGCTTTCTGCTCTGAGTTTCCTGTGAACACACCCCATCTTCCTGGTCATGGGTTGTCCAGTCCCCTATTCCTTCCCCAGGCAACATGGGAAACAGCCCCGACAGTTCCGGACCCAGCTCAGCGTAGGTACCCGCAGCCCGATCTTCCGCCTTACAGTTATGTGGACCTTTATACAGACGGCGTTGTGCAATGCACTCCTGATTTTGTTATCCCTATATTGTGACATCATCATTAAACACAAAAATGGTCATAATTTAATTTATGATCTGGACTCGCTGCTGAAGGTGGTAGAGTAAGGTCCTATTTCAAATTCTACTACTGGGCCCCATGATTTCTTTTTATGCTCATGTTCAGAGGAATTGTTTTTATCCTATAAAGAAACAGACTTTAAAGATCCAATCCAACGTTTGGTTTTATGTTATACCGATCTTTGTTAGAATTACTAATGTGTTCAAAATGTGAGCATTAATGTACTTACCCATCACTTTCTTCTGCTGTTTCCAGCACTGTACCAGACCTTTCCAAAGGATGTGACTGCAGTTCTGCCTTGCCTCCAACCATTTGTTCCTTTCATATTGTAAGCCCATGAGAGCCACGTTCTGCCGCTTATAGAATTATGCCGGATTCACAAATCCATATGTCGCAGTCCTAGTACAGACCGCTATGTGCAGACTTGCTATGGGTCTCCTGACCCAAACTTGACAGCTTCATATATAACTATAAGACTGCTGAATTTGAGTCAGGAGACCCATGACTGGTTCATAAGTCATGGACCATTACACACAGATACAATACAGACCAAAAGTTTGGACAGACCTTCTCATTCAAAGATTTTTCTGTATTTTCATGACTATGAAAATTGTAGAATCACACTGAAGGCATCAAAACTATGAATTAACACATGTGGAATTATACATTACACTTTACAAAAAAGTGTGAAACAACTGAAAATATGTCTTATATTCTAGGTTCTTCAAAGTAGCCACCTTTTGCTTTGATTACTGCTTTGCATGCAGAAAAGGTGAACGGATGGACTCTACATGCCTGGTTCTCATCGTGAAGCATGGAGGAGGTGGTGTGATGGTGTGGGGGTGCTTTGCAAAATTTTGCAAAATTGAAGGGTGAGCGGTCCAGCTCACCCCAAACCATCTCGATTGAGTTCAGGTCTGGTGACTGTGGAGGCCAGGTCATCTGGCATAGCACCCCAACACTCTGCTTCTTGGTCAAATATCCCTTACACAGTCTGGAGGTGTGTTTGGGGTCATTGTCCTGTTGAAAAATAAATGATGGTCCAACTAAACGCAAACCGGATGGAATAGCATGCCACTGCAAGATGCTGTGTAGCCATGCTGGTTCAGTATGCCTTCAATTTTGAATAAATCCCCAACAGTGTCACCAGCAAAGCACCTCCACACCATCACACCACCTCCTCCATGCTTCACGGTGGGAACCAGGCATGTAGAATCCATCCTTCACCTTTTCTGCGTGAAAAGCAGTAATCAAAGCAAAAGGTGGCTACTTTGAAGAACCTAGAATATAAGACATATTTTCAGTTGTTTCACACTTTTTTGTAAAGTGTAATGTATAATTCCACATGTGTAAATTCATAGTTTTGATGCCTTCAGTGTGATTCTACAATTTTCATATCATGAAAATACAGAAAAATCGTTGAATGAGAAGGTGTGTCCAAACTTTTGGTCTGTACTGTATGTGAATGCAGCCTTACATTGAGAAAGAGACTTTCCACACAGAAGAAGCTGTGCGAGTCGGCAAATGAAAACTTTAGTCACATAATGTCGGAGAGGACTTGAGCAGAGCTGGAAATGGAAAAAGGTAGCGATGAATAAGTATTTACAGTTATATGAAAAAGTTTGGGCACCCCTATTAATCTTAAGCTTAATGATTTATAAAAATTGGTGTTTTTGCAACAGCTATTTCAGTTTGATATATCTAATAACTATTGGACACAGTAATGTTTCTGCCTTGAAATGAGGTTTATTGTACTAACAGAAAATGTGCAATCTGCATCCAAACAAAATTTGACAGGTGCATAAGTATGGGCACCTCACCAGAAAAGTGACATTAATATTTAGTAGATCCTCCTTTTGCAAAAATAACAGCCTCTAGTCGCTTCCTGTAGCTTTTAATGAGTTTCTGGATCCTGGATGAAGGTATTTTTGACCATTCCGCTTTACAAAACAATTCCAGTTCAGTTAAGTTTGATGGTCGCCGAGCATGGACAGCCCTCTTCAAATGATCCCACAGATGTTCAATGATATTCAGGTCTGGGGACTGGGATGGCCATTCCAGAACATTGTAATTGTTCCTCTACATGAATGCCTGAGTAGATTTGGAGCGGTGTTTTGGATCATTGTCTTGCTGAAAGATCCATCCCCTGCGTAACTTCAACTTTGTCACTGATTCTTGAACATTATTGTCAAGAATCTGCTGATACTGAGTGGAATCCATGTATCCCTCAACTTTAACAAGATTCCCGGTGTCGGCATTGGCCACACAGCCCCAAAGCATGATGGAACCTCCACCAAATTTTACTGTGGGTAGCAAGTGTTTTTCTTGGAATGCTGTGTTTTTTTGACGCCATGCATAACGCCTTTTTGTATGACCAAACAACTCAATCTTGGTTTCATCAGTCCACAGGACCTTCTTCCAAAAAGAATTTGGCTTCTCCAAATGTGCTTTTGCATACCTCAGCAGACTCTGTTTGTGGCGTGCTTGCAGAAACGGCTTCTTTCGCATCACTCTCCCATACAGCTTCTCCTTGTGCAAAGTGCGTTGTATAGTTGACCGATGCACAGTGACACCATCTGTAGCAAGTTGATGCTGCAGCTCTCTGGAGGTGGTCTGAGGATTGTCCTTGACTGATCTCACCATTCTTCTTCTCTGCCTTTCTGATGTTTTTCTTGGCCTGCCACTTCTGGCCTTAACAAGAACTGTCCCTGTGTTCTTCCATTTCCTTACTATGTTCCTCACAGTGGAAACTGACAGGTTAAATCTCTGAGACAGCTTTTTGTATCCTTCCCCTGAACAACTATGTTGAATAATCTTTGTTTTCAGATCATTTGACAGTTGTTTTGAGGAGCCCATGATGCCACTCTTCAGAGGAGATTCAAACAGGAGAACAACTTGCAAGTGGCCACTTTAAGTAGCTTTTCTCATGATTGCATACACCTGGCTATGAAGTTCAAAGCTCAATGAGGTTATAAAACCAAAAAAAGGGCTTTAGTAAGTCAGTAAAAAGTAGGTAGGAGTATTTAAAACAAGAAAATGATAAGGGTGCCCATACTTATGCACCTGTCAAATTTTGTTTGAATGCAGATTGCACATGTTCTGCTAGTACAATAAACCTCATTTCAAGGCAGTAACATTACTGAGTCCAATAATTATTAGATATATCAAACCGAAATAGCTGTTGCAAAAACACCAATTTTTATCAAACATTAAGCTTAAGATTAATAGGGGTGCCCAAACTTTTTCATATGACTGTAAATGCACACTTTGGGCCCGATTCATCAAAGCTTTTAAACCAGAATTTTGGCATAAAAGCTTTGAAAAGTTGCAAAATTTAGGTACTACTCAGAGCTGCGCCTAAATTTTGCGACTTCTGACATCTTGATATCAATTTCTCCCAGATCTGTCGAAATGGGTGGAGCTGTGGGACCTGTGTGTGGCGACAGGTGCTCTTCAAATTCATGAGACGAAACAGCATTTGCTACGCCACAAGTTTTAATTTAACAGGTACTGGAGTAGGATTTGTGGTGAGGCGCACACAAAGGTGCACACCACTTGTCCAACGCACACCCCTCTTAATGAACCAGGAATGACTGACTCCAGCATGCCCCTCATCAATCCGGCGTGAACACTTGTCGTGATGAATCGGGCCCAATGTACACATATTAGTGATGGCTAATGGAGGGGGCAACATCAAAAAATGTTGGAGTGGTGCTTTAAAGGTTGTCTAGCTTTCTCATTTTTATGCTTTTGGCTGGGTAATCATGTGATATTTTGAATGCAGTTGTTGATTTGGTCGATTCAAGCTAAAGAAAAATGCAAGTCCAACAAAAGAAGGCATTGCTTGGAAATATTGACTTTGTAAAGAAAATCTGTAAGAAAACATCATGTGAATTTGGCCTTTACAAATAAAAAGGAACAAGCTAAAAATCATAATTATAATAGAAATACAAGTCATGAAATCAAAGCAGAATACTTCTCAGATAAGTGGAGCAGAAAGAAAAGGGCGCAAGCAGGCAGGAGATAAAAGAACACTGCTATCCATGCTGACAAGATTGTTGCATTAAATGCCAGAGAAGGAGAGTGAGAAACTAGATGGAAAAAAGAGCCAATATACCAAAAATTTGCCTATGTTTGTAATGTCTGCTCTTCGGGGGGCGAAAGAAGCTGGGCGAAACGTGCACGTCGGGGCAGAGGGACAGGAGCTCCTACCATTCCAACGCTACGGTTGATACTCAGGTAAAGGCATCAGCCACCAATCCATCACTTTAAATGGCAGTTTTTCAGTGTGCTTAGCCATGTATTGATATACCGGTGTTTTTACATCATTTTGAATTACGGCTTATAGTTGACACATTGAAGACAACCTTGAATATATTTAATCTAATTAGATATCATACCATTGATTCTTGTGATCTACTGTAGTCTTTTCACATTGAATGGTGGTTGATAACCTCTGTTTATACAGCCTTCATATATATCCCATAGGAAGTTCATATTGTCCCTTTTTATCTTTGCACCTAGTCTTTTGATATGGAACTATTTTGTACAACAATATTTTATCATTTTGATAATAAAGCATTTTTGTGTTTAATATATTGAAGAATCTGCGCTTATTATTCGGGCAGTACATGCACCGAATCTGGGGGTTTATGGAAAAAAGAGCGTAAGGGCAGGAACGTAGGAATATTGTGAATTAACGTAGGATGTCATTTGTCTATTTAAATCCATTGGGCATGTGCAGATAAGAGTCGATTCTAGTGAGGCATTTAGGAGCCATTTTAGGATTGCTATGACCAATGCAGTCGTGATCACTTTTCAGCAGCTATCTCATTATCAAAGGCAAAAAAAAAGAAACAACCAATGAGTGTAAAGCAGGCGGGAGTGGACCCACAGGGCCATGAGCTGGCTTACCCTGCAGGGGCGTGACTAAGCGACTACATGGTTTTCTCTATAGTCTGTGATGTTGAGATTGTGAAGATAGGCTTAGTTGTAGGTAGTTGTCAGGTACCACTCAAGAGCAGTCCCGGGGCATCAGCTGAATGGAGAGTCAGAGGCTCGGGTGAGCAGTGCCGGAGGGCAAAGACAAAAAAGTGGTCAGACGGTCTAAGGTCGAGGCAGGCAGCATATGATCAGAAGTAATAGCTGAGGTCAGAAGCGAAGAGGTCAGGCAGGACGGGAAAACTAGTTAGGTTGGTAACGGGAAGTGGATTACAGGAACAAGCATAAACATAAACTACGGGATAGGAATCAAACATTCAAGCAAGGAGTGGTGGTATGAGTTGGTTTATATGGAGCCTTTCGCATAGAATAGGCTGGAGAACCTAATGTCTGTATGGCATAGTAGGGTTAAATTCCTGCAGAGACCGGCCACACCTCCCTATGGAAAAATGGAAGCAGCATGCATTAGTAGCAGTGTAGATGAGTGCAGGAGGAACAAACTCAGCGGAATGGCCTGCCATGAGGAGAAACCGCACAGTGAATGATGCGGCACTGAGAAGGCATGCAAGCTGACACCATGACAATGAAGGATGCTAAATGGGTTCAAGGGCATATGAAGTAGCCTCACAAGTATTGTGACAAATATTCTTGTTGTCTAAATACATTTTCACACCACTTTAGATTATCAGTACATAACGAAGCTAAAGGAAAAGGAAGTAGTGATCAGGCGATGTAGGTTATATGCCTTTTTAAATAAAATATAGCTTTTATTGAGGCATTTAAAACAAGCTATTGATGCTTGATCCACTTATGAGTACATATACGCACATAATGAGCTCAAATACATACATGCAATAGTAAAAACCAATGCATTTTGACTTGCATCTTAGTCATGTGCGGTGTCATCAATATGGTGGCCGCATTCTTCTGATCTAAAATGAGCCATTAAAAAGTAAAAAATTCATTAAACTCATCTCACCGCTCACCTCTCTGGCACAACAACTCTCCAACATCCATCCAGTCCTCGTCGTATCTTCTGATCCCTCATTGCTTACGAAAGACTCTTTGGTCCTCTCGCACTGTGCCAGACTTCCAGATACAAAGCGTCCGAGAGGGTTCTGCAGATGCGGCGGAATGTCACAGCGCACATTGTCGTTCTCCAGTGCACTTTCTCCTTCTGACACCATGACACCCAAAGAGGACCGAACATTTAGAAGCGAAGATCAGGAGATGTGGCAAGGACCACACATGTGATGGCGAGTAGCAGAAGGGTCGGAGAGGTGAGTTTATGGTGAGAATAACGATTTCACTTATTTTTCACATATTATGTTTATTGTTCTGTGGTCTGGATAGACCCCAGAACATAATAGGGGGCATTATATTTGCAGAGAATAACTTTTGCTACATCAGAGAAAATAACTTTGAGGGATATACAGAGATTAGACTTTAAAGTAATTGGGATAAAGTTATTTTCTCTGATGAAGCCCCCATCAGACTGTTTGGGACGTATGGAAGTACTAGAAATAGGCCTGATGATATTGCATCTGGAGTGCGGTGAAATGAACATCTGTGTATCCTTAGTGGTGCTAACACCGCCGGGAGATCGGCAATACCGCTAACAGCTGATAGATCGACAACCCGGCAGCGGGCGACCAATCACATCAGCTGTTAGCGGTATTCAAATCTGGCGCCAATACCGCTAGCAGCTGATTGGTCGCCAGCCTTGGCGGGGGTTCAAATCCCGCATGGCACTGCTCACTGGCTGAGCTGCCGGCGGCTGAGCCAATGAGCGGCGCGGGATTTAAATCCCCCGCCAAAGCTGGGCGACACCGCTTTGAGTGGTGCCGTGCGGCTTTGATGGGGGATTTGAATCCTGCGCTGCTCATTGGCTCTGCCAGTGGCAGCTCAGCAATGAGCGGTACCGCGTGGCTTTGAGAGGCGCGGGATTCAAATCCCCCGCCAAAGCCACGCGGCACCGCTCATTGGCGGCTCAGCCAATGAGTGGCTCGGGATTCAAATCCTCAGCCCCGCCAGCTGAGCCAATGAGCGGTGCCCACGGGATTTGAATCTCCGGCCAAAGCCGCGCAGCCAGGGGCGGCTCAGCCAATGAGCGGTGCCGCGCGGTTTTGGCAGGGGATTTGAGGGTATGTGCACACGTTGCAGATTTGACTGCTGAATTTTCTGCACAAAAACAAGATCTCTTGGCAGAAAACGCAGATGCTTTTTTGATGCGTTTTTTCATGCTTTTCTTTCATGCGGATTTGTATGCGTTTTTGTAAGCTAAAAGATATGTTATTTAACAAAAAAAGGTTTGTGATGTCATTTCTTGTCCAACCTCCTCTTTTACATTTGTCTAACCCATTCTCGATTACACACACAGATAGACAGATAGATAGATAGATAGATAGATAGATAGATAGATAGATAGATAGATAGATAGATAGTAGATAGATAGAAGATGATAGATAGACAGATAGCTAGATAATAGATAGATAGATAATAGATAGCTAGAAAGATAGATAGATAATAGATAGATAGATAGATAGATAATAGATAGATAGAAAATAGATAGATAGATAGATAGATAGATAGATAATATAGATATTAGTTAGATAGATAGATATTAGATAGATAGATATTTCATAGATAATACTGTAGATAGAATGGTACATAAATAGTTAAAGACACACACGCACACACAAATCTTCAGCGTTAATTTAAAAAAAATGGGGAAAAAATGGCGTAGGCTCCCGCGCAATTTTCTGCGCCAGAGGGGGAAAGCCGATGGCTCGGGCAAATATTTCTAGCCTGGGAAGGGGTTAATACCCATGGAGCTTCCCAGGCTATGAATATCAGCCCGCAGCTAGCCTTTACCGGCTGTTAAAATAGGGGAACCACCAAAAAAATGACGTGAGGTCCCCCTATAATTTATAGCCAAAAAGGCTACGCAGGCAGCTGCGGGCTGATATTCATAGCCTAGGAAGGGGCCATGGATATTGGCGCACCCCCATAGCTAAAAATACCAGCACCCAGCCGCACCAGAATTGGCGCATTTGTAGGATGCGCCAATTCCGGCACTTAGTCCCTCTCTTCCCACTCCCATGTAGCGGTGGGATATGGGGTAATAAGGGGATGATGTCACCTTGCTATTGTAAGGTGACATTAAGCCTGGTTAATAATGGAGAGGCGTCAATAAGACGCCTCTCGTTATTAATCTTATATTAATAAAGGGTTAAAAAAACATAGACATAACACATAAGAATAATGAAATTAATTAAATAAAACACAACACGGTTTTCATATCTTTATTGCACGCCCAGATCCAAGCGATGCCTTCGTTCTCCTGTAATAAAAAGTAAAAAACAACAACCTTATGCTCCCTGTCCGACGCAGTAAAATTAATAGCGAATGTCCCATGACGATTCCCCTATAGAACAGTGACATCAGGTGATGTCACTGCTCTGTAGGACCTCCTAGTGATGCACTGACATGAGACAATGGCTCCCACAATGCATCACTGATGTTACCTGAGTTCATTCTCTCACTTTATGGCAATGCTGTGTGGGAATTTTCTCACCCAGCATTGCCAGTGAGAGAATGAACGAAAGTGACCTCATTCTCTCCCAGCGGCGGAGCGATACACACCACGGAGGATTCTGTCCATCAGTGTATCACGGTGGCGGTGTAGAGCGCTGACATCACCCGATGTCAGTGTTCTACACCGGAGATCGCCATGGGACACTCGTTAATCACTGGACTACGGCGGAAAGGTAATGTATAGGTTGTTTTATTATTTTATTTTTATTACAGGAGATGGATGGCTTCGGGGTTTAGGTGATTTGTAAATATGTACTCTATGTTATGTGTTTTATGTTATATGTATATTCTGTATGTTATATGTTGTATGTTATATGTTATGTAATGTATGTTTTTGTTTTTGTTTTTACATTCAACCCATTAGCTGGATGATGGGACTAATACTGTCCCATCATTGGCTAATGTGTCAATTATTTAAATCCCACGCCGCTCAAAGCCGTGCGGCACCGCTCATTGGCTGAGCTGCAGCTGTCTCAGCCAATGAGAGGCACGGGATTCAAATCCCCCGCCAAAGCCAGGCTGCACCGCTCAGACAATGGCTTGGGATTTGAATCACAGGAGATTTAAATCTTTGGCGGGGATTTGAATCCCGCGCCGCTCATTGGCTGAGCCGGTGGGCGGCTCAGCCAATGAGCGGTGCCGTGCGGCTTGGGTGGGGCATTTGAATCCCGTGCTGCTCAAAGCCATGTGGCACCGCTCATTGGCTGAGCTGCCACCGGCTGAGCCAATGAGCGGCGTGGGATTCAAAGCCGCGCGGCACCGCTGAGCTAATGGGAGGTGCCGCGCGCCTTGGTGGGTGATTTGAATCCCGCATGGCACCACTCATTGTCTCAGCCAATGAGCGGTGCCGCGTGCCTTGGCGGGGGATTTGAATCCCGTGCCGCTCATTGGCTGAGCCGGCGGGCCGCTCAGCCAATGAGCGGTGCAAGTGCGGCTATGGCGGGGGATTTGAATTCCGCGCTGCACTGCTCATTGGCTCAACGGTGGGCGGCTCAGCCAATGAGTGGTGCAAGTGCAGCTTTGGAGGGGGATTTGAATCCCGCATGGCATCGCTCATCAGCTCAGCCGGCGGGCGGCTCAGCCAATAAGCGGTGCACACGCTCGGCTTTGGCGGGTGATATGAATCCCGGCCGCCATATCGGAATACCCATAACTTGGGTGTTCCAGTATGGCGGTCGGTGTACATCCGGTAGTGGTGCATTGTGGAAGCGACACAAGCGCCGGAAGTTGTGACAGAGTTTATTGGTAATTATATATTAGATGATTGTCCTTAGATGAAAAGGTGAGTGCTACCATGAGACCTGTATCATGCCAACAGTAATATATCCTGAGACCATTCATATGTGTAGTTGTTTTTCATGCAAGGCAGTGTTCTCACTCACAACTGTGTCTAAGAACATGATTATGAATAAACAATAATTTCTAACCATCTTCCATGATTAAATTTTCCGAATGATCTAGGAGTCATTTGATGATGAACAGTGCTTGGGTCCATGGCCAGAAAAATCACATTGAGAGCTTGTGGACAATCCTCAAAAAGTGAGTAGACAAACAAAACACAGAAGCGTAATAAATGCAAAGCAATGATTATGCAAGAATGAGTTGTCATCAGCTAGGATTTGGCCTTGACTGTGCGACTTGCGGAAGTCTTGCATTTTAAAGGTCAATACTGTAAACATTGAGTCCTTGTATAAACTTGATGTATTGGTCAATAAAAGTTTAAAAACTTATCAAATGCTTATAATTCAGTAATCATAGAAACATCTACGAAATCTAAAGACACTTTGTGAAAACCAAAAATTGTGCCAATCTCAAAACTTGGCCACAACTGTTTGTTATCTACATGTTGTTGGCAGCTTCTGTGATTCTGTGTGTGATCCTGGCACTACAGGTAAGATCTAGAAAATGTAGTACCCATGTATTTCTTTACAGTTTTAACAGTCAGGATTAAATTTGAAATGAAGTTCTTTGTGAAACGTGGAATTTTGGATGTATGCAATTATTATCTATGTGTCACATGAAGTCAGTGTAATCATGTTTCAATTGAACGCCAGCATTACCCATCTTCACTATTTCATATTGGATTTACATTTGCTTGTGAAAACACATTTTCCTTTCAATGGCATTTTTTTAAACCAAAAACATTATTGTGATATTTGTAATAATGCAAATAATCAAAATAACAATGATAATAAAATTGATTATACATAATTGATATTGCTATAACAGCTCACACAGTAAATTTCAAGAAGCCCACCATGCCACAGATGTGATGAGGAATGCCAAGTCTCACTCATACTAGAAGCAGCATGGCCTGGGATAAACTTTTACTATTATTTATTTTTATATATCACCAAAGTTTAGCATTAAGAATTAACCCTGTATTAGATCAGGTGGGATGTCCAGCACCTCTGTAAATAATGCTTCAAAGGATTGACACCCCATTACCATGCTGATAAAAGTCTTTATTGATAATATGTGATAATATAGTTTGGATTTTGCAGGACCTCCTCATATACAGCATGCCTGGCCATGATTTCTTCCAGTGAACTGCAAAAATCACTGAATGGAGACTTATGAAACTAAAATGTCCTATGGAAACAATTTTTTCTCCTGGCATCAGTTGCATGGTGCTTTTCTTGGTTTGACTATGGAAGGTAAACTGGTAACCAGCGTATTATTGTCATCATCTATGTTCGGACCAGAACAAGTGGAATGTGTCTCTCATTGTTGGAAAGCATTTCCATTTGATAGCCTCAGCCAATGTGGTCATGATGTGATTATATACAGTATGCAGGGGCGGAACTATAGTGGAAGCAGGGGAAGCAGCTGCCACAGGGCCCGGGCTAGAAGGGGGCCCGTCCCTGCTGCAGCTGCCCTGTGATTTAGGAGCAAAAAGGGGGGCCCGAGCACGCTGGCAAATGGATCCGCGCTCGGGCCCCCTCCCAACATTTTGTTCAGGCTTCTGACTCTGAACGCTGATGCATAACAACACTGTGTTGTTTTAAAGAGACACTACAGTGTTGTAAATGCAGACAGCGAACAGAAATGAGCACTGTAGCTTTAAGCTGCGGCCCAGTGCATTATGGTCCGTCTGTCACAGCGTGTGTGCATGTGGGGGCGGACAGCAGACGGCCAGGCAGACCACATGAAGCAGCAGGCTGACTGGACAAGCAGGTGGAAGCCCGGGCGAGCAGGGTGAGTACTGTGAGTCTCTCAACAGTGAGAAGAGGCTTGGCTGCTCAATGGTGACTGAGAGGGCAGGTGCAGGCAGGATCTAACAGGGCCCACATTCAACAGGGCCCAGGCCCCAGGCTGCAGTGCAGGGGGCCCACATTCGACACAGGGCCCAGGTAGCAAGGGGCCCGCATTCCAACAGGGCCTCGGGCTCCTGGGCCCTGTTTGACGCAAGCCTCAAGTCACCACTAACCTCCCCCTAGGCCCTGTTGGGCACGGGACCTCAGTCACCAGTAGCATCCCCCTGGCCCAGTAACAGCCTCATGGTTGCTACAAGTGACGAGTGACACCCTGATCTCTGCTACATGTGACAAGTAACAACCTCAGCTCTGCTACATGTAACAAGTAGCAACCTCAGCTCTGCTACATGTGACAAGTAACAACCTCAACTCTGCTACTTGTGACAAGTAGCAACCTCAGCTCTGATATTTGTGACAAGTAACAACCTCAGCTCTGCTTATGTGACAAGTAACAACCTCAGCTCTGCTCATGTGACAAGTAGCAACTTCAGCTCTGCTACATGTGACAAGTAACCTCAGCTCTGCTACATGTGACAAGTAGCAACCTCAGCTCTGCTACATGTGACAAGTAGCAACCTCAGCTCTGCTACATGTGACAAGTAACCTCAGTTCTGCTACATGTGACAAGTAACAACCTCAGCTCTGCTACATTTGACAAGTAACAACCTCAGCTCTGCTACATGTGACAAGTAGCAACCTCGGCTCTACTACATGTGACAAGTAACAACCTCAGCTCTGCTACATGTGACAAGTAGCAACCTCAGCTCTGCTACATGTGACAAGTAGCAACCTCAGCTCTGCTACATGTGACAAGTAACCTCAGCTCTGCTACATGTGACAAGTAGCAACCTCAGCTCTGCTACATTTGACAAGTAACAACCTCAGCTCTGCTCATGTGACAAGTAGCAACCTCAGCTCTGCTCATGTGACAAGTAGCAACCTCAGCTCTGCTCATGTGACAAGTAGCAACCTCAGCTCTGCTCATGTGACAAGTAGCAACCTCAGCTCTGCTCATGTGACAAGTAACAACCTCAGCTCTGCTCATGTGACAAGTAGCAACCTCAGCTCTGCTCATGTGACAAGTAACAACCTCAGCTCTGCTCATGTGACAAGTAACAACCTCAGCTCTGCTCATGTGACAAGTAGCAACCTCAGCTCTGCTACATGTGACAAGTAACCTCAGCTCTGCTACATGTGACAAGTAGCAACCTCAGCTCTGCTACATGTGACAAGTAGCAACCTCGGCTCTGGTACATGTGACAAGTAGCAACCTCAGCTCTGCTCATGTGACTAGTAGCAACCTCAGCTCTGCTACATGTGACAAGTAACCTCAGCTCTGCTACATGTGACAAGTAGCAACCTCAGCTCTGCTACATGTGACAAGTAGCAACCTCAGCTCTGCTACATGTGACAAGTAGCAACCTCAGCTCTGCTACATGTGACAAGTAACAACCTCAACTCTGCTACTTGTGACAAGTAGCAACCTCAGCTCTGCTATTTGTGACAAGTAACAACCTCAGCTCTGCTCATGTGACAAGTAACAACCTCAGCTCTGCTCATGTGACAAGTAGCAACCTCGGCTCTGCTACATGTGACAAGTAACCTCAGCTCTGCTACATGTGACAAGTAGCAACCTCAGCTCTGCTACATGTGACAAGTAACCTCAGCTCTGCTACATGTGACAAGTAACAACCTCAGCTCTACTACATTTGACAAGTAACAACTTCAGCTCTGCTACATGTGACAAGTAGCAACCTCGGCTCTGCTACATGTGACAAGTAACAACCTCAGCTCTGCTACATGTGACAAGTAGCAACCTCAGCTCTGCTCATGTGACAAGTAACAACCTCAGCTCTGCTACATGTGACAAGTAGCAACCTCGGCTCTGCTACATGTGACAAGTAACAACCTCAGCTCTGCTACATGTGACAAGTAGCAACCTCGGCTCTGCTACATGTAACAACCTCAGCTCTGCTACATGTGACAAGTAGCAACCTCAGCTCTGCTCATGTGACAAGTAACAACCTCAGCTCTGCTCATGTGACAAGTAACAACCTTAGCTCTGCTACATGTGACAAGTAACAACCTCAGCTCTGCTACATGTGACAAGTAACAACCTCAGCTCTGCTACATGTGACAAGTAGCAACCTCGGCTCTGCTACATGTAACAACCTCAGCTCTGCTACATGTGACAAGTAGCAACCTCAGCTCTGCTCATGTGACAAGTAACAACCTCAGCTCTGCTCATGTGACAAGTAACAACCTCAGCTCTGCTACATGTGACAAGTAACAACCTCAGCTCTGCTACATGTGACAAGTAACAACCTCAGCTCTGCTACATGTGACAAGTAGCAACCTCAGCTCTGCTACATGCGAGGAGTGACAGCCTCATCTCTGCTACATGCGCGGAGTGACAGCCTCAGCTTTGCTATACAAGTAGCAGAGCTGAGGCTGTCACTCCTCACATGTTGCAGAGATGAGGCTGTCACTCCTTACTCCTTACATGTAGCAGAGCTGAGGCTGTCACTCCTCGAATGTAGCAGAGCTGAGGCTGTCCCTACTCACATGTAGCAGAGCTGAGGCTGTTCCTCCTCACATGTAGCAGAGCTGAGGCTGTCACTCCTCACATGTAGCAGAACTGAGTCTGTCACTCCTCACATGTAGCAGAGCTGAGGCTGTCACTCCTCACATGCAGCAGAGCTGAGGCTGTCAACTCCTCACATGTGTAATTGGTGGGGGCGTGGTGCAGAAGTACGGTATACAGAACAATCTTAGATTATTCTGTATACCGGACTGTTGTTCTACTGAATAAATCATCCGTTTTGAAAGCAATTTGCAGGCTGGATTACAAGTTTCTTCACATATTTACTCTGGAGAAAGCCTACCTTTGTCACTACCTCAGTTGCTTCCTGGGAGTTGGTTTCTTTTCTGTTATTTCACTATCATTACTCCAAAAACCTCTAATTTTGGATAATAAAGGTATCTTTCTTAACACAACTTGGGTAGACCGGGATTGGCAACGCGCGCGAGGGGGGGGGGGCCCATTGTGAAGTTTGCTGTGGGGCCCTGCCGTTCCTAGTTACGCCCCTGACAGTATGGTATTAAAATGTCAATCTGATTGATGACACCAGTTGATAAAAGGAAGGTATTTATTGCCTTGCAGACAGCTTCATGATGCTTGAGGTTTTTGACTGGAATTAGCATAACTATAGTGGTTGTAGAGGAAGTAGTCACATCCAGGCACCAGAGCATGTAAGGTCCCAGAGGCATTTCTGCCTAATGACATGACACCACTATTATAAATGGCACATTGTAGGTGCCAGGATACTTACTGATTTTGAACAAAAATATCCAGGATAGGGGGGAGGACACCCAGTGACAAGACAGTAACAGAAAATCAGAGGTGACACAATATAATAATAAAAATAATTTTATTGAATCAATGAATAAAAAATGTATGTAAACACTACCAAATTGAATAAAATTACAATGAATATAAGTTCAATAAAAAGAGGCAAAAACCCGTGTAATATAATGAAGCTCCAAAATAGACAGTGAGCACCGCAATGTCTACCCTTAAGTATATATATACAATTTCTAAAAAGAATAGCGTAAATGTAAGACAGTATACATGTATGGAAAATAATGATATGCTCAATCAAAAACCAGGTAATGACCCTATATATAAGGAATGGCAATAAAACTATAGTACAGAACCAAAAATAGTGCACGTGCAGCGAAAGAATAAATGAATACCTAGAAACAAATATGCAGAGAAACGGGTGCTACAATGAACAATATGTATGTGAATGCACAAAAATATAAAGGACATTGGGTGAAAAATCAAAAATAATGTGCTTGCAGCAAAGGAATAAATGAGTACATAAAATAATATATACAAAAATACATAAGGTGCTGCAATATACAATATTATGTGGTTTCACAAAAATATGAAGGGCATTAATGAAAACTCAAAAATGCCTACACATAAAAATACAAAATGCCACAATGAGTGAGAAAAAGAAAAAATGTTGTCAAACATCTAAGGATAAATGTCTCCACATGTGAAAGAAATAACACCGTGCACTAACTGGGAATAAGAAAAATAATAATTTTTTGTATTATTTTTTATTATTTTTTCTTATTCCCAGTTAGTGCACGGTGTTATTTCTTTCACATGTGGAGACATTTATCCTTAGATGTTTGACAACATTTTTTCTTTTTCTCACTCATTGTGGCATTTTGTATTTTTATGTGTAGGCATTTTTGAGTTTTCATTAATGCCCTTCATATTTTTGTGAAACCACATAATATTGTATATTGCAGCACCTTATGTATTTTTGTATATATTATTTTATGTACTCATTTATTCCTTTGCTGCAAGCACATTATTTTTGATTTTTCACCCAATGTCCTTTATATTTTTGTGCATTCACATACATATTGTTCATTGTAGCACCCGTTTCTCTGCATATTTGTTTCTAGGTATTCATTTATTCTTTCGCTGCACGTGCACTATTTTTGGTTCTGTACTATAGTTTTATTGCCATTCCTTATATATAGGGTCATTACCTGGTTTTTGATTGAGCATATCATTATTTTCCATACATGTATACTGTCTTACATTTACGCTATTCTTTTTAGAAATTGTATATATATACTTAAGGGTAGACATTGCGGTGCTCACTGTCTATTTTGGAGCTTCATTATATTACACGGGTTTTTGCCTCTTTTTATTGAACTTATATTCATTGTAATTTTATTCAATTTGGTAGTGTTTACATACATTTTTTATTCATTGATTCAATAAAATTATTTTTATTATTATATTGTGTCACCTCTGATTTTCTGTTACTGTCTTGTCACTGGGTGTCCTCCCCCCTATCCTGGATATTTTTGTTCACAATTCCGGATGGTCTGCCATCCACACATTTGGTGGTATTGTCACTATTGATAATTCTAGTTATTAATTTTATTTTTGTTTGGGATATTGCATTATTATCGTGACATTCATATCATCAAATTTCTTTACTTACTGATTTTGCATAGTGGCCTGGAGCTTCAACTTACAGCTCTAATTCCAGTGAAGTCATGCCATCTTATTTAAATAACGATCAGCCTGTCTATATAGATTTTCCTGCATTAACAAAGCCATAATTACTTTCATATAGCTTTTACACATATTACAGTGTTATCCATCTAATGAAATGCAAAGATCTAATGGTCAGTTTTGAACACACAACCATTGTTAGGAAGAGCGACAAGATAATGGGACTGCAGATTTAATGCTGTGCTTTGTCAGCCATTTATAAACCTAAGAGAGACAAAAGATCTTCACTTTCCACTGATCATAAGCCTCTTGAAGATCCATTGTCACATTTAAGAGTGAAAAGACATTTAACAATTCCTCAGCATCACAACATTTCATACAACTGGTATGTCTTTTGTTTGCCAAGTTTGTTATTATGAGAGTATTACTAAAGCTTAAGATGAACTCCACTGAGCCAATTCTAAACTAACTTTTCAGTGACAATGAAAATACAATGTAATCCCAAGATGTATACAGTATACACACACATATACAGTATGTGTGTGGATACATATAAAGATAATGGAGTTGCACCAGTCTTGTAAAATGTCCATGCAGTCTTCCAAATCCACTAGCAAATGCATAATAATATAATAATAATAATAATAATAATTTTATTTCTACAGCGCCAACATATTCCGCAGCACTTTACATTATAGAGGGGACTTGTACAGACAATCGACATTACAGCCTAACAATAAACACAGATCAAAGTAGATACCAAGAGGAATGAGGGCCCTGCTCACAATCTTACAATCTATGAGGAAAAAGGGGAGACACGAAAGGTAGATGGTAACAATTGCTTTCATTGTTCGGACCAGCCATAGTGTAAGAATCGGGTGTTCCTGTAATGCTGCATGAACCAGTTAACAGTCTAAATATGTAATAGTACAGACACAGAGGGCTATTAAATGCATAAAGCGTGTAAGAACATGATGCAAGGAACCGAGATATGGTTAAAATTTTGAATGGGCCACACAGGGATAGTTAGGTTAATGGCGGTAGGCCAGTCTGAACAAATGCGTTTTTAGGGCACGCTTAAAACTGTGGGGATTGGGGATTAATCGTATTAACCTGGGTAGTGCATTCCAAAGAATTGGCACAGCACGTGAAAAGTTTGGAGACGGGAGTGGGAGGTTCCGATTATTGAGGATGTTAATCTCAGGTCATTGGCAGAACGGAGGGCACGGGTAGGGTGGTAGGCTGACAAGAGGAAGGAGATGTAGGGTGATGCTGAGCTATGGAGTGCTTTGTGGGTGAAGTTTATACTTAATTCTGGAGTGGATGGGTAACCAGTGTAGAGACTGGCACAAGGTAGAGGAATCGGTATAACGATTGGTGAGGAATATGATCCTGGCTGCAGCATTCAAGACAGATTGGAGAGGGGAGAGTTTGGTAAGAGGGAGACCGATTAGTGGAGAGTTACAATAGTCCAGATGAGAATGAATAAGAGAAACAGTAAGAGTTTTTGCAGAGTCGAAAGTAAGAAAAGGTTGTATTCTAGAAATGTTTTTGAGGTAACAAGATAACAAGAATAAGGGTGCTGTGACAGATAACAAGAATAATGGGTGCTCTGACACCTGAAACGCGCTGATAACGCACTATTTGCTGCTATCTATGCTGATACTTTTTATCCTCTATTTTGATATAGGAAAGATGTGTATCTTCGTACCGTGTTAGCCAGTAGATAGAAAAATATTTAGACTGGAGAGTCCTCAGTGGTTGATACCTTTTAATGGCTAACTGAAAAGATGGTAACAAATTGCAAGCTTTCGAGACTACTCAGGTCTCTTCATCAGGCAAAGACTAATACAACATCTGAAGAATCACATATTTATACACAAGAGGACACAGGAATAATGCAATAGGTAAGACAAGTGACGTGAAGCAGAACTGTCATTATGGCAGAGGGATGAACATAAATATTGGAACAGTTCATAGATAAGGAGTGAAAGTTTTATTACCCTCTGATTGGAGTCTGCTATTGTGTTTTGATGCTCCTAGAAGGTCAGAGAAGCAGATTCCTTAATTGATGTACACAGACATGAATCCATGTGATATATTCATTCCAGCACTAAGAGTGTCAAAGGTCATCATAAGTTTATATTCCCAAACCTTTCTATCTTTCTCAGATTTGAAGTTAGATTTTAATACAAGTAATTCCATATACATCATGCTATGACCGGGCATACAAAAGTGTTTTGCCACAGGTAAATCCATTCTTTTTTATCTTATTGTGTGCGATGAGAATTCATCCTTGTTCTCAGTTTTTGCCCGGTTCCCCCACGGTCTCCCTCCACCCCCAGTTGGACATTTCGTACAAATAATTAGGTACACCACATTAGATGTGATGCAGCTGAAAGTACCTGGGATCTTGTAGTCCTGATGGGAGTTGGGGATCTTTATCTTGTCCGTGTCATTATAGATGCACAGATTTTGCATTTCTTGTGGGGGGGGGGGGGAGTGAAAGCTCGGAATCAAGTATAACCCCAAGGCAGCAGGCATGTTGCTGGGGAGTAATGGTGGAACCACACACGGAAATGGCAATGTCAGGCATTGGTAGGTTAGTAGAGGGAGGAAACACGAGGAGTTCAGTTTTTGACAGGTTCATTTCAGATAGAGCGATATTTATATAAACATCTGAATATAAATACATATATATTTTTGCAGAGACAAAAAGAAAAGGTAAGCCAACACCATTCAACCTGTGTTTTTTTTTACTTGTCCTTAAACCAAACTCTGGACTGAGCAATCGAGCCTGCAGGTACTGGGTTCTCACATAATAAGGTGCAAACTTGTACATGAGAAGAAAAAGTCCCACTATTTTCCCTTCTCATATACATGTACATATAGAAACACTGCTCATAAAAATAAAGGGAACACTTAAACAACAGAATATAACTTCAAGTAAATCAAACTTCTGTGAAATCAAACTGTCCACTTAGGAAGCAACACTGATTGACAATCAATTTCACATGCTGTTGTGCAAATGGAATAGACAACAGATGGAAATTATTGGCAATTATCAAGACACACTCAATAAAGGAGTGGTTCTGCAGGTGGGGACCACAGACCACATCTCAGGACCAATGCTTTCTGGCTGATGTTTTGGTCACTTTTGAAAGCTGGCTGTGCTTTCATTCTCGTGGTAGCATGAGATGGACTCTACAACCCACACAAGTGGCTCAGGTAGTGCAGCTCATCCAGGATGGCACATCAATGCGAGCTGTGGCAAGAAGGTTTGCTGTGTCTGTCAGGACCGCTACCTCCGCCTTTGTGCAAGGAGGAACAGGAGGAGCACTGCCAGAGCCCTGCAAAATGACCTCCAGCAGGCCAAATCTGCATGTGTCTGCACAAACGGTTAGAAACCTACTCCATGAGGATAGTCTGAGTGCCCGACATCCACAGATGGGGGTTGTGCTCGCAGACCAACACCATGCAGGACGCTTGGCATTTGCCACAGAACACCATGATTTGCAAATTCGCCACTGGCGCCCTGTGCTCTTCACAGATTAAAGCAGGTTCACACTGAGCACATGTGACAGATGTGACAGTGTTTGGAGACTCCGTGGAGAGTGATCTGTTGACTGCAACATCCTTCAGCATGACCGTTTTGGCAGTGGGCCAGTAGTGGTGTGGGGTGGCATTTCTTTGGAGGTCCACACAGCCCTCCATGTGCTCACCAGAGGAAGCCTGACTGCATTAGGTATCGAAATGAGATCCTCATACCCCTTGTGAGACCATATGCTGGTGCGGTTGGCCCTGGGTTTCTCCTAATGCAGGACAATGCCAGACCTCATGTGGCTGGAGTGTGCCAGCAGTTCCTGCAAGATGAAGGTATTGAAGCTATGGACTGGCCCGCCCGTTTCCCAGACCTGAATACGATTGAGCACATCTGGGACATCATGTCTCACTCCATCCACCAACGTCACGTTGCACCACAGACTGTCCAGGAGTTGGCGGATGCTTTAGTCCAGGTCTGGGAGGAGATCCCTCAGGAGACCATCTGCCGCCTCATCAGGAGTATGCCCAGGCATTGTAGGGAGGTCATACAAGCAAAGGGAGGTCATACAGGCACGTGGAGACCACACACATACTGAGCATCATTTTGATTTGTTTTAAGGACATTACATTCCACTTTAATTTTGTGGGTGACTCCAAATCGAGGCTTCCATTGGTTAATAAATTTGATTTCCATTGATGATTTTTGTGTGATTTTGTTGTCAGCACATTCAACTTTATACAGAACAAAGTAGTGAATGAGAATATTTCATTCATTTAGATCTAGGATGTGTTATTTGAGTGTTCCCTTTATTTTTTTTGAGCAGTGTATATCTATATATATAAAATTGAATGTGTGTGTGTGTGGGTATCACCAACCAATTACGAAGAATCTTTCATTTCACCAGAGCTGTTTAAAAGAAGCTGGGCTGTAATTGGTTGCTATGAGCAACAGTTTTCTCACTCCTCGACAACACCTCAGCAGACAGTGACTAGGTCGTTCTGACCCCAGGGTCTCTTAAAGGGATTATTGGTATGGAAGTCACTGCAATTCCACTAAGTGCTCTAGTTCTGACCCCAAGCCCCTCTTAAAGGGATCCCCAGTACGGAAATGAGGGCAAATCCACTCTGCGCTTTGGTACTGACCCCAGGCCTCTCTTAAAGGGATCTCCGGTATGGAAGTGAGGGCAAATCCACTCTGCGCTTTGGTACTGACCCCAGGCCTCTCTTAAAGGGATATTCGGTATGGAAGTTAGGGCAAATCCCTCAGCGCTCTGATTCTGACCCCAGGCCTCTCTTAAAGGGATCATTGGTATGAAAGTTAGGGCAATTCCACTCAGCGTTCTGGTTCTGACCCCAGGCTCTCTTAAAGGGAGCCCTGGTATGGAAGTCAGGGCAATTGCCTTCAAATGCTCTGGTACTGACCCAGGCCTCTATTAAAGGGATCATTGGTATGGAAGTCAGGGCAAATCCATCCAGCGCTTAGGTTTTGACCCCAGGCCTCTCTTAAAGGGATTCCCAGTATGGAAGTTAGGACCGTTCCACTCAGCGCTGTGGTTCTGACCCCAGGGCCTCTTAAAGGGATCATTGGTATGGAAGTTAGGGCAATTCCACTAAGCGCTCTGGTTCTGACCCCAGGCCCCTCTTAAAGGGATCCCCGGTATGGAAGTGAGGGCAAATCCACTCCCGCGTTGGTACTGAACCCAGGCCTCTCTTAAAGGGATCTCCGGTATGGAAGTTAGGGCCATTCCATTCAGCACTCTGGTTCTTACCCCAGGCTGACGAGATGATGTGGGATTTTAGGTGTAGTAGTCCGGTGGCTCTGGCTGACGGGACGATGTGGGATATTAGGGGTAGTAGTCTGGCGGCTGTGACCTGGCTGACGGGATGATGTGGGATATTAGAGGTAGTAGTCCGGTGGCTCTGGCTGACGGGATGATGTGGGATATTAGGTGTAGTAGTCCGGTGGCTCTGGCTGACGGGATGATGTGGGATATTAGGGGTAGTAGTCCAGTGGCTCAGGCTGATGGGATGATGTGGGATATTAGTAGTCCGGTGGCTCTGGCTGACGGGACGATGTGAGACATTAGAGGTAGTAGCCCAGTAGCTCTGGCTGACTAGATTGTGTGGGATATTATAGTGAATGTGGCTATGCGGAGTGGGCTATACACTCAGCTTTATATTTATAGATATAATCATTATAATTTGTTATAACTAACCGTAGTTAGTTACTATGCCTGGGCAGCGCCGGGCTCTTCAGCTAGTTTACATATATATACACACAAACATAAACACAATCAGAATTTTGTTTAACCAGATTGCAATGCAGTATGGGACTTCAGGTTATAGCTTAACGCTCTGAACTCAGCTGTTATGTCACATGAGCCATATTGGGAATGAAGTAGTGGACCTTTAACTTTCCCTTTGGGTGAAAATTGCAAAATAATAAAGCTTAAAATCAGTAATAAATAAGATGCTTAACACATTACATTTATGTAGCTTTTAACTGTTATTTTTTTTTCAGGAGAAAACCATTCTGGCTTAAATTTTTGGGAGTGTTTTACACTAATTATTTATGTATGCAATCTGCAGCACCTTTTTATTCAGCCCTCAAGTCATGCAAATATTTGTGTGCCTTATGCTCCGAGATTTGTTTTAAAACTGACTCTTGGTAATGGAATGTAATGCACCTATTGTCCTACACTGTGTAAGTGTTGTTTCAGCAGGATACATAAATGAAATGAAAATTATTACATTGGTGATCATTGTGCTTTTCACAAGTAAGGTTTTCATAGTTCTCAGTAGTAAGGCCCCAAAATTCAATGCACCCTGAAAGAGGCGATTAATTTAAAGTGAGTAGAGTCTGTTTCTTTAAGACAAGCTCATAAATCGTGAAAGATCACCACTTCTTTTCAAAAGACTCTCCACGGTCTGAATTTCCCTTCTGGGTCAGTAAAGGCATTGAAGTTTTAATGGCATGCCATGGCAGATTACACGATACAGCTGTCTCGGCACCGTGAAAATTAAGTTATGCCCCGTGTCAGCAAGATTTTTGCTTCTTTTCTCCCTCTCTTTCTAGCTCTGTCTCCTTATTTCAGTCTCCAATTCTCTCCTCTAAGCTGCTGAAAAGTGCACATCCGAAAAAAAGGCTGCAGGGGGGATGGGAGGGTAGGGGTGAATAGGCCCTCTGAGGGTTACCATTGTATGTATAGGGATCTCATGAGCCACACAGAGAGAAAAGGCAATATAAAAGCAGCTATGTATCAAATGCCTGAAAACATGTCTAGGGATATAATAAAGTGTCCTCACATAAATGTAAAGGATGCAACAAATCATCAGTTTCATGTGTTGTATTCAAATCCAGCAGAAAGTAGTGAGTAGGCATCTACGCACATACATGCATGAGGTGTCATGAGCCGGTCATTGTAGGCACCAAGCTATTTCCACAATACAAAGTGTCTATTGCTTTTCTTATAGATGCAGTGGTAAAAAGAAGGTGAGGTTAGATAGATTGAGTGAGGTTCAAAATCAGAAAGACCAACTAAACAAATAATAAACAAATAAATAAAAAATTAACCTTTAATTGATATTGTAAAGTATTATACATATAAAGACCAGCAATGAAAAAATTGTTAGGGAATATTACAGGTAATAAGGTAGAAGTAGAATATAGTATGTGTACATTCTGACCCTAATAGGTCACTATAGATCTGTCAGCCTACCTGACTGCGGTGGTTGGCACCCTAGAAAGTCGACATGGCTCCCATGCTCAACGTCAGCAATCCCTCAATAAATCCCTAAATGAACACACACAAATATATATATATATATATACAATTACTATCTGGTCATAACATAGACTAATTACAGATGAGATAATACATAACCATGACAGTCATTACTAGAGTGTAATGTATGTGGTACAGTTCATATAGCGTCTTGTGCTTGGGTGCGATGAAAATACTTGAGACACAGGTTGATAAAGAAAGTCTTGTATTGCTTCATACAAATTGGCAAAAATAAACACACAGGTTGCAAACACAGAAGCAGGAGACACAGCAGGCCAGAGTAATCTAAGCT
Organism: Oophaga sylvatica; assembly: GCA_033576555.1. Classification (NCBI taxonomy): domain Eukaryota; kingdom Metazoa; phylum Chordata; class Amphibia; order Anura; family Dendrobatidae; genus Oophaga; species Oophaga sylvatica. The sequence goes on from JARQOD010000001.1 coordinate 686,351,571, forward strand.
CAGCAATAACTCTCCACAACAGATTCAGATCTTCTTCTCTGTTACCGCAAGTCCATGCAAACGTGAGGCTCTCAAGAGCAGAGTTCAGAGTCCAACAAGTGCTTCAGAGTTCCTCAGTAGGAATGGCTGGAGTACAAGGTCCAAGGCTTCAGGAGTCAGAACACAGGTTCACTGCAGGCTAGATTCTGAAGCACTGATTGCTCAGCTGTGGCTGTTTAACAAGCAAACGTAGAGAATCAGGGCGGGAACATGCAAGCTGGAAAACTCCATTTTGACTGAGGGCAAGATAGCTGCAGCAAAACAGAAAGCAAAATGGCCGACGAACAAACTGAGTTTCAGAAACAGATACACAGAACCTTACATTACTCCCCCTTAGGGACAACCTCCGGATGACCTCAGACCAGGCTTGTGTGGGTACCTCTGATGAAACTGACGGAGCAAGCGAGGAGCATTAACGTTATTGACTGGCTCCCATGAGTTGTCCTCCACTGGGTAGCCCTGCCATTTAATCAGATATTGTAACTGATTTCTATACAACCTGGAATCTAAAATCCTTTCCACCACAAATTCCTCCTGACCATCGACTAGCACTGGGTCAGGGCAAGGAGAAGAACGTCCAGGAAACGTATTGGGTGTCGCAGCCTTTAGTAGGGATACATGAAAGACAGGTGGATTCTCATAGTTCTGGGCAATTGAAGACGACAAGCAACGGCACTTATAATTTTACTGATTTTATAGGGTCCAATGTACTTATGTCCCAACTTAGACGATGGAATCCTTAACTTAAGATTTCTGGTTGACAGCCAAACCAGGTCTCCTACCTTAAAAGCTGGTGCAGGTTTACGAAATTTATCTGCTGCCTTCTTGTACCTTTCCTGAGCCGATTCCAGATTCTCCTTTAGAAGATCCATATTCTTCTGTAAAGTCGTGACTCTTTCAGCCACTGCTGGCAAAGGCGTCTCTATGGGAAATCGTGGTAGAATGTTAGGATGATAACCTAGATTAGAGTAAAAAGGAGACTGTTTAGTGGAGGCACTCTGAGAGTTGTTGTAAGAGAACTCAGCCAATGGAAGTAGATCCACCCAATCATCCTGTAGGTGGCAGATAAAGCAGCGGAGATACTGCTCCAGGGTTTGATTGGTTCGTTCGGTTTGTCCATTAGTCTGGGGATGAAAAGCAGAAGAAAGGTTTACTTTAATGTCCAATGCTGCACAGAAATTTTGCCAAAACCTAGAAGTGAATTGCACCCCTCGATCCGAAATAACCTCATCCGGTACTCCATGTAAGCGAAACACATCTTTAATCATCAAATCTGATGTCTGTTTTGCAGTGGGTAAGCCGACACAAGGGATAAAATGAGCTGCCTTTGTTAGACGGTCAACCACCACTAGAATAGTGTTCTTCCCTTGAGAGGTTGGTAATTCCACAATGAAGTCCATAGAAATGGATCCCCACGGGCGGGACGGGGTGGGAAGAGGCTGTAACAGACCAGTTGGTGAAGAGCAAGGTGTTTTGCATCTTGCACAAACCTCACACGAAGTGACATAGTCCAAAACATCCTTCCTACAAGTGGGCCACCAAAAGAAACGAGAAAGAAATTCCTGTGTCTTTAGAATTCCTCTATGCCCGGCTATTTTGGAATCGTGAATGAGTTGCAATACTCTCAATCTGACTGTTTCAGGTATATACAGACGTTGTCCCAGAATCCACACACCATTCTTAAAGACAAGACTTACGTCCCTTGGGGGTTGAGCCAAAAAAGAATCCGCATGGTATTTTTCCTTGATGTCTTTAATTAGGTCTTGATGATGAATCACTCCTAGGAATCTAGAGTCAGGAAGAATAGTCTTAGGAGGAGTAATTGGACGTGTCTCTGCTGAGTAAATCCTAGAGAGTGCATCAGCCTTTCCATTGCGCGATCCTGGTCTATAAGAAATAATAAAATTAAATTGGTTTAAGAAAAGATTCCAGCGAGCCTGGCGAGGAGTCAGGCACTTAGCCGACCTGATAAACTCAAGATTACGATGGTCTGTCAGAACGACTATTTGCTGTGCAGCTCCTTGAAGAAGGTGTCTCCATTCTTTGAAGGCGGCAATAATGGCCAACAACTCTCTATTGCCCACATCGTAGTTCTTCTCAGCCGAAGACAACTGCTGGGAAAAGAAGGCACAGGGATGCAAGACATTCTTCTCACCTGTTCTCTGAGAGAGTATAGCTCCCACGGCACAGTCTGAAGCATCCACCTCTATTATGAAGGCAAGCTCTGGGTTGGGATGTACTAGGATAGGTGCAGTGGTAAATTTATCTTTTAGACGGGAAAATGCTTCCTGGGCTTGGGGAGTCCAGGAGAACTTAGACTCTTTCCGGGTAAGTTGGGTGATAGGTGACACTACCTCAGAGAAATTTCTAATGAAACGTCTATAGAAGTTTGCAAACCCGATGAAGCGCTGTACCTCCTTCACATTTCTAGGACTTGGCCAATCATTGATGGCTTGGGTTTTACTTCCATCCATACTAATTCCTTGTGTAGACAGTACATACCCCAGAAATTGAATTTCGGTCTTATGGAATTCACACTTTTCAAGCTTGATGTAAAGATGATTTTGTCTTAGACGTTCCAAGACCATTCTCACATGTCCATGATGTTCCTCTGTGGAGTTAGAAAAAATTAAAATATCATCCAAATAAATTACCACGAATGTATCCAGGAGATCCCTGAAGATGTCATTCACCAAGTGTTGGAAAGTGGCTGGGCGGTACTCAGACCAAAAGGCATAACTAGATATTCAAAGTGTCCATAGCGTGACCTGAATGCAGTCTTCCATTCATCCCCAGGTCTAATACGGACTAAGTTATAGGCCCCACGAAGATCTAGTTTAGAAAAAATTTTGGCATGTCGCACTCTCTCCAATAACTCAGGGATTAAAGGCAATGGATAACGGTTTCTAATAGTAACCTTATTGAGTTCCCTATAGTCTACGCATGGTCTCAGGGATCCATCTTTCTTCTTTACAAAGAATATGGGTGCCCCTGCAGGAGATGAAGAGGGGCGTATGAAGCCCTTGGCTAGATTTTCGTCTATGTACTCTTTTAAAGCCTTCAGCTCGGGCCCCGCCAGGGGTAGATCTTACCAAAAGGTATCTCTGCTCCAGGCAATAATTCAATTGGACAATCATATGGACGGTGAGGAGGAAGCTGGTCAGCGTTCTTCTTGTCACATAAATCCACATAGTCCTGGTATACAGCTGGTAGTTCAGGGACTGACATGGTTCCTTTAGGAAAAGAGCAAGCTGAAATTTTTGGACTCATCTGTTTCTCTGGAAAGTGTAATTCCTTGGTCTCCCAGTTAATGGTAGGATTCTGAGCCTGCAGCCATGGTAGCCCTAGAATAATGGGAAAGTGAGGAGAAGAGATAAGCATAAAGGACAGTTTCTCTTGATGATCTTTACCCATAAGAACCTTTAAAGGCTCTGTTTCCTGATCCACTGGTCCAGAGGTCAGCAGGGAGCCATCCACAGTTTCCATCTGTACTGGAGTAGCCTTCTTCACTGAACGTATTCCCTGTTTCAGAGCGAAGGAGACATCCATAAAATTTCTACTTGCACCTGAGTCGATCATAGCAGAGCTAGACACCCAGGCTGAGTCAACCCAGAGTTTGATGGAAAGAAAACAGTGAGAATTGTTTTTTTTACAACTCAGCTGGGACACCGCTGAGGAAACTTGAAAGATGGCAGCATTTACACAGTCAACGTCCTCAGAGGTAACGGAGTTTAAGTCCGAGAAATCAAGATCTGTTGCTGCAAATCTCTCTGGAGCCTGAGGCTCGGACCTGACAGATCCCCTCTCGCAACACTCACAATGAATGAGTGCTGCAGTAGTCTTGCGAGAACGGCTGGGGCAGTTAATAATAAAGTGCCCTGACTTACCACAATAAAAACATAGATTCTCCTTAAAACGATGTTCCTTGCGTGCATCACTAACCCGTCGTAGTAAAGAGTCTACCTGCATGGGTTCAGGTTCAGGTTCCCGTGTAATCCTATTCAAAGGTTCCTTAGCTGGAGAGGAAGGTAGGAAAAGGTTAGTACGATTGCTTTCGAACCATCTCTCTTGCCTGCGTTCAGTTAAACGAGTATCAATACGGATGCAGTAGTTAATAAAGTCACCTAACGCAGTGGGAGGGTCGGCACGAGCAAGTTCATCCTTAATCAGTGGGGATAACCCCTTTCGAAAAATAGATTTTTTGGCGGAATTGTCCCAGGTGGTATCAAGGGCCCATCTCCTGAAATCCAAGGCATATTCAGCTACCGAGTGCTTACCTTGGCGCAAAGCTAACATGGCTGCTTCAGCTGTTGCACCTCGATTGGGGTCATCAAACACCTGCCCCATGGCTGAAATAAAATCATCAAGGTGATTCAAACAATCATCCTCAGTCTCAATCAGAGGGTTTGCCCACATCAAAGCCTTGTTGGTAAGCAACATAATTATAGTAAGCACCTTAGATTGTTCAGTAGGAAATTGTGAAGCATGTGCAGAAAAAAAAAGATTGCATTGATTAACAAATCCCCTGAATTTTTCACGTTCACCACCAAAACGAAAAGGGGGCAACTTGGGAATCCCAGAACTCGGGGCCACGGCAGGAGCCTGGACTCGCCCCTCCAGAACCTCAATCCTGGCTCGCAAATCCTGGGTAGTCTGTCCAACCACTTGCAAATTGTGATTATTTAGGTCCTGAAGATTTGTAAAACGGGTCTTTATATTCTGCAAATCTGCAAGGATATTATCAGTCACTCCGCAAAGTTCCTTTATGCGGGCCTCCATTTTCTAGATCTTTTAAGACAGGATACTGGAAAAAGAGGAGAAAAAAAAAAAAAAAACAACAATAGTGTTCACCTGTGGCAACACTGAAGAAAGAAAAAACTTTAAGGGAACTGCTCACCTGGAATGGTTGTGAGAAGTCACAACCACTATCATCACAGAAAGCTTTCAACCAGACATCTGATATCCAGAGTTTCAGCAGACAAAAAGAGAAGAGAAAAAAAAAAAAACAATAGTGTTTACCTGTGATAACACTGCAGAAAAAAAAACTTAAGGGAATTGCTCACCTGGAATGGTTGTGAGAAGTCACAACCACTGTCATCACAGAAAGTACAACCGGACATCCGATATCCACAGTACAGCAGACAAGCCTTTCCAGACCCAGCAGACACTAACGTTTGGCTTCAGAATCTTGTAATGTATGTGGTACAGTTCATATAGCGTCTTGTGCTTGGGTGCGATGAAAATACTTGAGACACAGGTTGATAAAGAAAGTCTTGTATTGCTTCATACAAATTGGCAAAAATAAACACACAGGTTGCAAACACAGAAGCAGGAGACACAGCAGGCCAGAGTAATCTAAGCTCAGCAATAACTCTCCACAACAGATTCAGATCTTCTTCTCTGTTACCGCAAGTCCATGCAAACGTGAGGCTCTCAAGAGCAGAGTTCAGAGTCCAACAAGTGCTTCAGAGTTCCTCAGTAGGAATGGCTGGAGTACAAGGTCCAAGGCTTCAGGAGTCAGAACACAGGTTCACTGCAGGCTAGATTCTGAAGCACTGATTGCTCAGCTGTGGCTGTTTAAGAAGCAAACGGAGAGAATCAGGGCGGGAACATGCAAGCTGGAAAACTCCATTTTGACTGAGGGCAAGATAGCTGCAGCAAAACAGAAAGCAAAATGGCCGACGAACAAACTGAGTTTCAGAAACAGATACACAGAACCTTACATAGAGATGAACGAATATTTCAAAATTCGGTTTGGATTACGATCACCGTATTTGCAAGATTTGCTGAACATAGCCATACAGATGAGCGAATATGTTCGGAAAAGATCGTCAAACATAAATTCGGCACCAATATGGTACGGAAATGGCATGAATATGGCAAATTCGGATTTGACAATAGTTTTCCGAACATATTCGCTCATCTCTAGTCATAACCAAGTGATTTTAAATCAAGGGAGCAACCCATATTGCTATTGGATGCTGTTTGTTAGATCCAAAACACTATAGGACACTATAGGATGCAGCTATAATATTCAGATGCATCTATAAGCCTCATTTGTCAGAGTCACTATATAGTAAATGGGGCATTGAATATTGCCTAAGTAGTCAAAAACAATCTTCACATATAAAATAAAGTGCATCAGTGCTTTTAGATTCCACCCTGTATGGTGAACATGTCAACAGCAATTATGCAAAGACCCATAAGATAACTTACCTGTAAATTGCATAAATCCCTTCATCCTAATGCATTTCACCCCCTTCTCTTTTGGGGCCATATTGGGGGACCATATTTGGAGCAACCCCCTATAGGTCAACGGGAAGATATAGTGTGCGATTCAACCCAGACAGATAATGTCTGTGTCTGAGCCATACTGCTATATCTGTAAAGGTTCCTAAGGCACGTAACATCACAGAGTCTCTAGCCTCTCCATCCAAGGCCATAATGGCGACCTCAGCCTCTAGTGCAGGAGTCATTGGGTGCATTCTCAACATACCCCTCATGCGTTCTGTCCAGCTCCACAACATAGTGTTAGACCCCGTGAATTTTGGCAAATTACTTAACATGGCCCCAAAGGAGATACTGGTCTTGGGCCCAGCTGCCTGTTCTGCTGACTCCATGCTGCTAGACTGCATCCTGCAGACTTTGCCAAGTGTTAAAGATCGTCGGATGCAGTAAACAGCAGGAGGGTAAGAATTCAAATGAACCTCCACGCAGGGAGATGATTAGGCAAGTACTGAACACTCATAAACAGATACACAATTAACAGAATAAGAAGGGGGAATATGAAGGTAATGACTTATCGATTGCAGTTCTTGTTGGAGAACGGTTGGAACAGCTCCCGACGGCGTCGCAATCTGTGAACAAAGTCTCTGACTCTGCTGTGTAGGAACGAGATGCACTGCCTCCTGACCGTGTCAAAGTATCCAGATCCGTTGGTGTTGAGTCAGTTGACCTTGGGTCCGTTGAAGCGTGGGTATAGTTCCTTCTGCTGGTTCCTCAAGAGATAAAGTCAACAGAATTGAAATACAGTACTGTTCAAAAAATATTCAAAATTATATTATTAATTAAACCATTACATATAATTATATAGTGCACATAAACTGGAACCTCAATTCAAAGTGCGGATGGCAAAACCAACCAAGAAGTAGATAAACAAACACCCAAGTGCATAAGGATCAGGGGGAAAGAAAAACCAACCAAGACAGGAAAAGTATACAATGTTAAAGTTTTATTGAATAATATTACAAACATAAAAACATAGCACAGATATAACAATGTCAATAAAAAGGAAGCATACACACCACCTAATAGTGCCTAATGCCCAGGCCTTTAATGGTGTACTCAGGTAAATATATAAAAATTGTAAATGGTGAAATATTGTTATCCAATGGCTGATATAAACAAATACCTCAAAAAATGTGCAAAAAGCTACAAAAAATAGTGCTATATAGTGATAAATAAACACAATAATGTGCAAATATCAAGGCTACAGAACATGAAAATAAGGAAAAATAAATACTTGAATATGAAAAAATAAAAAAATTATACTGATACAAATACTAAAGTGAACAAAAAACACTGATAAACACAAAAATCGAGTGAACAAGTAAAACCGATAAGTACAATAATAGTGCAAAATCCGGTCTTTGCTAAATCACTAATATGATAAAAATCAAAACCAATATGTGTAATAATAGTGCTGAATGCTACTAAATAAAGCGCAAGCCAAGATGAGCTATGATAACAAACAGAAGAATTACCATTATAAGCCCAGTGAAGCCAAAAGGATATAAATGGATAACCAATACCTGAAAAAACCCGGGAGAGGAATAAGGTGGCGTGGATGCTGCCTAGAACGCGCCCCGACGCGCGTTTCGGAAAATCTTCTGACGAAGGAAGGTGTAATGTATGTAGTACAGTTCATATAGCGTCTTGTGCTTGGGTGCGATGAAAACACAGGAGTCACAGGTTTGATATAGAAAAGTCCTGTATTACTTCATACAAGTTGGCAGAAATAGTCACACGGTTTGCAGACACAGAAACAGGAGACACAGCAGGCCAGAGTAATCCAAGCTCAGCAATCACTCTCCAATACAGATTCAGGATCTTCTTCTCTGTTACCGTAAGTCCATGCAAACGTGGGTCTTTCAAAGAGCAGGGTTCCAGAGTCCACAAGTGCTTCAGAGTTCCTCAGTAGGAATAGCTGGAGTACAAGGTCCAAGGCTTACAGGAGTCAAGTCACAGGTTCACTGCAGGCTAGATTCTGAAGCACTGATTGCTCAGCTGTGGCTGCTTAAGAAGCAAAGGAGAGAATCAGGGCGGGAACATGCAAGCTGGAAACTCCATTTTGACTGAGGGCAAGATAGCTGCAGCAAGACAGAAAGTAAAATGGCTGACGAACAAACTGAGTTTCAGGAATATATACATAGAACCTTACATTACTCCCCCTTAAGGACAACCTCCGGATGACCTCAGACCAGGCTTGTGTGGGTACCTCTGATGAAACTGACGGAGCAAGCGAGGAGCATTAACGTTATTGACCGGTTCCCATGAGTTGTCTTCCACTGGGTAGCCCTGCCATTTAATCAGATATTGTAACTGATTTCTATCAACCTGGAATCTAAAATCCTTTCCACCACAAATTCTTCCTGACCATCGACTAGCACTGGGTCAGGGCAAGGAGAGGAACGTCCAGGAAACGTATTGGGTGTCGCAGCCTTTAGTAGGGATACATGAAAGACAGGGTGGATTCTCATAGTTCTGGGCAGTTGAAGAGACAAGCAACGGCACTTATAATTTTACTGATTTTATAGGGTCCAATGTACTTATGTCCCAACTTAGACGATGGAATCCTTAACTTAAGATTTCTGGTTGACAGCCAGACAAGTCTCCTACCTTGAAAGCTGGTGTAGGTTTACGAAATTTATCTGCTGCTTTCTTGTACCTTTCTTGAGCCGATTCCAGATTTTCCTTTAGAAGATCCATATTCTTCTGTAAAGACGTGATTCTTTCAGCCACTGCTGGTAAAGGCGTTTCTATGGGAAATCGTGGTAGAATGTTAGGATGATAACCTAGATTAGAGTAAAAAGGAGACTGTTTAGTGGAGGCACTCTGAGAGTTGTTATACGAGAACTCAGCTAGTGGAAGTAGATCCACCCAATCATCCTGTAGGTGGCAGATAAAGCAGCGGAGATACTGCTCCAGGGTTTGATTGGTTCGTTCGGTCTGTCCATTAGTCTGGGGATGAAAAGCAGAAGAAAGGTTTACTTTAATGTCAATGCTGCACAGAAATTTTGCCAAAACCTAGAAGTGAATTGCACCCCTCGATCCGAAATAACCTCATCCGGTACTCCATGTAAGCGAAACACATCTTTAATCATCAAATCTGATGTCTGTTTTGCAGTGGGTAAGCCGACACAAGGGATAAAATGAGCTGCCTTTGTTAGACGGTCAACCACCACTAGAATGGTGTTCTTCCCCTGAGAGGTTGGTAACTCTACAATGAAGTCCATAGAAATGGATCCCCAGGGCGGGACGGGGTGGGAAGAGGCTGTAACAGACCAGTTGGTGAGGAGCGAGGTGTTATGCATCTTGCACAGACCTCACATGAAGTGACATAATTCAAAACATCCTTCCTGCAAGTGGGCCACCAAAAGAAACGAGAAAGAAATTCCTGTGTCTTTAGAATTCCTCTATGCCCAGCTATCTTGGAATCGTGAATGAGTTGCAATACTCTTAATCTGACTGTTTCAGGAATATACAGACGTTGTCCCTGAATCCACACACCATTCTTAAAGACAAGACTTACGTCCCTTGGGGGTTGTGCCAAAAAGGAATCCGCATGGTATGCTTCCTTGATGTCCTTAAGTAGGTCTTGATTATGAATTACTCCTAGGAATCTAGAGTCAGGAAGAATAGTCTTAGGAGGAGTAATTGGACGTGTCTCTGCTGAGTAAATCCTAGAGAGTGCATCAGCCTTTCCATTGCGCGATCCTGGTCTATAAGAGATGATAAAATTAAATTGGTTTAAGAAAAGATTCCAGCGAGCCTGGCGAGGAGTCAGGCACTTAGCCGACCTGATAAACTCAAGGTTACGATGGTCTGTCAGGACGACTATTTGCTGTGCAGCTCCCTGAAGAAGGTGTCTCCATTCTTTGAAGGCGGCAATAATGGCCAACAACTCTCTATTGCCCACATCGTAGTTCCTCTCAGCCGAAGACAACTGCTGGGAAAAGAAGGCACAGGGATGCAAGACATTCTTCTCACCTGTTCTCTGAGAGAGTATAGCTCCAACGGCACAGTCTGAAGCATCCACCTCTATTATGAAGGCAAGCTCGGGGTTGGGATGTCTAGGATAGGTGCAGTGGTAAATTTATCTTTTAGACGGGAAAATGCTTCCTGGGCTTGGGGAGTCCAGGAAAACCTAGACTCTTTCCGGGTAAGTTGAGTGATAGGTGACACTACCTCAGAGAAATTTCTAATGAAACGTCTATAGAAGTTGGCAAACCCGATGAAGCGCTGTACCTCCTTCACATTTCTAGGACTTGGCCAATCCTTGATGGCTTGGGTTTTGCTTCCATCCATACTAATTCCTTGTGTAGACAGTACATACCCCAGAAATTGAATTTCGGTCCTATGGAATTCACACTTTTCAAGTTTGATGTAAAGATGATTTTGTCTTAGACATTCCAAGACCATTCTCACATGTCCATGATGTTCCTCTGTGGAGTTAGAAAAAATTTGAATATCATCCAAATAAATTACCACGAATGTATCTAGGAGATCCCTGAAGATGTCATTCACCAAGTGTTGGAAAGTGGCTGGGGCGGTACTCAGACCAAAAGGCATAACTAGATATTCAAAGTGTCCATAGCGTGACCTGAATGCAGTCTTCCATTCATCCCCAGGTCTAATACGGACTAAGTTATAAGCCCCACGAAGATCTAGTTTAGAAAAAATTTTGGCATGTCGCACTCTCTCCAATAACTCAGGGATTAAAGGCAATGGATAACGGTTTCTAATAGTAACCTTATTGAGTTCCCTATAGTCTACGCATGGTCTCAGAGATCCATCTTTCTTCTTTACAAAGAAGATGGGTGCACCTGCAGGAGATGAAGAGGGGCGTATGAAGCCCTTGGCTAGATTTTCATCTATGTAATCCTTTAAAGCCTTTAGCTCGGGCCCCGCCAGGGGGTAGATCTTACCAAAAGGTATCTCTGCTCCAGGCAATAATTCAATTGGACAATCATATGGACGGTGAGGAGGAAGCTGGTCAGCTTCTTCTTGTCACATAAATCCACATAGTCCTGGTATACAGCTGGTAGTTCAGGGACTGACATGATTCCTTTAGGAACAGAGCAAGCTGAAACTTTTGGACTCATCTGTTTCTCTGGAAAGTGTAATTCCTTGGTCTCCCAGTTAATGGTAGGATTCTGAGCCTGCAGCCATGGTAGCCCTAGAATAATGGGAAAGTGGGGAGAAGAGATAAGCATAAAGGACAGTTTCTCTTGATGATCTTTACCCATAAGAACCCTCAAAGGCTCTGTTTCCTGATCCACTGGTCCAGAGGTCAGCAGGGAGCCATCCACAGTTTCCATCTGTACTGGAGTAGCCTTTTCACTGAACGTATTCCCTGTTTCAGAGCAAAGGAGACATCCATAAAATTTCCACTTGCCCCTGAGTCGATCATAGCAGAGCTAGACACCCAAGCTGAGTCACCCAGAGTTTGATGGAAAGAAAGCAATGAGAATTGTTTTTCTTACAACTCAGCTGGGACACCGCTGAGGAAACTTGAAAAATGGCAGCGTTTACACAGTCAACGTCCTCAGAGGTAACGAAGTTTAAGTCTGAGAAATCAAGATCTGTTGCTGCAGATCTCTCTGGAGCCTGAGGCTCGGACCTGACAGATCCCCTCTCGCAACACTCACAATGAATGAGTGCTGCAGTAGTCTTACGAGAACGGCTGGGGCAGTTTATAATGAAGTGCCCTGACTTACCACAATAGAAACATAGATTTTCCTTAAAACGATGTTCCTTGCGTGCATCACTAACCCGTCGTTGTAAAGAGTCTACCTGCATGGGTTCAGGTTCAGGTTCCCGTGTAATCCTACTCAAAGGTTCCTTAGCTGGTGTCAAGATCCCGTCTGGGTTGGAGCCGATGTTACTGCAAACACTAGGGGAAGCAGAGGCAGGTAGCGTAGTCAGATGGCAGCCGGAGGTCGGTACACAGGAAAGGCAGTTCGGTAACAGAGGAGCAGGCAGATAACGTAGTCAGGTGGCAGCCGGAGGTCGGTACACAGGAGAGCAGTGTTTGTAGCAATGAATCAGGCGGAGAGCGTAGTCAGAAGGCAGGCCGAGGTCGGTTCACAGGAGAGCAGTGTTTGTAACAATGGATCAGCAGGAAACGCTTGACTAAAGGCTTGGAGCTCAATAATCTCGCAATGACACACCCACAGGGCCAGGTTTATATAGGGTGTGTAATTGGCAATCAGAGGCCCAATCAAAAGAGCACTAGGTGTAGCTAATCAGGAAGAACAGTCAATGGTATCAGGGTTCAGCAAGGAACTTTGCAGCCAGCAGAATAGCTCAGATGTAGAGCTGCTGGCCAGTGGACAAGAGGTACTGGGTTCGACTCCTGACAGTACTCCCCTCCTTCCAGGATGGCCTCTGGACATCTCAGGAGCTGGCTTATCCGGGTACCTCTGATGAAAGGCTCTTGTTAGTCTAGGAGCATGGACGTTGTCCCTTGGTTCCCATGAATTTTCCTCTGGTCCGTAACCCTTCCACTGCACCAGATACTGCAGTTTACCTCTGAATTTTCGGGAGTCCAGAATCTTATCCACAATGTATTCTTCTTCACCACGGATCCTTTCTAGTGGAGGAGGTGGCTGAATTCTTCCTGGAAACGGGTTTTCACAGAAGGGTTTGAGCAAGGATATGTGAAACACTGGATGAATCTTTAGATTGTTGGGAAGTTCCAAACGAAAAGCAACCTGGTTAATTTTTGCAGAAATTTGAAAAGGTCCAATGAATTTCTGACCCAATTTGGAGGATGGCACATGTGTCTTAAGGTTTTTAGTGGACAGCCAAACTTTGTCTCCAACCTGAAGAGCAGGGGGCACTCTCCGATGTTTATCTGCTGCTTCCTTATATACTTCCTGGGTCTTGAGTAATATCTCTGATAATTCCTTCTGGGATTCCTGTAATTTTGCAAGCCTGTCATTTACAGCAGGAATGGGAGTGTTCACTGGCAGATTAGGGATAAATACTGGATGTACTCCATAATTAGCAAAAAATGGGGTTTGAGATGTAGCGCTATGTATGGAGTTGTTGTAGGAAAACTCTGCTGTTGGTAAATAGTCCACCCAGTCATCCTGAAGATAGGAAATGAAGCAAGGAGGTATTGCTCCAAAGTCTGGTTCGTTCTCTCCGTCTGGCCATTGGACTGAGGATGGAAAGCGGTAGAAAGATTCACCGTGACTCCCAAGGCTGTACAGAAACTCTTCCAAAATTTTGACGTAAACTGAACGCCTCTGTCAGACACCACGCTGTCAGGAATTCCATGTAACCTGAATACCTCTTTGATTATCAGTTCTGCAGTTTTTAGCAGTAGGAATTCCTTCAGTTGGAATAAAGTGGGCCATTTTTGTGAGTCGGTTCACTATGACAAGGATGACGGTCATCTGTTTGGAAGGGGGTAGTTCCACAATAAAATCCATGGAAATAGATCCCCAAGGCCTGGATGGAACTGGAAGTGGTTGCAAGAGTCCTAGAGGAGACGATCGTGGGGTCTTGTTTCGTGCGCATGTTAAACAGGTTGAAACATATTTCCTCACGTCCTTCCTACAATTAGGCCACCAAAAGAAACGAAGTAGTAAGTCTTGTGTTTTTGCAACTTCCAGGATGTCCTGCCAGTTTAGAATCATGGACACTTTTGAGGACTTCAAGGCGAGAAGATTCAGGTACATATATTTTGTGTTTCTGCATCCAAAACCCCTCTTTGAATGAAAGATCGACGTCTTCCGAAGGATGGTTAAGGAAAGAGTCCTCTTGATATCCATCGTTAATTCTATTACATAGTCCTCTAGAGTGCAATATTCCCAAAAAATTTTTAGGGCCTAGAATTGTATCGTCATTACTAGACCTCTCCTGAGGTTCCGAACACATCCTGGACAGGGCGTCAGCCTTGCCATTTCTTGAACCAGGCCGGTAAGAAATTATAAAATTGAATCTTGAGAAAAATAAGGCCCATCGTGCTTGTCTTGCAGACAATCTTTTTGCTGTACGGAGGAATTCAAGATTCTTGTGGTCCGTGAGGACAGTCACAGGGTGATTGGCACCTTCCAAAAGATGTCTCCATTCGGAGAAGGCAACTTTAATGGCTAACAGTTCTTTATTACCGATGTCGTAGTTCTTTTCTGCAGATGACATGGTGTGGGAAAGAAACGCACATGGGTGAAGTTGCATTTTGTCCCCAACTCGCTGAGACAGAATGGCTCCCACTGCAGAGTCCGAGGCGTCCACTTCGACAGTAAATGGCAATTCAGGATTTGGGTGTACTAACAATGGAGCAGACGTAAAAAGAGTTTTCAATTTGTCAAAAGCCTCCTGTGCCTCCGGAGACCAGAAAAATGCTTTGGTCTTTTTTGTTAGTGTAGTAATTGGTAGTATGATCCGTGAAAAGTTCTTTATAAATTTTCGGTAAAAATTTGCAAATCCTATGAAACGCTGGACGTCTTTTAAATTTCTTGGAACAGGCCAGTCCACTACAGCATTGATTTTGCCGGGATCCATGCTCAGACCTTCTGGGGAGATGATATATCCCAGAAATTGGATACTGGTTTGTTCAAACTCACATTTTTCAAGTTTAATGTAAAGATGGTTCTCCTGTAGTCGTTCCAAGACTAACTGGACGTGCCTGCGATGCTCTTCCAAGGTGTCTGAAAATATAAGAATGTCATCGAGATAAGCCACAACGAATTGGTCCAAGAAATCTCGAAATACATCATTAATAAAATGTTGAAAGGTGGCTGGGGCATTGCTAAGACCAAAGGTCATAACCAGAGATTCAAAATGTCCATATCTCGTTCTGAAGGCGGTCTTCCACTCATCTCCTGGGCGAATCCGTATGAGGTTGTAAGCCCCTCTAAGATCCAGCTTCGTAAAGATTTTCGCAGAACGGAGTCTCTCAAATAGTTCAGGAATCAAGGGTAGCGGGTAGCGATTCTTGACAGTGATATTATTCATCTCTCTGTAGTCAATACATGGCCGTTCTTCAACAAAGAACAGGGTGCCCCAGCTGGAGATGTGGAAGGTCGAATAAAGCCTTTCTCTAAATTTTCATCCAGGAACTTTCTTAATACCTTCAATTCAGGTTCGGAAAGATTGTAAATCCGTCCAAATGGAATGGTTGCTCCTGGCAGCAATTCAATGGGACAGTCGTAAGGACGGTGAGGAGGTAATTGATCTGCTTTCTTCTTACTGCAGACATCAGAGAACTGCTGATATTGAGGTGGTAGTTTCTCTTCCTTCTCATGCGAAATCTCAGAGATTTGGACTTGTTGGAGAACAGGGGGTTCCTTATGACAATTATTCTTACAGTAGTCAGATGGAAAGGTGATGGTCCTTGATGCCCAGTTGATAGAAGGGTTATGGACTGAAAACCAGGGGATCCCTAGAATAACCGGAAATTTCGGAGATGAGATAAGGTGGAAACTGACAGCTTCATGATGATCCGATTCGATACAAATCTCCAGTTCGATTGTCTCATGCGTGACAGGTCCAGAAGACAAGGGTGATCCATCCACCGTTTCCATTTCAATTGGTGTGGATTTGGTCCTACTGGAAATATATTATCACGTGTAAATTTTAAGTCCATAAAATTCCCTCCTGCTCCCGAATCCAACAGGGCAAGCATTGTATTTTTTGGGTGCCCATTACAACCTGAATGGGGATTACAAAATGAGATGATGTAGTATGTATTTTGTCTATTTCTGGCGTTACTGATGAGATAGTCTGCAAGATGGAATCCGACTGCTGAGAAAGGTCCATATTGCTGGCAGACCTGTTGTTGGTAAAGGCTATAGTCCTTTTGTTAGGACAGTTGATGGCATAGTGTCCAGGGTCCCCACAATAGAGGCAGAGATGTTCTGCACGTCGCCTCTCCTTCTCCTGTGCAGAGAGTGGTCTTCGGATGACGTCGATCTGCATCGGTTCAGACACGCCTTGCGTCTTTTCTTGGTGGTCCGATGCTGAAAATGAGAAGCCAGGGCTATTCCCAAGTGCTCGCAGTCTCTCCTTTCTCCTTTCAGTAAGTCTCTGGTCAATCCGGATACATAGTTGAATAAAGTCCTCCAACTGGTCAGGGGTCTCAACCCTGGCAAGCTCGTCTTTCACTGGTTCTGATAACCCTCGTCGAAATTGACTTCTCTGGGCCGCTGGATTCCAGGTGGTGTCGGCCACCCAGCGACGGAACTCCGATGTGTATTCCGCAACAGAGCGACGTCCTTGGCGCAAATTATGTAATTTGGTTTCTGCTGTGGCACAGCGGTTTGGGTCATCAAAAACTTGATTCATAGCTGCGGTGAAAGCTTCCAGGTCATTAAGGAGGTCATAGTCCTTTTCTACATAAGGTGAAGCCCAAGCAAGAGCTTCATCCGTCAGGAGATTTATCATGAAAAAAACTTTCTTCCTCTCACTGGTAAAGGGAGCAGGTTGCATCTGGAAGTATATGCGGCATTGATTGAGGAATCCTCGGTACTGCTTGCGATCCCCACTGAACTTTGCAGGCAGCGGCAGCCGCGCGTTTGATTCGGACCCTGAATTGCGCACGTCCAGAAGTTGTTTTTGTAGCTCAATTACTTCCTGTTGTATCGCCGTGAAATCAGTTTGTAACTTGGCATATTTTCCTTGAGAGTCAGTACAAAAACTTTGAAGCTCCGTAACTTGCCGTCTCAGGGTGTTCACAGCGGACTCCATTTTGGCGCGAGATTATTCTGTCAAGATCCCGTCTGGGTTGGAGCCGATGTTACTGCAAACACTAGGGGAAGCAGAGGCAGGTAGCGTAGTCAGATGGCAGCCGGAGGTCGGTACACAGGAAAGGCAGTTCGGTAACAGAGGAGCAGGCAGATAACGTAGTCAGGTGGCAGCCGGAGGTCGGTACACAGGAGAGCAGTGTTTGTAGCAATGGATCAGGCGGAGAGCGTAGTCAGAAGGCAGGCCGAGGTCGGTTCACAGGAGAGCAGTGTTTGTAGCAATGGATCAGCAGGAAACGCTTGACTAAAGGCTTGGAGCTCAATAATCTCGCAATGACACACCCACAGGGCCAGGTTTATATAGGGTGTGTAATTGGCAATCAGAGGCCCAATCAAAAGAGCACTAGGTGTAGCTAATCAGGAAGAACAGTCAATGGTATCAGGGTTCAGCAAGGAACTTTGCAGCCAGCAGAATAGCTCAGATGGTAGAGCTGCTGGCCAGTGGACAAGAGGTACTGGGTTCGACTCCTGACAGCTGGAGAGGAAGGTAGGAAAAGGTTAGTGCGATTGCTTTCGAACCATCTCTCTTGCCTGCATTCAGTCAGACGAGTATCAATACGGATGCAGTAGTTAATAAAGTCACCTAACGCAGTGGGAGGGTCGGCACGAGCAAGTTCATCCTTAATCAGTGGAGATAACCCCTTTCGAAAAATAGATTTTTTGGCGGAACTGTCCCAGGTGGTATCAAGGGCCCATCTCCTGAAATCCAAGGCATATTCAGCTACCGAGTGCTTACCTTGGCGCAAAGCTAACATGGCTGCTTCAGCTGTTGCACCTCGATTGGGGTCATCAAACACCTGCCCCATGGCTGAAATAAAATCATCAAGGTGATTCAAACAATCATCCTCAGTCTCAATCAGAGGGTTTGCCCACATTAAAGCCTTGTTGGTAAGCAACATAATTATAGTAAGCACCTTAGATCGTTCAGTGGGAAATTGTGAAGCATGTGCAGAAAAAAAAAGATTGCATTGATTAATAAATCCCCTGAATTTCTCACGTTCACCGCCAAAACGAAAAGGGGGCAACTTGGGAATCCCAGCACTCGGGGCTACGGCAGGAGCCTGGACTCGCCCCTCTAGAACCTCAATCCTGGCTCGCAAATCCTGGGTAGTCTGTCCAACCACTTGCAAATTGTGATTATTGAGGTCCTGTAGATTTGTAAAACAGGTCTTTATATTCTGCAAATCTGCAAGGATATTATCAGTCACTCCACAAAGTTCCTTTATGCGGGCCTCCATTTTCCAGATCTTTTAAGACAGGATTACTGGAAGAAGAGGAGAGAAAAAAAAACAATAGTGTTCACCTGTGGCAACACTGCAGAGAGAAAAAAAAAATTAAGGGAACTGCTCACCTGGAATGGTTGTGAGAAGTCACAACCACTATCATCACAGAAAGTTTCAACCAGACATCTGATATCCAGAGTTACAGCAGACAAAAAAGAGAAAAGAAAGGAAAAAAAAAAAACAATAGTGTTTACCTGTGGTAACACTGCAAAAAAAAAAACTTAAGGGAATTGCTCACCTGGAATGGTTGTGAGAAGTCACAACCACTGTCATCACAGAAAGTACAACCGGACGTCTGATATCCACAGTACAGCAGACACAGCCTTCCAGACCCAGCAGACACTAACGTTTTGGCTTCAGAATCTTGTAATGTATGTAGTACAGTTCATATAGCGTCTTGTGCTTGGGTGCGATGAAAACACAGGAGTCACAGGTTTGATATAGAAAAGTCCTGTATTACTTCATACAAGTTGGCAGAAATAGTCACACAGTTTGCAGACACAGAAACAGGAGACACAGCAGGCCAGAGTAATCCAAGCTCAGCAATCACTCTCCAATACAGATTCAGGATCTTCTTCTCTGTTACCGTAAGTCCATGCAAACGTGGGTCTTTCAAAGAGCAGGGTTCCAGAGTCCACAAGTGCTTCAGAGTTCCTCAGTAGGAATAGCTGGAGTACAAGGTCCAAGGCTTACAGGAGTCAAGTCACAGGTTCACTGCAGGCTAGATTCTGAAGCACTGATTGCTCAGCTGTGGCTGCTTAAGAAGCAAAGGAGAGAATCAGGGCGGGAACATGCAAGCTGGAAACTCCATTTTGACTGAGGGCAAGATAGCTGCAGCAAGACAGAAAGTAAAATGGCTGACGAACAAACTGAGTTTCAGGAATATATACATAGAACCTTACAGAAGGAATCATATTAGTGATTTAGCAAAGACCGGATTTTGCACTATTATTGTACTTATCGGTTTTACTTGTTCACTCGATTTTTGTGTTTATCAGTGTTTTTTGTTCACTTTAGTATTTGTATCAGTATAATTTTTTCATTTTTTCATATTCAAGTATTTATTTTTCCTTATTTTCATGTTCTGTAGCCTTGATATTTGCACATTATTGTGTTTATCACTATATAGCACTATTTTTTGTAGCTTTTTGCACATTTTTTGAGGTATTTGTTTATATCAGCCATTGGATAACAATATTTCACCATTTACAATTTTTATATATTTACCTGAGTACACCATTAACCCCTTCACCCCAAGGGTGGTTTGCACGTTAATGACCGGGCCAATTTTTACAATTCTGACCACTGTCTCTTTATGAGGTTATAACTCTGGAACGCTTCAACGGATCTTCGCGATTCTGAGACTGTTTTCTCGTGACATATTGTACTTCATGTTAGTGGTAAAATTTCTTCGATATAACTTGCGTTTATTTTTGAAAAAAACGCAAATATGGCGAAAATTTTTACAATTTTGCAATTTTCAAACTTTGAATTTTTATTCCCTTAAAACAGAGAAATATATCACACAAAATAGTTAAGAAATAACATTTCCCACATGTCTACTTTACATCAGCACAATTTTGGAACCAAAATTTTTTTTGTTAGGAAGTTATAAGGGTTAAAAGTTGACCAGCGATTTCTCATTTTTACAACAAAATTTACAAAGCCATTTTTTTTAGGGACCACCTCACATTTGAAGTCACTTTGAGGGGTCTATATGGCAGAAAATACCCAAAAGTGACACCATTCTAAAAACTGCACCCCTCAAGGTACTCAAAACCACAATCAAGAAGTTTATTAACCCTTCAGGTGCTTCACAGTAACTAAAGCAACGTGGAAGGAAAAAATGAATATTTTATTTTTTAGCCACAAAAATTATCTTTTACAAACTTTTTTTTTATTTTCACAAGGGTAAAAGGAGAAAATGGACAGATAAGGTTGTTATGCAATTTCTCCTGAGTACGCCAATACCCCATATGTGGGGGAAAACCACTGTTTGGGCACACGGCAGAGCTCGTAAGGGAAGGAGCGACGTTTGACTTTTTCAAACTAAAATTGGCTGGAATTTAGATTGGATGCCATGTCGCGTTTGGAGAGCCCCTGATGCGCCTAAACAGTGGAAATCCCCCACAAGTGACACCATTTTGGAAACTAGACCCCCTAAGGTACTTATCTAGATCTGTTGTGAGCACTTTGAACCCTCAAGTGTTTCACAAAAGTTTATAAAGCCTGGGTGTGAAAAAAAAAAAAATCAATTTTCCACAAAAATGATTTTTTAGTCCCAAATTTTTGAATTTTCCCAAGGAAATTGGACCCCAAAAGTTGTTGTCCAATTTGTCCTGAGTACGCTGATACCCCATATGTGGGGGGGGGAAACTGTTTGGGCGCACGGCAGGGCTTGGAAAGGAAGTAGTAACGTTTTGGAATGCAGACGTTAATGGGGGTCATGTTCCGTTTGCAGTGCCCCAGATGAGCCTAAACAGTGGAAACCCCCCACAAATGACCCCATTTTGGAAACTAGACCCCTAAGGAACTTATCTAGATCTTTGGTGAGCACTTTGAACCCCCAAGTGCTTCACACAAGTTTATAATGCCCGGGCATGAAAATAAAAATCCTATTTTTTTCCCACAAAAATTATCTTTTAGTCACTAATTTTTTATTTTCCAAGGGTAACAGGAGAAATTGGACCACATAAGTTGTTGTACAATTTGTCCTGAGTACGCTGATATCCCATATGTGGGGGGAACCACTGTTTGGGCGCACAGCAGAGCTCGGAATGGAAGGAGCACCATTTGACTTTTTCCAACCAAAATTGGCTGGAATTGAGTTTGGATGCCATGTTGATTTGGAGAGCCCCTGATGTGCCTAAACAGTGGAAACCCCCCACAAATGACCCCATTTGGGAAACTAGACCCCCTAAGGAACTTATCTAGATTTTTGATGAGCAATTTGAACCCCCAAGTGCTTCACACAAGTTTATAACGTAGAGCCGTAAAATTTAAAAATCATTTTTTTTCCACAAAAATGATCTTTTCACCCCAATTTTTATTTTTCCAAGGGTAACAAGACTCCAAAAGTTATTGTGCAATTTGTCCTGAGTGCGCTGATACCCCATATGTGGGGGTAAACCACTGTTTGGGTGCATGGCAGAGTTTGGAAGGGAAGGAGCGCCGTCTCACTTTTTCAACGCAGAATTGGCTGGACGCCATGTCGTGTTTGGAGAGCTCCTGATCTGCCTAAACAGAGGAAACCCCATAAATGACACCATTTTGGAAACTAGACCCCTCAAGGAACTTATCTAGATGTGTGGTGAGAACTTTGAACCCCCAGGTGTTTCACTAAAGTTTATAACGTACAGCCGTAAAATAAAAAATCTTTTTTTTTTTTTACAAAAATGATTTTTTCGCCCCCAATATTTTATTTTCACAAGAGTAACAGAAGAAATTGGAACCCAAAAGTTGTTGTCCAATTTGTCTTGAGTACACTAATACCCAATATGTGGGCGAAAACTACTGTATGGGCACACGTCAGGGCTCGGAAGGGAAGTAGTGACGTTTTGGATTGCAGACTTTGATGGAATGGTCTGGGGGCGTCATGTCACATTTGGAGAGCCCCTGATGCACCTAAACAGTGGAAACCCCCACAAGTGACCCCATTTGGAAAATAGACCCCACAAGGAACTTATCTAGATGTGTGGTGAGCACTTTGAACCCCGAAGTGCTTCACAGAAGTTTATAACGCACAGCCGTAAAAATAAAAAATCCTTTTTTTTTAAAAAAATGATTTTTTCGCCCCCAATATTTTATTTTCACAAGGGTAACAGGAGAAATTGGACCCCAAAAGTTGTTGTCCAATTTGTCCTGAGTACGCTGATACCCAATATGTGGGAGAAAACTACTGTATGGGTACACGTTGGGGCTCGGAAGGGAAGTAGTGACGTTTTGGATTGCAGACTTTGATGGAATGGTCTGGGGGCGTCATGTCGCATTTGGAGAGCCCCTGATGCGCCTAAACAGTGGAAACCCCCCACAAGTGACCCCATTTTGGAAAATAGACCCCACAAGGAACTTATCTAGATGTGTGGTGAGCACTTTGAACCCCGAAGTGCTTCACAGAAGTTTATAACGCACAGCCGTAAAAATAAAAAATCTTTTTTTTTTTTTGCAAAAATGATTTTTTCGCCCCAATATTTTATTTTTACAAGGGTAACAGGAGAAATTGGACCCCAAAAGTTGTTGTCCAATTTGTCCTGAGTACGCTGATACCCAATATGTGGGAGAAAACTACTGTATGGGCATGTCAGGGCTCGGAAAGGGAAGTAGTGACGTTTTGGATTGCAGACTTTGATGGAATGGTCTGGGGGCGTCATGTCGCATTTGGAGAGCCCCTGATGCGCCTAAACAGTGGAAATCACCAACAAGTGACCCCATTTTGGAAAATAGACCCCACAAGGAACTTAACTAGGTGTGTGGTGAGCGCTATGAAGCCCCAAGTGCTTCACAGAAATTTATAATGTACAGCCGTAAAAAACAAAAAAATAATTTTTTTTGTACAAAAATGATATTTTCGCTCCCAGCTTTTTATTTTCCCAAGGGTAACAGAAGAAATAGGACAAATTGCACAATAACTCTTGGGGTCCAGAGTACGCTGATACCCCATATGTGGGGATAAACTACTGTTTGGACGCATGGCAGAGCTCAGAAGTGAAGGAGCACCGTTTGACTTTTTCAACGTAGAATTGGCTGGCTGGAATTGAGATCAGACGCCATGTCACATTTGGAGAGCCCTGATGTGCCTAAACAGCGGAAACCCCCAATTCTAACTCCAACCCTAACCCCAACACACCCCTAACCCTAGTCCCAACCCTAACCACAAACCTAACCCTAACACACCCCTAATCCCAACCCTAACCCTAATCCTAACTTTAGCGCCAACCCTAACCCTAACTTTAGCCGCAACCCTAACCCTAACCCTAATGGGAAAATGGAAATAAATACATTTTTTTAATTTTATTATTTTTCCCTAACTAAGGGGGTGATAAAGGGGGGTTTGATTTACTATTTATAGCGGGTTTTTATGATTGGCAGCTGTCACGCTAAAAGACGCTTTTTATTGCAAAAATAGTTTTTTGCATCACCACATTTTGAGAGCTATAATTTTTGCACATTTTGGCCCACAGAGTCATGTGAGGTCTTATTTTTTGCGGTACGAGTTGACGTTTTTATTTGTACCATTTTTGAGCAGGTGACATTTTTTGATCGCTTTTTATTTAGATTTTTGGGAGGTTAGAATGAACAAAAATCAGCAATTCATGAATTTCTTTTGGGGGAGGCGTTTTTATTGTTCCGCGTGTGGTAAAATTGATAAAGCAGTTTTATTCTTCGGGTCAGTACGATTATGGCGATACCTCATTTATATAATTTTTTTATGTTTTGGCGCTTTTATAGAATAAAAACAATTTTATATAAAAAATAATTATTTTTGCATCGCTTTATTCTGCGAGCTATTACTTTTTATTTTTTCGCTGATGATGCTGTATGGTGGCTCGTTTTTTGCGGGACAAGATGACGTTTTCAGCGGTACCATATTTTATTTATATCGGTCTTTTTGATCGCGCGTTATTCCACTTTTTGTTCAGCGGTATGATGATAAAGCATTGATTTTTTGCTTCGTTTTTTTTTTTTAAGGGGTTCACTAAAGGGGTTAACTAGTGGGACAGTTTTATAGGGGGGGTCGTTACGGACGCGGTGATACCAAATATGTGTACTTTTATTGTTTTGTTTTTTTTTTACAGGAAGAAATGAATTTATTGGGGAATATTTTTTTTTTTTTTTAAATTTTTTCTGGATTTTTTTTTATAACATGTTTATTTTTATTTTTTTAACTTTTTTACTTTGTCCCAGGGTGGGACATCACTGTATTTTATCAAATCGCCGGTGTGACAGTGTGCACAGCACTCTGTCACACCAGCGATCGCTCAGGCAGTGCAGCAGGCTTCTCAGTGCCTGCTCTCAGCAGGCACTGAGGAAGCCGCCTCCCTCCAGGACCCCGGCGCCATCTTGGATCCGGGTCCTGGGAGGGAGGAAGCCCCCAGAACAGCGCGATCACATCGCGCTGGTCTGAGGGTCTCAGGGGGGCGCGCAGGGAGCCCACTCCCTGCGCGATGCTTCCCTGTGCCCCAGTACACCGCGATCATGTTTGATCGCGGTGTGCTAGGGGTTAATGTGCCGGGAGCGGTCCGTGACCGCTCCTGACACACAGTCACGGGTGTCAGCTGTGATAATCAGCTGACACCCGGCGGCGATTAGCTGCGCTCCCCTCAGGAGCGCAGCTGATCGCCTATGACGTACTATCCCGTCCATGGGCAGAATGGCACGGGTTTTATGGACGGGATAGTATGTCTAATGTCAGAGAGGGGTTAAAGGCCTGGGCATTAGGCACTATTAGGTGGTGTGTATGCTTCCTTTTTATTGACATTGTTATATCTGTGCTATGTTTTTATGTTTGTAATATTATTCAATAAAACTTTAACATTGTATACTTTTCCTGTCTTGGTTGGTTTTTCTTTCCCCCTGATCCTTATGCACTTGGGTGTTTGTTTATCTGGTTCCTCAAGAGGGACGCAGTACACCGGGAGCACAATGCCGTACAGGCTGCAGGAGTGGCAAGGCCTCGCATGGAAACACAAAGTTCAGGGAAAGACGGTACGTCGGCTGCACTGCAAGTTATGGGCCGGGTTTGTGGAGGGACACTTGGTAAAGGATGTAGGGGTAGGTCCGTCTGTAAAAGGCTGGCGCCAGTGGCGGTAGTTGAGGAGAGGAAGTCAACCTTCGTCCTGCTCTGTAGTCGCCTTCCCGCCAAGTCTCTCTCTTTCCTGCGCTCAGCTCCTTTTATGTCCCCCACGCCCCCTTCTGTCAGGTGCTCAGGCTTTCCCCACACAGACAAGTCATCCCCCTTCAACAGCGACGATAGCCCCGATAGTTCAGGCCCCAAGAGCGTTCCTCGAACCCACAACACTGCTCCTGTTCATCTCCTTACACTCCCCCTTTCCTTTCACTCGCCATTCCACGGGTGAGGCATCCTGGGATACATCATGTCTGTGTGGATCTTGCTCAGCAACCTGCTGCCAAATGAATTGATCCTGGTTGTACCAGTTGGGGGGCTGTCCAGCCGTTGTACGTTCAGAGCGACTTAGATTAGAAGGAGTAGTGGAGTCCTCAAGTGTGGTCATACCCGGCTGTCCCGATGTTGGAGAAGTCAGGTCTGTGCCTGCCGAAACATTTTCTTCTGAGGTTCCAGAGTTCTGATTCTCAGACACATTCTCAAGCTGTTGTTCAGGACCTTCTTCCTCTTCATCTTCCTCTACTGTGAAAGGGACCTCCTCAGAAACTTCAGGCGTCTCTTCCTCTGGTAAAGGATCCTCGGAGAAGCATGGCCGGAACATACTTCGATGCACTTTCCGCGTGGGGGCGTTGCCTTTCGTTCTGGTTGGATCTCATAGACAGGTCTTTTTCCGCCAACCCGGCGCTTCACTCTTTATGGCCGACTCTCCCATCAATTCTCCAGTTTGTCCCTCTGACGTTTTTCTTTCACCAACACTCGGTCGACAACCTAAAGATCAGTCCCCTGCAGAGGAAGTTTCTCAGTGTGTTCCAGCTTCTGAAGTCGAGTCTTCACCAGACGATGTAGGGTATGCAGATGATGACAATGTTCTCGAACCCAGGTAGACACACCTGTCCGTGGGTAGTCCTCCCCCGTGTCCAATTCCAGCTCCTTGACTTCTTTCCCGCCATGGCCGAACAACACAGAGTAGGGAGTGAAACCGATGGTCTAGTGCACTCGATTATTATAGAGCCATACCAACTCAGACACGTATTCAGGTCACCGAGCCTTCCGATCCTCTTCAAAGGTTCTCAGCATCTGTATGAAGGTACGGTTAAATTGATCACAGGCCCCATTTCCTTGTGGATGGTACGTGGTGGTGTGAGAGCGGTCAAACTGCAGCTCATCCATGACTCTCCCTAAGAAACAGGCTCCCTGACCAGAGTGCATCCGTTGAGTGCATCCATAGACCTAATGAAGTTTTTACAGATGGCATGGACAGCCGACTCTGCCGTTTGATCTCAAGTGGGTGTCACTACAGCGAACTTCAAGAAATGATCAATCATCACTAGACAGTGGTCATATCCCTGATGCGCCGGTCCGATGGTTAAGTAGTCGACGGTAAGTAGTTCCAGGGGTGCTGACGTCAAAATGGTCTGTGTCGGGGCCCGTTGTTCTGGAGATTTGGCCAATTCACAAGCCCGGCAAAGTTTACAAGCCTCTTCAACCCTGTCCTCAACCGGGGATGGTAGACAAAATGCTGTAGCCATTGAAAGGTTTTCTCAGCACCTAAGTGAGCTCCTTTTTCGTGAGCTTCAGCAGCAATTTTAGAAAGCACCATTTCTGGGATCACTACCTGCCAAGAGGCTCCCAGTTCTTTCTGTAGCTGGACCTTTCGATACAACAGCCCATTTCTCATCTGGAGTCATTCCCACTGTCGGAGTATTTTCAGCACTTCTGGAGTAAGAGTGCTTCTTTGTTCTTGTCTGGGCAGCTGCTTCAGGGTCACCCATTGACGAAACAGAGCGATTTCGCCGTCCTCCTGCTGTGAGCGGACCCACTCGTCCCTGGACCTTCCCAACACTCCTTCACACGGGTGGTCCAAATTTGATACAGCGTAGATGTCACCGTCCCAGCAGTCTTCCGAAATCGGGGAACTTCCTCATCCTCCAGTATTTAATCTTTGTTCTTTCCAGGTGTTGCATGCCTTGCTCTGGACAAGGCGTCGGCGTGACTGTTTTCTGCCCCCCTCCTGTAGGCAATCTTAAACTGGAACTTCGCCATCCGGGCTACCCAGCGTTGTTCGAGGGCTCCTAACTTAGCGTTCTCTAGGTGTGCTAATGGATTATTATCGGTGTGCACTAACACCTCCGAGCCAGACAGATATTCTGCGAACTGCTCCATCATAGCCCACACTAACACCAGCAACTCCAGCTTGAAAGAACTGTACTTGTCCGGGTTGCATTTGGAATCGTGAAGGGACTGACTAGCGTAAGTGATCACCCTCTCCTTCCCGTCCTGCACCTGTGACAACACAGCCACCAACTCGTATAACATTCTGTCAGTGTGGAGAATGAACGGCACAGAAAAGTCCGCATAGGCCAGCACCAGGGCTTCAGTCAGCGTTTTCTTCGAGTCCCGAAAAGCTTCTTCCTGTTTATCTTCCCAGCGGATGGGCCAGCCTTTTGCATTCGGAGGTACCCCTTTCAAAAGCTCTAGCAAGGGCTGCACCATTCAGGCAAAGTTCTTCACAAAGCGACAGTAGTACCCCGTCAATCCCAGGAACGCTCGAATGTCTTTCACCATCTCAGGGGTTGGCCAGTCTTTAATTACCCTGATCTTCTTCCGGGATGGTTCCACTTCGTCTGCTGAGACGACATGACCTAGATACTCAATTTGAGTCCGGAACAATTGGCACTTCTGGGGTTTCACCTTCAGTCCGTACTTCTGCAGGCGGCTCAGCACTTGCTCCAGTCTCTGCAAGTGATCTTCAAACAAGGAAGCATACATTATGTTGTCGTCCCAGTATTATTATTATTATTATTATTATTATTAATATTTATTTGTATAACGCCATTGATTCCATGGTGCTGTACAGGAGACTGGGTTACATACAGATTACAGATATTACTTACGGTAAACAAACTAACAATCACAGACTGATATAGAGGGGAGAAAGGACCCTGCCCATGCGGGCTTACATTCTACAGGATGGTGGGGAAGGAGACAGTAGGTTGGGGGTTTGCAGCAGCTCCAGTGAATGTGAGGCGGTAGCTCCAGTAGTGGTGAGGAGGCAGCGGGGATCATTGCAGACTGTAAGCTTTCATGAAGAGGTGGGTTTTCAGGTTCCGTCTGAAGGATCCGAGTGTGGTTGATAGTCGGACGTATTGGGGCAAAGAATTCCAGAGGATAGGGGATATTCGGGAGAAGTCTTGGAGGCGGTTAGGTGAGGAGCGAATAAATGTGGAGGAGAGAAGGAGGTCTTGGGAGGATCGGAGATTACGTGAGGGAAGATATCGGAAGATTAGTTCAGAGATATATGGAGGAGACAGGTTATAGATGGCCTTGTAGGTCAGTATTAGTAATTTGAATTGGATACGCTGAGGGAGTGGGAGCCAGTGGAGAGATTTGCAGAGGGGAGAAGCGGAGGAGTAGCAAGGAGAGAGATGAATTAGTCGGGCAGCAGAGTTAAGGATGGACTGGAGAGGTGCGAGGGTGTTAGCAGGGAGGCCACAGAAGGGATGTTGCAGTAGTCGAGATGGGAGATGATGAGGGCGTGCACAAGCATTTTAGTAGAGTGAGGGTTGAGGAAGGGACGGATTCTGGAAATATTTTTGAGCTGGAGGCGGCAGGAGGTGGAGAGAGTTCTGATGTGCGGTTTGAAGGACAGGGCAGAGTCAAGGGGAAAGAGTGATGTTGTCAATTGTTATAGATAGGTCGGGTAAGGAAGATCTGTGAGATGGGGGAAAGATGATCAGTTCAGATTTGTCCACATTCAGTTTGAGGAAGTGGGAGGAGAAGAAGGAGGATATGGCTGATAGACACTCCGGGATTTTGGAGAGCAGAGAGGTGACATCTGGGCCAGAGAGGTAGATCTGAGTATCATCGGCATAAAGGTGGTACTGGAATCCGTGGGACTTTATGAGTTGCCCCAGGCCAAGGGTATAGATTGAGAAGAGTAGGGGTCCTAGAACCGAACCTTGGGGAACTCCAACAGAGAGAGGGTGGGATGAGGAGGTAGTGTGTGGGTGGGAGACGCTGAATGTGTGGTTGGAGAGGTATGAGGGAGATTGTCATGGGTGCATCGCCACGAAGATTGTCGCGATTGCACATTCTGACTTCTCGCAGCTGAGTTGCTGTTTCTTTGTGTTTGGTAATGAGGGAGTTAATTTTACCTAGCTCTTTGCTAAGACTAGGTCCAGCCTCGCCCGGCTGCTTTTGATTATGTTCTAATTAGCTTCCTTTATATAGCTGCCAGTCTGCTGGTTAGATGCCGGTGAAAGCATTCATACAGACTGCAGATAGGATCGGTTCTGAGAAGACTTAAGCTAAGAGCTCTTTTGTTGTTTCTCCTCACCTTGCTTATAGTTTATCTCCTAGACCTTTGGTGTTCCCTCTGTGTTTTAATGTTGTATGCAAGACAGTATTTACTTTATCCCCTGTCTGTCTCGTTTGTCTATACTGTTTGTTAACCTTTACCTGTCCATTCCCTATGGTGGTAATCAGGGTCCTTCTAAGGACTAGATTACAGTGGTCAGAGATTTATAGGAGACAGGGTTTACGCTGGTGGCCTGGACCTCTGTACCATTAACAGTACCTCCAGGTAGAGGGACTAGTCAGGACCCCAGTTTAGGGTCAGCATAGACCCCGGTCCACCTCTAGCCAGCGACAGCGTGAAAAGGATTCAGTATTGACCCACAGGATATTATGTCAGGTAATACTATGCTATATAACATGTTAATGTTACCTATTTATATGTTATATAGAATGTTGTCCCACTTGATAGATTACTGACATTATATATTTATACATCTGCTAGACAGCGTGACATTTTCACCGGCCTAACTATAGATTCTCCCCAGCTACCATGGATCCAGTAGCCCAGCTTGCCCTGTAGTTGCAGAAATTGTCCATGGAGTTTACGGACATTAAGTCCAAGGTTTTGTCCCCCCCGGAGCAAACCAGATCTGAACCTAAGGTTGCTCTCCCGGACAGGTTCACTGGTGGGCGGGACAAATTTTTTACCTTCCGGGAGGCATGTAAATTGTACTTTCGGCTACGGCCTCGGTCATCGGGGAGTGAGGAGCAGAGGGTGGGAATTGTCATCTCGCTCTTACAAGGGGACCCTCAATCCTGGGCGTTCTCTCTTCCTCCGGGCTCCCCGGCCCTCCAGTCAGTAGATCGATTTTTTGCTGCCCTGGGGCTGGTGTATGATGACCCGGATCGGGTCTCCCTTGCTGAAACGAAGTTACGTAGGATACAGCAGGGAGATCGTCCGGCGGAGGAATTTTCTTCTGAGTTCCGTAGATGGGCCACAGATACTCAGTGGAATGACCCAGCTCTTAGGAGCCAGTTTTGTCAAGGGTTATCTGACAAATTAAAAGATGTTTTGGCTCAGTATGATTCTCCTCCGTCACTGGAGGCTGCTATGGCCCTTGCTATTCGTATTGATAGACGGCTTCGGGTGTCATGTGTGCATTACCACGAAGATCGTCGCGGTTGCACATGTTGACTTCTCACAGCTGAGTTGCTGTTTCTTTGTGTTTGGCAGCTAGGGAGTTAATTCTGTCTGTGCTCGGTGCTGGGACTGGGTGCAGTTTCTCCCGGCTGCAATTGATTATTTG
This sequence comes from Oophaga sylvatica, assembly GCA_033576555.1. Taxonomy (NCBI): domain Eukaryota; kingdom Metazoa; phylum Chordata; class Amphibia; order Anura; family Dendrobatidae; genus Oophaga; species Oophaga sylvatica. The sequence goes on from JARQOD010000001.1 coordinate 686,382,376, forward strand.
TTGATTGGTTTCCTTTAAATTCCTGGTTGTCTGCTTTGGGAGTTGCCAGTGAAATCCTTCATTCAGACCACAGATAGGAATGAATCTGTATTGACTTAAGTTGAGAGCTCCTTAGCTGTTTTAAGCTCAACTTGCTTTAGTTTATTTCCCAGACCATTTATGTTCCTTCGGTGTTTGAGTGTGTATGCAAGTGAGTGCTATCCTGTCTGTCTTATATGTCTAATCTATGTATTTAGCTGAGATCAGCCCATATCCCTTTGGTGGTAATCAGGATCCTTCTTAGGACTGATTACAGGGTTCAGGGTCTGACAGGAGACAGGGGTAGGCTGGAGACTTGGACCTCTGAACCATTATCAGTACCTCCAAGGTAAGGGATTAGTTAGGACCCCAGTGCAGGGTCAGGTTAGACCCCGGTCCTCCTCTTTCCAGTTACAGCTCATCAAGTCCTCAAGATTAACCCTGAGTTCAACTATATCGTTCTGCAGAGATTGTGTCAGGTAAATCTATTTTATACCTACATTCTAATGTTGCTAAACTATATGTTGTATAGAGTGTGGTTCCTGTATAAATAGTTTACTGATATTGTATTCAAATCATTAGACAGCGTGACATTTTCACTGGCCTTAAAAAATTATCTCTAGTTACCATGGATCCAGTAGCCCAGCTGGCTCTGCAGTTGCAGGGATTATCCATGGAGCTGACGGACATTAAGTCCAAAGTTTTGTCTCCCCTGGAGCAAACCAGAGTTGAACCTAAAGTTGCTCTTCCAGATAGGTTCACTGGTGGGCGAGGCAAATTTTTTACCTTCCGGGAGGCATGTAAATTGTATTTTCGGCTTCGGCCGCGATCATCAGTGAGTGATGAACAGAGAGTGGTGAATTGTTATCTCACTTCTTCAAGGGGACCCCCAATCCTGGGCATTTTCCCTTCCTCCGGGATCCCCGGCTCTACAGTCTGTAGATCAATTTTTTACTGCTCTGGGATTGGTATATGATGACCCAGATCGGGTCTCTCTTGCTGAGACCAAATTACGTAAGTTACAGCAGGGAGATCGTCCGGCGGAGGAATTTGCTTCTGAGTTTCGTAGATGGGCCACGGATACTCAGTGGAATGACCCAGCTCTTAGGAGCCAGTTTTGTCATGGGCTTTCTGACAAATTAAAAGACGTTTTGGCTCAGTATGAGTCTCCTCCTTCTCTGGAGGCTGCTATGGCCCTAGCTATCCGTACTGATAGACGGCTTCGGGAGAGGGGTGAGGTAACTCCACTCCCTGTTGTTTCTCCACCTACTACTAAAGTCCCTTATGTTGAGGTTCCCTTGTCTGTTCGGATGAGCCTATGCAGTTGGGAGGGACATCTTTTCGTAGTAGGGGATTGGCGGCACGCCGCAGGACTAGAAGGTGTTTTTTCTGCGGGAAAGAGGGACATTTTGTTGGAGATTGTCCATCCCGTGTCTTGTTAAGTAAAAGTCGCCGGAAAACTGCTAATCCCAGGTTGTGTGGTGAATGACAACCTGGGAGTATGTATTTCATCCGCCGGTTCTTCTCAGTTCCTTGTACCAGTGGAGGTGGTGGTTGGTACTAGAGTGAAGAGATTGTCTGTTCTTCTGGATAGTGGTTCTGGGGCTAATCTGGTTGATGCTCAGTTTGCTCAGGCTCAAGGTATGCATCTGAGTGTATTGGTCAAACCGATCCCTATTTTCTCCATTGACGCCAGGCCTCTCGGCCAAGGTAGCTTTGTTCATGAGGTTCATAACATTGACCTTTGGATAGGGGCAATACATAGGGAACAATTATCTTGTTATGTGTTGGAGGGTCTACCTACTCCCATTGTGTTGGGACTTCCTTGGCTGGTTAAACATAACCCTGTGATTAATTGGCAGTCCAGGGAGATAAGCCAATGGGGTGAGTTTTGCAAAAGCAACTGCATGAACACAGTCATCAGTGCGGTCGTGCCTAGTACATTGCCTCCTTTTTTGGAGGATTTTGGGGATGTTTTCTCTGAGGAGGGGTGTCGGGAGTTGCCTCCTCATCGCGTGTATGACTGCTCTATTAATCTACTTCCTGATGCTAAGTTGCCTAAAGCTAGGTTGTATAATCTTTCTGGTCCTGAAAGACAGGCTATGAAAGATTATATTTCTGAAAGTCTCGCCAAAGGGCATATTAGACCTTCATCTTCCCCTGTGGCCGCGGGGTTCTTCTTTGTGAAGAAAAAGATGGAGGCCTACGCCCTTGCTTGGATTTCCGAGAACTTAATCGGATTACTGTTCGAGATCCGTATCCACTTCCTTTATTCCTGATCTCTTCAATCAAATTGTTGGCGCCAAATGGTTCTCTAAATTGGATCTCAGGGGGGCGTATAATCTGATTAGGATAAAAGAGGGGGATGAGTGGAAAACGGCGTTTAACACGCCGGAGGGACATTATGAAAACCTGGTCATGCCTTTTGGTCTGACTACTGCTCCAGCAGTATTCCAACATTTTGTTAATGACATTTTTCGTCACCTTGTGGGGGTGTTTGTGGTCGTATATTTGGATGACATTTTAATTTACTCGCCAGATCTTGTGTCTCACCAGGAGCATGTGAGACAGGTGTTGCAGATCTTGCGAGACAATAAACTATACGCCAAACTGGAGAAGTGTGTTTTTGCCGTACAGGAACTTCAGTTTTTGGGTTTTTTGGTGTCAGCCTCCGGTTTCCGGATGGACCTGAAAAGGTGAGAGCAGTGCTTGAATGGGATCAGCCAGGGGATCTTAAGGCTCTGCAGCGTTTTTTGGGGTTTGCTAATTACTACCGGAAATTTATTTGTAATTTCTCGTCTGTCGTCAAACCTCTCACTGACATGACGAGAAAAGGGACGGATTTTTCTAAGTGGTCGGACAAAGCTTGCCAAGCCTTTTCCTCTTTAAAAAGATGTTTTGCTTCGGCACCCGTTATCATCCAACCAGATGTATCTCAGCCGTTCATTGTGGAGGTGGACGCGTCTGACGTAGGAGTGGGGGCTATATTGTCCCAGGGTCCGTCCCCTGGTAAATGGCATCCGTGCGCTTTCTTTTCTAAGAAATTGTCGTCCACCGAAAGGAATTATGATATCGGCAATAGGGAACTTTTGGCCATTAAATTGGCTTTTGAAGAATGGCGTCACTTTTTGGAGGGGGCAGTCCACCCGGTCACCGTTATTACTGATCACAAGAACCTGCTGTATTTAGAATCCGCTAAGCGTCTGAATTCCAGACAAGCTCGATGGTCGTTGTTTTTTACCAGGTTTAATTTTGTCGTCACTTATCGTCCGGGGTCTAAGAATGTAAAGGCTGATGCTTTGTCTCGCAGTTTCCCAGGGGCCGGGAAAACGGACGACCCTATTCCTATCCTTCAGGAGGGGGTGGTAGTGTCGGCTGTATGTTCTGAGCTTGAGGAGGAGGTGTTAGAGGCTCAGGGGGACGCCCCTGCAGGACCTCCAGGGAGACTGTTTGTCCCGAATCAGTTGAGACAAAAGGTTATTGAGGCACATCATAATTCTGCTTTAGCAGGACATCCAGGGAGTAAGGCTACTTTAGATCTCCTTTCCCGCCGATTTTGGTGGCCTAACGCTAATAAAGATGTTATAACTTTTGTCGCGTCCTGTGGGGTTTGTGCTCGCTCTAAAACTCCTCATACCCGTCCGTCTGGGACCCTTTTACCCTTGAAACTTCCGGAGCGTCCATGGACTCATTTATCTATGGACTTCATTACGGACCTTCCTCCGTCGTCTGGGAATACTGTCATACTGGTGGTTGTTGACAGGTTCAGTAAGATGGCACATTTCGTTGCTCTTCCTGCACTCCCTAATGCTAAAACTCTGGCGCAGGTATTCATTAGGGAGATCGTGAGACTTCATGGGTTGCCTTCTGATGTGGTGTCAGATAGGGGGTCTCAGTTTGTGTCCAAATTTTGGAGGGCATTTTGTTTACATCGGGGGATGCAATTGTCGTTTTCCTCGGCTTTTCATCCACAGCCCAAATGGCAACAGAGCGTCTGAATCAGAGTTTAGAGACATATCTCCGGTGTTTTGTATCGGAGAACCAGGAGGACTGGTCTTCTTTCTTGCCTCTGGCAGAGTTCGCTCTTAACAACAGGCGGAGCGAGTCCACTGGTAAGTCCCCGTTTTTTGGGGCATATGGTTTTCATCCCCAGTTTTGTACTTTCAATGGGGGGGTCCTTCTGGGGTTCCTGAGGAGCGTTTCTCGTCGTCACTTGCTTCTGTGTGGCGAGGTGTATTGAATAATTTGAGTACTATGGGGAACCGTTACAAACGTATGGCTGATAGGAGGAGAGTTTCTGGTCCAGATCTGAATGTGAACGATTTGGTATGGTTGTCTACCAGGAATATAAAACTTAAAGTGCCCTCCTGGAAACTGGGTCCCAGATTCATCGGGCCGTACAGGATCAGTTCCATAATTAATCCTGTGGCATTTCGTCTGGAACTCCCTTCTACGTTTAAAATTCATAATGTATTCCACAAATCATTACTTAAAAGGTATGTGGCACCAGTCATACCGTCACCTCTACCTCCTCCTCCAGTGTTGGTCAATGGTAATTTGGAATTTCAAGTATCAAAAATCATTGACTCTCGTCTGAATCGCCGTTCCCTTCAGTACTTGGTGCATTGGAAGGGGTATGGTCCGGAGGAGAGGACGTGGGTCCTGGTCTGATTAAGCAGATCGTTGGTTCGGACCTTCCACAAACTCACCCGGGCAGGCCTGGCCCTGAGGGTCCGGAGGCCCCTCGTAGAAGGGGGGGTACTGTCATGTGTGCATTACCACGAAGATCGTCGCGGTTGCACATGTTGACTTCTCACAGCTGAGTTGCTGTTTCTTTGTGTTTGGCAGCTAGGGAGTTAATTCTGTCTGTGCTCGGTGCTGGGACTGGGTGCAGTTTCTCCCGGCTGCAATTGATTATTTGTTGATTGGTTTCCTTTAAATTCCTGGTTGTCTGCTTTGGGAGTTGCCAGTGAAATCCTTCATTCAGACCACAGATAGGAATGAATCTGTATTGACTTAAGTTGAGAGCTCCTTAGCTGTTTTAAGCTCAACTTGCTTTAGTTTATTTCCCAGACCATTTATGTTCCTTCGGTGTTTGAGTGTGTATGCAAGTGAGTGCTATCCTGTCTGTCTTATATGTCTAATCTATGTATTTAGCTGAGATCAGCCCATATCCCTTTGGTGGTAATCAGGATCCTTCTTAGGACTGATTACAGGGTTCAGGGTCTGACAGGAGACAGGGGTAGGCTGGAGACTTGGACCTCTGAACCATTATCAGTACCTCCAAGGTAAGGGATTAGTTAGGACCCCAGTGCAGGGTCAGGTTAGACCCCGGTCCTCCTCTTTCCAGTTACAGCTCATCAAGTCCTCAAGATTAACCCTGAGTTCAACTATATCGTTCTGCAGGATTGTGTCAGGTAAATCTATTTTATACCTACATTCTAATGTTGCTAAACTATATGTTGTATAGAGTGTGGTTCCTGTATAAATAGTTTACTGATATTGTATTCAAATCATTAGACAGCGTGACATCGGGGGAGGTGCGAGGTAACTCCGCCCCCTGTTATTACTCCACCCACTACTAAAGTCCCTTATATGGAGGTTCCCCTGGTCTGTTCTGAGGAACCTATGCAGTTGGGTGGGACATCATTTTGTAGGAGGGAATCGGCGGTGCGCCGCAAGACAAGAAGGTGTTTCTTCTGTGGGAGAGAGGGACATTTTGTTGGGGGGTGTCCCTCCCGTGCCTCATTGAGCAAAAAAGTCACCGAAAAACTGTTAATCCCAGGTTGTGTGGTGGACGACAACCTGGGAGTAGGTATTTTGTCCCCAGGTCCGTCTCAATTTCTCGTGCCTGCGGAGGTGGTGGTTGGTGCGAGAGTTGAGAGGATTTCTGTTCTTCTTGATAGTGGGTCTGGGGCTAATATGGTGGACGCTCGGTTTGCCCAGGTGCAAGGTATGCAACTGAGTGTATTGGCCAAACCGATCCCTATACTTTCTATTGACGCCAGACCTCTCGGTCAAGGTAGCTTTGTACAAGCTGTTCATAACATAGACCTTCGAGTAGGGGCAATACGTAAAGAACAGTTGTCTTGTTATGTGTTGGAGGGTCTTCCTACTCCTATTGTGTTGGGACTTCCCTGGTTGGCTAAACATAACTCAGTGATTGATTGGCAATCCAGAAAGATAAGCCAGTGGGGTGAATTTTGCAAGAATAACTGCATGAACACGGTCATCGGTGCGGTCGTGCCTAGGACTTTGCCTCCTTTTCTGGAGGACTTTGGGGAGATGTTCTCAGAGGAGGGGTGTCAAAAGTTACCTCCTCATCGCACGTATGACTGCTCAATAACATTGCTTCCTGATGCCTTATCTCGTAGTTTCCCAGGGGCCGGAAAGACGGATGACCCGGTTCCTATCCTTCAGGAAGGAGTGGTGGTGTCGGCTGTGTGCTCTGAGCTTGAGGAGGAGGTGTTGGAGGCTCAGGGGGATGCCCCTGTAGGACCTCCAGGGAAACTGTTTGTTCCTAATCAGTTAAGACAAAAAGTTATCGAGGCACATCATAGTTCTGCTTTAGCAGGACATCCAGGGAGTAAAGCAACTGTGGATCTCCTTTCTCGCCGGTTTTGGTGGCCTAACTTAAATAAAGAGGTAATAACTTTTGTCGCGTCCTGTGGAGTTTGTGCTCGCTCTAAGACCCCACATACCCGTCCATCTGGGGTTCCTGAGGAGGAACGATTCTCGTCGTCACTTGCTTCAGTTTGGAGAGGAGTGCTGAATGGTCTGAGTGCTATGGGGAACTGTTTCAAGCGGAGGTCTGATAGGAGGAGAGTGTCTGGTCCGGACCTAGGTGTGAACGATCTGGTATGGTTGTCTACCAAGAATATAAAACGCAAATTTCCCTCCTGGAAACTGGGTCCCAGGTTCATCGGTCCATACAGGATCAGTTCTATAATTAATCCTGTGGCATTTCGTCTGGACCTTCCTCCTACGTTTAAAATCCATAATGTATTCCACAAATCGTTGCTTAAGAGGTACGTGGCGCCAGTTATACCGTCACTTCTACCTCCTCCTCCAGTGGTGGTCAATGGTAACTTAGAATTTCAAGTGTTGAAGATCATTGACTCACGTCTGAATCGCCGGTCCCTTCAGTATTTGGTTCATTGGAAGGGATATGGTCCTGAGGAGAGGACGTGGGTCTCTGCGTCTGAGATTAACGCAGATCGATTGGTTCTGACCTTCCACACGACTTACCCGGACAGACCTGGCCCTGAGGGTCCGGAGGCCCCTCGTAGAAGGGGGGGTACTGTCATGGGTGCATCGCCACGAAGATTGTCGCGATTGCACATTCTGACTTCTCGCAGCTGAGTTGCTGTTTCTTTGTGTTTGGTAATGAGGGAGTTAATTTTACCTAGCTCTTTGCTAAGACTAGGTCCAGCCTCGCCCGGCTGCTTTTGATTATGTTCTAATTAGCTTCCTTTATATAGCTGCCAGTCTGCTGGTTAGATGCCGGTGAAAGCATTCATACAGACTGCAGATAGGATCGGTTCTGAGAAGACTTAAGCTAAGAGCTCTTTTGTTGTTTCTCCTCACCTTGCTTATAGTTTATCTCCTAGACCTTTGGTGTTCCCTCTGTGTTTTAATGTTGTATGCAAGACAGTATTTACTTTATCCCCTGTCTGTCTCGTTTGTCTATACTGTTTGTTAACCTTTACCTGTCCATTCCCTATGGTGGTAATCAGGGTCCTTCTAAGGACTAGATTACAGTGGTCAGGGATTCATAGGAGACAGGGTTTACGCTGGTGGCCTGGACCTCTGTACCATTAACAGTACCTCCAGGTAGAGGGACTAGTCAGGACCCCAGTTTAGGGTCAGCATAGACCCCGGTCCACCTCTAGCCAGCGACAGCGTGAAAAGGATTCAGTATTGACCCACAGGATATTATGTCAGTTAATACTATGCTATATATACATGTTAATGTTACCTATTTATATGTTATATAGAATGTTGTCCCACTTGATAGATTACTGACATTATATATTTATACATCTGCTAGACAGCGTGACAGAGATCCAGGATAGGGTGAGGTCTTTGATGCCAAAGGAAGAGAGGATCTGTAGTAGGAGGCAGTGGTCAACTGTGTCGAAAGCAGAGGACAGGTCTAGAAGGAGGAGTATAGAGTATTGTCTGTTCGCTTTGGCTGTAAGTAGGTCGTTAGAAATTTTGGTCAGGGCTATCTCAGTGGAGTGATAGGGGCGGAAACCGGATTGTAGATTGTCAAAGAGCAGGTTAGATGAGAGATGGGAGGAAAGTTCAGCATGGACGTGCTGCTCCAGGAGTTTGGAAGCGAATGGGAGTAGCGATATTGGGCGATAGCTGGACATAGCGGTTGGGTCGAGGGTTGGCTTTTGAGCATAGGCGTGATTGTGGCATGTTTGAAAGCAGAAGGGAAGGTACCGGAAGTTAGTGATAGGTTGAAGAGGTGGGTTAGTGATGGGATAAGAGTGGTGGCGAGATTGGGGAGGAGGTGGGATGGAATGGGGTCGAGTGCACAAGTGGTGAGGTGTGATTTGGAGAGAAGATGAGCAAGTTCCCCTTCCGTGATGTTGAATAAGGAGGTTACGGGGTTTGGGCATTGGTCAGGTATACAAAGGGGTTGTGGGGTTGAATAATAAAGACTTGCCGTGTTTGGTCTATCTTGATTTTGAAGTGCATGGCGAAGTCCTCAGCAGAGATTAGGGAAGTTTGAGGGGGCAGTGGTGGGTGGAGGAGGGAGTTAAAAGTATTGAACAACTGTTTGGGTTGTGGGATAAGGAAGATACAAGGGATGTAAAGTAAGCCTGTTTAGCAGAGGTGAGAGCTGATTTGAATGCAAGTGTTGCTTGTTTGAGTGCAGTGAAGTCGTCTTGTGAATGTGTTTTCTTCCAGCGCCTTTCAGCAATTCTGGATGCTTGCCAAAGCTTTTTAGTGGTGTTATTGTGCCAGGGTTGTCTATTGATTCGTCGCACTCTGTTATGCATGACAGAGTCGACCGAGTTGATGGCTGATGCAAGAGTGGCATTGTAGAAACTAGTGGCAGTGTCTGTGTCGTGGAGTGAAGATATGGAGGACAGTGGTAGGATAGAGTCAGAGAGTGAGTGAGTGTCTAGATGTGCAAGGTTTCTGCGGGGGTGTGCGTGTTGCTGGACATGGGTGACAGGTGAGGAGGACAGGGATGAGAAAGAGACTAGATGATGGTCAAATAGAGGGAGAGGGGAGGTTGTGAAGTTAGATAGGGAGCAGAGGCGGGTGAAGACCAGGTCTAATGTGTGTCCGTCTGTGTGGGTGGCTGAGGAGGACCTCTGGGTAAGTCCAAAGGATGAAGTAAGGGCCAGGAGTTTGGAAGCTGCCGACTGGTGGGTGTCAATGGGGATGTTGAAGTCACCCATGATGATGGTGGGAATGTCAGCAGAGAGAAAGTGAAGGAGCCATGTAGAAAATTGGTCCATGAAGGCAGTGGTTGGGCCCGGAGGTCGGTATATGATGGCCACTTGGAGGTTGGAGGGAGAGTAGATGCGGACAGAGTGGACTTCAAAAGAGGGGAGTACAAGGGAGGGAAGAGGTGGGATTGGGTTGAAGGTGCAGTTGGAAGAAAGGAGAAAGTCCACTCCTCCACCATGTCTGTTGCCAGGGCGAGGAGTGTGGGTGAATTGGAGGCTGCCATAGCATAGCGCAGCAGGGGAGGTGGTGTCAGAGGGTGTCAGCCATGTTTCAGTGAGGCCAAGGAAGGAAAAATTTTGAGAGGTAAAGAGGTCGTGAATCACATAGAGTTTATTGCAGATGGAGCGGGCATTCCAGAGTGATCCAGAGAGAGGGAGCTGAGTGGTGGGCGTCAAGGGCACGTATTTGAGGTTGGAAAGATTTCGGGTGTTTATATTGGATTGGGAGCAATAGAAGGGGTAATAATGGAAGGTATGAGCTGTGGGGGTCCAGGATTGGGAGATATGTCGCCAGCAGTGAGGAGAAGCAGAGAGAGGCAGAGCAGGTGGGAGGAGAGTGGGTGATTTGTTTTGTGTGTTATTAGGAGAGATCTGAGGTTGAGGAACAGGTCAGCAGAGGAGGTCAGGTGGGGGGCAAGTGGAACGGAGAGAGTATTACTGTAAGGTTCTGTGTACATGTTCCTGAAACTCAGTTTTTCCGTCAGCCATTTTACTTTCTGTCTTGCTGCAGCTATCTTGCCCTCAGTCAATATGGAGTTTCCAGCTTGCATGTTCCCGCCCTGATTCTCTCCTCTTGCTTCTTAAGCAGCCACAGCTGAGCAATCAGTGCTTCAGAATCAAGCCTGCAGTGAACCTGTGACCTGACTCCTGGAAGCCTTGGACTTTGTACTCCAGTTATTTCCTATTGTGGAACTTTGGAACACTCGTGGACTTTGGAACCTTGCTATTTGATAAATCCACGTTTGCATGGACTTACGGTAACAGAGAAGAGATCCTGAACCTGTTGTGGAGAGTGATTGCTGAGCTTAAGTTACTCTGGCCTGCTGTGTCTCCTGCTTTTGTATCTGCAAACTGTGTGACTATTATTGCCACTTATATGAAGTAATACAAGACCTTCTATATCAAACCTGTGACTCCTGTGTTTTCATCGCACCCAAGCACAAGACACTATATGAACTGTATTCCTTACATTACAAGATTCTGAAGCCAAACGTTAGTGTCTGCTGGGTCTGGAAAGGCTGTGTCTGCTGTAACTGTGGATATCGGATGTCCGGTTGTACTTTCTGTGATGACAGTGGTTGTGACTTCTCACAACCATTCCAGGTGAGCAATTCCCTTAAGTTTTTTTTTTTTTTCTGCAGTGTTACCACAGGTAAACACTATTGTTTTTTTTTTTCTTTCCTCTTTTGTGTCTGCTGTAACTGTGGATATCAGATGTCCGGTTGAACTTTCTGTGATGATAGTGGTTGTGACTTCTCACAACCATTCCAGGTGAGCAGTTCCCTTAATTTTTTTTTTCTCTCTGCAGTGTTACCACAGGTAAACACTATTGTTTTTTTTTTTTTTTTTTTTCTCTCCTCTCCTTCCAGTACTCCTGTCTTAAAAGATCTGGAAAATGGAGGCCCGCATAAAGGAACTTTGCGGAGTGACTGATAATATCCTTGCAGATTTGCAGAATATAAAGACCCGTTTTACAAACCTACAGGACCTCACTAATCACAATTTGCAAGTGTTTGGACAGACTGCCCAGGATTTGCGAGCCAGGATTGAGGTTCTAGAGGAGCGAGTCCAGGCTCCTGCCGTAGCCCCGAGTTCTGGGATTCCCAAGTTGCCCCCTTTTCGTTTTGGCGGTGAACGTGAAAAATTCAGGGGATTTATTAACCAATGCAATCTATTTTTCTCTGCACATGCTTCACAATTTCCCACTGAACGATCTAAGGTGCTTACTATAATTATGTTGCTTACCAACAAGGCTTTGATGTGGGCAAACCCTCTGATTGAGACTGAGGATGAATGTTTGGATCATCTTGATGCTTTCATTTCAGCCATGGGGCAGGTGTTTGATGACCCCAATCGAGGTGCAACAGCTGAAGTAGCCATGTTAGCTTTGCGCCAAGGTAAGCACTCGGTAGCTGAATATGCCTTGGATTTCAGGAGATGGGCCCTTGATACCACCTGGGACAGTTCCGCCAAAAAATCTATTTTTCGAAAAGGGTTATCTCCACTGATTAAGGATGAACTTGCTCGTGCCGACCCTCCCACTGCGTTAGGTGACTTTATTAACTACTGCATCCGTATTGATATTCGTCTGACTGAACGCAGGCAAGAGAGATGGTTCGAAAGCAATCGCACTAACCTTTTCCTACCTTCCTCTCCAGCTAAGGAACCTTTGAGTAGGATCACACGGGAACCTGAACCTGAACCCATGCAGGTAGACTCTTTACAACGACGGGTTAGTGATGCACGCAAGGAACATCGTTTTAAGAAGAATCTATGTTTCTATTGTGGTAAGTCAGGGCACTTCATTATAAACTGCCCCAGCCGTTCTCGTAAGACTACTGCAGCACTCATTCACTGTGAGTGTTGCGAGAGGGGATCTGTCAGGTCCGAGCCTCAGGCTCCAGAGAGATCTGCAGCAACAGATCTTGATTTCTCGGACTTAAACTCCGTTACCTCTGAGGACGTTGACTGTGTAAACGTTGCAATTTTTCAAGTTTCCTCAGCGGTGTCCCAGCTGAGTTGTAAGAAAAACAATTCTCATTGCTTTCTTTCCATCAAACTCTGGGTTGACTCAGCTTGGGTGTCTAGCTCTGCTATGATCGACTCAGGGGCAAGTGGAAATTTTATGGATGTCTCCTTTGCTCTGAAACAGGGGATACGTTCAGTGAAGAAGGCTACTCCAGTACAGATGGAAACTGTGGATGGCTCCCTGCTGACCTCTGGACCAGTGGATCAGGAAACAGAGCCTTTGAGGGTTCCTATGGGTAAAGATCATCAAGAGAAACGGTCCTTTATGCTTATCTCTTCTCCCCACTTTCCCATTATTCTAGGGCTACCATGGCTGCAGGCTCAGAATCCTACCATTAACTGGGAGACCAAGGAATTACACTTTCCAGAGAAACAGATGAGTCCAAAAGTTTCAGCTTGCTCTGTTCCTAAAGGAACCATGTCAGTCCCTGAACTACCAGCTGTATACCAGGACTATGTGGATTTATGTGACAAGAAGAACGCTGACCAGCTTCCCCCTCACCGTCCATATGATTGTCCAATTGAATTATTGCCTGGAGCAGAGATACCTTTTGGTAAGATCTACCCCCTGGCGGGGCCCGAGCTAAAGGCTTTAAAGGATTACATAGACGAAAATCTAGCCAAGGGCTTCATACGCCCCTCTTCATCTCCTGCAGGTGCACCCATCTTCTTTGTAAAGAAGAAAGATGGATCTCTGAGACCCTGCGTAGACTATAGGGAACTCAATAAGGTTACTATTAGAAACCGTTATCCATTGCCTTTAATCCCTGAGTTATTGGAGAGAGTGCGACATGTCAAAATTTTCTCTAAACTAGATCTCCGTGGGGCCTATAACTTAGTCCGTATTAGACCTGGGGATGAATGGAAGACTGCATTCAGGTCACGCTATGGACACTTTGAATATCTAGTTATGCCTTTTGGTCTGAGTACCGCCCTAGCCACTTTCCAACACTTGGTGAATGACATCTTCAGGGATCTCCTAGATACATTCGTGGTGATTTATTTGGATGATATTCTAATTTTTTCTAACTCCACAGAGGAACATCATGGACATGTGAGAATGGTCTTGGAACGTCTAAGACAAAATCATCTTTACATCAAACTTGAAAAGTGTGAATTCCATAGGACCGAAATTCAATTTCTGGGGTATGTACTGTCTACACAAGGAATTAGTATGGATGGAAGCAAAACCCAAGCCATCAAGGATTGGCCAAGTCCTAGAAATGTGAAGGAGGTACAGCGCTTCATCGGGTTTGCCAACTTCTATAGACGTTTCATTAGGAATTTCTCTGAGGTAGTGTTACCTATCACCCAACTTACCCGGAAAGAGTCTAGGTTCTCCTGGACTCCCCAAGCCCAGTAAGCATTTTCCCGTCTAAAAGATAAATTTACCACTGCACCTATCTTAGTACATCCCAACCCCGAACTTGCCTTCATAATAGAGGTGGATGCTTCAGACTGTGCCGTTGGAGCTATACTCTCTCAGAGAACAGGTGAGAAGAATGTCTTGCATCCCTGTGCCTTCTTTTCCCAGCAGTTGTCTTCGGCTGAGAGGAACTACGATGTGGGCAATAGAGAGTTGTTGGCCATTATTGCCGCCTTCAAAGAATGGAGACACCTTCTTCAGGGAGCTGCACAGCAAATAGTCGTCCTGACAGACCATCGTAACCTTGAATTTATCAGGTCGGCTAAGTGCCTGACTCCTCGCCAGGCTCGCTGGAATCTTTTCTTAAACCAATTTAATTTTATCATTTCTTATAGACCAGGATCGCGCAATGGAAAGGCTGATGCACTCTCTAGGATTTATTCAGCAGAGACACGTCCAATTACTCCTCCTAAGACTATTCTTCCTGACTCTAGATTCCTGGGAGTGATTCATAATCAAGACCTACTTAAGGACATCAAGGAAGCATACCATGCGGATTCCTTTTTGGCACAACCCCCAAGGGACGTAAGTCTTGTCTTTAAGAATGGTGTGTGGATTCAGGGACAACGTCTGTATATTCCTGAAACAGTCAGATTGAGAGTATTGCAACTCATCCACGATTCCAAGATAGCTGGGCATAGAGGAATTCTAAAGACACAGGAATTTCTTTCTCGTTTCTTTTGGTGGCCCACTTGCAGGAAGGATGTTTTAAACTATGTCACTTCATGTGAAGTCTGTGCAAGATGCAAAACACCTCGCTCCTCACCAACTGGTCTGTTGCAACCCCTTCCCACCCCGTCCCGCCCGTGGGGATCCATTTCTATGGACTTCATTGTGGAGTTACCAACCTCTCAAGGGAAGAACACCATTCTAGTAGTGGTTGATCGTTTAACAAAAGCAGCTCATTTTATCCCTTGTGTCGGCTTACCCACTGCAAGACAGACATCAGATTTGATGATTAAAAATGTGTTTCGCTTACATGGAGTACCAGATGAGGTTATTTCGGATCGAGGGGTGCAATTCACTTCAAGGTTTTGGCAAAATTTCTGTGCAGCATTGGACATTAAAGTAAACCTTTCTTCTGCTTTTCATCCTCAGACTAATGGACAGACAGAACGAACCAATCAGACCCTGGAGCAGTATCTTCGCTGCTTTATCTGCCACCTACAGGATGATTGGGTGGATCTACTTCCACTGGCTGAGTTCTCTTATAACAACTCTCAGAGCGCATCCACTAAGCAGTCTCCTTTTTACTCCAATTTAGGTTATCATCCTAATATTCTTCCTCGATTTCCCATAGAAACGCCTTTGCCAGCAGTGGCTGAAAGAATCACGTCTTTACAAAAGAATATGGATCTTCTAAAGGGAAATCTGGAATTGGCTCAGGAAAGGTACAAGAAAGCCGCAGATAAATTTCGTAAACCTGCACCAGCTTTCAAGGTAGGAGACCTGGTTTGGCTGTCAACCAGAAATCTTAAGTTAAGAATTTCATCATCTAAGTTGGGACATAAATACATTGGACCTTATAAAATCAGTAAAATTATAAGTGCTGTCGCTTGTCGTCTTCAACTACCCAGAACTATGAGAATCCACCCTGTCTTTCATGTATCCCTACTAAAGGCTGCGACACCCAATACGTTTCCTGGACGTTCTTCTCCTTGCCCTGACCCAGTGCTAGTCGATGGTCAGGAAGAATTTGTGGTGGAAAGGATTTTAGATTCCAGGTTGTATAGAAATCAGTTACAATATCTGATTAAATGGCAGGGCTACCCAGTGGAGGACAACTCATGGGAACCAGTCAATAACGTTAATGCTCCTCGCTTGCTCCGTCAGTTTCATCAGAGGTACCCACACAAGCCTGGTCTGAGGTCATCCGGAGGTTGTCCCTAAGGGGGGAGTAATGTAAGGTTCTGTGTACATGTTCCTGAAACTCAGTTTTTCCGTCAGCCATTTTACTTTCTGTCTTGCTGCAGCTATCTTGCCCTCAGTCAATATGGAGTTTCCAGCTTGCATGTTCCCGCCCTGATTCTCTCCTGTTGCTTCTTAAGCAGCCACAGCTGAGCAATCAGTGCTTCAGAATCAAGCCTGCAGTGAACCTGTGACCTGACTCCTGGAAGCCTTGGACTTTGTACTCCAGTTATTTCCTATTGTGGAACTTTGGAACACTCGTGGACTTTGGAACCTTGCTATTTGATAAATCCACGTTTGCATGGACTTACGGTAACAGAGAAGAGATCCTGAACCTGTTGTGGAGAGTGATTGCTGAGCTTAAGTTACTCTGGCCTGCTGTGTCTCCTGCTTTTGTATCTGCAAACTGTGTGACTATTATTGCCACTTGTATGAAGTAATACAAGACCTTCTATATCAAACCTGTGACTCCTGTGTTTTCATCGCACCCAAGCACAAGACACTATATGAACTGTATTCCTTACATTACAATTACTTGGTTAGAGAGTGCTGAGGTCTGCGGATAGCGAAGGAGAGGTAGGAGTAGTGGAGGCAAAACCATTAGAGTATATGTCAGCATGGTAAAAGTAAATGTGGAGCTAACAAAGAAATTTAGTAAATTTAAACATAGTTTAGGCATACCTTCTGGTCACTTCTGGCGCATTTCTGGCATTTTCGATAGTTATCCTTAAAAGACATCCTTATAATTACAGACCAAGGTCAAACAGACCAGTGGCAGCATACTGTATGAGTGTAGCTTCGAAGTTCAGGTCACCTAAGCACCTCTCCATCAGATGTTAGAATGTATCGGGGGTGTTGGCCAAGCCGAATGTCATCCACTCATTGCCGATTTTTATTCCCCATTGACTTGCATTCGGGTTGGGTTTCGGACAAATCCCCGACTTTTTTTGCCCTAGTCGGACCAGTTTCAAATTTTGTTTCAGTCGGGTTTCACGAAACCCGATCCGACCAAAGTCGCTCAACTCTGCTAGCTAGCGAGATCCAACGTCGAGAAGAATTTGGCTTTCCCCAAAGCGGATAAGGACTCTTCAATCCGAGGCAGAGGGTATGAGTCCAGCATGGTGTAGGCGTTAAGTTTACGATAATCTACACAAAACCTCAATGTTCCATCCTTTTGCCGCACTAGCACGATGGGGGCTGCCCACGGACTTTGGCTTTCCCTAATGACACCTGCCTGCAGCATCTGAACGAGCATCTCTTGAACTTCCTGGTATAACTGAGAGGGAATTTGCCGGTAACGTTCTATGATAGGCGCTGTGTTTTCTGTTGGTATTTCGTGAGTAATAGCCATAGTACAACCAAAATCGTCCTCATGACTTGCAAACATGGACCTGTATTGCCCCAGTACTGCCTCTAGTTGTTGTACTTGAGCAGGCGTTAGCTAGGACAGTTCGGCACGCATCTGATTCAATATGCACCGACACTCGTGGATGTATTGGAGCTACGGGGTTGGAGAAGTGGTGACCGTCACTGACCATGTGTCTTCCTGTCTAACTGACAACTGTATGGCCTGGGGCAGAACGATTTCCTCAGGCATTCCTACTATCCGTGCTACTTTGCTCCTGGGTGGCATTACTACTTCTTGATCTGTCAAGTTGACGCAGCGTACAAGCACTGTTCCATCTCGTACAACGGCCAGAGTTCGTGCCATCAACAGTCCTGCTGGCAATGGTTCAGCTAGAGGGGGTTCTAGCTGTACTTCCACCACCTCCATAGGGGCGTGGGCTCTAACAGGCAGGGTCAGCACTGTTTGACCTGGTGGTAGGGTGAGTTTAGCGGAGTTTGGCACTGTCACCTTTCCCAACGTTTTTCCATGCATAGACGACTCCTGAGCTTGCGCGGCACAAAGCAGTTGCTGAAATACTTGTCGCTGGGGAGTATGTGTGCTCCACTGTTTCAGGGACTAGTGAGCAAGTTCATTCAGAAGCAGTTTCCCGAATTATTTCAAGACGTTCATCCCCAGGTTGACAGTATGACTGAGGCCGGCTTCGCCTTGGGTCAACACTATACCTTTCCATCCGAGATCTTGGCCGCACAGAGAAACCTGCATCCACACCACCCTTGCGACTGGGATGTACAGGTGGTTTGCCGTTGTCAGCTTTGCTACTGGGCCCCACTCAGGCGGGAGAGTCTCCGGAAAGTGTCGATGAAAATATGCTTCGGGCATCGTGGTCACCTGAGACCCAGTATCTACCAGACAACGCACTGCCCGTCCGTCAAATTCAGCCCAGACCAGCGTGCACGTGAACACCAGGTTTGTGGGACTTTCACCACTCCTTCCTTTCCATTCTGGCTCCAGGCAACGTCCCCCAGGCTCGGAGCCCTTTAGTTTAATGACTGGCGTGGCCGAGGTCCGCCCCTCCGCGGGCACTCCTGAGCTATATGTTCCATCTCTCTGCAGTTGAAGCAGGTGAGAGACCTCGGTAGGGGAGCTTTCTGCGGTCATTACTGGCCACACCACATCGGCCCCCCGCTACGTTCGGGCCAGTCTCAACTTTTTCCTTCGTCTGAGCTAATTCCTCTTGGATATTCAGCAATTCTTTTATCATTTCTTCAACCCAGGGGGGTTCAGTGACTGTGTTTACTGCTGCTTCCCCACTCTGGACCTTCCCTACCGGGACCATCACCCTCTGTTCTTGCTCACGTAAGCGGGCCTCAATTCCTATGTCAGCAAAAGTGATGTGGGGATCTACCCGTACTGGCTCCCTCAGGGTCTGTTTGGTCTGGACGTCCCGTAGCCCAGTCACCAACAAGTCACGTAACACAACATCTGCCGGCCCTATTTCCACCCCGTCTTTTCTGACAATGGCGGTATGCAACTCTTTTAGGGCATTCATATACTGTGTCAGTGTTGCCCCCCCTTT